>OY728134.1:1461520434-1462806181 GCA_963277665.1 Viscum album | reverse complement strand
TATATATATACATACTATATTCCATCACAACCTGTAATAAATTTTAAGGGGGATTGGGAAATATAGGGTAGTTATTATTCCTTCCATCTATAACTTTGATGTATGGGAATGCATCTTGAAATCATTTCCTCATACACACATCATTCATGTTACCCAAATCGGGGGGTGGTGTGTATGAAATAACAATAAAATTCAATGATACTATATGATAAAAATTCATAACCTAATGGTAAAAGAACAACTAGAACACTTTAAACAGAACTACCTAGAAAAAGTAACCAAATCCCATAAAAGAAATAATAATTTCTACAACCATAGCTATATAACCATACCAAACCCTTTAAAGAAAAAAATATCCACAAAATATAAAAATATCCCATTATTCACACCATTAAAATATTATAGATTTAACTTTACCATCCATATTATATTCATTTGAAAATATTTATAGTCAAACCGTTAATTAAACAACTTTTCACACTCAGAACATTCATTATTCCTTAATCCAATTTATTCCACCAAATAGAGGTTTTACTTATACATCCCTTATAAAAAATATAATTTACCTATTTAATCAAATAAAATTTTGAACACCTTTTTAACCCATAAAATACAAATTTTTTGATTAGTTATGATTTCTTTTATTCAATTTCATTAAGAAACTATATTCATATGAAACTATAACACATCCACATTAAGCTATCACAAAAATATATTATCTACCACAAAAAAACATCCCAATAACACTACATTGACAAACTTCTAGCCACAATATCAATTCACCCCTCTCATAATAGGAAAAAAATCCATAAATCAACCATGTCAAACCAACCAAAATAATATACACCATAACCCCTATATATTACCATAACAGTCACACTTCACTACCACCCCAAAAAAGCCACCATTACTCTCTAAGAAGAACACATCATAGATCAACATGGTAAGATAGTGAAAAATAGTATTTTTAGAAGATAATATCACCAAAAATATCATGTTAACATATTTCCACATTCTTTTATCACATTAGGTATAAACACATCACATGCATTTTTTAGATTCCCATTACTTTAATTTTTTTCTATCTTTATAATATTATATGATTATGAATGATTTATTGTATCACAAAAATAGTATGTATCAAAAATAAAAATAGAAAAATACATCAACTGATCCTCTTTGATCATATTTCTATCTTCATTAATATTTCTGGAATAAACAAGATTAATTAAAATTATATATTTGAACAAAAAAAATAAATTATTCCCTTTAATTGAATACTATTTTATAAAATTCAATTCCAAAATTAAAATAAAAATTAAAAAATTTATCAAAATAACAATTATCAATATAGGAATATCCAAAAATGAGTAATAATAAGAATGTTTTATATCCAGTTTGAATCACCCCTTCCATACCCATTTATATAATATAATTCATTATCATATTTATTTTAATTTTAACCATCCACCTAATAAAAAAATATATTAATTATATAATTATAAATGATATAAATGATAAGTTATGTACCCCCTATCACAAAAAGGGAATTGATAAAAACTATAAGAGAATGAGGAGGATGATGATCATAACAAAATACAACCAAGGTAATCCATAAAAAAATATTGACTATAAAAAATTACAAAAACCAAATACAAAGACCAATAATAATTGAATAAAAAATAAATCCATGGATTCTACAATATATATCAAAAGACAGAAGGGATAATTATTGAATAGAGAAGAAGGAACACCTAGAATCACACGATATTGATCTATCAAATCCAAGAATTAGAATACACAAATGGATTCTCAAAGATCTCTAAATATTATTCTAAATGTGCGTAAAATTTTCATGAGTTTGATACATTTATAAAGAACAATGAGGGAGAAAATTAATTTATAATTACACTAATCAAATAAAGAATCACTTCATGACATGGGTAGTCCATCCACAATACATCCCTAATTTAAAAAGAGCAGTATGATATCCAACATATATACTGAGGTAGAATGCTTTAAAATAATTATTAATGACTATGTTCATGGAATGAAAGATGTGACCCCATAATTGTTCATGATCTAATGATAATCATTACACAATATTTATCCTTCTACCTTTAAACATGATGCACAAAAAAATAATATTATGGAAGAGACCATGATAAAATGAAACCTAAAAGGAATGAAAAAAGAAAAATGACCACCCAAGATTCTATAATTTCATAGAATTTATCTTAGTCTAATATAACTCATATAAGAATAATCTGAGGAGATTCCATGTGATTATTAACATATGTAACGTAACTGAAAGTCACCCATACTCCAAAATATAGTGATAAAAACTTAAACATCACATTTCATAAATTTATATTGATATATATATATATATATATATTACCCAATTCATCCCATCCAAAACATAAAAAATAAAATGTAAATATTATATCAATTACATACCAAGGGTATTTTTTGGTTTATAATTACATAGAAATAGGAAAAACTATTAACAATATTGGTTCATAAAAAACTAGTTCATGAAGATAAAAACCATCTATAAATATGACAAAAATTTCATATTCCATGTTAATTCTTCAACATCCCCATAAAATCACTCAAATATGAAACCTTTTAAAACAAAATTCATTTAGCATCATTTTTCCTAACTAGAAAAAATGAAGCATATACAAGGGTGATCTCAGATGCTCAGTAAAGGTAATCATGGAAGATATCAATCAATGATCATACGAAAGAATTATAAAATAATAAGGGTATAAGATCATGAAAATAACATAAAAAGTTCATTAATAATCTAGAAAATATCATCAAAATGAGTCATGGGATAAAACATTATCATTTCAAAAGACATGAATTATAAGAATAAGAAATCATCAGAAATCAATCACATTATATATGTTCATGAAAAAAATGTGTGTGGCACTACTGTAACAAGATAAAAAAATTCAAATGAAAAATGTAACTATCGAGACCATTGGATAAAACATCAACACATGTTTCCAATTATAGATTAAGATAATCATATTTTTCCCATAAGGGAATAACCACTTCAACTTGTTTCCCATATGGATCAGGAACTTTAACTTTTTTCCAATAATGTATAAAGTACATCAACTTGTTTCCCATAAATATCTCTTGAAAAATAATACTCTTTTAAATTTATTGGAGGTATATATAGATAAAGATAGTCACATAATGAAAACCATACATAATTATTCCACAATATAAAATATTCATCATATCAAAACCCATCAAAAGAAAAGGTTTTCAAAAATAATTTATCCTAACATAGCCTATGAAAAAAAATTGATTCATAAACAATATTCTATAATAAACATAAAACATCCATAGAAATATGAATAATTATTTTCTGGGATCACATCCCTTATGAATTATATGCAACATCAAAGTATTTAATCATATATACAATGTTATTTTGAAATATCACTGGGAACAATTATTTAGGAAAATAACTTTTCCATTTTGAAGTCAATTAACTTATCTAAAAAAAGTGTTCATTTATAAATGAAACAATTTTATTTAAAAATAAATTTGTAAATGTATAAATTAGTCTTACAATAATTGATTCATTATTATGGTGTGATAATCCAATAATTCGATATTAGTTAAAAAACATTTCATTCAAATATTGTTTTCTAGAAAATTAATAAAGTAACCGGTTTGGAATGAGAAACAAATATTCCTTTAAAACAATATTTTAACAACACAAACATGGGTAAAAAATATTATAAAAATTTATATAATAATATAAAAAAATTTAAAAATAGTTTTAAAAATCATCTATATAGAAGAGAAATATTCCCCAGTGGATACTTAAACACAAAAAAATCCTAAATAATGATGATATTGGAAATTAAACCCTTACAACTTTGGTAAATTTTGAATAATTGGTGACATTAAAAGAATAAATTCCAATAGATAAATATATCTCATACTTTTAATTTTAAGAACCATAATATTCATTCATGGGAATTATATTCACCACACAAAATAATCATATAATGTATAAGGCATGTGTTCCATTGAAGTAAAAGTTGGTTGGAAATATCTTACCATGAGTCTAAATTATCAAATAAATTCATTATATTCTTGAAAAATAATAATATAATAATTATTTACTTATCTAAAACCCTTTTTCATGTTTATTATTCCTCTTATATAAATTATTTCCCTTTTATAATAATTACTTAATCATCTATGTTCATATTAGATGTTTCAGTGATATTTGGTTCATAATTCCTAAATGACTACATCTTGTTAAATATAGATAAAGAGTTCATTGTTTCATCATATAATGAATAATAATGAAGAAATAATAATCATTTATATACATAAATTATATTTCTAAATCCAACCATTTAATATAGTTATAAAAGTATACTATGTTACAATAATAGAGACGACAAGTCATATATAAGTATCAGTAACATTTCAAATTTTCAAAATTCATTATTAAAAGAATATAAAATTTATTTTATCTTAAAATTATGATAATGATATACTATATATAATATTAATTATTTGAATACACTTATATGTATATATATCAACCATGTGATGCGGTGATGAAAAATAAAGCTCATCACTATTTGGTGGTGGTGGTCTACATGTACACACAATCGAAATTTCCATTCTTAGTGTTGGGAACGGTAAGAAGGTAAATAGTATATATAGAATGCCAATATTTTATATTATTATTTTTAAATAAATTCAATTTCTTTAGTAACATTTGTTACACAGAACATCGATCTTAAACAAAGAATTAAGTATTATTATTATGATAGTCGTCACCAAGTCGTTGGAGTGGTGAGAATGAAATATATTAACTAAATTATGAAACTGTAGTTTATAAATGTTTATAAAATTAATTAATTGGTCAAACTTAGATATAAATGATGATTAGAACGAATGGAATACAAAAGAAGCATTTTTATTAAAAAACCATTTTATAGCCTACAATAGCCTTTTATCTTAATAAATTAAATTAATAAATATTGCTAAAATATCTTAATTATATTTACATGTTATATATTGATTATTTTTATTAAAAGTAAATTAAAATTTTAAATTCATATGTTAATAACGCTTCTTGTTTTTAGCAGAACATGTCTATTATTCTAAAAGACGATTTTCTGCCTTTTGATGGTGCACCTGTTTTGAATCTAAATTATAGAAATTTTATATTTTATATTTCTAAAAAATAATATTCATTTTTATAAGAAGAAATACAAATTTATTTTAGTGTAAAAGTTTTGTATTTTTCTGATAAGTTTCATTATTTTATGAATAGTGAAAATATTTAATTTTAATTGAAAACTAATTTTTCATCTAATTTATTTAAATAGTTAACTTATATTTTCAATTGGTTTTATATTTTAATAATTTAAATTTTGAATCATTAAAAATAATTTAGGTTATTTGAATAAATTTCACATTGACATTTGATGTAAAATCATTTTGAACTTTTAAACCTTTTAATTTCAAAACCTTTTTCGTTTTGTCTTCGATATTAATTATAATTATATGTTTTCCAGTTATTTGAATTGAATTAGGTAAAATAAATTCCATATATTTAATCATAAGGATTAAATTATGTTTTATTATCAATTTTTTTCATTATAAAAAAGATACATTGGTAAGAAAATGATTTACTATATTGTTGGTAAAATAGTGACAAGTGTTAATGTTAAAAGGTAAAAGGTTAAAATACCTAAAAATTACAAAATTTAATGATTATTAGAGGTATTTATCAACCCTTAACATCCCACATAACATTAATTTACAATATAATTCATTTAAATGAATTCAACATCAATTTGGTTGGCTTTAAATATAAAATAATCATTATTTAATCCCTTAAAACCTACCCCTACTCAAATATAAATACCACTTCTCACAACACCACTTAAAACCAGATTCCTTTTAGATAATAAAATGACTTCCAAAACCACTACTACTCACTCTATCCATGTCCATGTTCTTTGATTTGAACCAAAATACCAAATCTGAGGTCCTAAAAGGTTTCTCAAATTGGTGATATTGAAGGGGTAATTTTCTCACAACACCTCTCTTAATTTCTATTATTTTTCTACTTTATCATCACCTCCTTCATCCAACATGACATAATAAATCCATAATCATGTAAATAATTTATTTTTATGTTTTTAATGTGATATATTATATCCATACCATTTATTACCCTCCCCTTTTCTAGGAAAAGAAACCATTGTTCATGTTATGCTGGTTAATCTCCTATATCATTAATATTTTTGTTCGTTTTCCATTACCACCTCCATAGAAGGGAATAAAACTTTTATTCTATTTAAAGAATAGTGTAATAGTTATATTATATCCCATTTCATGTTCTAGATCTAACATATACTCATAATAATATATAAAATGAAACTAGTTCATAGTGTTTAGAAACCCGTTAAAATAAACTTATCATTTATCATTAATATTTTATCTAAGGAATAATCCCCATCTAAGAAATAAATATGATAAATGTGATGGTACCGGAATGAGAAGAGGAAGGTTATGGGATGGGAATTTAAAAATTTTTCATCATCAGATCAATGAAACATTATTGAATTTGGCAATTTGGTCATAGTATGGTCCGAGGACCACATGTGGTTTAATCATAGTACAAAAGTAAAAAAGAATGTGCACATCATTAAAATTTTATGCATGAAATCCTATTGCAAGATTCCCATATCTGTTTTTCGAATATTTTGATGTTGAATACCTCTATCTCATCCTCATAGGCTTCTTGAATCTTCACTCACACCGTTTTTTGAAATCTGGGTGCTATCGCAGAACGCCAATGACCACTTTGACACAACAATAATCACCACAATCCACTGTCTTTGATAGAAGAATATAGAACATAAATTTATTTATTTAATGAGAGTATCTATTTAGGATTTAGGAGTATGGAGAGGATATCTATTCTAATATATGAATATTCCTCTATATAATATCCTCTCTCCACTTATATAGTGGAAATCTATAATACCCATTTTTGGGTTCCCGGCCCGCATGTAATAAACATACACTATAAAAGTATTATAAATAATTATTCATGAAAAAACAAACTATTCCATAAATATTATTTATATATTATCACTAAACTTTAATATATATTAAATATATATATTATGTGATAATCCTGAGCCATTGACTCGACTCGCGTCTCCTAAAGATGTTAAAAAAACATTGAATATTACATTAAAAACTATTTGAATAATATTCATCAATCTATTTACATAATCACTTTTAAATACATGTAATAAATTAATTCAGCCTATTTATTTATTAGTGATCAATATAAATTGGACAATTACCTAACCCTATTGTGGAACCCACAAAGTCCTATATTCTTATTCAATATAATAGGGAAGATTCTCAAAAAGGAACAATGAGTGATTCTCTTGGCCCTTATACCAATAGTATTGAGTAATATACACAGACTAATGTTAGGGTCTAGAAACCCATTAAATCCTTTAAATAGATATGGAAAAGTCAAAGCAATGACTAAATTCCAACAATCATGGTCTATGTACTATAATTTCTTCTTCATCGATATATCATAAAGCAGGATGTACAAATGTGACATCATCCTTATCAAGATATATGATATTTTTGATCCATATGGATGGACTTACCTTAAACTACTATGTATATGGATTTTATGAAGGTACTGCCATCCTAATTAACTAGGCCTGAGATATCTCTTCCTTAACTCAAAAGTGAGAATTCCTCTCTTGATATTTCAATCAATTTCAGGCCATTAATGACATACCCAACACAAACTACCTCACCACGACATCATTTCCATGGTTTTAATCTTTCATCAAAGTACTGAATCAAATGACATACACTGATAATGATATCTAGCCAGAATACCATTAAACATGTTTGTAGATAGGTGCAATAAATGACACCTGAAACATGTGGTGTTCCAATTAATGGGTCTATCCTCATGATCTCAACTACTAGATATCACCAAGTCCAAACTTCATGATAAGTATTATCAATGCTTATGATCCACCAAAACCTGATAGTTGCACATTACTTGTGTAATGTGTGTATGATGTACCAGGACCATATGACATTACTTTAAGATTACTATAATAGTATGTTTAGGTTCTTATTATAGTATGCGATCTTCTATAACTCTTTGATAGAATACTTAATCTAAAGGAATATCCATAATCATAGTGTAAATATAAGAATATAAATTATTATGGAAATATAAACACATTTTTATATATAACTATATACATGTAGTGGTAATCAACGTACCTCACTAGTTGAATATAGGGAACCTAAATTTATCAAAATGGAACCATTTAAACTTATAGATGTTCTTTAATACTATTTTATTCCACTTATATATTTTTAATCTCATTTTAGTATGACATCAATAATTTTACACAAAAGAATCAACCACGAAACCCTGAAATGAACACACCTGAAACAATGAAGATAATAAAATATTATTAATTAATGGGTTATAAGATTTTATAAAGTCACCCCATAAGGTATTATAAATATTAATATAGTTCCGGAATGAGTTAAAAGCATTCATTAAAAGGTTATAAACAGGGTTAAATAATTCTATAATAAATGGAATTGTGATGTTTTGATTTCTCGCCACACTTTTACTTCTGTGAGATATATGCCTTATTCACCACTTATTGTTTTCTGTAGTGTATATGATGCACATTAATTTATTTTTAGATTAATATACATTAATTTATGGTTATTTAATTATCCAAATTAGTATAGGGTTTGTTTTATAATATTCTATATTTGAATTATTAGTTATATTATACACCTATCTTCTATTATAAGTTGTATAAAAATATTCTTTGTTATGTTTTGTCAAGAATTTACTTATTATAATGATATAATTAGTTTCATTTAATTTTATTACATCATGGGTTTTATAATTCAAATGTTTCAAAGTGGAATGGGACACATTGGAATTTTTAAATATTATTTTAATCAAGAAGATTTCAATCGTATTATTTAAATTATGTTAATCTATGTCAAAATACTTTTTGAATATTTTAATTCATTGAGGGACACATCTTATGACACCATCATTTGTGATCATTTTATATATATATTTTTTTGCATCATGGATATGAATATTACTTATAACGTATTCCAATTTTACATGAATTTTTTTACTTTAAAATTTATCTGATTAATTATAAAAATGTTAAAAAATATATATTTTATTCTATAATTTTATTTTATGGTAATACATGACGTTTAAAACATAAATTAGTTATTATATATATGAAACATTCTTTGGACATGTAGTACTAGGTGGTCCCCTTTATTATATAGCCCGTAGATGCATCGATAGGTCACTTGGGAGAAAACAATTAGCCAAATTAAATGAGTTGTTAACTATATATTAAACCATCTTGTGAATGGTCTTGATTGTAGTGGTATAATGAGCGAGATACATGACTTCTAATAAATAATAATTCCCTTCTTTTAATATAAAATTATCATTATCAAGAGTATTTTCACTATGAAAACAATCTATGGATGTATTTCATTCTCAATTTATTGATTAAATGGAATGAATGTCTTTAGTAATTCACCATTACATATTGATTTTTTTCATTGATTCATTATTTATTCTTATGTACATAACCCTTATTGATCATTTGAGAACACCCCTTTCCAATTTTTTATTTTCCTTGTGTTTCCAATATGTTTATTATGATTGATATGCATGGTTATTCTAAAGGGAATAATTGAGTTCTCAAGGAAAATAATTATAGAATTTTATGTCAAAAATGAAATTTTAATTTCAAATATTTATCAAATTTACCAAGACTACAAATATACTCATTCCTTTGGTATGATATTTCTTGTATCTTATACCAATGTAATGATGTAAGTAACCAGATTTAGATTACTTGGGTCGGAGTCATTATAGTTCGTATCAGAGAAAGTTTAGTATAAACCATTTGAAATAATTTTATAAAATCATAGATTTGGAAACAAGAACCTATGATATACTATGAGTATAAGTATATAATAACATCCCCAAGAAACCTTATTTATGATTCTGAGATTAGATACAAAAAATTATTTCAATTTATTTTAATTATTTCACAATGTTTTTAGATTATACCTTATGTTCTATAATGATATGATCTAATATAGTGTAAGAAACTATTTATAAATTCATCTTAGAAGAAGGAATGGAAACTGTATCAACGTATGTAATCCAAGTAAGGATTTACTTCAAAGGAAAACTATTGGATTTGAAGCTATAGATAGAGATAAACAAATTATAACTGTATTCGGAAGACAGGATTAGGTTACAAGAAATATATTTTCTCATATGTAGGGTCATCCATAACATGGTGTGACAATTTTAGAACAATTAATGCAACAACAATCTCTATCATTCAATTGGAATAGAAATCCATTTATATCAAAGTATTGGATAAGTTCTTTAGAGATTATATTTCTAGTATTGGGAAGTAATAATAGGGAGAAGTTTGTCATGATATTTTATCATATCCCTAGATATGTGGATAAATGGTTTCCATTGATTCAAAACACTATGTAATATGAGGAAATTTAAATCATGGAATAGAAGGATTTTAATGTACTCTTCATGGAAAAGTATTTCCCTCATAAACTTTTTGAAAATATGGAGAGACAATTATTGAGTGAAAGACAAAAGGAGCATGAATATGTTGATAAGTATGAAGAAAACATTACAATATTAGAAAGTAATTTTTCAAACTACATATATATCCCATGAAGAAAAATTTATCATTTATTTTATGGGTTAAAGACATTCCTTTGAAGGGCATTGGTCTCCCAAATTTCTCCTCATAAAAAGGTACAGTCTCATGCATTATCAAAATAGAGAAATAATTCTATAAGTCATATGAATTTAAGGTTAATTAATAGTGGACTATAATTATGGATAAAGTGATGGATAAAGTGAAAATGGGAATAAAGGTTTTTCCCAGATGTGATGATTATAGAAAGAAACACCCCGGTACTTTCCTGAAGGGAATGAGAGTGTGTTACAAGTGTATAGAGAAAGGTCTCTAGGATCCTTATTGGAGGGGAAATAATTAATCTTTAAATGATAATTTTTTAAATTTTAAGGATATGGGGAAATATGAAAATGAATTCCCAAGCATAAATGGAATACTCCTTAGATGAACAATAAGGATAAGGGTCAATCTTATTCTATTACTAAAGTCGAATATAAATAATTAAAAAAATTCGATTTTTGGATAGATGAATTATTTTGTAAAAGTATGTTAAAAATGATAATATGGTTATATGAATCATGAAATATATAATTATTGTACAGGAGTAATTCTTTTTAAGGATTTATAATCATCTGATGAATAATACCAGTAACCAAGACAAGTTATTCTGTTGAATGTTGATCTTTTGGGAAACAAATTATTTGGTGAATATAACCTTACTATGATTTTTATGTTGATATAATACTTGTAAATATATTTTTATGGGATATTATTTGTGTCCATGAATGTGGTTTGTGATTTGATAGTTTATGGTATCTTTTCTAGTTTAGCTACATGTTTGGATTTAATAAATATTTTCTACAACATGATATTTTAATTTATATTCATAATTATTATCATTTTAATATGATGAAGGTATTTATATACTTGATAATAGACAATAATAGTTACATTATGTTATTTGGGTAATATAATATTGAATTCAGAAATCTTTCAACAATCCCTATAAATTTTTGGACTGTGAATTTTGATTTATTTATTTTGGATGAGTCTTTTGGTTAACTACATATGGAGTGGATTAAGTCAAACCTTGAATATTATTGATTTCTAATATACTGTTATTTACCATATTGGATAACATGTTCTATCCTTTTTGGTTTTAGTAAATATTTTATGGGTGAAGAAATTAGTTTTGGTTGCTATGATTGAATAAAGTGATTTAAGTATGAAAAATTAAACTTGAATATCCATTTCCAAGTGTAATAGATGAAGTGAAAATAGATCTAAGAACAAAAAAAGGATAATATCATTGTTATGACATATAAATAAACTAGGTATGGTTTCATTTGAAGTGATTATCTGGTTAGTAAAAGAATCCCCTGACTCTAGGAAAAGTATTTTGGAACAACAATGTTATTTATTTACATTTCATACTAACAAATAAATTTATTTTATCTGAAAATAAGATTTATAGTTTTGTGATGGTTATCTTTCTAATGAAAATTTCCTATATCTTTTTACATGCTAACATGATAGTATGATATATCTTATATATCATGGTTTCCACATTACACTAATGTTCTCATAATTGAAATCATTGTTTTGTGGTGACCTTCCCATTTCCCTTTCCCTCTTATTACGATAATGTTTTATTACCCCAATTTATGCTATGGGTTTCCCAAAAAATAATTTTTAAGTAAAAACCCTTTTTTCAACGTTAAATTCCAAATTTTGAGGTTTCAATTTATGGAAATATTATAGAATGTAATAACCCAAGAATTTACGGTATGTCTCTTTTTAAATAAATAGAATTTATTCAATAACGTACATTACAAAGAACACTGAGCTTAAACAAATGATTAAATATTAAAATTTTGATAATCATCACCTAGATGTTGGAAAGTCTAGAATAAATGGTATTTATAGAATTATGAAAATATAGTTTACACTCGTTTATAAAATAAATTCATTGGTTACCAATTAGTTATAAATGAAGATAAAAACCAATTTAATATAAAGGATGCATTTAAAAAAAACTATTTTTATTCGCACAATGATTTATTTATAATAAATTAATTTAATAACTAATACAAGGATTACTTAATTAAATTTATAAGTTATATATTTATTCAAATGTTTTTAAATTAATTTAATATATTTAATAGTTTTATGATAAAAATGAATCAACTTTTAAGCATAAAAAATATATTTTAAAAAAAAGGAATTTTGCCACCTTATTATGGTACACCTATTTTAAATCTAATTATTGATACTTATATAAGTTTTATCTAAATTTTTTTTCTATTTTTTAAATAACAATATCAAAATTAGCCTTGGGTAATTTGTTTTTAATTTTCAGATAAGTTTCATTCTTTGTTGAATACTGATAAATATTAAATTTTAATTGCAAACTTGTTATTCAGAAAATATATTTTTATAGTAAAATTATATTTTAAATTGTTTTAAACTATTTATATTTCAATTATACAACAATACAACCAATTTATGCGATTTTAATCAAATTTAAATTTAAATTTTATATAAAAACCTTTTGAACTTTTGAACTTTTCACTTTAAAAAAAATATTTCTCATTGTATATGTGGGATTAATTTGAAATATAATTTTCCCAATTATATGAATTGAATTAATTAAAATGGATTAAAAATTATTAATTATAAGTTCAAACTTATTTTATATGGTTAATTTTATTTTTAGGTATATGAAATCTACCGTGGTGAAAAAAATATTTACCCCATCATTGGTAAAATAGTGACCCTGATTAAACTTAAAAAGTAAAACATTAACATACATAAAAAATAAGAACATTAATGGTAAGTTGAGGTATTTATAGACCCTAACCAACATAAAAGACATTAATTAGAAATAAAATTCATTTAAATTAATGCCACATAAATTCTATTGGCTTTTGATATAAAATAATCAATATTTAATCACTCAAAACCCACCCTCCTTATGTATACATAACAATCCTCACAACACCATTTCAACACAAAAGAATTTTTTATCCCCAAATAACTAAAAAACATATAATAAAAACCATTATAATTTCTATGTGATACTGGAATCACAAAAAAAAATCCATCATTCTTAAGGGTCAATCAAAGAGGTGATATTCAAGAGGAAATTTTCACAAAACACCCTTCTTAATTTATTTTAATTTTCTAATTTCTTAAAACCATCTTCGTCCATCATGAAATAAAATTTATATAATAAGGTAGATACTAGAATTTTATATTTCTAATTAAAAATATTATATCCATACCTTTTATTACCTCCTCTTATTCAAAGAAACAAAAACATTGTTCATGTTATTCTAGTTAATCTTCTCTATGAATAATGTGTTTGTTTTTTTTCCATTAACACCATCATCGATTTTCATAAAACTTTTTTATGGTTAAATTAATTTAAATAATTATATTATATACTTTTCATTTTCTATAACTTATATATACTCATTATAGGAAATAAGAAGAAACTATATCACGGTGTTCCGAAAAACCGTAAGAATAAACTAATCCTTTATTATTAATGTTTTTTCTTATGAATCATACTCATGTGAGAAATAAAAAAGATAAATGTAACCATTAATAATTATGGAAGTAAAATAAAACCATTAAAATCCACTTATATAGTTGTAATCTCATTTTACAAGAACATCCATAATTTTACCCAAATAAGTCGATTATGAATCCATGAAACTAACACACCCGAAACCATGAAAATAATGAAATATTATTAATTAATGGGTTATAAGATGTTATAAAATCATACCAAACAGTATAATAAATAATAATATAGTTATTTAAGGATTAAATATCATTATTTAAATTATTATTTAGGAGTTTAAATAATTCTACAATAATGTGATGCATGAGGTAAGAGTTTCTCATCACACATTTACTTCTATGAGATATATTCCTTATTCACTACTTATTTTTGTTTTGTAGTGTATATAAAAAACTTGAATCTATTTTATGTTTATTATCCTTAGATTAATGGAGATTTTCATATCCCCATGATTTTCTCTCTTTCACGAGGTTTATGATTTCAAAATTACCAATGTTGTGATGGAATTTTTCACAATTTTCATTCTTTGAGACATTTGTTATTTTATACCACAATATTCTATTATGAGGTGTATATATATCTCTTTTGATATGTTATAAAATTAATTTAATTATTATCACTATATTCTATGTTTCATTTATTTTTATTCTTGCATGGGGATTGTGATTAAAATGTATCAATGTAGTATGTGACACTTTAGAATGTTTAAAGATTATTATCATCAAGAATTCTTCAATGATCTCATTTAATGTATTTTCTTGTTTGTAAACATAATTTGTTGAATATTTTACTTAATTAAGGATTATCCCTTATCAAACCATCCTTTTTGAGCATTAGATATCCATATTTCTTATATCTTGGATATGATTATTTTTTAAACTATATTAAATGTTTACATATGGTATTTACTATGAATTTTATTTGATTAATTCAAGATATATTAATCAACATAATTTTTTTTAAATATGTTTATTTGTGGATAAGGAACACTATTAACTACTCATATTAGATATTCGATATATGAATAATGATTTAGACTTGTAGTGATGGGTGGGGCCATGAATTATATATCCAATCAATGCATCGACAAGTATCATGAGACCAAACATTTGGATAAATTATATGGGGGTTTACCTATAAAATAAACTATCTTGTGAATGAGATTGACATTAGTGGTATCATGTGTTAGATTCATGACATCCAATAATTATGAATTCCCTCCTTTCAGTATTTAGATATGACTGCACATGGGATTTTCAATAGAAAACATCTATGGATATATTTATTTCTTAGTTTATTGATTAAATGAAATGTATGTAATCAGTTATTAGCCTTACCATATTTATTATTTCTTTTGATGTAAATAAGCCTTACTAATCATTTTAGGTCACCCCTTTCTTATGTTTTATTTTCCCTAGTATTCTAAGAAGTTTATTATGATTGGTATATTGGGTTATGATAAATAGAATAATGATGTTCTCAAAGATAATACATTTTCAATTTTATGTCCAAAATGTAATATGAATTTAAAACATGTATCTTGTTTAAAAAGACTACAAACTATTTGGTCCTTTAGGATGCACTTTATTGTATATTATGAAAATGTAATTAATTAATGCACCAGCTCTGGACTACTGGGGCAAGATTTATTACAATATATTACCTTATTAAAATGATAAAGATATCCAAGATATAATATATAAAAATCAATTCCATAATTATAACTAGTCAAGAGATACTATGATGGGAATTGAATTATATTTTTTCTAGAGGCGATAGTCCTCTGTACACTTGAACGATGAATTTAGTTCCCATTTAATGAATGTTGGAGATGTATATACCTTATTACATTAACAAAATAGTATATTAATATATCAAGGATACTTTTTTATTATTTTATAATTGTTTATGATGGTTTTATATAGGTGGAAGAAGACACATAACATAAACACCTAAATAAAAATGACATATATTCTTTGAAAAACCTCCTTTTCTTATCACCTTATACCCATATGGTAAGTTTCATGCGTTAAGAAGAACTATAAAATTAGGGTATATATTATAATAATGTATTTGGGTATGGATGGGCTGAACAAAATGGATTTTTATAAGTTAATTAATGATAAGAATAGGTTCCCTTTTATGGGAGAAGGGAGGGGCACTCTTGGAAATTCAAAATATATTAAATTAAAATAAATTATTATTCTATTCAAAATTATTCAAAACATATATATATATATAATATGATTCTTTTCGGTTACAATACTCATGTAAAATATATTTTTGATAATTTTAGCTCCCATATTTAACCATATAATTTTGATTTAATCACTCTTTAAACCATTTTAAACTTATTATGTCCACAAGGATTTTTACTCTTTGAGGGCTTATATAGTTGTTATAAATAGAAAAATGGTGCATAAATATACCATGGTTGATATTAAAAAAATATCCTAACAACAAGGCCCCATCAAAGATTAATAAGAATCTTATATAATTTAACAAAATATGTCTTATTTTAAATTATCAATAATGTATAATGTTAGAAGTATTCATGATATTGGACATAATAATATCATGAAAATAGATAAAATTAAAAAAAACATTTTAATACATTCCTAACATGTCATGTGAATCTATAATTTATTTTCTAACATTAATCATCTCAAATTATAATACTTATAATTTTTTTATTATAATTTTAATATTTTTTCAACTAATTAAATAATTATGGGATCAACGTTGTGAAGGAATTTAAAGAAATTATCTCATAAATAATATTTAAAAATAAATTAACATGAATAATATAAAAAAATTTATTTAAAAAGTATATTCATTTTTTAACATAGCCTCTTTATAACCCCACATACAAAATATTATAAATATTAAAAATAAGATTGTGACATGTTTTACATTTCATGAAATAAAATATTCTAAAGGTCATAATCTCATCCAAATGGAAAAAACATTCTATGTAACCGAATATTACAATACTATCAATGAAATAGAAAAATAAATTGAAATTAAGGAAAATTTATATTTAATTTTATAATTCGTATCATTTTATTATTAAATTTATTTATCTGATTTACCCTTTACCGTGGCAAAAAAAATAACTTAGGTTATTATTCCTATGGACCAAAAATAATGGGGATCTATTTACTAAATTTGGACCTCATAATTAAAATTATATTACACATTTTTAAAAATTAAAAACATAGAATTGGAATAATATAATTTAAAATTAAACCTTTAAAATGCAATGATGAATAGTTTTTTTAGAAAAATATATTTTAAAATAAAATTTTTTATGCTAAATTAAAGTATAACATCCCTTTTAAAAACCCATAATTTAATTATTTTAAATAAAAAAGAAATAATGAAACTTTTAATCAAATAAATTATATAATTTTACGTTTAAAATATTTGAAAATAAAAAATTATTTTTCAAAAAAAGTAGTACTTTCAAAATTCATTAAAAAATAATACTTTTCAAAAAACATCTCAAAATTAAATTTAACATAATTTTGACATGAGGACTTCAAAAATGAAATTATTTTTTTAGATAAATTTTCAATAACATCTAGAAATTAATTATAATATTCACTCATAAAATTGAATAAAATAATTTTTGAAGGAAACATATTTTTCTAAGAATAAGATGACCATTAAAAAGTGTGTGATTATTTTATAAGAAATAACCAATACATTTATATTGATTTGGAAGTTCATATTTATATTATAAATAATTTATTTCTATTTTTGATGATCAACTTTGTCACATGGATGAAATGACATGAAAGGGAAATTACTTATGAAAAAGAGGAGAAGATAGATGAAGAATTCCAAGATTTTCAATGCTTTAGAAGGAAAATTCACCCAAGGTGCACCTGATCACCAGTAGTGCGCAAGACCCTTTTCACCACACACTTGCATGAATAGATTCCCTCACCTAGGGTCCCATATTTTCGTATAAGTAGACCCTTGTGGTCTTCATTTTTATGAAAAAATTTCCCCAAAGGTCGATTGCTACTATGATCGCCCTAGTACATTACTCAAGTCCTCCAAAGAAATATAGGAAGTTCTCTAATACCTAATGTGTTGAGTCAATAAGGTTTTCCTTATGAGTTTTCCATTCCTTCTTGTTTTGAAAATCAGAAACACCATACACTTAAGCAAATCAATATTTTTCATCTATAAAAGAAAATTCCTTCCTTAAGGAAATTTACCCTAACCTAGTTTTCCTTACACATATAAATATTTTTCTTAAGTATGAAAATTGGATTCATATCAAAAACCTCATAATCATATAATACTTAGATATGAAGAATTCTATTTTAGGATCTGAATTCTTGAAATTAACTCTAATGAAGTTCCACTCCAAATTCTGGATACAAACTATAATGATGTTCCACTCCAAATTCTAGATATGAACATTAATGAAGTTTCACTCTGAATTCTGGATACGAACTGTAATGAAGTTCAACTCTGAATTCTAGATACGAACTCTAATGATGTTCCATTCTGAATTCTAGATACGGACTCTCATATTGTTCGACTCTGAATTCTGGATACAAACTCTCATATTGTTCCAGTCCAAATTATAGACTCCGAAATTTTACTAGTCTGACTCCGAAATTCTATGAGTTTGACTTCGAACTTCTATCAGTTCAACTCCGAACTTTGTAAGTTCATATTCTGAATTCTAGTGAAACCAGAATCCAAATTTTCTTAGAAATTTAGACTCCGGATTTCCATAGAATTCAGGTTCCGAATTCCTATAAAACAGAATCCGAATATCTCTTTATTATAGACTCTGAATTCCATTTTTTCTGGACTTCAAACTTTTATTTTCTTACATTATGAACTTTAGTTTTGCTTATACTTATACTTGTTTCATTACAAAATGATGTCATGATTTCAGTTACACATGTTTTGTTATAAAATTATGTCGTCTATTCTGTTTCTAACTAACTATTGGTTAAGTGACATGTGTAAAAGTCCCTCTGAAATTTAAGGAAAATGCGACCGTTGGAGGAGGGAGAAGACCGTTCCAACTGATCCTATAAATAGGAGCTCATTTGAAAGAGCTCAAAAACACTAAACAAGTTGATCAATCTAGAGACTACATACTATTAAGGTGATTTATAGAGAGAGAAACTTTTCATGCCTTTCTGCGTACTGAAATTCTCGTTCAGATTGCTTCTTACGACCTTGAATGTTGGTGATTACATTTGAGGGCTTCTGGGGATAGGAAGACAGAGGTGCCGACTACCTTGAACTTCGAGGGATTCCTTGCTGAGGAAGACAAAGATTCTAACTACTTTGAAGTTGAGGGCATGCGGGGATAACAAGACAGAGACTCTGATGTTCGTATCAAGGGCTTACCCTGGTGTGGGTATGACATACTTGCTTAAAAGTATAAATCAAGGGACCTTTATCCAAGGTTGTTGTATACCCTTCTCTTTTGTTTAAAAGATTTATTGTTTGTTATTTGTAGTTTTACTACTTGTTTTTCCACTGCTATTTGTATTGTAAGGAAAGTATAATCTTCTAATATTTCATTACACTTGTACTCTGATCAATTTTGATTCTATACGCTTTAAGGTAGAATATCATTTAGTAAACATTGGTTAAGTTTCAATTTCCAGATCCATATTTCCCGAACCTATTTTTCAGAATCACTTTCCAGATTTAAGCAAGTGTATAGAACTAGAAGTTTTTAACTTCTTACTTTGTCACAATATTTCAATTGGTGTCAGAGGTGTTGTGAATTTTCTTAGTTTAACAATTTTAAACTTAGATCTTTCCTTGTTTAAAGAAATTTTTAAAGTGTACAATTCACCCCCCTCTTGTATATTGAGCATCTACATCGTTATTTCGATCCTACAATTGGTATCAGAGGGGGTCTCTGAAATACTTATACTCACATATATGTTTTTCTTGATCATTATTTCTTTGTACTATATTTTTCTTGCTTAGTTCCTTGAATCCAAACTTTTTTTATTAACATGTTTTTGTGTAGAATGTTTTTTTAAGATGGAAGGTTTAAATGTTGGTTCCATCGATAACTTAAATCCTATAAGACCACCAATTTTTGATGGCAATGATTATGAGTATTAGAGAGATCGAATGAAGACTTTCTTTATCAATACTAGGGTAGATAAATTTTTGTTTTCTTACCAGAGGTTATCAAATTTCTGATAAGGAAGTTAGTGCTTTCACAAACCAAGAGAAGCGTGATTATAAATTAAACTATAAGGTACGCAATACTCTACTATGTTCAATGACTAGGAAAATATATAGCAAAATTTCTTCTTGTGAAACATCTAATTTTATATGGAATAAACTCAAACTTAAGCATTTTGGTACATCTAAAGTAATTGAGACTAGAAGAGCTATTTTGAGAGTTGAGTATCATGGTTTTAACTTTCCTTATGGAGAACCCATTTGTAAGGTGAAACAAAGGTTTATGAGTATTGTGAATAGCTTACAATCTGTGGGAGAGAAAGGTCTGGATGATGAATCTCTTGTTGACAAGATCATTGATATTATTCCCAATGAGTGGGAATCAATGAGAACAACTATTGATGGGAACAGGAAGGTTACTCAAATTTCCTTAGATGAGCTATTTGGAACACTTCTCCAACATGAAAGAAAAATGAAGAGAGATGATGACAACATTAAAAAGAAGAATGGGAATGGTACTGTTGCTTTGACTACTACATCAAATCACATGAAATCTAAGACTCATGAGAGAGTAACTAGATCCAAGTATAAGAAGGTTACTATCCAATCCGAATCTAGTGAGAGTGAAGTCTCAGAGAATGGGTTAGAAAATCTTGCTCGAAGAACAAAAAAGATAGCTGGCCAAAGAAATTTCCAATGCAAGTATAAAAAGAAAGAAAGGAAAGATACGAATGATTTAGAGGTCACATGCTATGAATGCAAGAGAAGTGGACACATATGACCTGATTTCCCCATGCTTAAAAAGAACGAAAGGAAAGAGAGGCATTCTGAAAGGAATATGAAGATGTTTTACAAAGCTAAAGCTAGGAAAATTCTGAAAGCTAATACTACTTAGAGTGATAGCTATGGATACTCTTCAGAAATTGAATCTTAAGAATATGATTCATCAGCTCCGAAGAATATGGGATTCATTTCTAATACTTATTTTCCACATACATGTTTTATGGACAAGGTACGCTCTAACGAGGCTTTAGCAAATTTGTCTCTTGATAGGAATTACTATTCTGAAAATATTACTTCTAATGAAGATACTTTATCCTCAGAAAATGACTAACCTTCATATGAAGAAGTATCTAGATTTTCCAAGTTACTTGAAGCAAAAAATTTTAAATTTTTTAAGAAATTAGAAACAGAAAATACTAGGGAAGAAGTTCTTACAGAAGATATTTCAGATCTTTCTTCAGATCATAAAGATAAAGAAGATCTTTTAGAAAAACTTTTTAAAGACCTCAAGAAAGAAAAATCTAATAAGTAAGAACTTTCTAAAGATCTTAAGAATGCTATTTTAAAGATAAATGTTTTTTAAGAAAAATATTAATCTAAGGAAACGATTCCTAAGGGTAGGAATTTAGTCATCAGACTGAAATTTGAAATATTTTCTCTTAAGAAGCTTCTTGCAAAATTTACCTCTGGTAAGGAAAATTTTGACAGGATTTATTGTAAAATTAAACCTCATAAAAACACCACTGGAGTAGGTTATACTCACCAAAAACCAATTTTCAAAAACAACTATTTTGTTCCTTCTAGAGCCCCTTTTTGCACTAAGTGTCAATGTGGTGGGAATTGGAAGAAAAACTGTTATTTGAATAGATTTCAATCTCTTGGTTTCATAAAGAATATTTTTATAAACCAATGTAGATACCCAAAATTTTGTTGTATTACAATTTCGTATCCAAGTAAGTCTGGATTCCGAAAAACTAACTTGTTTCTTATTTTCAGGAAAATAGGGAAAGTACCAATTGCAGAACTTGGTACATGATTAGTGGATGTTCTCGGCATAAGACTAGTAACAAAAGCTATTTAGAAAATATTATCAGGATGAAAGGATGAAAAGTATATTTCGGAGACAACACTCAGGGAGAAATTATTGGTATAGGTAATATTTTTCTTCTTGCTAAAACCCTGATTTCAAACATTTTTTTTGTAAAAGGTCTTAAGCACAACCTAATTAGCATAATTAAATTATGTGATGAAGGTTACCTTGTGAATTTTAGGAATGATAAGTGCTTAGTACACAATTCCAAAGAAGAGTTTATTCTTTCTACCCATAGGCAAGAGAGTTTTTACACTTTGAACTTATAAGACCTTAAGATCCAAGACATAACTTGCCTTAGTGAAATGGAAGATCATTCTTGGTTATGGAATATAATGTTAGGACATTGTAACCTTAGGAACTTATGTAAACTCTCTAATTTGAAACTAGTTAAGGATATACCAGAGTTTAGATTATATTCTTCTAAAGTTTGTGATCCTTGTCAATATGAAAAGCAACATAAATCTAGTATTAAATCAATCGGTGGAGTCTCAACAACTGATGCACTATAGTTGGTGCACATGGATCTTTTTGGTCCAACACTAACTGGTAGCATTGGGGGAAAGTACTATGTATTTGTTTTGGATGATGATTACACTATATTTACATGGGTTTATTTTCTAGAAAAGAAGTTTGAAGATTTTTCTTATTTCAAAAGTTTTAGATACCAAGTAAAAAATTGAGGAAACTTTCCAATGAAAACTATTCATAGTGATCATGGAGGAGAATTTCAAAATTTTGATTTTGAATCTTTTTGTAGTAAAAAAGGTATTACTCACAACTTTTCAGCACCTATAACTCCTCAACAAAATGGTGTAGCTGAAAGAAGAAATAGAATTCTTCAAGAGATAACTAGAACCATGTTGAGTGAATATTATGTTGCCAAACATTTTTGGGCTGAAGCTGCAAGTACTGCTTGTTATACTATAAATCGAGTTTTGGTTAGACCTTTTCTTAACAAAACTCCTTATGAGTTATGGATTGGTAAAAAACCTAGACTTTCTTACTTCAATGTTTATGGTTGAAAGGTATTCTTCCTGAATACTAAAGATAACTTACACAAATTCACACCAAAGTTTGATGAAGGAATTTTCTTAGGCTACTCCACAACTTCTAAGGCTTATAGAGTTTTCAATAAAAACACTTGTACTGTTGAGGAAACAGTACATGTAAAATTTGATGAGTATAATCCTTTTGTTTTTATACCATCCCAACCTACATCCTTGGATGTGTTTTAAAAAACTGATTATCAACCTTTGATAGAAGATCCTTATGATAAGGAAAATGTTCAAGAAGATGATTCTGAAATATTTACCCCAGAAGATTTGCTACCCTATGTTGATGAACAGGTTTTACAAAACCCAAATCAGTTGTTTCTTAAGAATCATCCCAGTGATAGTATGATTGGTGATGTGAATCAACCTTTAAGGACTAGAAGTTTCTTGAGAAATGAAGTAGAATATCTAGAATTCCTTTCCCAATTAGAACCAAAAAGCACTGATGAAGCTTTAGGTGATGATGATTGGATCAAAGCCATGCAAGATGAACTAAATGAATTAGATAGGAATAATGTCTGGACCTTGGTTGCAAGACCAAAGGAATCGTTTGTTATTTGAGTAAAGTGGGTATTCAGAAATAAGTGTGATCAAAATGGAGTCATTGTTAGAAATAAAGCTAGACTAGTTGTTAAAGGATATAATCAACAAAAAGGAATGGACTATGAAGAAACCTATTATCCAGTAGATAGACTTGAATATATTCGTATTTTACTTTCCTTTTCAGAATTATTCAACTTTAATCTTTTTCAAATGGATGTGAAATGTGCTTTCCTTAATGTTTATGTTCAAGATGAAGTTTTTTTTGAACAACCTCCTGGATTTGAAGATACAAAACATCCTGATCATGTTTTTAGACTGACTATAGCTTTGTATTGACTTAATCAAGCCCCTTGAGCCTGGTATGATAGACTTAAAGGATTTTTTCATCAAAATAACTATGTTAAGGGAAATGAAAATCCAAACCTTTTTATAAAGAAAGACATAAAAATGTTTTTATTGTTCAAATATGTGTTGATGAAATCATATTTGGTTCAACTCAGTAATCTTTAACTGATTATTTTGCGAAACTAATGAAATATGAGTTTGAAATGAGTATGATGGGTGAGTTAACATTTTTCCTTGGTTTTCAAATTTCTCAAAAACCAAAAAGAACTTATATATCTCAACATAAGTATATTAAATATCTTCTTAAAAATTATGGTTATGACAACACTAAGAGTATAAGTACTCCTATTGGTACCTTAAACATACTTGATCTTGATGAAGCTTGGAAACTAGTAGATCAAACATCTTTCAGAGGTATGATAGGATGTCTACTTTACTTGACAGCTAGTCGACCAGACTTGATGTTTTTAGTGTGCTTATGTATGAGATATCAATCCAATCCTAAGGAATCTCATTTAAAGGAAGTTAATTTTTTTTTCTACTTAAAGGGAACCATGGAATTAGGACTCTTTTATACTTATGGAAATGACTTTTTTTTAAAAATCTTTTCAGATGATGACTTTGGTGGATGTAGAATGGATAAAATGAGTATATCCAGAACTTGTCATTTCTTAGCATATTCATCAGTTTATTGGTCATGAAAGAAGAAACATTCTGTCGGACTTTCCACTACTGAAGCTGAATATGTAGCGGCTAGAAGTTGTTGTGCACAAGTTTTGTGGTTGCAACACACACTCACAGATTATGGTTTGAGTTTTACTAAGACTCAAATTTTGTGTGGTAACAAATGTTCCATTTCCCTTAGTAAAAACCCTGCACATCACTCTCGTGCAAAGCACATAGATATTAGGCATCACTTTCATAGGGATCACACACTTAAAGGAGATATTATTCTTCAATTTATTGGAATGCAAGATTAACTTGCAGATATTTTCATAAAATCTTTACCCTCTGATAGATTTGAATATATTAAACAGAAGTTAGGAATGATAAATGTTAGTTAATCTTTCTTTATTAACTTCTTGTTGAACAATTATCCTTACAGTAATAAACTCCTTTTCATAGGGGGAGTATATTTTCTTGTTAGCATAATCAAAATTTTCATAGTCATTTTTTTGGCTTTTGTAAACAAACAATTTGTAGTCATTTTTTCAAATTTTTGTAACTAAAATTTTCTTAATGAAGTTTTCGGAACTAAAATTTTCATAATTGAAATTTTAGGAACTGGAACTTTCATAATGAAAATTTTCGTAATAGAAATTTTCGTAATGAAATTTTCGTATTGAAACTTTTGTAATGAATTTTTCGTACTAAAATTTTCGTAATGAATTTTTCGTACTGGAAATTTTCATAGTGAAAATTTTCTTAATGATAATTTTCATAAGGAGAATTTTCGTAATGAGAATTTCCATAATGGAAATTTTTGTATTTTTCTTCCGTAGTGAGTTTTTCGTAATGAATTATTCGTAGTCAAATTTTCATCAAGAAGAATATTACCTATTACAAATAAACTTCTTATCCAATCCAAAAGGTATTATTTCCTTACTTCTATCTTTTGTAGTCATTTTTTGTTGCTGGTAGTTTCATTTCTTTTAAAAATTTTCTCAGATTTTCTTCTTCAATCCGAATTTTTTTGTTAAAACCTCAAAAGAATGGATTCAAGATTTCCTTGCGGGTATGTTTTCAACCGTCAGATCAGATCAGAGATTTTCTCAATCGTTAGATTTTTTTCGGAAGCTCAAAGGTCAGATCCATTACCTATATAAAGGGGACCCCCCGATGGTTGTCCCACATTAATCTTCAAGCTCCCACGTGTTGAAGTGCTTCCTCCCTTCTTAAAGCCCGTTCCGAATCTTCCAGAGCTCTTTATTCCAAATGTCTGCTGAAGCTACTTCTCTGGATATGTCAACTACCAAGCCAATCTCAAAATGGTTCGCTTGCGGGGATAGGTTAGTCCATCCGGATTTCTTCAGTATGTATGATTCTCTTATATCAAAGAATATCAGATTGAATGGCTGGGAGGATGTTTTATTACCAAAGAAAGTGAAGCAGGATCCGATTTATACATATTTGCTTATTGAGTTTTACAATTATGTTTCCTTCCTTAAAGAAGATGGAAGAGAGAAGTTTTCATTCACGTCTTATGGGAAGACTTATATGCTTTCTCACACCAAGGCTAGAAGCTTGGTGGGTCTGTCTTATGAAGGTGAAGCTGAGTTTTTTTCACATAAGCTTCCAGATGGGCAAGGTAGTTTCAACAAAGTGAAGGCATTGAAATTACTTGGACTTAAAGATGCCAAGACATCTAATATTTCTCATATCTCTCCAAATAATCGGATTCTAAAACTATGGGTACAAGGTTTTTTAGTACCGAGAAGGGGTGATAAGGATAATATCAAGAAGAGTGATATATACATATTAGATTTTTTTGTAAATCTAAGGAAGTTGAATTTGATGAGGCATGTTTTGATTACAGTTAAGAATATTAAAGAATAGAATTTGGAAGCTCAGATCATAATGTATCCACCCTTGATTTATAAGCTTATTATCATATGTCTTGATTCATTTAAAGTTGGTTGCACTTCCAAGAAAAGAAAATGCAAGGTAATCCTGGTTAGTGATGATGCATTAAATAGGTTGAAGATGGGTTTTTTCTGTTGAATCCGGAGATTTATACCCTTTACCAGAGGAAGAGGATGAGGCATATTAGAAAGATCAACAAACTCAGGAACCATCTAAAAAGCCAGGAAAGAAGAGAAAGTTAAAAGAAGTGGTGGTTAAAGACAAGACTCAGAAAGCTATGGAAACTCAATCTGCACCACCCAAGACAAAGAAACAAAATGCCTAACCAGATGAAGTGGCTGCTAAGTGGAGGGAAGACAAGGAGAAGAGAAAATAAGTGAATCCTCAATTTGGATTGGACCCTTCTGAGGCTAAGGCCTTAAGAGAAAAATCATTGGATGAGATGGAAATACAAGAAAAAGAAAAGAAATTGAAGAAGGAGATGTTAGAAGAAGATATTGTTCAATATATTTTGAAAGCAACATAGATGGATTCTGAGCAGATTCCGATTCCAGAAAATTTTGATGTTCAATCATTACCAGAGACTCCTGGGAAGAATTACTACACTCTGTAAAAGTATAAGGGTAAAGAGGTTGTTGAAGAAGTAGAAAAAACAACTGGTGAATAAGTATAAGAAGAAGTTTTAGAGGAAGAAGAAGAAGAAGAATAAGAAGGAAGTGATTATATAAATGACTTGATCAAAGAAGTGGAAGATTATCAAGAAAAGGATGAATCTTCAAAACTTGTCACTCTGGGAAAGGGAGTTGAGGAAGAAGGTAAGAAAGATGATTTCGAGGAAGAAGAGAAAGAAAATGAATCATCTGATGGGGAAGTAAGCTACGAGAAGAATTATCTTGAGGAAGGAGCAAAAAAGGAAAAAATAGATGAAGTCAAGGTTGTTCAACTATTAGAGAGTGAGGAAGAATGTCCAGATGACCTAACCATTCCGAAAACTGACAAAGTTAAGCAAGTGCTCATGGATACACCAACTAAAGATATCATCAGGAAGAAAGAGGTTGGTGTTTACTCTAAAAGGAAGCCAGTTGAAACTCAAGAGGAACAATCTCCAAGCAAGTTATTGGATTTAGAATCATCATCACAGGGTCATGACTTTGTTGTTTAGTCTCTAAAGAAATTAGTGGACACCATTCCGATTTTTCCCACCATAGAATCAAGGAGATAAATGATGCGACATAGTCTAAATCAGAAATCAGAATCGTTATCCATGCTGATGGATAAGTGTGTGAAAGTTGAAGCTGACCATAGAAATTATGTCATCAATTATGTTGTTTATAGAAAATATTATAGAAAAATCAACCTTTAGTCAAAGAAGGTGGATGATGAGTTTTTTGAGATTGATAATTTTCAGAATATGGTAAAACATGCTTTTGATACCGAGGATGAAAAGATAAATAATCTTTAAGAGAAGATAATCCTTGAGAAAAATTCTCAGAATCAACAAGTGAAGGACATGAATGATAAGGTTAACTCTCTTGATCAAAATTTTAAAAGGGATAGAGATCTTCAGATTGAGCTCGAAGAAGACTTGTAAAGCAAGATGAGTTAGTGAAGTTTCAGGAAGAGGCCATGAAGGCTTAGGTAGATGTCTTGAAAACTCAAGATGAAAGGATAAAAGACTTGGAGAGTCAAGGAAATGAGGATCAGAAAGATTTGAAGAAGCTAAAAACTCTCTTGAAAAATTTAATTCCCAAGGAAAAGGAGGACAAATAGACAAATCCGATCTTTTGTTGAATTTGATTTTCCTTGTAAAAATTCTTTCAACACTAATGAAATCTGTGGTTGGTTGTATCTTGTCTTGTTATGTTCTAATGTTTCAGGTACTTTATTTTCTATCCATTCCCTTCAATTCTTTTTGAAAATCACAAAGGGGGAGAAGGAAAAAGAATTACTCAAAGGGGAGAAGGAAAAATTTAAAATGGAGAAGGAAAAATTTCTACGAAGAACTATCCTTCATTAAGGGGGAGTTATCATTACGATTCCTTCATTCTAATGAAAATTCCATTCTGAAAATTCAGAATAAAATACTTAGAGTTCATATGCCTAAGGGGGAGTTAGTTATATTCACAATCATCTGTGAACAAAGGGAGATAAGGTTTAATTTCAATGTCCAATGAAAATTTTCAAAATCGTTATATTTTTTTTCAAAAGGTTGTTTGTGATTTCCAAAAAGGGGGATATTGTTGAGTCAATAAGGCTTTCCTTATGACTTTTAATTCCTTCTTGTTTTGAAAATCACAAACACCTTACACTTAAGAAAAATGATATTTTTCATCTATAAGGAAAATTTCCTTCCTTAAGGAAATTTAACCTAACCTAGTTTTCCTTACACATATCAATATTTTTCTTAAGTATAAAAATCAGATTCATATAAAAAACCACAGAATCATAATATACTTAGATTTGAATCATTCTATTTTAGGATCCGAATTCTGGACATGAACTGTAATGAAGTTCCACTCCGAATTCTGGATACGAACTGTAATGATGTTCCACTCCGAATTCTGGATATGAACTTTAATGAAGTTTCACTCTGATTTTTGGATACAAATTGTAATGAAGTTCCACTCCGAATTATATATATGAACTTATATGAAGTTCCATTCCAAATTATGGATATTAACTCTCATATATTTCAACTCCGAATTCTGGATACGAACTCTCATATAGTTCCACTCTGAATTCTGGACTCCAAACATTTACTAGTTTTACTCCGAACTTATATGATTTTGACTCCAAACTTCTATCAATTCAACTCGAAACTTTGTAAGTTCAGATTCTGAATTTTAGTGAAACCAGAATCCGAATTTCCTCAGAAATTTAGACTCCAGATTTCCACAGAATTCAGGTTCTGAATTCCAATAAAACAGAATCCGAATATCTCTTTATTATAGACTCCGAATTCCATTTTGGTTAGACTTATAACTTTTATTTGCTTACATTCTGAACTTTAGTTTTTCTTATACTTATACTAGTTTCATTACAAAATGATGTCATGCTTTCAGTTACACATGTTTTGTTATAAAACGATGTCGTCCATTCTGTTTCTAACTAACCATTGGTTAAGTGACATGTGTACAGGTCCCTATGAAATTTAAGGAAAATGTGACTATTGGAGGAGGGAGCCGACTGTTCCAACCAAGCCTATAAATAGGATCTCATTTGAAAGAGCTCAAAAAAATTGAACTAGTTAATCACTCTAGAGACCACACGCGGTTAAGGTGATTTCTAGAGAGAGAATATTTTCATGCCTTGTGCATACTGAACTGCTCGTTCAGATTGCTTCATGTGACTCCGAATGTTGGTGATTACATTTGAGGGATTCCGGGGATAGGGAGACAGATGTGCCGACTACCTTGAAGTTTGAGGGCTTCCTTACTGAGGAAGATAGAGGTTCCAACTACCTTAAAGTTGAGGGCTTCCGGGGATATCAAGATAGAGACTCTGATCTTTTTATCAAGGGCTTACCCTGCTATGGGTAAGACAAACTTGCTTGAAAGTATAAATAAAGGGACCTTTATCCAAGGTTGTTGGATACCCTTCTCTTAGGGTTAAAAGAGTTATTTTTTGTTATTCCGCTTCTTTTTTTATTGTAAGAAAAGTATAATATTCTTATATTTCCTTACACTTGCACTCTGATTAATTTAGATTCTATACGATTTATGGTAGAATCTCATTTTATAAACTTTGGTTAAGTTTCAATTTCCAGATCCATATTTCTAGAACCAGTTTTTCAGAATCACTTTCCATATTTAAGAAAGTGTATAGAACCAGAAGTTTGTAACTTCTTACTTTGTCCCAATCATTCAATTGGTGTTAGAGGTGTTGTGAATTTTCTTATTTTAACTTTGTTAAACATAGATCTTTCCTTGTTTAAGGAAATTTTTAATGTGTAGAATTCGACCCCCCCTCTTGGATATTGAGAATATACATCGTTATTTCGATCCTACATAATGAGGGGGGGGGGATTAAAGGGGATAGTGGGAATTAAGTCCTTTCAGTGATAAAAGTTAACAACACTGGGGTGCCTGATTTTCCCATTCCTCCAATCCAATAAGACTAGTGCATGTCACCCTTACATAAAAAGGAAAGTACACTAATCACTTTTGGGAATACCTATAGATACTATTTAATGCTTAAGAAAAGCCTCCCCCAAGTCTAGTCAACCAGGTTATTCATCCCTTAAGGTGCTACAGATCTACCCAAACATACCTGTGGAGATCACCCCTTGCGTGAGCCTCTTTAGTTTGCCTCCATTTCCAGCCTGTGTGTGAAATCCATTAGGCCTCCCTCAAATCCAATAACGGAAAGGCTCTTCTTCTTTGGATCCCTTGTCTAAAAGAGAAAATGTTGCAATCTCCACCAAGACATTAATATTTATATGAACTAAGGGAAAGACACATCAGCATGTCTCCCATTTGGATTTGGATTTATATTGTCACAGGTTTCCCACACTTGTCCTACTAGAGGTTAAGGATACTCAATAGGTCTATAGTTTTGAATATATACAACCATGTGGACCCTTACACTAAGCAAATTGTTTATGAGTTAACGATCTCAGATTTTGGGAGATACAACTCTATCCATCCCTACTCATCTCAAAGACCCAGATCCTCTAGTTCCTAGTAGGGAGGGTATGGATCACACTTTCTTTTCCATTTAACATGTAATAAGATCCTCCTATATCCAAAAAACCAATTTCAATTAATCCTTCCTAGAGTAAGACCCTAGCCTTTTATGTAGGAGATCTCAGTCTTTCTCATCTCTAACTCCACGTCCTCCATTCCTTCGTTACATTGGACCCATTTGCAATGTAAATTGAAGAGAGGGAAGTTCATAGCCCCAACCTATTCCATTAGTGAAGGAGGAAATGTATATTATTTTTCAAATCATTCAAGTCCTTTTATTTCTCACACTGAGCATGGCACTTGTGGGCTTAGAGGAAAGTGATGATCGCCAAAACCAAATGGACCACCTAAATGATTGAACAATGATAATTCTAAATTCCTCTATAACCAAGAAATGTAGGAATCCCACTTATGTCCTAAGATCAATGGGGAATCCTCCTTAGGATTAAGCCCCAATCCTGATTCCCTTAATCCATGCATACTCATTAGGAGTAATCCATGACTTAATCCCCTAAACTACCATGATTTAATAAACCACACACAATACTATTTACTGGGGTATCCCTCTCTATGGTAAGCCCCAACTAATTCTCTCAAAGGACCGTACTCTCCTATGATACATACCAAACTACATGCGATTTTATTTCCCTCTAAATAGGATACCTAAAAATCCTCATTAAGGTTCAAACCCAACAACACTAAATCAACCGTATTATTATTTGGCCATGTACCTAGTATGGTATTATTCATCTTGGAAACACATATTCCTTCTAGGTTCCTTGGGATACTTTGACATAAATCCCACACTGAAATTTGACTGGGAACCTTCTACCTAGATGTCCTTGCCACATAATGTTAAACTGTACATTTAAGTCCTTATCACATGACTTTGAAAGGTATGATGTTTCCTAATAAATTTCATCAATCCACATGGGTTATTATTCCTTTCACAAGGATATTTTGGTATCCCATCGATGGGTATGATCCATGTATCATAACAATTTCCATCCCCTAGATGATGATAAACTCTAGAGTGACCTTTGTCTACCTGGATGGAAATAAACTCTAGAGTGAACTTTGTCTACCTAGTTAAAAATAAACACTAGAGTTCCCCACTGCATGGATGTAAAAATAGAAATTTCATAATAACAACAAAAAAATATCTATGTAGCATATAATAGGATACCATTAAAGGAGGATCTCAGATACATATTGACATCTCCATCGATGAAGAACCTCCGATAAATATAGACGATTATTCTTTCAACACAATCTAATAATTGATTACTAATTTTAAGGGAAACCCAAGTCATACATGGTAAATTAATAAATTATTCATGAAAATATCTTAAATGTATAAGAGCGTCATATAGTAGGAATCAATTCCCCTAAAAAAGGGTGTGATGAGCCCAACCTTCTATCCACTTGACCAATGTGAGTACTTATGCATCATGTGTCAAAATCCCTAATGATTTCTTAACTTTGGAAAGAAGGTCCCCATGGATATAGATCCATTTGGTGTTTATGGTTCTACAAAAAAACCCACTGGAAACTATTTGGAAATTGTGATTCCTAATCTGAACACAATTCCAAGGGGATAAAAATGGCGAACCCACATGAATCCATAACCAAGATTATAGTTTTACCCATTTCTTAGGCCCCTATAAATTGATAAAAGAGGGACATACAAGGAAATAAATCAATAATTTCTTAATACACAAAAATGATACTTTAACATGGTTTTATTCATCATTTATATCATATATCCCCATACACTCTTTTTCATAACTCCATTCGATCCAATAGATTATTTTATGTTTTCACCAAAAAAACCCAAACTGCTACTCAGGATGGATCTTTTTCCACTTGAAGGATGACATCACTGAATAAAAATCATCAATGCTAGGTCTCTAATTCCCTGGTTTGAGAGTACCATAAGAATGGTATGATCTTGACCCTATAGGAAGCTCAATAGGCCCTCCAGATCAACAATAACAACTAGTTTTCCGGTCAGTGATGACCGGTGGTCTTGAATAAGATGAAACCTACTACTATATTCAACTACTTCAGAAGCTTATCCCTGGGATGAAAAAAGTAGTTCCTCTTGTGCTTCATGGAGGTGGATGGAGAGGCCACCCATGAAATCATCCCAATGACACATGGGTCATTCCCAAGGGTTCCTTCTAATAGTATTACTTTACAACACCATTTGGAAGGGAACCCTTAATATTATGAGGGTGTCGTACTTTGTTTTCAAGCCTAGGTCCCATAGACATGGGCATGCAAGACAGACCAGTAGGGATGAGAACCGGCCAATAGGGAGTAGGTTCACACCTTTTTCAATCTGGAGAATCCCATGAACCTTTGTTTGGTGGAAAAAAGTGAGCAGGCACATACAATTGTTTTCCTTCATTTAGATATCCAATAGACTCATCTGGTGGCATTAATATAAGCCTTCCAACTAAATACGAATGTAATTTGCAAGAAGGAACATTCAGCTACCTTCACCCACTATGTTTTGTGGTAGAATGGTCTTTCAGTACACAAAGAAGTCTTCAAACCATCTTTGGGGGAAAACAATGAGTAGTAACACACACTTACCATCATCTATCAAATCCTCCAATAGTCTCATTTATCTTCACTTGGAGAATTAAGTTGTAAATATTCTATGACAAGAAGGGGAAAACTCAATTCTCTATCACCACACATGAGTATTTTAAGTGTCCACTGGCATGAATGGGAGTAAATGAGTAGAAACGTAAACCTACTCTAGATACAAAATGGATGTATACTCTTGTTCTAGTCATTGAAGTCACAAATCATATCTTGGAAGTGGTGAAAGGTCAGATGAAAAGTTCTGCCCATATCTTATAAACATTCTAGAATATAATAATGGGACAATTTCAGTAATCAAGGGATGGACACATAACTATGTCCCCAAAATATGGCTATCTCATTATCATGTCACCCCTAAGAAGATACATACCTCTATTCCAGTATAAAATAGTCATAGGGAAAACTACCCCATATCATACAAACAATCGGATCAGGAACATACACTTATTCTAATTTGATATAATTGGCTTATCCTAACGACCACTCTAAGGCAGAAACATTTACCTAAAAATGACAAACACTTCTCCTAGAAAGTGGTCCCTACTTTTTATAAGAAGGAATCCAAAAATAAGTCTTATCAAACATGATTGGAGGATCTGGATCCAATATGCAATCATGCTCCACTTAATGCAATATTTCTTGAATACCTCATACATTTATCTATTGTATCTCAAGATTGTACCCTCTCATTACCAAATTATGGTGGTAGTAGTTGTATTTTTGAATGTCCTCAATAGACACTTCATCATGAATGCTTGATCTATGAAAATCTGGTCAATCTCAAGAGAATATCTCGAGATGAGAGATACAGAAACCCTCCATGTAACTAGAAGAACAAGGAGGAATAGGTTCCACCCCTTTCAATATTCCACTATTGTAGTCCACCACATGATTATATTCACTAAGAATGTTCTCTACGCATTAGTGATTCACATTTTTAAGAGAATTATTCAATCATCAATGTAGTGATGAGAGAGCACACATATATTGAGGCTCTTACAAACATGAGGCCAATCATGTTTGATTTCTTGTCACTAACAAGTATGATATTTTCACAACTAGAAGACAGCCCAATGTGATGGTCATTCTTCGAACCACTCCTGGGACACTTCCCTTCCAATGCAGATGAGGAACTCACTATTTATCTTTACAATTTGGATAAAATGGTTGAAAAATGCCAACCATTGTCTGATTGTGTAAGGGATACTCTAGAAAAAGATGAAGAGGATATTTCAAACATGAGGAAATAACTAAATAAATATGAAATACCAGTCATGTTGTAAAATTTTTCCACCCATCAATACAACATTATAAAGATTTTGGCAGAAGACTGTATTCATAAAATCTACCTCAACATATGGAAAAATATTCTCAATCTAAAATAGAGGGAATTCCCTTATAATGAGTATCAAACTCACATCAAGGTAATATATGTGTTGCAACAAAAAAAAGTAACTTTGAAACTCTCCTAGTTTTCCAACATCAAAAAATTGAGAATTAATAAGGATCCCTTCAATGTGCATTACTCTATGTATTAATGAGGTTGCGGAAATTGATCATAGATGCCTATATCTAGTGTTTATATCACATGATGGGGTGTACATGGGGTATTGTATTTTATTGCACTCCCCATCTAGAAAAGCTCACTAAAAGTTGTCTTATGAAATGTTATTTCCCCATGAAATCTAAAAAAACAGATTCTTTTCATAACTGATGATATGAATAATAAGAAAAATCCTCGACCAACTATCACTGATATCATGCTTGAAGAGATAAATATATTGAACGTCTCTTGAATCAAGTATCCAAGATTACCAAGAAGGCCTCCAGTTTATAGGGTGTTAGCCATTTCATTATGAAGATTTATGAAATAGCATAATGGTCTTTCAAAACATGCAATTTAAGTGAGTGACGAATAATGACCAACACTATGTTTGGACCAAAATCTATAAAATCAGAAGAGTAGTTGTGGTAATATAATCCATATAAGTTAATGAATAACCCAGCCAATAGGGATGGGTGCTTTTATAACCCAACCCTTAGAGTCAGTAAATTGAGCCTGAAGGGTACTGAAAGCAGAACATGAATAGCCTTATCCCTCAAAGATAAGGTATTTTTCACATCACCAATATCCTCCTTAGTGGAAATTATTTTTCTACCGATTTGGGAAAAAGATAAAAAATGAATACTCTCATTTCATTCCATATAGTGATTCAATATCATTACTTGGAACACAAAAATATGAACTGTTAGGGAATTCCCTTCAGGTTATTATTCATCAGACAATTCATGGGGAATTAAAAAATAGGAGAACAAGGTATTGTTGAGGACATAGTAGAAGGTGATCTTGTAGAGATACCAAAATAATGCTTTCAATGTGTTAAGAATTAATAAATATCATCTATTATGTCACAAAATATCCTTGATGCCTTGAGCCTATCAAAAGATCTCGGGGAATCAATTATTGATGATTTACCAAGGCCTCAAGAGTATGAATTCAAGGTTGCTACGATGGAGGTTTACCATACAGTGAATGATCCAGTAGAATTTCATGTAGTCATATATTTCACATACCTAGAAGAGGATGATGTCACACAAGGAAACATCAGGCCTCTATATCTATCTGGAAGGATTAATGAAAATTATTTATGATGAGACTTTGTTGACGATGGCTCAAGGTTCAATCTCATTCTGATTTAGACACTTCTCCAATTGTGTCTCACTGAACCACATTTGTATCCAATCACTGAAATTTTTCAGGGTTATTACAAGAGTGAACAAGAACCTATCATCAATATTATGATCAGAACTCAGTTTGGAGATCTCATTTCTGATTCAATGTTCATGGATATCCATCATGACATAACTTTTAATATTCTTTTTGGATGACTTTGGCTACATCAGCTTCCACCATTCCTTCATTATACCACCAATGACTCAAATATTTCATCAATGGTAAAATTGGGACAATTCATGGTGATAAGGCTTGGTTCAAAACTTTTGAATCCATATATGTGATGAAAAGTTCTATCACACAAGGAGAAAATGATCAATGATATAAAATGCTACAAGATTCAATTACCTAAATGGCCTGGATTTGATCTTAGGTAACCCATTCAAGCTTATTAGTGAAAATTACAGGCCTTAAATTAATAAATTCTAAAGGGTAATCCCAAATCCATGCACTCATTTAGTGGTTTCAATAATTTCAATTGTGGAAACCGAATTGAAAGAGATATGAGAAGTTATTAACCCTCTATTCAATGATGAAATCCTAGATGAAAATGTCTCAACTCCATCTCCAGAGATTCATCAAATCTCATCTTCCTTAGCCAGTTTGTAAGAAGAAATCTAACTAACAGAGAAAGACAAGAATACTAATTCTCAACACTTCATATTTCCTTCAGAGTGTCATTAAGACACTTCATCAATTGTTGGGCCAGAAATGGTTGCCTCTTCCTCAAGATGTCCATATAGCAAATCCTCCCATATCTCTGGGATTATTACTTCATAAACATTTTTTCAATAAAAGGAAAAAGAAATAAAACATGAGGAAGAGGAAGAAGAGGATGATCTTAGGGACTCCTATCCAGCATTTGAGTAAGGAATATCCACTACTATGGATTATCTTGGAGAAATAAATCTAGGTATAGAGGAAGATCCATGGTCAACTTTGATAAGTGATGACATGACTCTTAAAAAAAATAGGTGCATACTTTCTTTATGAAGCAACAACGAGATGTGTTTTCAATGAATTACAAAAAAATGTTTGGTATTGACATCGAATTTCCCACCCATCATTTGTGTTTTCCAGAAGAAAATCAGGGATATAAGAAGGATGCAAGAAGAACACACCCATCTCACACCACCAAAATTGAGGCTGAAGTCGACAAACTCACCAAGGGCGACATCATCCAAGAGGTGAAATATCAAAAATGGATAGCCAATATTGTATTGATGAAAAATAAGAATGGGGAAATCATGTTTTTCTTTGATTTTGAGTTATAAATCAGTATTGTCCAATATATGACTTCGTATTTCCAATAGTAGAAATCCTGATTAATATGAAATATATAAAAAAGGGTCTCTCCTTCATGGATGGAAACATTAAGTATAACCAAATCCATATGGCCCTATAATATGAATAATCCAAAGCCATCAGATCCATTCAAGGTGTTTTTTTTTTCTATAAGGTAAGTCCCATTTGTCTTGAATAATGATGGTGTCACATACTAACGTGCAATGCACTACATCTTCAATCCCTTTCTAGGGAAGTTTCTCGAATGATATTTTGATGATATAGTGGTAAAATCATGACAATTTTCTGATCACCAAATTGACTTAGAGACCATATTCGTAATGCTTTGACAACATAATTTGAAGATGAACCCCTTTAAATGTGCTTTTGGGGTAACCTCAAGAAAATTTATCAGCTTTGTTATAAGTCATCACATCATCGAAGTTGATCCTAAGAAGACTAAATATATCCTTAGAATGTCATCCCATTGAATCATGAAGGAGTTAATACAAAATCAAGGACACTTGGACTACATCCAACACTTCATAGAAATCTTCATAGGAAAGTGTTTACCCTTCACCAAATTGATGAAGAAGGGGGTCACATATCAATGGACCAATGACTATAAAGAATAATCTAGTACCCTCAAGAAATACCTCTTCATCCCATTGGTATTAATGCCACCTTTTGAAGAAATTTCACTCATTCTTTATGTGACAACCTTGGTGTGATTACTGGTGTCTTCCTTGCGAAAAAGATGGATTATGGGAATGAAAACATCCTCTATTATCAATTTCAAACCATGATCGACATAGAGACTCTATAGTTAGATATTTATAAGTGTTTTCTAGAATTAATCTTTTTAGTTCTATATAAGAGTCACTATATGTAGCATCTTGAGGTCCACTTGGTTTCTTGTAATAACCCACTCAAATTTATCCGCATTTTTCTTATGCTGGCAGGACATCTGTAATGATGGATAGTTATTCTGTAGTAGTTTGATATACAATTTGTTTCTTATAAATCAATGTAAGGTCGGGCCTTGGAAGAATTTGTTGTTGATGACCCATATGTAGAAGAAATGTCATTGAATACTGAACTACCTAGTGAAGAAATCTTCTCTATTCAAGACAACCCCCCAAATATGGGAAATATATTTTTATGGTGCTTCTAGGAGTCCAAAGAGGAAGAGAATGGAAGAACCTAATCTCAATAAAGTTGTTATAGGAATTGTACTTATCTCCCAAAAGATGGAATTCTCTCCACATGACTTCCTATTATTAGAAGGTTGTACCAACAATGAGGAAATATATCAATCTCTCATTATAGGATTGGAAATGGAACTCCATGTACCTGTAAATCACCTGGAAGTGAAATATTTTTCAAAGTTAATAATAAGGAAGATTAATGGAGATTATGCCATCATAAAAGAATAGATAATACCCCTATGTGATTATGTCTGAGGATTGAAGACAAAATTTCCCTCCGAGACAACATTGTACGACATCCTACGATCAAAAAACACCCAGGCTGATGCATTGGAAAATGTAGCCACAACCCTATAAGATCCAAATCAGGATGAAACATTCATCATCATTTCCCAAAATTGTGTAGTTTACCCTTTTTTTCAGATCAGAATAGAGGAAATAAATGAAATTAGTCCCATCCCTATGCCATATGGTCCTACCATGGGATGGATGAAACCCATCCTGAAAGATCTCAAAAATAGATTTATTCCACCAAATAGGGTAGGAAAAAGGAAAATATAATAACTAGAGGTCAATTTCACTCTTTATTATGTCCATAATCATTAGAAGATCCTCTAAAAATGGGGATTTGATAGAATCCTCCTCGGATGCATTGATGGATGAGAGACTGTGGTTGTCATGGAAGAAGTACATGCAGGAGCCTGCGGTGCCCAACAATATAGGGATAAGCTTTCTGACGAAATATGAAGGCTTGGATACATCTTGACTTCGATGACACAGGATTGTAGATAATTCACTAAGAAGTGTCATCCCGACCATGTGCAAGGCATCATCATCCATCAACACCCAAAGTTTCTATATATAGATAAACACTCTTGTCCATTTTATATACGGGGAATGGATATAGTGGGAACTTTTCCTCTAGATATGGATAATCCGATCAAGTACACCATTAACGCTACCAATTACTTCAAGGCCAAAATCATTTTCAACATCGTCAAAAACTAATATCATCACAAAATTTGGTGTCCCTCATACCATATTGATGGATAATAGAAGAAATTTCTGTTATGATGAGGTAAAGAAGATATATCAGGAGAACAATATCAAATCTAACCATTCATCCTACTATTATGTAGTGAACAATGGATTGATGGATAATTTTAACAAGACCAAACATACTACAAAAAATGTGGATAAAGATAAGAATCCCTAGCCTAATAAGCTCTTTCATACCTTATGGTCATAGCAGACCATAACTCATTCTACTACATGAGAGACCCCATATTTTCTAGTATACAGGACAAAATAAGTCTTTACCATTGATGTTTAGTTTCCATCGCTCTGAGTGGTCATCTGGGATTAGATATCCGCAAACGAGAAATTCAAAAAATTACTAGATGAGTTGGAGTGACTGGATGAAAATAGATTGAATATCATGCATCACATAGAAGTCTATCAAACCGAATAGTGTGAGATTTCAAAAAACAGGCCCAACTTTGTTCAGTCATTCATGGAGTGTTGGTTTTGGTCCTTAGGAATCAAATGATACCAGGAAAGAACCCTCCAAATCACGAGACAAAGTTGGAAGGACCTTACTTCATACATATGGTATACTCTAATGGATCTTATTCATTAATCTCAAAGGATAGAGAACTCACTAAATATATAAAAAATGTAAGGTTTATAAAGTACTTTTTTTAATCACACAGGGTTTGTCTTAATTTTAGGATGTTAAACTACATAGAACCATATACATCAACACTACATGGCATTAAACTACTAGCATCATCATCCTTGTCACATAATGATAAAATGCATGACATGATGTCCTAGTCACATGACCTAAAATGAAAATACTCTATTTTTCCTCACCACATGACATCAAACCTTATGGTTAACACCTCACTCATTTAACATTAAGAAATCCCCCTAGATACCACATGTTTATATTTCCTATGGTTCTTTAAAAGACGAGTAGCTTTAATGGGTAAGCCTCACTGAAATCCTTGCCACCCCCTAGTGGAACTTGAACCCCATTTTCCCTATGTTTGGGTCATAAATACATGGGGAACAATATTTAAGAACTATGAGTGGCTTTATTCTCATTCCAATGAAATATGTAGTGACACCCAAATCTCTAATATTTGGCCTAGCCATGACCATAAAGACACAATTTGAACATTCCTTGTATAGCAAAAAATCTATACAGGGAAAATTACCTCAAGAACTACGTGTGGCTTGTTTATTTCTATTCAAATATACATGATGACACCTGAGTCATATCCCCTCATCCAGGTGTAATGATTCATTCACATCAAGTGACCCACATCCATACTAAATTATGATAAACTACATGGTTCATCAAGAACTACATGTGTCTAGATTCTCATTCCAATGAGATATGTAGTGACATCCACTTATCCAATCTCAGGTCCAGCTATGACCATAAAAGGAAAAATTTACCCTTTCACTATATATGAACCAAATATATACTAGGAACTCACCCATAACTTATTTGATGATTAACATACCATCTTGTGTCTGGACCATTATTATGGAAAATATTAAAAAATACCATTTTCCCACATCAAAACTTAGTCGATGTGGGAAAACATTTTAAGAACCATGTATGGATTTATACTTTCCCAATCAAGATACATAGTGACACCCATGTCCTATTCCTCGGCCCAACCACAATATTTTTATTGGGAAAAATCCCTCAAGGTAACATTGTTGAATTTTTGGGTTGGTTGTATTTGTTGACAATGCAAGTTTTCATTGTGAAGTGTCGAGTTCCAGAGATCGTGTTGACAATAATTGTTGACAAAGAACCTTGACAAAGGGATAGAATATATAGAGGCGGTACAAAAGAATATATACAAGGTAGCATCATTTTCTAGTGTTTTCCAAATTTTTAGGGTCCAATGTTTTGGATTTGGTGAGCATCGTGAAAAGTGGATTTCCATGATGATCTCATTAAAATATGGAAATGTTATGATTTTTGCAATGATGGAATTCTTGAAGTGTATTTTGTAGAGACTAGAATAATGTTAAGTGTGAGCTCTGCCATTATGACTAGCTTCAAAAATAGTATATGTGAAGATCATTGCAATGACACTTTGTGGAAGAGGTGCAAAGGAATGGATGGAATTCTCCATGATTACGATGACCTATGTGATCTAAAAATTACCATGGAGCTTTGTGATTTAAAGAGAATTTTAGAAGAATCCTAAGAGCATTGCGATTTGAGATGACGTGGATATGACTTTACATGGAAGGTTCTTGAGTTAGTGGAATATCTTATAAATAGGCCTTGAAAACCGTCAGAGATGAAAAGATTTTTCCAAAAAATATTTTTATCTCCCAAATCTCAAAAGTGGTTCACAGAGGCAGTGTGATTCATGACAGATAGAAGCTTCACAACAACTAATCTAGCTCCCCGAATGAGGTGTGTTCTGCATTGGATTAGTGAGAATTGAAAAATAAATGACTTTGTGATGGATTGAGCTCTGTGATGACCTAATCTCTACGAAGGATTGAGCTTTGCGAAGTACTGAGCACTACGAAGCAATGTACTCTGTGAAGCAGTGAGCTCTACGAAAGTGTTTTCTTTGCAGAGAGGTAGAGACTTTACAAAGACTTGTTTGTGCTTTGCGAAACTGAGAGCTTCGAAAAGTAGGGAGCTTTTAGAATGTATTTCCAAATGTTTTTTCACATTGAATAGTGGAAAATGGGTATTCATCAGTTGATGAAATTTGGATTTCAAAAAAGAAACTACATGCAGTGAAGGATGCACTCATTAATAATAATGAAGAGACCTACAAATATATAAACTGTGAGTGGATCTTCTAAAGATGTAGTGAGCTCACTTAAGTTGTGAGAAAAACGGGTTTTCAAATTGTGAATGGTTGTAAACTAGGAGGCATAATGAGTCCACTTAGAACTTGTAAACAGTAGTGCACCTATAGTGTATTTGGTACATCAACACATCTTTGGTGCATCCTCCATGGACATATCCCAGTACGGGTGAACTAAGTAAAATTGATGTTTCATGTGCATGATTTAAGATTCATTCATACTCTTTGACGGGAAGGAGATAGAGAGAATAGTTTTTTCTAACAATAAAACAAGAACATGGGGCGTTAGTTATAATTTTTCATACACTGATTCACCCCCTCTTAAAGTATCTAGCCTAGTGGACTTAATAATTTTGATCATTTAATGTCTGTTAATCTCCATCCATACCGCCTGATGTTAAACTAAATGGGAATCCATGAACTACTTGAGCCTTGATTCTCATCCCAATGAGATACATAATGACGCCAAGATCTCTAATATTAGGTCAAACTATAATTCAAAAAACTTCCCCCTTTATTCCTTGTGTGTATGCGTTAAACCTAAATATGGAACATTTCAATAACTATGTTTGTCTTGATTCTCATCCCATTGTGTTGTGTAGTAATGCATGGATCTCCAGTCTTGGGACCAGCCATGATTTTTAAAATTATTAAATGTGCCTCTTCCCCAATTCAAAACATGTTTGATTTGAGAACCCATTTTAAGAACAATATATGGCTTTATTCCTACCCCAATAAGATATGTAGTGGGGATTATGTCGTACACCTTTGCTCATCCACTATATAATCATCAATCCCCTATCCAACACTTGTGTTAACATTATGTTATAGAAGTTTCTTTTACCACTCCTTCTTCCATACAACGAGATTAGTTTACATGGGATTAGGAATTTGGTAAAGATGTCATCTGCATAAAAAACGTATTTGAATTCTCATTGAGGTTATTAATGTCCTTATTGCATGACTTTAAACTTTACGATCAATGTCATCAACACATGTCAATAAACTACATGGTTCTTAGAGAAATACATACAGCTTGATTCTCACCCCTATGAGATATGTAGTGACGTCCATATCATCAATATTAGTCTCAACCACAACATAATTCATGTAATGAAACTTTTATTCTATCTACGAGACAGATCTACATGAGGAGATTTAATATGAGTTCTCATATTATGTATGAGACCATATTAAAAAAACCCCATTGTCCACCACTTATTAATTCAATCTAGGTGGTGGATATCTATTATGAACTACATTTGGATTTATTATCACCCATATAAGATATGTAATTACGTCCAGATCTTCAATCCTGGGCCCATCTGCATCAGAACGTGAAAAATCCTCTACTATGCTGTGTAGGAGCCATATATACATGGGGACATCAAATAAAAGTTCTCATTTTACATGTGAACCTATATCTAATAGAACTCTGTTTGTCTTGTTGCTTACTCTAGCAAGATATATAGTGATTCTTGGGACCTATGACCCATCCAACCAAATTATATATTTTCTCTTCATGTTGAGACACATATGTCCTTGCCGCCTGACATTAGATGGTACAGTACAAGAGAACAATGTAGGGCTTGATTATCATCTAATTGAGATATGTAGTGATGACCAGAACTTATATCCAAGCCTCAGTCACGAGATAAAGGAAAATTTACCCTCTCCTGCATACAGTAAAAAAAATATGCAAAATATTTTATTTTTGGTTCACTCCATAGAGATCCCAAAAGGAAAAAAGAAATGTCCCCTTATACATATGATTCAGATCTATGAAAGGGACTCCAAAATCATGGCTATTATCAATACAAAAACTTCCTTTTTGTGTTGAACAATACACATTTCACATGTTATACTCTAAATCTTGAATACATTCAGATCTTCACAATCTTTCCACGGCTTCTGGGGGCAGAATATCTGATACCTAAGAGCTCATTTACCTTACAATGTAGTATGTGCTCCAGTTGGCCTTGCATAAGTCTCCCACATAATTAGAATTTCATCCTATGGATGCCAATGATAGAGTATGCGGTATGTGCCCCTGTTGGACTTGCATAAAATATCCCCCCTAACGGGTTTGTAAAAAATAGGTAATTTTACTCCTTAGGAGAAGCCTCTTTTGTACCTTTATGTCTTTATGACAATGTACATGAACTCCCAATTTAAAATCAGTGTAAATACTTCAAATATTTATCCCATGTCCTTTCGCCTGATTTGAAATTCTCTAAGACCATTAGTTTACATTTTCCCCCTTCATATGTTCAAAGAATATTGGAATAACCTTGGACCTTTTGACCACATATCATCCATAATTTCCATAATACAATGGTCTAGGTCATATGATTTAAAACTATAGACACAATAATTTATATTTTTGTATTAGACCTTTTTAGAGATTCTATTGCCTCAATTATCTGGGAATCATAACTAGAAATTCCCCATCTATATTCAAAATGATTTTCTCAATAAACCAAACTTTTTTCTAGGGGAGATCTGAATTTCCATAAAAATTCATTAGCATTTTTTGAAGGAATGTTATAATTCTTGAGAGATCCTTTACTTGAATATGCAGTATGTTCCCCATTTGGCCTTGAATATATTACCCACATAGCATTCCTTCTAGCCAATTTATGCCACTATTGACTATGTAGTACGTTCCCTAGATGGACTTTTTATAAATGTAGTAGCACATTTACATCCAAATTACCAAGAATGGGTGGGTAAAATCTTCAGTATAAGCTAATGACATTAAATTAAATCCCCTATAATTTCTTTACTACATGACTTTAGGCTTCACATCATAGTTTCCTTATATTTTAATGGTATAATGTCCTTTGTGCTTGAATTTAAACTACATGTAATAATGTCCTTGCTGCATGAATTTAAAATGCACAACATAATTCCCTAGCTAGATGACTTTAAACTACACAACATAAGTCCTTATTTCATTACTTTAAACTACATGGATTAATTTACCAGTTTCATGACTTTAAACTACATGGCATAATGTTCTACTACATGACATTAGACTGCACATCATAATGTCCTTGCGGCTTGGATTTAAACTACACATGATAATTTCCTTGCTACGTGACATTAAACTACATAAGAATATTGTCCATGTTTCATAACATTGAACTGCACGGTAACTCCATCCTTTGATAAAAAGGATCCTTCTCCCACTAAAAATTTTTATTTACCCAAATTTACCCTTCTTGACACACCAAATTCATGTAGCTGAGGTTTCCCAATCATGGCCTTTTTCACCAAAGATGACCCCTTCATTTTCCGACATCTTTATTAGAAAATCCAACCATTGTGTTCTTGAGAAATCCAAATAGTAAAATTCATTTGTTTATCAATAATATAATGTCAAAATTATTAGGAACCCCTTTACCAGACCATGCATTACATGCCCCGGTTTTCCTTTCATAAATCACCCACATAACTGGCCTGCCACCCTAAGGATACCACTACTTGACTATACAGTACGTACCCTAGTTATCCTTGCATAAAACAGCCACCATAATAGTTTTGTAAGCTATATGTAATTTTGTCTTTAGGAGATACCTCCTATAATCCTATATTCCTATATTTCATGTTTTATATTTGGAAACTATATTCTACCAGGACTCATGATTCCCCATGGATATATCTGATGATTATCGAGACCTTACCACCCATCAATACTAGTTTATGTTGTCATATCAATATTCATGGTCAATGTTGTTTGACCTAAAACAATAGATTTTTTAGTTTCACATGCATGAATTTTAAATTCCCAAAAAAAGATACATATTACTCACTAGATTGAAAACCCACAAAGGGAACTCTAGACAAAGGTCAAGTCTTAGCTTCCAAGACCTATAATCTCTATAGTTATGGCGATGTCAAGCAATAAAAATTAAAAGAAACAAAACCTATTTGGGTGAAAACCCAAAGAAGGAGGCCTAAGAAAAATACACATCTCACCTTCTAAGTATTAACCATATTGAGATTAGTAAAAAATAGTGTGATGACACAAAATAAAAATGATTTGTAGGGTTTTCCAAACTACCCTAGAAACAGTCAAACTATGCTCACTATGCCCATTGGATTAGGTAAAAAATTAGAGCACCCCATCCATATCATTATAATTATGATTATCTGGAATTAATATGTCATTTTATGAAAATTTAATTTGATATTATGATTATAAAAAAAGGCATGGATGAAGGCATAGATGACCAGAAACAAAACTCTTTTCATTTATTTGAAAATATCCCTCAGAAGAACATTCAAAAAATGGAGCCTATCTACCATAAATTACAGGAGTACTATAAAATAAATTTTCATTTCATCAACAACCTCTTAAGCCCCATCAACCACCTATTGAAGTTTTTTTAGCCAACCAGCTTCAGTCTCCTCAGCCTAATAACATGCTTCTTGGTAGTCGCAATGGTAGTTGTCCCTTATTTTTGGGATTCTACTAATGAGAAGTGGAGTTGTTCGAGTTCCCCCTGACCAGAAGTTACTTCATCATAAAGGTGTGATACTTGAACTTTATTCTCCTTGATCAACTTCTTGAATTCTGTCATTATTGTGTTATCACTAGCCTCTACTAAGTATAACACTACTTATAAATCATCAAGGTTAGAAAACAGATTGGCTTTTATGAAATTTTGTCAAAGATTATTCTCTTACTCTCACCTGTGAATAGTCTCTTTCACCTCAACATGGATTACACTGTAATAAAACCCACAAAATCTCAACATGCTGAATTGAGTTGAATTCCCTTGGATTCATGATGTCAGGACCTCAAGAGGTATCTTAGAGATTATCTTCCATATATCCTTCTAATCCTTGTGACGCGTGATGTGAATAGCATTCTATAATTCTAGATCTAATTTAGAGTCACTATTATAAGGAGGGGTGTATTATAGAATTATTGTACTCAAATAAGTTCCTTGTTCTGCTCCCTCCTGAACATTGACGACCTTTCCTTCTAATACTGGTTGATCTAATGTGAAAGCTTCACCTCATACCAAGCTACATATTCTAATAATCCTAAATGTTTTAAAATCATTTTTAGCTTAAAAATAATGGCAAGAGTGAGGCACAATGATAATTGTGGGTGACCCTTACCCAACCGAGGATCAAAAGCCTGAGAAGATTCCGCCACAACATTCCCAGCCTCAGTAATTTGAGATGGAACCAGTTGTTGAGGAATAGACCAATTGGTCTACATACGACCCACCATCTGAACTTCAGGAAGTTTTCCCATTTCAAGGTTCAACTGAGCCGAATCTTCTTCAATAATGCGATTGAGAGTGATTTCAACATCTTCTCTATGCACCCAAAATGTGGAAGATTTTTTGGATGGAGCTGAACATTCCTACCAGTCATGATTAGGGAATCAGGAACAAGAAGATTTATTGGATGAAAATTAAATATTCTTGTCCATTTGGTTCTATAAATATAACCCAATATTGTTCTAAAGTAGTGTGAATATTAGTATGTTCAAGTATTTCATCAAAATAAATGCCCATATTTATTGTGGATGCTATTGATATACTAATCACAATGTTAGTTTCACCCATGGAAATACTTAGAGCGGTTCGTTCGTGACCCTACCCTGATGTCTTGAGTCTAAAAAAAACAACCTCAATGATAACCACAGGTTTAGCATCAATCGTCATAGGATTTTATCATGCATGTGACAAAACTAAAATATTACAGAAATAATAGTCAGTTATTGATATATATCTTCTCATGAATCACTTCTGGAAAACCATATGCCTCCTCTCAATCCACATCATTGATAGGAGTAGTGTTAGGAACAAATGATGTATTCTTTTGCCCAAATATTTCTTCAATTATGGGAGTCGTTTGTCTTATAGGGATCTATACATGGTCTGAAGCACCCTACTCAATTTTTGGAATAACATTTGTAACTTCATTTAGGGAGGAATCATATTATGTTCCTAGAAATAAAATAATTTTGAACACTTTCTTAGGAAAAGACCAAAAATAACGATGTCAAGAAGTTCTATAATTGATGAAAAACTGTCTAGCCAAATACTTCACTATTTAGTTCCCCAGATTCTTCACCTTATTCAAATGAGGGCTAGTATCATCATCCTCAAAAATAGGTATTAATGGTAAGAAATCTCCCGTCGTATCATCCTACATGTATTATTGGCCTGGATATACCTCTCTTAATTCAAGGGTTAACCCAGTAGCCCTGATCACAGTACCACCAGGGCTATAAAATGGTGATGAAACCTCAACTAATTTTCCCTCATCTTGCTATAAATTATGATTGTATCCACCCTGATTAATAAAAAATTAGATAAAATATAAATAAAAATCTGAAAAAATATGAGAAGAATATAACTTATGTCTTCGAGATCGATAAAATCATGTCATTCCTTAAATGAGTAATGGTTGATCCATTCTGTGGTTCCATATTCTATCACTTCCTTCACATTCCTTGTGGTAGGGACCAAATCATAAGTTTCATAGATGATTTTCTAAAGCTACCTAATATAAATCCCCAATTCAGTAGTATTATCCTCATAGTGAATACCAGGTAGGGCTCAAAGATCTATTATAACATGAACATGCACCCCGCAACTCAAGGGAGACGGAATTATTTCATCATCAAAAGACCAATACTACCAAGTTTGAACTACCTATGGTTGTATGTAGTCTAAATACATTCTGGATTTCTATGAGGATTATCCCACAACTTTAGATTCCATGGGGTTTCCAACTCTTTCCATCAAAAATACTGGATGATAAAATGGAACACAATTCTAATCATAGTAGAGGAGACTGGACCACCTAGGTGCATCTTTGATAGGTGATTATAGTGTAACCATATTTATTCTAGTGGGGGGATTATATCTTGCACAAGGAAACTTCGTAGAATTGGGAGCATCTTCATCCTCACTCTATAACTCGGATAACGTATCCTCTAAAGGGGAAGAGGCACCATCCAAATGAGAGGGATTTTTCAATCTCCACATCTTTACTCCAACATGAGGAACAACATTTTCTGACACCACTTCATGGTATGATGTAATCCAAGCATCGACATACCATGTGTTCAACAAACTATTTTCATTAAACACAGGTAGATTGATCACTGAATCTATCAATTCCACAGTTGTAAGAAGCCATAAATATTGATACTCCATCATATTCTATTCCAATCTAATGGGAACTAGAAGGGATACAATAATTTTTTGTTGGAATTTGAACTGGTGAGAAAATTGTTAAGGAGCATAAGCCTTAAATATGATCCCACCATTAATCCTAGTCGCTCACACACCATCCCTGAAGGATAACATGTATGAACATAGATATATGATGGTTATACCATCATAAAAAAACCTTCCCATGGGTGGATTCCCATAAGGAAAGAATTGTAAATCCATGAATAAACTATACATTATCTGAATTTCATTAGGTGTCAAATATAGAGGTGAAATACCAAATATATCCTAGATGTATAGTTAAAATGGTCTCTTGAGGACCTATATCCCCCTCTACATGGCATAATTGTTGAAATGAGTTGTGATCCATCCCTATAAAACCAAGAACATACCTAAAATTGGAATTAATCCCTCCATCCATAAATGTATAATAAGATCCTATGTATTTTCTCCTTATAAAGGGTGTCCAACTCCACTAACTTCTTCTCTGCCAGTTTGGCCACCATAAATTTTTTTCCCTTATTCCACCCTTTTAATCACAGATAGGTAGCAAATAAATATTGATCCACATGTCTAGTAAACCTAGAATACGTGTTTTAGAAATAAATTTTTGGCTAACTTCATTTCCCTACTTGTCAAACTCTTTTTTTATAGTTTCAACCAGAAGGTTCTAGGTGAACTTATATTTTCATCCATGGATCAACATGTAAGATGTTTGTAGGTGGGGCCATACCACTTCTTCATCAGGAATATTTTCATCCAATCCTTTGGATGAATATCCCCTTTTATGTAGGGATTTGGATTCTTGATGTTGTGAGATGTATTTAGTATGCCATGTGCCAAAGCTAGTGTCATATCGATATCATTATATGTTTCCTTTAGTGTGATGAATTCAGCTTACATATCTCTATGGATCGGAGCCCCAAAGATATTGTGTACTTCCCATAAACTCATACCCACTTCATCATACATTAGATGAAATGAATTTGTCTGTGGACACCATCAAATCAACAAATATATCACAAAATCATCAGTATTTTATACATAGGTATTCCATCCCACACAACCTCAAAAATCATGACACCTTCGAGATCCCCTTTGAACTCTTCATAGGTTTGGCGCACCTAGTACGCTCACATCCATGCAGGCTTAACACCCCTTCCTGGGAGAAAGTCCCAACCTTTCTTCTAGCACTTCGATTGATCTGTCTATAAATCTCAAAAAATGGATTAATAACAATTCACATTTAGTGAGGATGTGTGTGTTTTAAGATCTGTAGAACATGGGCTATGACATACCACCTTTTTATTACATAACTGTTCATTACATTTTACAAATAGAGGATCCTTAAAGTCTAGTGTCTTAGAAATCAGAAACATAAAACAAGAAAACATAAAATATTATTCTAATCTACTTGTAAAGATTCATAATAGGTTTATGCAAAGTAAAATTACAACATCTCATAACCTGGAGACATACATCAAAGTAAAGGCTGAGAATAATACCCAGTAAAGAAAACAAGTGAAACATTTTACATGTGAACTTGAGCGATGTCAAAAAGAACATGAGGGACATCGTAAAGGAATGATAATGAGTAATATAACAGTATTAATAACATGAATAATAACTTAAAAATGTCGCTAAAAAATTTAATTTATACCTTCATGAACATATCACCAAGGTCCATCCCCAAGGTGTAATAAAAATTACTAAGGTTAATCACTAAGGTATCATAAAACTTTACATAAATAGAGATTAAATTCTATAGACAATTCATTGAAGTGATATCAAGGCACACCATTAAAATGTTTTTATCATCATGTTATCGACATAGATCATAGTCATATATTTCATAAATAACCAAAATATATTAAAGGAAATGGGTTTCATATCAAAATCATGATGTTTTAAAAAGTGCTTAAAAACAAGATCATTATGTCATTTATAACCCATGAAGTGGAAATAATGAATTTATGTATGTAAATTTCTAAATAAAATATATTATATTAAATTCTTGTTGAATATCCCTAGAAATTAATTAGGTTTGGGTATTAACATAATAAAATGATATAATTTCTTGAGAAAGAGAGAGAGATTTTGAGACGAATATTCTGCAGGATAATAGCTCTATAACATTATTTTAGAAACCCTTAAATGTAACGCCCGGAACCCAGTTACCTAGAGTTGGTGAATTATTACATAACATTGGAATGATAAAAAAATATCAATTCTCGAATGACTGATTGGTTTAGTAGCCTTAGAAACACTAGATACATTTATAAATGTTACATTACATCATAAAGTGAAAAACTACAATAACATAGTCTCCATAGTCCACACTCATATCCCCTTTAGACTATCCCTATAGGTCAGTCATAAAGTGTTTCTTCACATCCTGGGAAAAATAAAACATAGAAAGGGGTGAGCTCAGATGCTCATTAAGGATAACAATATAGCGGGAACTTTCATAAATAATCATAAACATTTAAGGCAATGTATAACTGAAACAAAAACATTTTAAACTTGAACATAAGCATAATATGGAAAAAATAAAATGAAATAATGCCATTTACTTATTCACGTGGATATTATACTATTCAAATAATCACATGCAATATCAATAACCACTCTTATAATGATGGAATGCATAATTCCAGACTATCATAACCACATTGTCAAGGCTTTGTGCCAAGAATACAAATAAGATATTGTCAAGGCCTTGTTCCAAGAAACTAGTTTGTCTCATGAGACGTACCAATGCATCTAGGAGATATAGCAGGCTCCACCCATCACTTATTAAGTCCAATACATTCCTCATATGAATAGGTTTAAACATAACATAAACATTCTTATTATAACTAGCATACAAAATGTCAATACTTTTTCTATAAACCATGAATGGTATAAAAATAACACATCCACATTCAAAACCTTCAATACAATATAAAATTTTTGTATCATAATAAATCAACTTCAAATAAGCTTAAAATCCTTCAAAGGAAGTTGACATAGCTGAAAATGGATTGTAAAACTCTTTGAGAGAAATATCCATTTTCTAGAAAACTTTTAAAAGTCACAAAATTTTGAAAAGAAGACATTTAAAGACATTTTTTTGAATCAAAGTTTCCCATACCACTTTGAAACTTCTGAAAGGAATTAACATTTTAAAAAAATTAATGTCCATATAAATAAATCCTTAAAAACCATTTTGAAGACATGGAAAATAATGAGAAAGATTTAGAATAATAAATATTTAAAACATTTGAAATGATGTTTTAGTAAAAAAAGTCCCTTAAAAGAATCCCTTTGAAAAATCTTTCATAAAACATGGACATGGATAATAAATATGTCCCAGTAGATACTTACGTAAAAAAACGCGGATAATAAAGAGATTGTGAAATTAACCCTTACCAATATGGTAACTTATGAAACATACAACCAATGAAAGAGGTATCATACAATGAATATGTAAATACACCTAAATTAAAGTGTATTACACAAAGAATACAATTATGGTCAGTACATACACCACACAAAAGGTAATAGCGACAATATGGCATGAATCTCACGAGAATAAGGAGTGAGATGAAAACCCCTTACCATGTACTTTTACTTGGTTAAGGGTAAGTTAACCTCATGTATAATGGTTAAATAATTGTTATTAAATTATATAGGAATCATATACAGTAATATGATATCATATATAATCTTTTAACATTGCTTTGGAAATAATATCTTAGTATTATCGTCGTTTTGGTTTTTAACATACTAGTTTTCTTTTATAAGTTTTGTTACATAAGCCGTGTTTGTTATGGAAATGTTGTATATTTTTCATATCTAGAATGATATCAAGTCCTTGACCATTATTTTTAATCATAAAATGAGAATTAGACTTGAATGGATACGATGGTGAATGAATCTCATCACACTCATGGAGATGGTAATCCGTACGTACGCACGAACGCTACTTCCATTTTATTTTTCATTCTAAAAGGAATAAAAACCAGATGATAAATAGGTATATTATAATACCAGTATAATATAATATGTTATATATGTTACTTAAGTTCATTACCACCATCTTTTATATGTTCCATGTATGGTATGAACGAGTCATATCACTTTGAGGGGGCGGTAGTCCGCACTTCATTAAATGAAATTATTATATATATATATATATATACAACATGAAACGAATAATGGTATGATATGAAATAGAATTACAGAATATTATATATAAAATAAATATCATAAATATAATATTTTATTATAGTTCCATCATAATGGACACCATGAGAGGTGGTAGGAGATAATTTGAACAATCATCGTTTCTTGAGGCATTTGGTTACCATCCACAGAAACATTATGTTATTCACCCATTGGATGGAGGTGTGTGTAAGTGTAGTTTGAATACATATCATAACAACATCCTAGTATACTTAAGATACTTTTTTTATTACAAAATAAATGAATAAAAAGAGTTTAGTGGATGGATATGTAAAATAAAAGAAAAGAAGTTAAGAGAAATCGTTACCTTTAATTTGGGTAACTCCCTTTGGTTTGAAACAAAAGGACTCTTGAAGTTCCTTCTACCTAAGTTAAGGCTTCTAGGAGGAGGATATGGATGTAGGGAGATTTAATTGGGTAGAGGTTGGAAGATCCAAAAGTCTTGAGAGGTCTGAGAAATTGGTTATAAGTGGTGTCCTTTTATAAGTGGGAGGAGGGGCTCTTTAGGAAAAACTTAAGTTATTAATTTATAATAAATTCATATTCAGTTTCTAATGGTTCAAAAGTGGGATATTCAAAGTATAAGGTGGGTATGGGTAGAAATACTTTAATCCAATAGATTTTAGACAGTTTTGTGTCACTATATTAACCTTGTCTTTTAGTTTTAACTCTTAGTTAATTAGTTTGACACTTACCATGTCACTTTTTTATTTTTATATTATATAGTCAATAAAATTACTATAAACATCCAAGAGACCCCCCAAGTGGTCCATTAATAATACAACTATAATTATATAACTTATTTGGCCGAAACTTATATTTTTAGGAATAGAATATCAATTAATAATATAATATTTGTTTTAAAAAATAATTTATGTCAATTTTGATAATATTTAATAATTGATTTTTGTTAAAATCTTATCAACATTATTAATTAGAACCATTTTCATTTAAGAAATACTAACATGTCATATTAACCAATAAAAAATGTGTATGGCATCATAACTTTCAAATTATATTTATTTTAACATTTATAATACTAATTATTTGATTCTTTCATTAATAAGGAAAATATTGCATCATTATTGTGTCATAAATAAATTTAATTTTTAAATGTATAAAAATTATAAATAAGAGACCATTATATAGGAAATATTTTTATCTTTCAAATGAATATTTATAGTTGAAAATATAATATATATAAGCCTATGTGAATTTTTTTTTGCTAAAAGATATATGCTTATGTCATTTTTGTATTTACTTTAACTTAATTAATATAAAGTGTCATTATCACTTACATATGAATCCATCAGGTTCCAAAATCGACCCAAAGATGGCCATGGTAAGAAATTTATCAACCAATAGGGTTAAGACATATTTTAGGGTAATTCATTATCATTATAATATTATTTTTTACCCTTATTTACATGATTTACCTTTAACCATGGTAAATAAAATATTTACCGAAGTAATTATTCAAAATGTCTAAAAATAAAAGTTAACTATTTATAAAATTTGGAACTCCTGATTATAAATATTTAATCCATTTTTATCAATTCAAAACATATAAGTGGCAGAAATTAATTTAAAATTAATTCCCGTTGTTAAAACAAAAAGCGTGTTTTTAACAAATAATAAATATCAAAAGATTGACACTTTCTTATGTCTTGTTTAAATCTGAAATTATGTCCAATGAACAAAATTGTATTAAAAAGTAAAAAAATAATCTAATTATACTTTAAAACCACTCAATAGTATAATTTATCCCTATAAATTATTTTAATAAAAAAAGTTGTTTTTAATTAAAATTTAGTATTTTTCACTATTCATCAAAAACTGAATGTTTTCAGAAAAATACCAATAATTCACCATAAGATAATTTTGATATTATGAATTCAAAAATGAAGTCTATTTCACCAAATTAAAAATAGTGAAGTTTCATTTATTAATTTAAATTAATTTCTGTTATCAAAACCAAAAAGGGTATTTTTAAGAAACAATATGTATCAAAAGATTGACACTTATTTATGTCCAATATCCCATTGAAATTACATACTATGATCAGCATTGGATTAAATGGTAAAAATATAATCTATTTATACTTAAAAATTATTAAAAATTATAAATTTTCATTATAAATTATTTTGATTAAAAAAGTTGTTTTTAGTTAAAATATAATATTTTTCAATATTCACCCAAATATGAAAGTGATCAAAAAAGTACCAAATTTTTTTTTGAAACTAAATTATTATGTCCTGATTCTAAATAAGCAGTTAGTTTTGTCAAATTGAATATATAAAAGATTCAAATATTGGATTTAAAAAAAATTCACCATAAAAGGCAGTAAAATTGCAGTTTTTTAAAAATAATTATTTTATCTGAAAAAATGTATTTATTATTACATTATGTCTAAGAAACTCATAATATGGGTTATAAAATTATAAGGACAATATAAAGCTCAAAATTCAGTTAATACTATTCATAACCGCTTTTGAACAGCTAGTCTGGTAAGTCGTGGTACGCTTGAACTCAGTGTTGCGTGAAGTGCAAGTTATTGAATTACTTTGAAGAAATTACATACTATTAAATTTTTGGTTGTTACATTAAAAAGATAAGGTAATAGGGTTAAAAACTCAAAAATAACTCATAATATAGTATAGGTACAAAATATAATGTAAATAAGATCTTGGTATTGATTTTTGAATGACATACCACATGAAAAGGAAACTTTAAAGAAAAGGGAAGATGTAATTTCTTTTATGAAAATTTGACATCCTAACGAAATCACTTAAAAATTAAGAAAATCAGTTGATGATAGTGGAAAGGGTAACTCATAATCTGGAAATAAAATGTAAATAAATAAGGATATATAATAACATACCCCCACATAATAAAATGGAAACTAGAAGACACAACACAAAGGAAGTCATGACTAAAAGAGGAGGGTGAAAAGTTCCCTTACCATGAAGAATAACTTCAAATACTCAATGACTGGGAACATAAGGGGATTTAGGGAACCTTGGGAGGAATCCTTGGGAGGTAAAATACCTAAGCATAATTGAGGAGTAATTTGGAATGAATGTAATTAAGGAATGGGTTGGTATTTACAGCAAAAGTGAGGGAATATTTTATTAGTTTTCAAGGGAAACCTCATTAGGGGTATTTGAAAAACCATGGGCTTTACCATGGAATTTTCCCATGTATTGTCCACTTAGGAAATATAATATCATATATTCTTATTAAAAAGTCAATCAAAATTATTAAATCCTGATTATATCATTAATTATGTCATAAACACACTGAAACTCAGAATTGTATTTTTACTATTCATAGAAAAACAAAACATCTTATAAAAATATCATAAATTCATCCTAACCTAATATAAATGATTTTAATACAAAAATGAACTCTATTTTAGGTAAATAATTTTCTAATTATAAAATATTTAATTTTTTTTAGTAAAAACACTATTTACCCAAAAATACTAATACTTAACTAATAATTTCTAAAACAATTATTCACTTCTGATATTATGTCACATTACAATTAAAGATTCCAAAAATATATTTATAATTTCTTATGTTATGTTACTATTCAATTGGTCATATTACTATTCATAAGGGTAATATTACTATTCATAATTTACCATTCACCAAAAAATTAAGTTGATCTTATTAGAATGTAAATTTCTCATTGATCACAACTATAGAAGACCATTTTTTGAAAATCATTTCACACTATAAATTATTTAAAGTATAAAAAATATTTTAAAATACATTTTATCCAATATTTATCAATAATAAGGAACTTTTATGAATTCATCATATATTTATCTTAACATTTAAAATTTATAAATTTTACCATAATAAGAAATAAAAATTTTATTTATACAAAAGGATTTACACAAAGTTACTAAGGCCTTGTTACATATCCCCTTATTAAAAATGAATATGACCTAAGGGTATGGTCTGCTATGGTTATAGAATCTTGGTGCGGCTCAGACAACATTTCCTAAGTTGTGATTTCCATCAGCTTGATCTTCTCCTATAAGCGATTCTGTTCAAGCTAAACGTGTTGTTGTTCGGCTTGGGATTGGTCTAGAGCAAATACCAATGATTCAACCTCCTTCCCAAACTCTGATAATTGGGCTTCATATGGCTAGAGTCTACTAGATGATCCCATCTAATCTTATTTATGTATTAATTTACCATGATCATTTTTAATTATAAACAATAATCATAACATTATGAGTATAGTTTCTTATAGTTATATTATCCAACAGTCATATAACAGTCGAAACCCTGTGGTCCTATTTTAATTATAATCACACCCTTAATAAAAGGATATAGTTTTTTTGAGTATAAAATAAAACAACAAACAAAATTTAGGAAAAAAATGTTTTTCAAATCGTTACATTCTTCCCCACTTAAGAAATTTGGTCCTTGAAATTTCAACTCATACCCTATGATGAGAAAAGGAGTGGGTATTTCTGCCTTATATACTTCTCTAGTTCCCAAGTGTCTTTTTCATATTTTTGGATTCTCCACAACACCTTAATAAGGAGAGTAGTCTTGTTGCATAGAACCTTGTCTCTACAATCCAAGATCTCCACCAATTTCTCCTCATAATAGAGTTCATGTTCTAGTTGTACCAAATCAATATTTAGTGCATGTGAAGGTCTAGGTACATACTTTTTCAAGAGGGATACGTTGAAGAAATCATGAATTTGTGTTAGATATAGAAGAAGTATAAGCCGATAGGCCACTCCTCCTACATGATCATGGATTTCATAAGGGCCAATGTACATAGGGATGAACTTCCCTTTATTCCCAAATGTCATGACTCTATTCCAATGTGAAATTCGAATATAGAATTTTTCAGCAACGTCAAACTGAAAGTCCATTTGACAGTTGTCAGCATATCTCTTTTTCCAACTCTGAGCATCCTTAATATGTTGCTAGATGGCATGAACCTTTTCTTTGATCACTTGCACATGATCATGCCCAATAATATTTTTCTCACCAACTTCATCTGAACAAGTAGGTGTTCTACATTGATTCCTATATAGAGATTCATAGGGTTCCATTTGAATAGTCCAGTGGAATAAGTTTTTATAAGAGAACTCGTCTAAATAGAGATATTAATCCCATCCAACCTTAAATTTCATTGATCATGTTCTTTGCTTGTCCTAAAGTGTTTTAATAGTCTTTTGAGACTGTCCATTAGTTTGGGGGTGATATACCATGCTAAAATTCAATTTGGTACTCAGAGCATGCTGAAGACATCTATAGAATTTTGATCTGAACCATGGATCAAGATCATATACAATAGAAAGTGGAACTCCATGTAGCATTACCACTTCCTTCACAAAAATCATGGCATGTTTATTAAGACAGTAATCTTCCAGAATATAGATAAAATGGGAAGTCTTATTGTGATGGTCCATAATAACCCATATCACATTGTTTCATTTGGAACTTATTAGGAGACTAGTAACAAAATCCATAATGACATTTCCCCACATCCATGCTAGTATGGGAAGTGGTTGTAATACCCCTTTAGGAATTTGCTGCTCTGTCTTCACTTTCTGACATACCAGGAACCTTTAAGTGTATTCAACAATTTCCCTTTTTCATATTATCCCACCAACAATGATCATGAAGGTCTCTGTACATTTTTGTTCTTCCAGGATGTATAGAGAACTTAGTGCAATGAGATTCATCCATCATCTCCTTATTTATTTCCAGAATATATGGAACACATAGTATTGTACAAAATTTCAATACACCTTCTTGATCAATATTGAATTCAAGAAACTTCTCAGCCTTCACAGCCTCTAATTTCTTTTGTAATAAAGGATCTTCTTTATGAAATTTGTTGATCTACTCTAGTAACGATGGTAGAAAAATAATTTGGAATAGGGTTAATGATTTCCCTTCCCTAATAATTTCTATATACAGCTTTACTAGGTCATTGATAAAAGGATATCTTTGAGTCCTCATCATGGATAGAACAACTGGGTCATTCCTACTTAATGAATCAATGACTTTGTTTGATCTTCCAGGATGATAATGAATTGAACAATCATAGTCTTTAAGATGTTACAACCATCTCCTCTATCTCATGTTCAATTCCTTTTGTGTGAAAATATACATCAAACATTGATGGTATGTGTATATATCAAATTTCTCCCCATAAAGATAGTGCCTCCATATCTTCAGAGAAAAAATGACCGAAGCTTGCTCAAGATCATGCGTTGGATAGTTCTGCTCATGAGTCTGTAACTATCGATATACATAAGAAATGACATTCTTATTTTGCATGAGGACGCACCCAATCCCATTCAGAGATGAATCACCAAAAATAAAAAATCCTTCACCACTTGAGGGAGAAGTTAAAATGGGTACAATAACAAATATCTTATTTAGCTCTTCGAAACATTCCTCACACTCCTTTTTCCAGATGAACTTGACCACTTTTCGAGTTAACATGGTTAATGGATTATAAAGTCATGAAAAGTTTTTCAAAAACCTCCTATAATTCTAGCTATTCCAAGGAAACTATAAATCTTAGTTGTTGTTGTAGGTGGAGACCACTCCTCTAAAACCTTTTTCTATGTTGGTTCAACTATTATTCCTTCATTGGTTACAATGTTCCCCAAGAAAGCAACTTGTTGTACCCAAAATTCACATTTTTTGTACATTCAAAAAATCCTCTCCATCTATAGAGATTGAAAAATAACCCATAGAATATCCTCATGCTCCTATCTACTATTAGAATATATTATAATATCACTAATAAAAACTACCAAAAAGTTATAAGTTAGTCCTTAAAAATTATATTCATCAAATAAAAAAAAGAAGGTACATTGGTCAGCCCGAAGGGAATAAAAACAAACTCATAATGCCCATATCTTGATCAAAAGACATTTTTTGTAATATATTATTTATTCATCCTCAATTGATGATAACCAGATTGAAGATAATTATTGGAGAAGAATTGAGAACCATGAATTTGGTCAAATAAGTCATCAATTCACAGAATATAGTATTTATTTCTTTACTATGATCCCATTCAGTTCTCTATAATCAATGCATAATTGCATTGATCCATCCTAATTCTTATTCAAAAATAGAATAGGTTCTCCCCAAGGAGACAAACTTGGTCAGATAAACCCCTTCTTTAAAATATCTTGTATTTGTTTTGTTAATTTCTCTAGCTCCAGATTTTCCATCTTATACGGGGTCTTCTGTATCAGATGTGATCTATGTATGAGTTCAATGGAGAACTCCACAACTCTTTCTAGGGGAGGTTTGGGAAACTCCTCAATAAATACATGAATGTATTCCTATATTGTGGGGACATTTTCTATCATTATACTATAATTTACTTCTTTTTTATTCACCGATCAACTCCATAAATAAGAATATAAGAAGTTATTCTAGACATAGATCAGGTTGAGATATCTATCATTGGAAGATAACTGTAGGTTTTCCATTCAAGACTAATGAGATTAATTTTCTTCTACATTTTTTCATAGAATTATACATTGAGAGCCAATACATCTCTAATATAATGTTGAATTCCAGTATGGGAATGACTATTAGATTTGTGATAAGATTTTTTCACTAAATTAAATACTATAATTTCTTAACATTGATGATGCTTGGATAATACCACCAAGAGTCTTGACTGATATATCTACATTTAGTTATTCATGGGTATATTATAAATTCTATGAAAACTTATAGAAAATAATGGAATGTGTAGAAATGGAATCAAACAATGTAGTCTCTAGCTTTGAGAGAACAAAAAGAGTACCTTCCACCACATAATTTGGTGCTTTAAATTCAGTCGTAGTGATAGAAAAAGTATAACCTTTTAATCTTGGCCTTTATTGAGGCTGATGGTGGTTCCCCTCCACTACCCTCAGATTTGGAAAGTGATTGGAAAAGTTTCCAAGTTGTCCACACTTAAAGAATTAGACATCAGGTAGGTCATGCACCATCTTCCCCTTGTTTTTAGTGTTGGGAAGTTGAGGATTTAACTCACTATGAAAAATATACACAATATAACCATCTCTTCAACACTTTTAGCACTTCATTCTCCCAAGAAGTTAGTTCCTCAAATGTTTCATCCAACATTTATTACACGTGGGACATTTCATTTGCTGGCATGCTCTTCCCTGATCAAAGGTTCTCCCTAAGCTGGGATCCATTGACCTCTTATTTTCATTATATTTATGAGACCACTACATCTCACTGAACTGTAGTTTGACTTTCATCAAACTCCACACGATCTCCTCATAGATATCATAGTCTCAGTTGGATAGATTCTTCCACAAATGAGGTCTTAGTCAACTAAATAATCTATCAACCTTCCCATTAGGATCCATGACAATGCTTGATGTGTATCAGGAAAGTCTTGTGATGTTCATCCTGTAGATTCCAATAGATTCATTCTCCTTCTGCTTAATCTTGAGAAAATCCTTCTCCTTTTTTGTTCTCATAGAAATAGGGAAATAATTATTGAATATGATCCCTTTGAACTCTTCTCACTCCATAGCTTGAACATCCACTCTTGGCCCCATGTTTTTAATCATTTCCCACTACTAATAAACTCTTCCCTCTATGTAATAAACGTCTAGGGTGAGCTTCTCTTGTTTCAAACATCAGATCACAAAAAGATCTTCTCGATAGAGTTGATCCACTGTTCAACAATCAATGGGTCTGTAGATCCACTGAAGGTTGGTGGATGTTGAAACATAAAGGACTTGACATAATATTTTTTCCCTTTGTGGTGATGTTTTTCTCTCAGATTGATTCAAGTTATTCCCAATAACTTGAGTTAGTTGGTTCATCATTCTCATGAACGTTTCCATTCTAGCTTATATCAGAGGGCCCTCAATGCAAGGTCTATTGAGTTCACCATTTACACAGTTCCTCATATTTCCCACCATTTTCTAAAATAATAGAACCTTAGTTTTAAGGTTATTTAATTTAATAAACTTTTAAATATAAATTATTTTTATGTCTTTAAACATTATTCTTAAACATATTATTCTTTAACATAAATTACATTTCTCTATAAATATTTCATAATGTTTCTTAGAAAGCTTCTGATTAACCAAAAATATCCCCTGGGAGTGTCAAACCAAGTGTGCATCTAGGTCTGTTGTCTTGTACAAGGATACCTCATGTCAAGAACGAAACTCCTTGTCCTATTTTTCACTCATAGGTACATTTTTTCCAGATTCACATCCACATGTTCATATTATACATGTATTCATTTTATTATACAACACTTACTTAATATTTCACCAAAATACAAGGAAGTTTTCCTATATTTAAACTTTTTTAGAGGTATATTACAAAAGTTTTCATAGCCTAATTTCAGAAAACTTTTAAAATATCCTTTGACACCTACTATGAAATCCACCATTTTATTACATAACGTTTCATTACATTTTACAAACAGAGGATCTTTAAAGTCTCGTGTCTTGGAAATCAAGAACATAAAACATGAAAGCATAAAAAATTATTCTAATAAAGTTTTAGGGCTTAATCATAGGTTAATACTAAGTAAAATTACGTCATATCATAACCTATAGACATACATAAAAGTAAAGGGTGAGCAGAAGGCTGAGTAAGGAAAACAAAAGAAACAACTTACTTGTGAGCTTGAACTATATCAAAAAGAACACGAGGGATATAGTAAAGGAAGGATAAATAGGCATATAATAAAAATAATAACATTAATCATAACTTGAAAAATTTTCGACCACATTTAATTTAGATATTCATGAACATATCACCAAGGTACACCCCACAGGTGTCATAAAAATTCTCAAGGATACTTACCAAGGTATCGTAAAACATGTCATATTCAGAGATTATATTCTTTTCAGAATGAATTGGAGTGATATCAGGGGACACCCTTAATATGTCTTTATATTCATGTTATCCAAATAGATCATAATCATAGATTTAATAAATAACCCAAATAGAATAAAAGAAATGGGTATCATATAAAAATCACGACGTTTAAAGAAGTGTTTAAAAATGAGATCATGATGTCATTTATAACCTATGGAAGGGAAATTAGTGTTTTATGTATGTCAATTACAGAATAAAATAAATATATTTTATTTCAAGATGAATACCTTTGTAAATGAAATAGGTTTGGTTATTCAAATAAATAAAATGATATAATTTCTTGAGAAAGAGAGAGAGAGTGATTTGGTGACTAAAATTCTGCAACATAACGACTATACAACATGGATTTAGAAAACATTAAAATGAGAGGGGAATAGAATTAAAAAATAATAAAGAAATCATAATAATGTTTAGGGAAAGGATAATATGTATATAAGATCATGGTATGTATGTTTGAATGACATAAAAAAAGAAAAGGAAACTTGAAAGAAAATCGAAAATGCAATTTCTTTTACTAAAATTCGGCAGCCTAATGACGTCACAAAAAATATCATAAAATTATTTGATAAGATAGGAAAGGGTATCTCATCATTTTTAAATAAAATGGATATAAATAAGGATATATAAGAATATACCCCCATATAATAAAATAAAAACTAGAAGACATAACATAAAGGAAGTCATGACTAAAAGAGGAGGGTGACATGTTCGCCTACCATGAAGAGTAACATAAAAAACTCAAAGGTTGGGACCTTGGAGGGATTGAGAGAACCACGAGAGGACACCATGCGAGTTAGAATGACCTGAGAATCATTGAATATGAATTTTTAAGGAATGGAATGAAGGAATGAGTTGGTATTTATAGAAGAAATGAGGGAATATTTTAATAATTTTAAGAGACACCTCATTAGTGGTATTTACAAAACCATGGGATTTCCCAATGTATTTACTAAAGGTATTGGACACATGGGACACCTCATAACATATATTACTATACAAAAGTCAACCACAATTACTACATCATGATTACATCATTATTGATGTCAGTAAACACACTGAAACTCTAAACTGCATTTTTACTATTAATTGAAAAACAAAACATCTTATAAAAATATCATAAATTCACCCTAACCTAATATCAATGCTCTAAATTCAAATATGAACTCCATTTTATGAAAATAATTTTCTAATTATAAGAGATTTAATTTTTAAATAAAACACTATCTACTCAAAAAATACTAATACTTAACTAATAATTTCTAAAATAGTTATTTACTTATGCTATTATATCACACTACCAATCCAGATGCCTAAATTATATTTATACTTTCTTAGGTGAGGATACTATTCGATTGGTTACATTACTGTTCATAAGGGTAATATTACTATTCATAATTTACTATTCATTGAAATTTATATTGATCTTATTAGAATCTAAATTTCTTTCTGATCATAACAGAAATGACCATTTTTTTAAAATAATTTCACATTAATAATTATTTAATATATAAAAAATATATTTTAACATACCTTTTTTACAATATTCATCAATAATATGGAACTTATATAAATTCATCCTATATTTGTCTTAACATTTGAAAGTCACAAATTTTACCATTATAAGAAATTACAATTTTATTTATAAGAAAGGATTTACACAAGTAACTAAGGCCTCGTTATATAGCCCCTTATAAAAACTGCATATGACCTAAGTGTAAGGTGTGCTATGGTTAAAGAATATTGGGGAGAATCAGAAAACATTGTCTGAGTGGTGATTTATATCAGCTTTAATGTCTCTAATATGTGATTCCATTCATGATTAACATGTTGGAGTTTGGCATGGGCTTGGTCCAGAGCAATGCCTGTTGATGCCACCTCCTTCCCAAGATCCAAAAGATGAGCTTCGTATGACCCTAGTCTACTGGATGAGGCCATTTAATCTTCTTTATGTATTAATTAACCATGATAATTTGTATTTATAATCAATAATAATAACATTAAGAGTATAGTTCCCAACAGTTATATTGACCAAAAATCAAATAAGAGTCGAAACCCAATGGTCCTGTTTTAATTATAATCACAACATTAATAAAAGTATATAGTTTTGTCGAGTATAAAATAAAACTACACAAAAAATTTCGGAAACCAATATTATTCAAAATATTGAGTTGTTACTTGGGTTGTGATGCATAAACCAATTCTTAGATTCCATACCTTCATTAATATATAGTCCTGCACTAAAAATGTTGGCGGATGGGTATTTATTGTGGTATTGAAGCCAAGATGCTGGGAGATAGTTCTTTGGATATGGTGTGAGGAATCCCCGTTGAAGGCTATAACTGTAAAGTGGAAGATAAGTACTATTTGGAAAATCACGATGATATTTCTTCATATAACCTATCAGATCAGGAAGGGTGGTATCAATGATATCATAGTAATCATTTCCTATGATCATAATTATATCATCAATTCACTTTCTAGCATGTTCATCAGAAATAGAAGTCTTCTTAGAATCCATTGAACTGATAAAGAAATATCAAATTCATTTCAAAGAATGTTCATTTAGAATAAAGGCATGAAAATAATAAAATTTTTCAAATGCATTATGGTGCACATGTCTCTCACTCAAGTGCATTGCAGTAGTATCTCACTGAAGGAACTTGTAAAAGCCTATGTGTCGTGTAACATAATACATAAAAAATCTACGTGAACAAAATATTCAGCATGAAATGCATCTACATGGATGAATTGTTCTATAGAGCTTGAAATTCTGAATTGTTGGAGTTTTTCAGAAAATTGAAGAGGCTATTTATAGATGAGGAAGTCTACCTTTGTGACTATCAAGTATGTTAGACCTGCATGATAAGACATGCACTGATTCTTTAGTAAACCATCTATCCTTTTCATCCCTTTGCCTCATTATTGTACCCTCTTTCTTGGATAATATCCAACCCTGAGGGGGGGGGGGGAATTGGTGAAACTCAGCTTCATCAAATGGATGAAAATATAACAAAAGGAAAGGCCTTAGAAAAATAAGGATAAGATATATGAAGAATGAAAAGATTTGTAAATCCCTAAAAGGACAATTCTCCTAATGTACGCCAGATAAGCAGAAGTGTACAAGCCCCTTCATTCCACACACATGTGCGAAAAAATTCCTTCACCCAAGGTACCATATTTTCATATAAATAATCTCTTGGAATCTTCATTTTTATAGAAATATTTCCCCAAAGACTGGTTTCTACTCTGATTACTCTAGTAGTTATCTCAAGAACTCTGAAACCTTTTATGCATTTCTATAAAGCCTAATGATGGAATATTAAAGGGGATTGTGGGACTTAAGTCCATTCAGTGTTAAAATTAAACACTTGCAAGACTCATTCGCCCTACCACCATATTCAAGAAGACAAATACAAGTAACCCTTCCTAAAAAAGAATCTTATGCTAATCACTTCTAAGAATATATGTAGATACTCTTCAATTATTGAGAAATGCCTCTCCCATGTCTAGTCATCCCTATTGTTCATATCCTAAGGAGTAATATATCATCCTATACCTGATTGCATGGAGAACCCCTTTCATGATCCTCGTTGGTTTTCCTCCTCTTCCAGCCTATGTGAGCAATCCATTAGGCCTCCCTCAATGACACTCATGGTAAGATATCTTCTTATTTGTATCCCTTGTCTGAAATGGACCATGTTGAAACCTCCACCAAGACTTCCAAATTTAAAAACCCTTATGGAAAGTCACATTAAAATTTCTTCTAATTGTATTTGGATTGCTATGGTTAGAGGTTTCCCACACTTGTCCTACCAAAGGATAAGGATCCTTGAGAGGTCATTAGAATTTAATATCTACGGTCATGCGGACCCTTACCCTAGGGAAACTTTTGAGGAGTTCCCTATGTCTTATTCTAGGGATAATAATCTATCCATCTCTTCTCATATCTATGACCCAGAACCTTCGATCCCTATTAGAGAGGGTAAGGACAAGAAATTATTTTCCATTCAACATGGAATGATATCATCCTCTAGCTGTAGAAAAACATTTGGGGATCCCACGTGTAGTAATCACATAGCCATTCATGATCGAGGCTGTCTTATTTATCCTATATACCTCTGCATGCTCAATTCCTTCATTACATTGGACCTATATTAAATATAATCTGAATAATGAGAAGTGTCGTAGCCCCAACCTCTTCTGCCACAGCCGTGGAATCCTCTTATATATTCCCAACCTCTTCAACTAAAAAATGAGGAAAAACATGTGGTTTATAGAATATTTCACATCCTTTTACTTTTTGTGTCGATAATGAATCACATGAACTTAGAGGTTAGTGATGATCACAACACCCACATGTTCCACCTGATGGATTAAACTTCTAGAACTCTAATTCCCACTCTAACCAGGATACCCAGGAAGCCCACTTAGGTCCCAATCTCAAAATGTTCATCCTAACCTGGATTAATCCCCAATACTAATTCCCTTAATTTGGGCATCCTTGTTAAGACTAAGCCCTAAATAAAGGCACCAAACTATGATGATTTAATACATAACTCATGGTCTCTTTTTCTGGGGTATCCCTTTTTGGGGTAATCCCCAAGATGTTCTTCCAATGGACCATACTCTCCTACAAGACATACCAAACTATGTGGGCTTTGATTAAACTAAAAATGGGATATGTAGGGATCCTCCTTGAGGTTCATACCCAAAAACTCTAAATCATCCATTTTATTTTTGGTCTAGGTCCCCAGCAAGGTCAATTTCAACTTGGAAACTCATACTCCTTCCGGGTTCCTTGGGCAGCTTCCGTATAAGTCACTCAACAATTGTTGACTAGGAACCTTTTAACTATATGTCCTTACCATAAGATGTTAAACTGTAGGTTTAGGTTCTTATCACATGACCATAAATGGTATGGCGTGTCTTATTAAGAGGCACTAAACAACACGGATTATAATTCCTTTCATAATGATATATTGGTAGGCCATCTATGGGTTCGATCACAACATCAAAACAAAATTTTCATCCCTTGATGATGATAAAATCTAGAGTGAACTATGTCAACCAGAAATAAAATAAACTATAGAGTGACCTTTATCTACCTGGATGACAATAATTTTTATAGTTCCCAACTATGTGTCTAGAAAACCAGTATCATCTTTATAATGACCAAATAATCTCTAACTAGTATATAAGAGGATACCATTGATGGAGAACCCTAGATATATTAAGATATCTCTATCAATGAAGAACCTAAGATATATAGATATGATTCTGCTTTCCACACATGATAATAATTTATTTTTAATTTTATGGTAAACTGACATCATACCTTGTAAATTAATAAAGGATTCATGAACATAGATTAAATCTATAAGGGTGTCTCAGAGTATGTAAAAATTCACCCCAAAAAGGATGTGATGTGCTTGACCTCTCATTCTCTCGACCAATGTGAGTTCTTAAGCATCATGGGTCAAAATCCCTAATGAGATACTACCTTTATAAAGAAGGTCCCTATGCATACAGAGCCATTGGGTGTTTTCGGTTCCACAAAAAACTTATTGGTAACTATTCATAAATAGTGATTCCTAATTAGAAGACACATTCCAAGGGAAAGACATATTCAAACACTCTAATTTAACGACTAGTTTAAAATGGTCACATTTAATTAATAATATTTTTTGGTTCATTGAAACTCAGAGTTACATATCATGTATGCTATATAATATATTTTTAATATCTCGGGATTTTACACATAATATTAGCCATAGAACTCAAAATGTATAAAATAATCTATAACACAAATTACTATAGTAAAACCATCCTACCTTCATATTACCTCAATTTAATTCATGAAGAAATATTCCAAGAATACATCTATATAATAATAACTTTTAGAACTTCATGTCACAATAGAAACACATGACTTTTCATCCAGGGTTCCACATCAAGAGAGAGTGAAATAAAAATAAGCTGGGTATTCCTTAGTGGAATAACACAAAAATAATGTTATAACTCAACTCATCAACATGGGACACTCTATTATACATAAAAAATCTTTCATTTAGACAACCTATTGGGGAACATCACATAAAACTACACCAAAATGATTACCAGTAGATAAAACTCCTTACCCAACTAAATCTTCTTCCAAACAGCCTTCTTCGGACTTCTCCAACAACAAAAATATAAAATGTGACAGTTTGAGAATGTATGGGTCATTATATTATATACCTGTCCAACGATTATCATACATGAGAATATATAAATCATTGAAAAAAAATCATCTTCCATAGAACCCAATCCTTTGGGGGATATACCCCTCAAAGTGGCTAGTAAAATATAATTGAATCAATCTCTATGCCCCTTTCATAAGGGATATAACACTTAATGAAACTGTAGCTTAATTTTCTCAGATTATCATAGATAAGGGAATATTTAGTTAAAACTCACAACATAAGAATTCAAATTTTATGACATCATATTTTCCCTCAAATTATGTTTCCTACAAAATAACTACTGCATAAGAGATATCATAAAGACAAATTCTACTGTAAAAATGGTCTTAGTATGAATGGGTATGAAATTAGAGAAATTTGATCAATTCCTCAAAAAAATTTCACCATCATAAAAACTGTTAATAATTTCATAATGACAAAAAATACATCATTAAAATATATTTGAAAAAAATAAATTCTAAGAAACATGGAATTTAATTGATAAAAAAAATCATATGTTTACAATACCATGAAATAATTATGTAATATTAAAACCATATTTTAAATTTATTTTAATATATGAAATCAATCAATGTTAAATCAAAATTCCCAATTAAAAAGAAACATCCAATTCCAAAAACCACCATGAGAGGACTAGAGTGATAACATGAACAAGAAAATATATTGAACTAAAATTCTATGAGTTATTTAAAATATGGTACTTATTAATAGAAAAAGGTAACTAATTTTTAACATGCTCCCTATTTAATTATTAATCAAAACATACTCCATTCTAAATAACCACACATCGAAATCAAACATACCTAATGGATAAAACATTCACCTCACCAAAATCATGGAATAACATGAATCAATGGACACTCAAACTATTGATTTTCCACCACATAACAAGAAAAAATGGTTATCTTACAAAAATAATTACAAATAAAGTCACTCAATCCCAATGCATGAAATAATTATTGGTCTATAAAAGGTCATTTCACTCTCTTTTATCACCTACTACAAGACCTAGAACAAAATACACTATTATTATCCCTATACACAATATATAATAGACATCCCTTAGGCATCTCTATAGGATACCTCAATTACAACAATGTCTTCAACCATAAAATTTCCACACTCAATGAAAAAACATCTTGATAACATGTCATTATCAACTATAAGGTAAAATAAATTTGGAAATAAATGCCTAATAATTAACTATTTGTACACAAACACTAGAATATCCTTACTATAAATTTGAGATTTCATTCATATGTTCTTCCTTATGAACCTAGGAAACAAAATCATTATCGACCATGGAAATCAGAAATTCCAAAGAAACCACTTATACTAAACCACAATTTATCCTCCACCACATTCAGTATAATCCTTATAGAAAACCCATTGTTGAGGATACTCAGAATTAATCAAGAGTCGATATTAATTCTAATGAAACCTTAATTTACTCAAATAAATCATCAAAAATGAAACTGAAAAACCCAACAAGGAAATTGACCCTTTTTATAGAAACATTTATACTTCCACATCCCATTACTACTCCATTTTTATTATGGGAACAACACAATTATGGGATACCAATGTTATGTCTTATAATCAACCACAAAATCCATAAGGTTATTTTAAAAAATTAAACACCATTCCAAAATAACAATGATACAATAACATATTAACAATAAAATTCACTCCTTAAAAACTAAATAATAAACTCATCCTCCATGATATAATTCCACCATCTACCTAAATTTACATAATCATTTCCTTTAATCCGTACATCCACCTCAATACACCCCACACTACCAGAAAATAGGACATAAAGAATTAGTAATAACCATATCTTCTATCCACTATTATTGAAATAAAAAAATAAACCACCCCAAAATATTATGATATACATTTCTTTAAATAAATTTTATTTCATTCATATATTACATTATATTCAAAACCAACTTTATGAGAACTGTGGTACACTATTGAATTATTATTATTTAACTTCATGGTTATGGTCTTTCCGTTATATTGGTAGATTTGAATAGTACTAAATAAATTATGAAAAGTTCTTATTTAAACTTTTATAAAATTATATCATTAGTAATCAATTGGTTATAAATCAAAAAAACTACATTTGAAGGTATAAAGAGTTGTTTTTACGAAAAAAATAATTTTTATGAACAAAGTATTTTTTTACAATAAATTAGAATAATCACCATTTATTATTTATTTTCATTAAATGTGAATATAATATGTTCTACTAAATATTTTTCACATTCATATAATAGTTTTTATATAAAATGTAGTGATTTTAATATGAATTTTATTCTGAAAAATTCATTTTACTAAAAAACAATTATTGTGTTTTTAACATTTATCTTATAATGTATTTATTATAAAAATATGAATTGAATATTGTATAAAATGTTAATTATATTAAATCATAATGACTAATACAATTTGATAATTAACATTTATATTTTTCTCATAATGAATATATAAAAATGTAAAAATCAATTTACCTCAGTTATGGTTAAAAAGGGTCTACATGGGAAGTTAACTTAATTGATAAGGTTTAAAATATAAAAAAACTAGATTTAATTTTATAGGATATTTTAATGGTATTTTGACATCATATATTTGGTTTTTTATTTTCTAGACATTTTACTTGAGTGATACATTATTATATTATAATCTTTGGAACATTTTCAAGTGAGTCATTTCCCAATATTATTAAAGGATACCAAATATTATTTATTAATCATGAATAATGATAGAATAAAAATACCAATAAATAAATTAATCCCTTATTATCATACATACCCACATCCAAGATATCCAAATTTGATTAAAATACGATCCTTTCAATTTTTATGGTGTATGCTGAATGTGAATTCTCAACAAAGTGGTATCAATCAGAATCGAGTATGATCAATTTTATTTCATCTTATAACTTCAATAGATATAAAATATTAATTATAAAATAATAAATTAATTATATTAAATATAATTAATTCTTATTATGATGATGGATCAAACATTTTTCTCCTCCTTTCCATCATTTCAAAAATGATAATGTCACTCGTTCGTACCTATGAACTTCTACCACCACAAAATAATTACATTTATTTTTTCCTTTCCATTGTACATGGATGAAAATATGGATATATTTATTGAACATATATGATATCAATGATATCATAATTATTCATAACTTTTGAATTATTATTTACCTTTCTTTCATTCCAAGCATTGAGAAGTGGAAACATCACTCGTGCGCACGTAAGGACTACCGTCTCCATGATGTGATGTAATTAATCATTCATCACATATTTATTTTAATAATTTTATAGGGTTATATGATGAATAAATAAGATAATTGTTCAAAAAATATAATTTTGGAGATGATGAAACCATGAAAAAGATTAATGTACTTGAATCAGTGGGTAGAAACATGCATGAAGAAAGTTGTTATCGCCAGGAACACTATTTTTACTAACAAATTGTTAATAAATGGGTTAAAATGTATTATACTAAATAATATTTGGTATTATATATATTATTATTGTTTTAGAATATTTTAATAATATTTATATATTTATTAGAAAGGAGGTTCAAATTTGTATGATGTATGACATTTAAGTTTCAATCTCATTTTAATATGCACTGATTATTATTAAATTTACATTAAAGGATACTATATAATAATTATATTTTTAAAACCATTTTATTCCTCTCCTCAGGTTCCTTAAATAATTTTGATATATTAGTATAATTTTCGCCTCTTTGGTACTCAAAATGGTGCATAAATCTTTTTTGGACAAGCCATCATTAGGTCTAGAATATTGGTGGAGAATCTATATCTTCCATATCCATGGTCAATAAAATTATTTCAATAATTTTTTCACTATATTAAAATTCTTAGATATATTATTTTTTACCTATGTTTTACATTTGATAAACTAGTTTTAAATGATTATTCTTTTTGTCTTCCAAAATAGGCACTTTTTACTAAATGTGTGATTCGAATATTTGTTTTCAATAATCAAACCATGGAATAATATTTCCAACATTATGGCCAATAAATGATTTAAATCATCCATTTCATGTTACAGTGGATAAAATAAATTTTAATAAAATTTAATTTTTAAATTTTTAAATTTGAAATATGTTATTTCAAAAAGATAAGATTGTTTTCTTCCTAAAATATTCTTCTGATAATTTAAAGGTATTTTTCAGATATGATAAACACCATTGGTGTTAATTATTTTTTAATGGGAATAGAATGCAATGTTTTTACCCTTGTTCTTTACTTATATTTTTTATGATTATGATGATTAGATTTTTATGAAACCTATTTATTTTCCATGAGTTATGTTATGATGGTACGATGAATTATATTTTTGATATTGAGAATAGCTATGAATATATCATGATTATGTAAAGGGTGGAAATGGAAATATGTTTACCTCCAATACATTGGGTAATGATAAAAGGAGAATATAAAGTCCTAAGAGATGATACAGCTGTGAAACTTTTAAGAGATGATAGAGTTAATAAACTCCTTAGAGATTACCATGATAGGTAGATGGAGCCTAATCCAAAGGGAATTTTGGAAATAACCAAATAGGAATTTCTATTATGGAAAATTTTCAACAATAATAGTCTTAGAAGTGATCTATGACTATGGATGTGATATTATATATTTTTTATATTCTAATTTTTTTTTTAAATCTTATTGTTAGTTTTCATTGATCATGGATGATTATTTATGTTTTTTCACACTTATGACTTATGTATTTTATTATGAAAATCTTTATGATGGGATATATGATTAATTATGTTTGAGTGAAAGAGTTTTGTTACTATAAGTAATGATCATGTTATCATACCCTTATAATTATATTATTCCATGTGTTTATCTTTGAATGATATGTCTAATATTTACCGTTATGTTCCATATAAGGTCACCATATCATATATTTTCTTTCCCAAGGGTATGAGGAATAGTCTTATGTGGGGTATGTCTAAGAACTGTGCTATATGAGAAGAAATGTTTTTGGTTATTTTGATGATATTTCATGAAATAATATGCCTATATATCTGGTCTTCAAAGAGTATAAACCTGTATTTTCCTCTATTGTGTATTATTATGATATTTATTGAATATTAATATAAACTTATGGAACATATATGTATAAATTTCTCATATTTCCGATATTATTATCTTAAAAAATATATACCAATTTTTAGATATTAGGATTATAAAAAATTGTTTAAAACCTTAAGGATATTTCCTGGTACAAGATAACAACCTGAAGCTTTGTAAATAAAAATATTTTGAGGTTTTACCAAAAAATTCATCCCTATCTGGATACTAGAAAGAGGATACTGTTGGTCTACAGATGCACCCAGGGGTAAAAACATAGAAAGGCGTGGATTTGGAATTCATGGAATCATCTTAATTTCATGATGAGTGGCCCTAAGACTATGAATTTGGAAAAAATATCTAGGGATATGCTTGGTTTAGTTGAAATATTCTATACAAACTGTTATAATGTATTTAAATAGTTGATGAAATTGAATGATGAATATTTAAAATAATTCCTTGACCCCAGTTTCCCAGAGTCGGTGCATTATTACTTAATATTGTAAGGATCACAAAAGATCATGTCTTGAAAGTTCGATTAGTTTAGTAGCCTTTGAAGTACTAGATACATTAATAAGGATTGCATTACATCATAAAATGAAAAAATACAACAACATTGTTTCTATTGACCACACTCATATCCCCACAGACTATCCCTGCAGGTCAGTCATAAAATACTTCTTCACATCCTGGAAAAAATAAAACATAGAAAGGGGTGAGCTCAGATTCTTAGTAAGGATAACAATATAGAGGAAAATCTCATAAATAAGTATAAAAATTTAAGGCAATGTATGAGACTAAAAAAAATACCAATAAACATGAACATCTGCATAATATAGAAAAGATAAAATTAAATAATTCCATTTATATACTCACATGGATATTCTACTAGTCAAATAATCACATGAAATATCAATAGCCACTTTCATAATGATGGAATGCATAATGCGAGACGTTCATAACCACAGAGTCAAGGCCTTGTGCCAAGACTACAAATAAGATTTTGTCAAGGCCTTGTGCCAAGACACTATTTTGTCTCATGAGACCTACCGATGCATCGAGGAGCTATATCAGGCTCCACCTGTCACTTACTATGTCCAATGCATTCCTCATATGAAAATGTTTAAACATAACATAAACATTCATATTAAAACTAGCATACAAAATTTCAATACTTTATCCATAAACTATGAATGTTATGAAATAAAACATCCGCAATCAAAAATATCACAAAACCATCAATATGGTATGGATGTTTTGTATCATAATAAATCAACTTCAAATAAACTTAAAATCCATCAAAGGATGTTGACATAGATGAAATCAAAACCTTTTTAGAGAAATATCTCTTTCTATTTCAAAATCATTTAAAATTCACATTTTTATAAAAGAAGACATTTATATTTGAAAATATTTTTATAATCTTGTATGGAAAGCTTCAACGATGTTACAATGGTGGAAAATATCCACACCCTCCATATAAGTTAAAATAAACATTCTTACCTTAAATTTGTTGAAAATGTCCAAAAGTACCATGTTTGGAAAACAACGGAAAGATTACTTTATAAAAAACATATAAAAGTAAAAAAATGGTATAAATGAATTTAAACAATAGTCTATAATTTAGTGAGAATGTTTTGGAATAAATTTTTAAGAAACATGGATTTTGATGATAAAGAGGTCCCAGTAGATAATTACGTATAAACAACCTTAGATAATGAAGAGATTGTAGAATTAAAACTTACCTTATACTTTTACTTGGTAGAGGGTAGGTTAAACTTCTATATAATGGTGAAATAATTTATATTAAATTATACTAGAATAATATACATTAATATGATATCATACATGATCTTTTAACATTGCTTTGTTAATAATATCTTAGTATTATTGTTGTTTTGGGTGTTAACAGATTCGTTTTCCTGAATAATGTTTGTTATGTGAGTCATATTTGTTATGGATTGGATGTAGAATATTCATATCCAGAATGATATCAAGTATTTAAACATTATTTTTAATCATCTAATGGAAATTAGTCTTGAATTGATACGATGGGGAATGAATATCATCGCGTTCGTGGAGACGGTAATCCGTACGTACGCACGAGCGACACTATCATTCTTTTGATATTAAAATAATATATAATTGAATGGTATATCATATATACAAAATACTTATAATGTTATATTTATTATTTACATCAATTACACATTAATATTATACCCATCCAAATAGTAATGTATTGAATAACAATTACACCACGATGTGAAGATGGTAATCTGTACGTACGCACGTATGATGACATGTCATTCAATGGATGGATATAATAATGAATTTGGTTGTAACATAATCATAATAACATCATATTATATACGATATACTGTAGTTATTATTCTAGAATGGAAACATCAAAGAAAAAGTAAGTGGAAGAAGAAAGGAACTTGAAAGAGGTGATGTAATATTTACCTCTTCTTGAGGTTCTTCCTTTTCATTTGATCAAAACGGCTTCTTAGGTTGGCTTTCTGACTAAAGTAAGACCTATATAATAAAGGGAGTATATTTGATAGGGTATTTGGGTAGAGGTTTTCTGTTCCAAATGGCTTTTAAAGTGTGAATTATAGAGAAGGGCTAGTGCCCTTTTATAAGAGGGGTGAGGGGAACCTTAGGAAAACTAGAAATATTATGTAATAATAAAATTATTTTCGGTTTTTAATGGCTCAAAAATAGATTATTTAAAGGATAAGGTTGGGATGGGTTGAAAACCACTCAACCAATAAGTTTTAGACATGTTTGGGTTACTATATTAACTTTATATTTTAGATTTAACTCGTAGTTAAAGAGTTTGACATTTACCATGTCTATTTGTATTTTTATATTATATGGTTAATAAAAATACTATATAATTCCAAGAGAACCCCATGTGGTTCATTAATGTTGCACCTATCATTATATATGTCATTTGGACAAACATTATATTTTTAGGATTAGAATATAAATTAATAATATAATTTTTTTTAAAAACACTTTTCTGTCAATTTTGACACTATTTGGTATTTTGTTTTTTCTAAATTAATAACATCATTATTACTTTGAAAAAATTCATTTTACCAACTCTAACATTTCACATAAACCTATAAAATTAGTTTATATCATAAAAAGTCAAAAAATATATTTATTTGGATATTTATAATATCAATTATTTTAATATTTCATTAATTAGGTAATTACTGCATCGTCATTGTGTCATAAATAAATTAAATTATTTAATGTCTAAAAAATATAATTAAAATAGAATTATGTAGGAATTTTTTAGATTTCTAATAAATATTTATAGTTTAATATATCTTATGTATAACCTGATATTAATAATTTTTAGTTATTAATCTTTGATTTTAACTCTTTTAACTCTTCTTTGAATTAAATAATAATAAATGTCCTAATCTAAACCAAGTGGAAAAAATAGGTTTATATTTTATTACTATGATTATTTATGGTCGAATTATACTTATCCAATAGAAATAGTACATGTGTTAGGGTAATAATAATATCATTTTTACCCTTAATTACCCTATATACTTTTAACCGTGGTAAATAAAAGTAAAAAGTAACTATTCATCAAAAATTATTTTCATCTTATTGAACCAAATTTTACTTTCTGATATCAACCATGTATGTCATAGTTTTGAAATTCCACTCACAGATTCGGTAATATTATGTTTTATGTAAATTTGAAAATTCTCCTAGGAGGTGGGTAAAAGATGGTTAAAAGTTCAATAAATTTTTTATACATCTAAAATTATTATAAACTGACTCCAATGAAATACATTGAACTTATATAAGTATTAAGTATCTATTTTGACATAAAATAAATTTAAATAAAATAAATAATTATTTAAATAAAAATTTGGTTTTAATGTATAACTCAGTGATTTTCACTATTCATCAAAAAAATTGAAAGTTTTCAAAAAAATACTAAAAATTAACCCTAAGCTAAATTTGATATTCCGAATCCAAAAATGAAGTCCATTTTGAAAGATAAAATTTATAAAATTTTAAAAAGTGTGTATTACTATTCATAACGGCAATTTTGATTGGATGTGGTGTGTTAGAACTCGAAGTTGCGTACAACACACACTACTGTATTATTCAAAGAGAAGTGTATCATGGAAGCTTGAGGTGTTACATTATCCCCTCCTTAAAATAATATCTTTCTCAAAATTTCTAGAGCATTATTGCATAAAAAGACTCAGGTGGTTCTTCATCATAAGTTCCTCAGGTTCCCATGTTTCGTCTTCCATATTATTTTTTCTCCATAGAAGTTTTACCAGATGAGTCATCTAGTTTCTCATTACTTGTTCTATTGTATCAAAAACCTTGACAGGCTCCTCGCAATAGGGAAGATCAGGTTCCAGCTCTAATTCCTCATAGGTGAGTACATTTATTAGGCCAGGAATGTATTTTCTCAATAGTGATATGTGGAATACATCGTGAACTTTGGAGAGACTTGGCGGCATTGCCTAACGGTAAGCTACAACACCAATTCGTTTTAGAATTTCGAATGGTCCAATGTACCTAGGAATCAATTTACCCCTCGTAACGAAATGTATAACACCCTTCCCGGGACATATCTTTAAGAAGAATTGATCTCCTATATGAAATTCCAAATCCTTACTTCGGTTATCGGTATAGCTCTTCGGCCTACTTTGAGCTACCTTGATGTGGTTTTGGATCACATTAACATTTTCCATCATTTCCTCCACAAATTCTGGGCCTACAATTTTTTTTCACCAACATCATCCCAACAGGTTGGTGTGAAACATCTCTTTCCATATAACGCTTCATATGGTGCCATCTAAATACTTGAATGGAAGCTATTGTTATAGTAAAATTCTACCATAGGTAAATATTGATCCCACATACCTTGAAAGTCATGTGAGCATGATCTCAACATGTCTTTTATGGTTTGAATAGTCTGTTCTGATTGTCCATCAGTTTGGGGGTGGTAGGCAGTGCTCAAACGAAGTTTAGTATCCAATGATTTCTAAATAATTTTCTAGAATCTTAACGTAAAATGGGGATCACTATAAGAAACAATTTATAGTGGTACTCCATGAAGTCTCACAACTTCATTAATATCTAGTCTTTCCAATCGTTAAACTGGTAAATATTCTCTTATGGAAAGAAAATGTGCTGACTTGGTAAGATGATCAACAATGACCCATATTGCATCGTTCCTTCTAGGAGTCGTTGGTAGTCCCATGACAATGTCCATTTTAATATTATCCCATTTCCACTCTAGTATGGGAAAAGGTTTCATGACTTCTCCAGGCTGTTGCCTTCTGGCTTTCACTTGCTGACAAACCATACATCTTGACACAAATTCAGTAATCTCCCACTTCATGTTTTTCCACCAAAAATGTTCCTTCAAATCTCCATACATTTTGGTGCTCCTAGGTTATATAGAGAAATTGGTGCTATGAGCATCATCTAACAATTCCCTTTTCAGATCAGGTATATTAGGAACACAAAGTCTCTTCCCAAATTTCAAAATTCCATCTTCATACACAAAGTCACTCAATCTACTATCATTCACAACTTTAATCTTCTTTTGAAACTCTTCATTACTGGTCTGAGAACTCTTTATCCTCTCTAGTAAATATGGTTTGGAAACCATTTGAAAAACTATTAATGATTCTACTTCCATGGTGATTCACAAATACATCTTTACTAGATCCATATATATAGGATCCTTTTCAACTCTCATCTTGTTCAAAACTCCATGATCCTTTCTACTCAAAGCATCTTCCACCTTATTTTCCTTCCATGGATGGTAGTCTATAGTGAAATCATAATCCTTGAGTAGTTCAAGCCACCACCTTTACCTCTGGTTGAGTTCTTTTTGTGAGAAAATATACTTCAAACTCTTGTGATCAGTATAAATCTAAAATTTTTCACCATAGAGTTAGTGTCTCCAAATATTTAAAGAAAAGATTACAGCTGCTAACTCAAACTTTTATCTTGTTATAAATATTACAATTAGTGTCATGAGGAGATCAAACATGGGTTGGGATATGAGTGTGAGATCTATTTCAAGGTCAACTTTCGAAAAAACAAAGAAAAAAAAGGAAAAGAAAAAAAAGAACACTTGCATTATGTTCTTATTGGGAGAAGTTCTGTGTTTTGTAAATATTTCGTCTTCTCATAACCTTCATATTTTATTCCTGTATTGTGTCTTTCTTCACACAATCATTCCCTTTTAAATATGTGTTTTCATTTCCTTCCATGTTTTATTTCAAAAAAATGTGCATTGTTTTTCTATGTTGGTGTTTTACCCCTCTTCTTCTCTCTTGGACATTATATTCCTACCATACCAAAGTCACAGAAAAAACCCTTTAAAAGACCTCTTGATTCTTGTTCACTTTGGATAGGGATTGGAAGCTGAGAGCTCTTTTCAAACTCTAAGATTTTCACTTTCGGTTGGTGAAAGAGTGTAACTCCATTTATAAATTTTATCATCTTGAGAGGTGTGAGTTTTGAGTGTCCACATTTTCCATTTCTAAATTTGAGCATGGAAAAATGAATTAGTTTTGGAAAATTGTTTCTGTAACAACTTGTGGTGGATTTAAAAATGGATGAGTGAAATAGTCTAAACCTCCCCTGATTGGAGAAAACAAAATTTTAATATTTGTTGGTGAGTGAAAATGATTTTGTCATGTTCTTCTATTTGTTGCACATGAGGACATGCACAAAACTAAGTGTGGGGGAGTTGATGTTATTAATATTTTAATATCTTTTTACATACTCCCTTTACTGATTTTATATGAAATGTGCATAATTTTTGTGAAATATTAATGTTTAAATATCAAAATATAATTTTTGAGCACTATGTGGATTTATCCAGATTCAAGTTTGTTTAATGATTTAACTATAAATATCAACCTACTTATCCAAATTGCAGGATTATTATTTTTTAGGGTTCCCTATTCCAATTCCAACATTTCATTAGAGGTAACATTTGGCAAATTCGTCCATTAAATGGTCATATGGACCCCACAAAAGGCCCAAGCAAACTGTGATGAAACTGGACCATATATGAAGGTCGAATTACTGGGATCAATCCAGAGGTCCAAATATCTTAATTCTCTTCCCAAGTTCGGAAGACATTTATAGGAGTACATGAAAAAAATTTCATAACCCAATCATAAATACAAGGGGGCCAACTGATGCATTAAAGTCCATCCCACCATTCTGGACGGGAATTACAAATAGCACACTAATATTGATATTTGTCCTGATGTATACTTCCATTCGAGCTGAACGTTTGCAGTGTGAAAGAGGATATTTGGCCGGCCAGCTTTGTTGAAGAAATTATTTTTATTTGAGGGCATATTCCAATTCAAAAACCGATTCAAATTATGGACTTTGAAAAAGTATGTATTGAAATGGACAGATCAGAATTATTTACTAAAACCTCCATAACTTTGTCTCAATAAGTCCAATGGCCGCCAAAGGTTCACAGTAGACATAATAACTCTTTATATACAACTTCGAAGAAGGATATTTATCAAGATTCGACTATCTAGATTTACATATCGGCGAGCCAAGTGGAGGGGTATTTCTGGAATGTAAACAGTCCACCACCTTGGGCTATAAATACATCCCCTCCTCTCCTTTCAAAAGGGTTGGCACATCAGCACTTAAGGAGGAGGTTTGGCATTACTATATCCTTGAAAATGTTCTGGGAGGATATTATTTGATCTTGTTTCAACAATAGAGACCTCTCCTCCACTTCTCTTTCATGTTTGTTTATGTTTTCTTTCTATTGTAATAGTGTAACTTTGTTTTCATTTCAACCACATTTTAGTGCTTGTTTCTTATTCAATACCTCTTATTCTTCTCCACCTTCTGTAGTATAATATTAATGGTCTTAAAATAGTTTAAATCCAGATTAATCTTTTTCCCTTCTTTTTCTTCCTCATTCAATCGAAATTCCATTTTTGATTCTAAAAATCTTTCGTGTGTGTGTTCAGCACACTACTCTTTTCTTTTCCATTTATTTTTCTATTCTTTTTAAATCGTCACCATAAACTATAAACCCATATTATAAACAATCTTAATGGCTGAGTAAATCTCTCATTAGGGTGAGTTATAATTTAGGGATGTTAAGTGATTGAGAGTATTTGCTCGATGTGTATTCGTTAATTTAACATTGTGTATGTTGGACTTAATATGTCATGCATTAATGACATATTTTGTTTTGGATGTGGTTTACATGGATTATTGGAACCAAAAATGCACTACCATAAACATGTACTGATTGATATTAGAAACATAAGTTATGTTAATGCATGGATTAAATCCTTAACACTTGGGAATTCAAATCAACGTCAACTTGTGACATGGGTGTTAATTTAAATGCAATATAAAGAAAAGATCAAGGATATAATAAGCTTAACTAACCTAATGATGAACTCACCCCAATCATTATCAATTTGTTAAATCGATCATTATCAATTAGTCATTTCAATTAAGCTATGCAAACAAACCCCCCCTAATCAAAATACAATCAACAACAAACAAATATCTATTTCAAAGTATCATCACCGAGGATTCGACCCGAGTGCTGCTATACACATTAGCAGAGCACCATAACTTTGACAGGTCGATAGGTGACAATCGGCCGCACGTTTCAAATGGCACTGCTGCCGGGGATGGTACTTTAAGTAGTCATTAGTTTCTGGTTATTGTAACAAAACAAAAAAAAATTTTAAAAAAAAATTGAAATAAAATCACAAAGAAAAACCCATCTTCCTTTTAAAAATCATAAGCTGAAAATAAATACAAAGAAAAACCCATCTTCCTATTTCTTCCAAAATCTCTTTGAATTCCCCATAGCCTTCCAAACAATCCCTCAAATTTGTTTGACCCTGAAATTGAGTGAACACTTCACCAACTTAGGAGGAACATAAGAAATAATCAAATAATTCAAGAACCAGTCCTTGTCCAACCAATTAAATTAGATATGGCCAATCCTAGGGAACAAACACTTAAAGAACTCGCTGCCCCTGATATGAATTACCAACCTTCTGGTATTCAATATCCAAATATAGAGGCTGACTTTGAACTCAAATCGGGTTTGATTCATCTTCTCCCTCATTTTCACAGGCTAGCCGGTGAGGATCCACATCTTCACCTTAAAGAGTTCCAAGTAGTATGCTCTACCATGAAGCCTCAAGGGGTTTCTGAAGAAAAAATCAAACTTTGAGAATTCCATTTTTCCCTAGATGACACTGATAATCCATGGATCTACTACCTACCTCCTGGTTCCATAACTACATGGAATGACATGAAGAGTCTCTTTCTAGAAAAATTATTTCATGCTTCTCGTACCGCTTCCATCCGAAGGGAAATAAGTGGTATCCGTCAGTTCCCAAGTGAATCACTCCATGAGTACTGGGAGAGGGTCAAAAAGCTTGTTACAACCTACCCACATCACCAAATTCCTGACCAAATCTTGATCCAATACTTCTTTGAGGGGTTATTGGCTATGGAGATAACTCTCATAGATGACGCAAGTGGCAGTGCTCTTGTTGATAAAACTCCTGCAGCTGCAAGAGATCTCATAAGTAACATGGCTGCAAACACACAACAATTCCATACTCGAGCACACGCTCAAGTCAAAAAATCCCAAGATAATAAATCAATTGAGCCGAACAAAATGACCGAGTGGATGAGTGAACTTACAGGTCTTGTGCAACAGCTAGCTGTGGCTACCAAATCCCCAACCTCATCTTCTCCGCAATTAAAGTTTCCTGGACCTGTCAAAAACTGTGGAATCTGCAACTCTCCATCTCATCCAACTGACAAATGTCCACAACTTCAAGAGGATCAATCTGATTCATTTGGACCAATGGAGATCAATGCAGCATATTCTTCAGCGGAACACCAACCCTCAACTATCAGGTCAGTTTGTTAGAAACTTCAACCAACCTCACTCTGAGCCCTTCTCTTCTTCCTATAACCAAGGCCTTAGGTATGGTAATCCCATATCTCATCCCCCCCAATTCCATCCTCAAAACCCAAACCAGTTTCAATATGGCCAAGGTGGTGGTAACTTCCATCAACCTTATCCTTTTGTTCCTCAACCTCAATGGAACAATCCTCTTCTTGGATTCCATTATCCTAGTGAGCCTTCCCAATTCCAAAACCAATGCAATCGATTTCCCAAGAACCAAAATCAAGGTAATCCCAATTTAGGACAAACCTCTTCTTCTAAGCAACCATGGGAAAGTGCAGTGGAAGATCTTTCCTCATTCACCCGTTCTAGCCTTAAAAACATTGAAACTCAAATAGGTCAACTTGCATCCCACCTAAGACAACAACAACAGTCAAATTCTTCCCAACTCCCAGCTCAACCATTACCCAACCCCAAGGGTAATGTAAGTGCAATTGCACTTAGATTGGGAAACCAAATTGTTGTGCCTCAAGATAAATCCTCAAACCCTCCTTTGAATTTTGACCTAGAAAATGAAAAGAAAAAGAAAATTGAAAAATAACATGATCCATTCCCTCACCTCCTTCCATTCCACTTAGGAATCCAATTCCTTTTCCACAAGTTGTTTCTAAACCAAGGAAGTCCTTTGAACCTGATCCTGAAATGATCGACATGTTTAGACGTGTTGAAGTCAACATTACCCTCTTAGATGCCATAAAACAAATTCCTATGTATGCCATGTTTCTCAAGGAGTTTTGTACCCATAAGAGGCAACTTAGGACCTTCAAAAATGTTTCCACCCAGCAGTCTATTCCAATAAAGTTCAAAGATCCAAGGACCTTTACGGTTCCATGACAAATCGGATGTTGGAACTTTAATGATGCACTCATAGACCTAAGAGCCTAAATTAATGTCATGCCCAAATCCATATTCTCCAACCTTGGTCTAGGTCCCTTACATCCAACAGGTGTTTTCATTCAGTTATTCAATCGAAGCACAACCAGTCCTGAGGGAATAATTGAGGATGTCCTTGTTTGGGTCAATTATCTTATCTTCCCTGCTGATTTCTGTGTCCTTGACATGGAAGGTGAGACAAACTCTTCTCGATCTCCCCTAATTCTAGGAAGACCATTCCTCATGACTGCGAGAACCAAGATTGATGTCCATTCAGGCATCTTATCCATGGAATTCAGTGACCAACTGGTCATGTTCAACATTTTCCAAGCCATGCGATACCCATTTGAGGATCACTCTGCATTCTCAATCCATGCTTCTGAGGAAACTTCTAAGAGTCAATCGAACCCCAATCCACCATGTTATTCATATTCTAATGATAGTGGAGTTTGTGAATATTGCATCCTCATTAACCAAGTTATTAATGGTGAAACTGATGTTGACATTACAAATGAAAACTCCATTGATCTAAAGGATCTTGAAAACTCTTTGGAATCTCATCTAACCTCTGACCTCCAATGCTCCAACATGGATGGTAATGGGGAAAATAAACTAGAATTCTCATTTGTTGATTTAGATCAGATTATCCCACATTCATCCTTTCCTATCCATGATTCTGAAAATTCTGTTATATGTGAAGTGAACCCTAAACCAATGTGTTTATATTGTCCTGATGGTAGTGATGTTTGTTATATTTGTACCCTATTTAATAAAGTGATCACTGGTGAGGTTGAAATTGACCATTCGTTAGAGAAAAACATTGAAATAAAGGATATTGAAATTTTTATTCAGTCTTATGACTCCACTGATCCTCATTACTCTACATCTGTAAGTGATGAAATAAATGATTCAAAAACAATTTGGATCTCATACTTTGCTTTTGTGTTATCTGATCCTTACAGAAATGAACCATCATAATTGAGACAACTTCCTAAATTTCCATGAATTGGAAACCATCACTTTGTGGATAAAATCATTCCTCAGGTTGAAGACAAAAGTGAGGATAGAATTATTCTCTTTCCAACCCCATTGAATTTCAAGCACACAAACAAGTATGGGAAGAAATTATACAATGAATCATCCGGGCACACAAAGAAAATGTTTTTCTAGAAGCACACTAGTGTTGAGAAAATAAGATGGCCACCATTAGACTATGGGTAGTCCACTGCAATTATCTAACTCTAGAGAAATAAATGCAGCGCTTCTTGGGAGGCAACCCATGTTTTCTTTTAGTTTTATGGAATTTCAATTTCTTTTTAGTTTTTCATTATATGAATAATGATTTTTCTTTTTCAGGTAACATCCCAAAATCCTAGAACCACATCGACTTCCATTGGATCCCCAACTTCTGTACTCGACCCACCACTAGATGGAGATGGAAACCCACCAAATCCAAACCAGGGGGTACCTCTTTCCATTTGACTATCTCTCTATCTCTTCCTCTCTCCACCTCTTTCTTCTTTTTTCCTATCTCTTTAATTTTTTTACCACTTTCTTTATCAAAACCTTTCTTTTTCACTTTCTATTTTGTGTGGGTGTATCTTTATAAAAAAAAACAAAAAAATATAAAAACCTAAAAAACTAAAAAAAACCAAGAAAACAATCACTTAAAAAAATACAAAAAATTAAAGAGTCATGCTTACTCACCATCAAGTTTTGAAATTTTGGCCAACCATTTTGGGGATTTAACAGAAATTTTTTCAACTCAAAAATTTTGTATTTTCATTATGACTTTGGATAAAGAATTTTGTGTCAAAACCAACACATTTTGAATGCTCAATTTTTGATTTGGAAAATGATTTTCCCCAACCGTGAGAACAAACATTTGCTTTCATGCCAAGGCCACCTATGGCCATATTTTCAAAATGTGTGTTTTCACCCCCATTTGTCAGTCTTGATTTTGTGGACCTTCATGCTTAATTTCCTACCTTAGTGTGTATTAATATGATAGAGGCATTTTCTGAACCACATGAAAATCACAATAGCCAAATAGCCTCCCATTTTCCTTACATTAATCCTCCTTTTGAAAGCCACTTCGAGCCTATGAAAACCTTTTATTTGATAGCCACATTACAAGTCCAATACCTTATCCCACCCAATATCAACATGGATTTTCATTGCATAATTTTTTGAAATTTAAGTGTGGGGGGGAATGGATTTCATTTTTGGGTATCATTTCCTTACATTCCGGTTAGTTATCATCTGTTTGAGGGAAATCATCCATTTTAGTGTGGGGTGGGGGTTGTCATTCAATAGGATTTGGGAATGTATTGTACAAATGATATTGAAAAGTGTTAAAAAAAATCAAAATCAAAAAAAATCAAAAAAAATTAAAAAAATGGGTTGTGTCTTGGGTAGGTCAAAAATCACTCTTCCTCAACCTTTTATCTTGTTATAACTATTACAATTAGTGTCACAAGAGATCAAACATGGGTTGGGATATGACTGTGAGATCTGTTTCAAGGTCAAATTTTGAAAAAACAAAGAAAAAAAAGGAAAAGAAAAAAAAGAACACTTACATTATATTCTTATTGTGAGAAGTTCTGTGTTTTGTGAATATTTAATCTTCTCATCCGCATCATATTTTCTTTTTCTATTGTTTCTATCTTTACACAATCAAAATTGATTCTTTCCCTCAAGTAGATGACAACTAAGAGGAATGTAAGGAAATGATACCCAAAACTGAAATCCATTCCCCCCCACACTTAAATTTCAAAAAATTACGCAATAAAAATCCATCTTGATATTGGGTGGGATAAGGTATTGGGCTGTTAATGTGGCTATCAAAGAAAAGGTTTTCATATTCTCGAAGGGGCTTTCAAAAGGAGGATTAATGTAAGGGAAATGGGAGGCTATTTGGCTATTGTGATTTTCATGTGGTTCAGAAAATGCATCTATCATATTAATACAAACTATGGTAGGAAATTCAGTTCGAAGGTCCAAAAACTCAAGACTCACAAATGAAGGTGAAAACACACATTTTGAAAATATGGCCATAGGTGGCCTTGGCATGAAAGCAAATGTTTGTTCTCATGGTTGGGGAAAATCATTTTCCAAATCAAAAATTGAACATTCAAAATGTGTTGGTTTTGACACAAAATTCTTTATCCAAAGTCATAATGAAAATACAAAATTTTTGAGATGAAAACAAGTCTGTTAAATCCCCAAAATGGTTGGCCAAAATTTCAAAACTCAATGATGAGTAAGCATGAGCCTTTAATTTTTTGTATTTTTTTAAGTGATTTTTTTCTTGGTTATTTTTAGTTTTTTAGGTTTTTATATTTTTTGTTTTTTTATAAAGATACACCCACACAAAAGAGAAAGTGAAAAAGATAGGTTTTGATTAAGAAATTGGAAAAAAATTAAAGAGAGAGGAAAAAGAAGAAAGAGGTGGAGAGAGGAAGAGATAGAGAGAGAGAGTCAAAGGGAAAGAGGAGCCCCCTGGTTTGGATTTGGTGGGTTTCCATCTCCATCTAGTGGTGGGTCGAGTACAGAAGTTGGGGATCCAATGGAAGTCGATGTGGTTCTAGGATTGTGGGATGTTACCTGAAAAAGAAAAATCATTATTCATATAATGAAAAACTAAAAAGAAATTAATATTTCATAAAAGTAAAATAAAACATGGGTTGCCTCCCAAGAAGCGCTTCATTTATTTGTCTACAGTTGGAAAATTGCAGTGGACTACCCATAGTCTGATGGTGGCCATCGTATTTTCTCAACTCCAGTGTGCTTCCAGAAAAATTTTTTCTTTGGGAGGCCTGATGATTCATTGGATAATTTCTTCGCATCCTTGTTGGTGTACTTGCAATTCAATGGGGTTGGAATGAGAATATTTCTATCCTCACATTGGTCTTCAACCCGAGGAATGATTTTATCCACAATGTAATGGTTTTATATTCTTGTAAATTTAGGAAGATGGCTCAATTCTGATGGTTCAATTATGTAAGGATCAGATAACACAAAAGCATAGTATGAGATCCCAATTGTTTTTGACTCATTTATTTCATCACTTATCGATGTAGAGTAATGAGGATTAGTGGAGTCATAAGACTGAATAAAATTTTCAATATCCTTTATTTCAATTTTGTTCTCCAAAGAATGGTCAATTTCAACCTGACCAGTGATCACTTTATTAATTAGGGTACAAATATCACAAACATCACTACCATCAGGACAATATAAACACATTGGTTCAGGGTTCACTTCTCATATAACAGAATTTTCAGAATCATGGATAGGAAAGGATGAATGTGGGATAATCTGATCTAAATCAACAAATGAGCATTCTAGTTCATTTTCCTCATTACCATCCATGTTGGAGCATTGGAGGTCAGAGGTGAGATGAGATTCCAAAGAGTTTTCAAGATCTTTTATATCAATGGAGTTTTCATTTGTAATGTCAACATCAATTTCAACATTAATCACTTGATTAATGAGGATGCAATATTCACAAACCCCTCTATCATTAGAACTTGAAGAACATGGTGGATTGGGGTTCGAATGACTCTTAGAAGTTTCCTCAGAAGCATGGATTGAGAATGAAGAGTGATCCAAAAATGGGTATCACATGGCTTGGAAAATGTTGAACTTGACCAGTTGGTCACAGAATTCCATGGATAAGATGACTGAATGGACATCAATCTTGGTTCTCGCAGTCATGAGGAATTTTCTTCCTAGAATTAGGGGAGATCGAGAAGTGTTTCTCTGACCTTCCATGTTAAGGACATAGAAATCAGCAGGGAAGATAAGATCATTGACTCGGACAAGGACATCCTCAATTATTCCCTCAGGACTGGTTGTGCTTCGATTGGCTAACTGAATGACAACACTTGTTCGATGTAAGGGACCTAGACCAAGGTTAGAGAATATCGATTTGGGCATGACATTAATTGAGGCTCCTAGGTCTATGAGTGCATCATCAAAGTTTGAACATCCGATTTGGCATGGAACCGTAATGGCCCCTGGATATTTGAAATTTATGGGAATAGACTGCCGGGTGGAAACATTTTTGAAGGTCCTAAATTTCCTCTTATGGGTACAAAACTCCTTGATAAACTTGGCATACTTAGAAATTTGTTTTATGGCATCTAAGAGGGGAATGTTGACTTCAACACGTCTAAACATGTCGAGCATTTCAGGATCAGGTTCAAAGGACTTCCTTGGATTAGAAACAACTTGTGGAAAAGGAATTGGATTCCTAAGTGGAATGGAAGGAGGTGAGGGAATGGATTAATGTTATTTTTCAATTTTCTTTTCCTTTTCATTTTCTAGGTCAACATTCAAAGGAGGGTTTGAGGATTTATCTTGAGGCACAACAATTTTCTTTCCCGATTTAAGTGAAATTGCACTTACATTACCCTTGGGGTTGGGTAATGGTTGAGCTGGGAGTTGGGAAGAATTTGACTTTTGTTGCTATCTCAGGTGGGATGCATGTTGACCTATTTGAGATTCAATGTTTTTAAGGCTAGAACGGGTGAAGGAGGCATGATCTTCCACTAAACTTTTCCATGGTTGCTTCGAAGAAGAGGATTGTCCCGAATTGGGGTTACCTTGAGTTTGGTTCTTGGGAAATTGATTGTATTAGTTTTGGAATTGGGTAGGCTCACTAGGATAATGGAATCCAAGAGGAGGATTGTTCCGTTGAGGTTGAGGAACAAAAGGATAAGGTTGATGGAAGTTACCACCACCTTGACCATATTAAAACTGGTTTGGGTTTTGAGGAGGGAATTTATGGGGATGAGATATGGGATTACCATACCTAAGGCCTTAGTTATTGGAAGAAGAGAAGGGCTCAGAGTGAGGTTGGTTGAAGTTTCTAACAAACTGACCTGATAGTTGAGGGTTGGGGTTCCGCTGAGAATATGATGCATTGAGCTCCATTGGTCCAGATGAATTGGATTGATCCTCTTGAAGTTGTGGACATGTGTTAGTTGGATGAGATGGAGAGTTACAGATTCCACAGTTTTTGACAGGTCCAGGAAACATTGATTGCGGAGAAGACGAGGTTGGGGATTTTGTAGCCACAGCTAGCTGTCGCACAGGACCTGTAAGTTCACTCATCCACTCGGTTATTTTATTCGGCTCAATTGATTGATTATCTTGGGATTTTTTTACTTGAGCATGTGCTCGAGTATGGAATTGTTGTGTGTTTTCAGCCATGTTAATTATGAATTCTCTTGCAGCTGTAGGAGTTTTATCAACAAGAGCACCGCCACTTGCGGCGTCTATGAGAGTTCTCTGCAATGCCAATAACCCCTCATAGAAGTATTGGATCAAGAGTTGGTTAGGAATGTGGTGATGTGGGTAGGTTGCAACAAGATTTTTGAACCTTTCCTAGTACTCATGGAGTTACTCACTTGGGAACTGAAAGATATAACTTATTTCCTTTCAGATGGAAGCGGTACGAGAAGCAGGAAAGAATTTTTCTAGAAAGAGACGCTTCATGTCATTCCATGTAGTTATGGAACCAGGAGGTAGGTAGTAGAGCCATGACTTAGCAGTGTCATCTAGGGAAAAAGGGAATGCTCGAAGTTTGATTTGTTCTTCCGAAACCCCATGAGGCTTCATGGTAGAGTATACTACTTGGTACTCTTTAAGGTGAAGATGTGGATCCTCACCGGCTAGCCTGTGAAAATGAGGGAGAAGATGAATCAAACCCGATTTGAGTTCAATGTTAGCCTCTATATTTGGATATTGAATACCAAGAGGTTGGTAATTCATATCAGGGGCAGCGAGTTCTTTAAGTGTTTGTTTCCTAGGATTGGACATATATAATTCAATTGGTTGGACAAGGACTGGTTCTTGAATTATTTGATTATCTCTTATGTTCCTCCTAAGTTGGTGAAGTGTTCGCTCAATTTCTGGGTCAAACAAATCCGAGGGATTGTTTGGAAGGCTAAGGGGCATTCAAAGAGATTTTGGAAGAAAGAGGAAGATGGGTTTTTCTTTGTATTTTTTTTTTCAGTTTATGATTTTTAAGAGGAAGACGGGTTTTTCTTTGTGATTTTTTTCTATTTTTTTTAAAAATTTTGTTTTTTTGGTTTTTTTTACAATTATCAGAAACTAATGACTACATAAAGCACCATCCCCGGCAGTGGAACCATTTGAGATGCGCGGCCGATTGTCACCTATCGACCGGTCAAAGTTCCGGTGCTCTGCTAATGTGTATAGAAGCACTCGGGTCGAATACTCGGCGATGATACTTTGAAATAGTTCTTTGTTTTTAGTTGATTGTATTTTGATTAGAAGGGGTTTATTTTCAGAGCTTAATTTAAATGACTAATTGATAATTATCGATTTAAAAAATTGATAATGATTGGGGTGAGTTCATCATTAGGTTTGTTAATCTTATGATATCCTTGATATTTGCTTTATATTGCATTTAAATTAACACCCATGTCACAAGTTGACGTTGATTTGAATTCCCAAGTGTTAAGGATTTTATCCACGCCATAACGTAACTTAGGGTTCTAATATCAATCAGTACATGTTTATGGTAGTGTATTTGTGGTTCCAATAATCCATGTAAACCACATGCTAAACAAAATATGTCATTAATGCATGAAATATTAAGTGCAACATACACAATGTTAAATTAACGAATACACATCGAGCAAATACTCTCAATCACTTAACGTCCCAAAATTATAACTCACCCCAATGAGAGATTTACTCAGACATTAGTATTGTTTATAACCTGGTTTTAATGTTTATGGTGACGATTTAAAAATATTAGAAAAATAATGGGACAAGAAAAGGGTAGTGTGCTGAACACACACACGAAAGATTTTTAGAATTAAAAATGGAATTTCGATTGAATGAGGAAGAGAAAGAAGGGAAAGGGATTCAACTGGATTTAAACTATTTTAAGACCATTAATATTATACTATAGAAGGTGGAGAAGAATAATTGGTATTTAAGAAGAAACAAGCACTAAAATGTGGTTGAAATGAAAACAAAGTTACACTATTACAATAGAAAGCAAACATAAACAAACATGAAAGAGAAGTGGAGGAGAGGTCTCTCTTGTTGAAACAAGATCAAAGCATATCCTCCCAAAACCTTTTCAAGGATCTAGTAATGCCAAACCTCATCCTTAAGTGCTGAAGTGCCAACCCTTTTGAAAGGAGAGGAGGGGATGTATTTATAGCCCAAGGTGGTGGACTGTTTACATTCCAGAAATACCCCTCCACTTGGCTCGCCGATTTGTACAGCCAGATAGCCGAATATTGAGAAATATCCTTCTTCAAAGTTGTATATAAATAGGTATTCTGTCTCATGTGAACATTTGGAGGCCATTGGACTTCTTGTGCCAAAGTTATGGAGGTTTTAGTAAATGATTCTAATCTGTCCATTTCAATACATAATTTTTCGAAGTCCATAATTTGAATCAGTTTTTAAATAGGAAGATTCCCTCAAATAAAAATAATTTCTTTAACAAATATGTCCAGCCTAATCTCCTCTTTCACACTGAAAACGTTCAGCTCGAATGGATTTCTACATCAGGAGGAATTTCAAAATTAGTGTGCTATTTTTAATTCCTGGCCAGAATGGTGGGCTGGACTTCAATGCATCAGTTGGGCCCCTTGTATTTATTACTGGTTTCTGCAATTTGTATCATGGACTCCTATCAATTTCTTCCGAACTTGGGAATAGAATTAAGATATTTGGACTTCTGGATTGAGCCCAGTAATTCGACCTTCATATATGGTCCAGTTTCTTCACAATTTCTTTGGGCCTTCTCGTGTGGTCCATATGACCCTCTAAATGGACGAATTTTCCAAATATTTCTTCTAATGAAATGTTGAAATTGGAATTGGGAACCCTAAAAAACAAAAATCATGCAATTCGGATAAGTAGGGAGATATTTATTGTTAAATCATTAAACAGACTTGAATCTGGATAAATCCAAATAGTGCTCAAAAATTATATTTAATATTCAAACATTAATATTTCACAGAAATTATGCACATTTCCTATAAAATCAGTAAATGGAGTATGAAAAAAGATATTAAAATATTAATAAAATCACCTCTCTTCCATCAAAGTTACAAAAAACATTATCTGCAATATTGAGAACATCTTGGCCTGATTCATCTGGGATGCTCTCGCTGAAGTAAAACAACATTGGGTGTCCTGGGCGAAGATGGCGAGTCCCATTCAGGAAGGTGGAATTAGTGTTCGAATCCTCACAGACACTCTTCTATAAAGGCATGAAAAAATGTCTTGGGAAATCCATGAGCGGTATTCACTCTGGGGCAGTGTCATGTACACTACTTATGAAGGATACCCAGAGATGAATAGCAGCCTCGCGTCTCCTTTCATGTCTATTATCCTTCCCTGTTTTACTGCAATGATTCCTCACATGCACTGGATTATTGGAGAGGGAAATATGACATTCTGGCACCACAACTAGGCTTGCATGGTGCTTGGATTTCTGGGATTCCCAGCCAGCAACATTTCGTTCAGAGAGGAGAGGAAATAACTGGAACTCATCATGTTATAGTTGAATGAAGACTAGCAAGGTTCCTACAACCTTACCGATCTCACCTCTATCCCTGATTTGTGTGTTTTTACTTCGTCCTCCTTGGGGGCCTTCTCTGCAAAAGATTATCACAATTCTATTATTATCCAGGGGCACACTAATTGTTGGAGCAAGGTATGGTTGAAGGAAATTCACACAAAGTTCAACTTTTTAAGAAGGATGATTATGAAAAATGTGATCCCCTCCAATGAGAACATCAGAAGATGCGGGATCAACATCGTTTCACGATGCTCTTTCTGCAACAATCACAAAGAGGTAAGTGTGGCCCACCATTTCTTCAAGGGTGAATTGTCTTGTGATGTCTGGCCTTTCTTCAAGGAATTCACTACCTTCTCTTCCAGCAATCTGAGCGGAGAGTTTTTTCTTACCTATTGGTTCCATGGCACAAGTGATAGGGGTCCGTAGAAAATGGCGTGTTCCATCATTTGGCATGCTGGATGTCCGTTCTTATGGAAGGATAGAAATAGAGAGATATATGAGGGAATCCACTCCTCAGTAAGAGTCATCATCACTAGAGTCAGAAACCTTCTTCTTGACATTTCCAGGCTCTCTTGAAAATGGAGTGATGCTCCATCCCTCCACCTTCTTTCTTCCAGCATCCAAGACCCTCTCCCCGGTGGCTCTTCCTTGCATGGTAAATGGATCTGATGGCTTCCTCCCCCAATAGGCCTAAAGCTCAATACATATGGGTCCTGCATCTCGGGAGTTTTGAAAGGTGGAGGGGTTGTCTGTGACACCAGAGGATCAATTATCATGTCATTCACTGCTCACTTTGGATGTGGCTCTTCTCTATAGGTAGAGGCTTACGCCCTCCTCACTGGTCTTTCCCTCTTCTTCCATGGGAACATCCCCATCGTTGAAGCTAAATCTAATTCCCTCATTCTCCTCAATTCCCTGCAAGGAATCAGTAATATTCCCTGATTGATTGCCTATATCATCATGAAATATTAAGGCATGCCATCCACCAACATTCGAATGTTTCACATAAGGAGAGAGGGGAATAAATTGGCAGATCACCTTGCCTCTACTACGGCTCATAACCCCGGCATGTCTTGCTTCTATGACATTTATTTTTTGGACCTTGAGGGGGTTAACATCATTAGAGGTGATTCCCTTGGTTTGATTTACATTCTCCCCCTTAGTTTCTCTTTTTATTTGTCTTCATTGGCCTTGTACTATCCTTCTCCCAATAAATATATAACTGATGATGAGGGTTATGCATACATTCTTTAGAAAACTATCATGGTGTACTAAACTAAGAAGTGGTTATGGGCCAATACATTAGTGTTATGTCAACCCTAACTAGTGGTCTTCTCATGAGAAGCATGTCTTGTATTTGTTATACCAGGTTATACTCTACTTGATCCCCCCAACTTGACCTCTTCTTAATGGTTTCATTCCAAGAAGTGGCACTAGTGGGAGCCTCATTGATATGTGATCTGTACATGGGTGGCTCAGATGATGGGTGTGGCCCCAGATCATCCTCTAGTTGAGAAAGGATTTCCCATTTAATAGATAGAGTGTCCATTAGGTCATAAAACATATCTAAAATCACCTATGTGTATTAGGGATTTCTTTTATTTGATATGATTAGGGGAGGACCTCCTTGACAGTGTGAATTTTGACTGTGGGGAGGACCTCCATAGTAGGTGTTTCAATGGAGAGGACTACCATTTCAACTTACAGTTCAACTACAGGGAGTATCCCAATGTCTTATACCAAGGGGAGGATATTTAGGGTGGACCTTAGTGAGAGGAGTACCTTCTTGCTAGTTTTTTCATAATGGGGTGGAACTTCGCAACATCTACCATCATGCATAATACTACCATTATAGCATGATATATGGATACATGGTGAATATTCATAGTGTGCCTCTTGGAGAGGACCTTTAGGATGCACTGCAATAAGCGGAGTAACTTCTTTCATTGTAGTTTCATTATGGGGAGGGACTTCGTTGTGGATTCCATCATGGCGATGACTACCATAATAGCATGATGTTTGAATACATGGAAAAACATATATGCACTACATACCCTAGGGAGGACCATTAGGGTGGACGATAGCAAGGGGGGGACCTTCTTGTTGTTTAGTATTCTGGTCAAGGTGAGGGATACCCTGACAGACATTAGAAGATAGGCTCTCATGATAGATCATTTCTAGCCCACAGAGTAAGCCCTTTGGGTGCTCTTGGGAGGACCTTCAGATCTTCTAGTAGAAACATTATAGGTAGGAATTTTGGAATTTCTACTACGAGTTACATAATTTTTTATTGGACCAATAAGATATTGATCCTCTATTGATATATGTTTGAGGGTGTCAATATCTCCATCTTCAGTAGAGTAGGATCATGGGTATTCTCTTCATTTTCCTATTGCTTTTGGTGCATTTCATGTTTTTGGTGCTCTCCTGCGGGAAAGAAGGGCCACCTGCTGTCGGTAATGACCTTCATATACGAGTCACTGTTTGGTTGGTTCCTACGATGTCACTGGGATATGCTAATGAACACCTTCAGTTATTGGAGAGATATATGTCTTCTCTTGAATGAACACCAGATTAGACTGGCATCTCCCAGTTGGGATATATATTTCTCCCTGATTTATTTGTCCTTATATCACAGAATATTGATAATAAACCTCCTGAACTATAGTAGGGATGTAGGTCTTCTCTGGAGTGATTATATTATTTTGTAGAAAAATCACCCTACCCTAAGAGATTGGGTCATAGGTCTGACTCCTTTCTTTTTTCACAGATGAAATCACATCTTGATAGCTCTAAAGGATATGATCTGGAATCGACGTCTGATCCTTTATCATTACTAGGATGTGCTGAGAGACATATTTATATGGAATATGTATAAATTTCCATTCCAATGTTGGAGAAGTAGTTTATGACTAATCAGGTCCTCCATGTGATTCCAGTGGGTACTGAAAATTCTTCTATTCTAGGACAAAGTAATGAATCTACTACCAGTTGTTTTCTCTAGTGGCCAATGTATTTGGATTGTGGGATTTTTATGTGTCCATAGGAATTTGAATCTTCTTATATTGTCTTTCCATTTTATTTCACTGGTGGGATTCATATGCATTGTCATTTTTGTATGCATACCCATAGTTTTCCACCCTATTTAGATGGCGGGCTTGAGTTTCATCAGTAGAAATTTTGCCCTAGTAGCTAGTTCCCATCCTATTTGGATGATGGGATTCTTGTACATCGTTGGGGATGTTCAGCTACCAATAATTTTCCACTCTATCTGCATGGTGGAACTGGTTATCATTAGCAGTAATTTGTACCAGATCGTAATGTGCCACCATATATCCTTGGTGTTCTTCATATGACTAAGATGGAATTTGTGTCCGCTTGTAAATTTTCCACCATATTTCTCTGGTGGATTTCAGAAGATGGAGAAAAGTTGTATGTCTTTCTATAGTTGTCCACCATGTTAGTGTGGCAGACTTCCTCCTCATGAACAAGGGAGATGAGATACATCAGATTGTATATATTCCACCCTTGACAGGTTTCTCGAGTGGCCCATGTACGGTGGACTTCATTAGGTGATATCAGTGCGGTATCATCATTAGAATGAGGATAATGAGTCATGCGGTGTTGTTGGTGATTTTCTATAGCAGGGTCCTATGAGTAAGGAACCTGAGTAGCTGGGATGAATTTTTCAGTTGTAGATTTATTTGCCTCCCTAAGGTAAGGGAGGTACTCTTTGTCTAATTCTAGGGATAGGCTCTTAAAACTATCTTGGACGACGAGTGGGGCCACTCACTTCTAGATCGATGGTCATCGTTAAGTAGGTGACTGGTGGGGATTTATGTCATGTAGGTCCCTCCTTGATTCATCTAGGGTGGGAGGGTACTATTTTGGTGGTACCCTCAGATCATCATGTTCAAAAACCATTGTTGATGATGCAGGGTAGGTGATGGAAATTTTTTCTTAATTGAGTACCCATCCACTTATGAAGACACTAATGCACAGGTCTATAAAAACTATTGGGATTCCATTAGATTGAAGGTATCTTTGGGAGATGACTTCAACATATATGACATATAGAGGCAAAAAAATACCTCCAACATAGCTTTTCATGACCACATACATTATTTGAATCCTTAATTGTCTGTATTCCTTTTAGATGTGAAAGGGGTTTGTGTGGGGTGATGTCGCCACCTTGGTTATCGATTCATATCACGTTCAACATTTTTGTTTTGTTTCATATTATGTTCCACATTTGAATGATCTCGGTTGGAGACTTCAATGGGGTTATGTATATTTACAATTGGTCCATGTCAGGTACGTTGTCCTCAGATTGTCTTCAATCGGTTTATTCACGTATCCAAAAACACCCAATGACCATTTTATCCAAGATTCATAGACCTTATTTTTAAAGGAAAGTGCTCATTGGTTTATTTTTTAAATGACACATAAGGAATCCATTGGTCAAGAGGATGGGAGGTCAAGAGAATCACACCATTTTGGGGGGAATTGATTCCAATACCAGTTCTCTGTTATGGATTTAAGCAATGTTCATATGTTTATGAATCCTTGGTTTTTTCCCAATCATGTGTTTGTGGGTAACACCTATGTTGAATGATTAACCATATATATACCTGGGTCTAGAATTATTTGTATGTATCTTAGGTTATATATTGATGATAAAACTTTCGCTTATAGATCATTAGTTTCGTTATCATTTATTCTGACATTGTAGTTTTAAGTCAAGTGATGAGTCACTATATAGTTTATCATCAGCAATTAGAGATGGGAATTGATTTGATGTTGGGGTAGGACCCATAGGATGGGCTTCATATGTATCCTTAGGAGAGTAATCAGAGAAAACCTAGTTAGGTTTCACTTAACTAGACATATCACCTTTTAAGGTCATGTGACAAGGACCAATCCAAGCAGTTTAACATCGTGCAGTAAGGACATCTAGGAAAATGATTTCTCATATTGATTTTTTGTGGGACTTATGTCGAGGTGTCCCAAGGTACCCATAAGTGTTGTAGTATCTGTGGTGATGTCGACCCTACCAGCGATATGGCCCTAGAAACATTTGGGTGTGTTTTGATGTCGAGTTTGGATCCCTCAAAGGCCTCCTATGTATCCTAGTTTGTTGGGAATTGAATACCATGTGGTTTAGTAACCCTTGTAGTTTAACATCATTTAGTGAGGATGATGTAAAACATACATGAAGATAATGGAACAAATAAGTTCCATGAAGCATTGGGATTGAACCCCGAGGGGTTTCCTACTTATCCAAATTAGTTGGGAATCAATTCCCATGTATTTTCGGAGATGGGATATACATATGGAAATTTCCCATTAAGGTGTAATGGTTGGAGCTTACACCATAGAGGATGACCATTAGTGAGAATTGAATAGGTACTTACTCTTAAGGAGGATTTCCTTTTGTAGGGGACATGATTGGGGTTAACTTTTCGGAGGGTTACCCCTTTGATCTCAATCCATAGAGGTGTCCATATTCAGTTGAGGGGATTTTTATTGGGACTGACTTATAAGGAGAATGTCGCTTGATATTGGGCCTTAAGTAGGCATCCTACATATCCTGGTGCATAGAGGAATTATAGTTCTCATGGTTTATTTTCATGGATCTTACACTAGAGTGGAGACCCACTAGAGTTGAGAGTTTTCTATTGGTACTGACTTTTAAGGAGAATGTACCTTAAGATCAGGCCTTAAGAGGGTGTCCTACATATCATGGTCAAATAATGGATCAAAGTTATTATATTTAATTTTTGTAGATCATGTCAATTTTGTAATAATCACAGATATGTAAGCCAATGTGAGTCATGCTTATTATCAGAAACAAGAGGATGTGAAAGCTTCAATAAATCCATACATTTCCTTCCTTGATGATGAAAATGGAGGAGGATGGTGGTGTAAGGGGCTATGGATATGAGCCCAAAAGTAGCGAGAGGGGCTTTGAATGTGCCAATTTACTCTCCTTTGTTTATATCCTAGATATTAATATTTGGTGCTCTATCTTTTTGTGTGTCATGATTAGCTTAAGAGGACCAAGAGCACCACCCCCTTGGAAAATCTTGAGGATTACCTTAGTGGGAGTTCCCTAAAATGGTTTCTGGGAGAGGGGAGGAGTATTGCTCCTTGTCAAAGGAAAAGGAAAACATGGTCCCTTTGACTTATCACTGATCCTTATGGAATGGAAAATCTAGTAATTACCCAGAGTCCCTAGAATGGAAAGGTTCAAATTATTATCCCATGGTTAGACCCTGGGTTACCATGGGAATGTAGACTAAAGGACATTCCAAGGGTCTTCACCATTGTTGGGATTACTTATGAGACTCCACATACCATGGGTTTGTAGACTTATAAGGGAGTGAATATGCGTTCGATGGTCTGATCATACAGGTTCAACGACTTTGGAAGATGTTTCTGCATGGTTCCATTGGAATTATTTGTAGAGGGGATATGGTGGATAATACAAGAATATAATGGAATGATCAGAACCAAAAAAAATAGAATTTCGGAGGATACCACATTCCCAGTAGCATTTGTTCATATGGGATGGTTACCCTTCCACATAGAGTGTTTATATGTGGGTGTAATGGGTTTTATACATATTGTGGTACTACGCATCCCTAGATCAGTTCACATAGTGTTTTTCTACACGGTTCTGAGTTATGTCCATGCAATGTTCTTCTATTTTTTGATGACTTCCATCTACGTAGTGCAGTACTACATAGAATGGGGTTTCATCCTCATAAAAATTTGGTATGTGGAACACTGGATTGAAGAATGGTAATTGATCCTTCCGTTCGTAGTAAGTTCATCCACAACCTGAATATGGTTCTCAATTCCCCAATTATGTTCATAGTCTTCCAATTATCACTATGATTCTTTCCATTAATGGTATGAAGTAGGTTGATACTTGAAAGGAATTATTTTTGGTTTTGGACATCATCAAATGGTGGTCTCTGAAGTCTTTCATCTAGTATGTCATCCAAGATCTCTTTTGTGTCTTCTCATTCCCCTGTGTGGACCTTTTATATAGTGTTGGGGAAGATGGATTTATGGGTCCCTTGACACCTTTTGGAGAATCCCATAAAGAAATCACCCAGCTCACAAATGACTTAGTCAATAAGGGTTTGTATTAGAAAAAATCAATACCTAGTTCATCAGAATGACATTATTTCATTCGCGGGACACCACCAACTTCACCTCGTTCGCAAACTGGTTAGTTTGTAGGGATGGTATATAGTAGCTTATTTCTCTGTCTCCTTTCCTTCAACAACAATGTTCACTGAGTCTATATACAGGGTGTATTTCCTCTACCTCTATTCCACCAATGACAAAATTCACAGGATCTGGCGGCACTATTCCCATCCCATGAAACTCTTGGTTCATTTATGGTTTGTGAAATGGTTCTCCAAGCGGAGTGATAATTCATAGAAGTATTTATAGGAAGTAACACCCTATTTCCTTTTAAATTTTTTGAATTTTTCAATATCCATCTTAGATTCTTCCATCGTATTCATTTTCATTATTTTCCAAAATATCATGAGAGTATTTACTTTCCTTTTTCCATGTTTTCAGGACCCTACACCATAGTAACAACACTTTACTATGGTTACTATTCATAATGTCCAAAAATAAATGGGAAAAATTAAATTTTTTTATAAATAATGATTAAAAATATGGAAACCATTTTTTAGGATTAATTTTATAGAATTGGGGAAATTTAATTTAAAAGAAAACTCAAAAAATTCAATTAGAAATTGTTTTTAGAAAAAAAATCCTTTTTAAGTATAATTTTTTATATCAAATTCATGTATAAAATTCATTAAAAAAATCATTTTTGTATTATGTTAAATAAAAATTATTTATTTAAATTTATAAATTAATCCAAAAATATATATTGAATTTAAATATTCATGAAAAAAACACTATAATCAATAAAAATTAATATTTTTTTACTATTCATTGAAAAATATAATTTTCTGAAATTCTCAAAAATTCTTCCCAATTTTATTTTGGCTTGTTGAATTCAAAAAATCAGTTCATTTTTACTAATTAAAATTCTATAATTTTCAAATAAATATTTTAAATTAAATAATATAATGCATGAGTCCCCAATTTTTTTATAAATAAATAATTTTTTTATTTTGACTAAAAAATTACCTAATATTCATATAATGAAATTTTGAAAATGGTTTATCATAACATTAACATGGTTTTTACATTATTCATCCCTTTAAAAAATTACATCCCAACAATTTTATTCTCATTTTCAAAAGGTGAGGGTTATCTTTCTATCCCCACATTATTATATTCCAATGTTTCTTCATCAACTGTGTTATTTTTCCACAAAACCAAAACATGATGAATCAACTATTTATATAATACATTGTCTCTATGTTTAAGAATCTGATCACCCTATTCCTTATAAGAGAGGTTCTCTTCTAAATGTACTACTTTTGGGATAAATCATGAGATGCATTATGCACATATTTTCTTAACAATGAAACATCAAATATGTCATGTAGCATAGATAAAATCAGTTGAAAGGTCAACCAGTAGGAAAAATATCCATATTTGTCCTATATTTATTATGTTCCAATAAACCATGTATTCATATTCCACTTTTTTACCAAAATGAAAAACACTTTTCCATCATGATACTTTAATGAAAACTTAATCACCTACCTCGAAAGAAAGATCATTCCTCTAGTAATAAAATTTAATTTTACGACATATCTAAGCTATCTCCATGTGGTAATAAAACATCTAAACCTTATTTAATATTTATTATAATAATTCAAGTCCCCTAAATTTTTATTTCCAAACAACATCCCAAAAAATGGTGTTTGACACCAGTTTCCATATAATACTTCTAAAGGGTTTGACTATATAATAGAATGTGAAATATTATTATAAGAAAACTCAACCAATGTAAGACGTTGATCCAATATTTTAGAATATTCAATTAAAAAATGAATCATTTCTGATAATGTATGAATCTTTTCTGATGATTGTCCATCATATTGAGGAGTAAAGGTTCTACTAAAATGTAATTCAGTACCCAATGACTTTTTAAGTCCTTTCCAGATATTAGGGGTGAATCTGTTATCGTGATCAGATATAATGGATAGAGGGACCATGTGTATTATAAATATCAATTTAACATAATGTTGATAATGAAGATGGAAATATATATTGTATCAAATTGGAAGAAAAATGAAGATTTATTTAATTTATCAACAATTACCCAGTTGGTATTATTATCTATAGATTTATTTTATAATCCTACCATAAAATCCATGTAAATACTCTCCCATTTCTATTTTATCAATGGAAAAGGTTAAAGAATTCCGTTTAGTAATTTTATATCATCCTTAACATATTTAAAAGTAAAAAATGTAATAGTGAAATCATAAATATCCATTTTCATTCCTTCCCATAATAAATTTTTCGGAATGTTTCTATAGTATTGTTTCAGCCAGGATGATAAAAAATGGAGATATATAACCCTCAATCAACAATTATATATAGAATTGGTTCATATGATACACATAACTGTTTTTTAATCTCAAAACACCTTCACTGTTTTTCTGAGGCTTTCGCTGTGGAGTGTGTACCCATCTGTGAGGACGCGTAGCTGTTTCCCCGCATTCCCGCTTTCCAAAGGAGGGTGCCATCTGTTCCTTATTCAGGAACGTTTTCTCTTTAATCAAAACGGGATGATTAAATGTTGGTTTTTCCTTTCATGGATTCCTCCTTGGAACTCGTCACCTAGTCTGGGTCTCCCTCATAGATTTAATACGTTGTTTGTAAATCTCATTCCCAGCACCATATCTTCATGGAAGCCGGTTAATTACACTACTTCCATCAAGACATTCCATGGGGTCTTGACATGGTAGCAACCTTCGGTCGTAGTAGACGGTAACATCAGGCATGTCAGGGTATCTCGGTGTACGTGGACATTGGGGAACTTGTATTCTTCATCATAAGAGGGAATCTCAAGGGTGAAAAACCCAAGGCATAACACGTTGAGTGTGGGGAACCATATGCCATAGGAACATATTTGAGGTTTTCCTAAGCTTCCCATGTTTAACACAGGGTATGCTGCATGTTTAATGTCTTGCGGAGACGGTTACGCCCAAGGCGTGCCTTCCGAGGTTTTCCTCAGGCATCTCATGTTTAGCATGAGGTAGGTCGTGAGTTTAACATCTTGTGGAGATGGAATGAGAGTGATCTAAACTTCCCATAGAGACGGATCAGATTCGTACATCCCAAAGAGGGAATAATTGAAATATGGATGGATCAAAATTCCCAATGAGGACAGATCCGAGTTGGTGCGCCCCATGGAGGGAAGATTTCACACCGTAATGGGTGATATGAACACCACTAATGGTGGATCAGGAAGAGTGTTCCCCTGGATGGGGGACACCTTGGTTTACCATTGTTTGGGATTGAACATCATGAAGGTTTCCTACGTACCATGTGTAGACGATAGGGATAAAAACCGACGTAGTTCAAAGGGGTGATGAATCCGGGTATTCACATAGGACAAAAACCTGAATACATGTAGGGGAATATGCATGGATAGAATCCCAGGTACTACTAAGATCAGTGAAGAAATAGATGACATGATCCCACTGAGATGTGGCAGCCTGGGTAAGAATCAGGATGGATGATGGAGAGTTTAATGAATTGGAGGGGGAGAAAATGCGACCATCGCAAGGGCAATGGTGAAGTTGGTCTTGAGCCTCAAAGATACTTCCTACATATCCCCGTGGCAGGGAATCAAATTATGTGTAGTTCAGTGGGATGATTGGACACCTGAGGAGGCGGCCTGTGAGAATGGATGCATGGATAGGTGTTGGGCTTGAGCCTCATGGAGGCTTCCTATGTATCCCCATGGCCGGGAATCAAAGACCATGTAGTTCATCTGACGATGGCTTACTGCTGAATGAGGTTGAAAACACATTACCACTGAAGGAGTTTTAAATGGCATACCATTAGATGGGCTTGAACCTCGTGGAGGCTCCCTGCATACCATGCCTTGACATGGATCAAAGTCCCCATAGTTCAGGAAGGGTCGTGTCGGTGAACTAATTTGAAGATGGATCAAGGATCCACTGTGTGATGGGCTTGAACCTCATGAGGCTTCCTACAAACCATGCCTTGACATGAATCAAAGGCCACGTAGTTCAGATGGATGTGTTTTGGTGAACCGATGTGAGTAAGGACCTTGTCCCAGGTGGGTGGTGGTCTTGAACCTTGTGAGGCTTCCTACTTACCATGCCTTGACATGGATCAAAGACCACATAGTTCAAGAACGTGTGGGGCTTACACTCCAGGCTGCCCAAAGGTGTTTGGTGAACCGGCATGAAGATGGACCAGGGGTCTGATGGGTGATGGGCTTGAACATCGTGAGGCTTCCTACGTACCATGTCATGACATGGATCAAAGACCACATAGTTCCGAATAGGGTGTGTACAGTTTAACATCTTATAGGATGGGGGTGAAATGACGTGAAGGAGGTCAGAACGGCCGATTGTTGGGCTTGAACCTCGGAGAGGCTTCCTACGTACCATACCTTGACATGGATCAAAGTCCCCATAGTTCACATGAGTTGGTGTCGGAGAACCGACATGAAGATGGACCTTGGTCTGATGGGTGTTGGGCTTGAACCTCAGAGAGGCTTCCTACGTACCATGCCTTGACATGGATCAAAGACCACATAGTTCAGGAATACAGTTTAACATCATGCGGGAAGGGGGTGGTGTCATGGTCAATGCTTACACTAATCCCACATGAGCCATGCTTAGTGTGAGAAACAAAAGGCAGCAGGGACCTGACGATCACGTCATGAGAGGTGCATCTGTGGGATGAGAGTAGGGGGAAATACGCTTTGAGAGCCCACGGTTCTAGGATTTACTCCAAGATGGTGGCCTGTGTGCCGTTATTGAGTGGCAATGGTGGATGGGTAATATGTAAAAAAGATGAACGTGTGCCCCTATGGAGAGAAAATCGTGGATGGGGCATACACAAGGAATTTGTCTGGGTGCCTCTAGGGAGCGGCAATGGTGAATGGGGCTTATGCAAGGTAGCTTTCCGGGGGCCGCTATGGAGAATCAATTGTGGATGGGGCTTATACAAGGGAGTTTTCTGGGTGTTGCTATGGAGCTGGAATCGTGGATGGGGCTTACACAAGGAAGCTTCTCTGGTGCCTCTATAGAGCGGCAATCTTGGATGGGGCTTACGCCAGGAATCTTCCCGGGCGCCACTATGGAGAGGCACTGGTTGATGGGGATTATGCTCAGAGGCTACCCGAGCGCCGCTATGGAGCGGCACTAGTGGATGGGGCTTACGCAAGGAAGCTCCCCGGGTGCCACTATGGAGCGGCACTGGTGGATGGGTCTTACGCTAGGAAGCTACCTGAGCGCTGCAATGGAGCAGCACTGGTGGATGGGGCTTACGCTAGGAATCTACCCGAGCACCGCTATGGAGCGGCACAGGTGGATGGGGCTTACGCAAGGAAGCTTCCCAGGTGCCGCTATGGAGTGGCAATCCTAGATGGGGCTTACGAAAGGAAGCTTCTCGAGTGCCGCTCTGGAGCGGCACTGGTGGATGGGGCTTATGATCGGAAGCTGCCGGAGAACCGCTATGGAGTGGCACTGGTGGATAGGGATTACGCTCAGAAGCTGCCCGAGCGCCGCTATGGAGCAACACTCGTGGATGGGGCTTACGCAAGGAAGCTTCCCTGGTGCTGCTATGGAGCGGCACTGGTGGATGGGGCTTACGCCAGGAAGCTGCACTAGAACCGCTATGGAGCGGCACTGGTGGATGGGGATTACGCTAGGAAGTTGCCCAGGTGCCGCTATGGAGAGGAAATATTGGATGGGGCTTATGCAAGGATGCTTCCCGGGTGTCTTCGTCAGGTCTGGACATGAGGGCATACCAACTCTCTGGTGGGTTGAGGCATTTAACTATGCGCTAGTTCACAAGATGGATAATGCCAATGGCGTTGGAATCAGTCTGAACAATGGGAGGTGAAATGTGTGAATCACATGCCCAACATTCAGAGTGCCGTGAGGGTGGTGTGACAATGGAGGATAACTATTGACCATGTTTGAAACACAGCATCCATATCGCGTTAGCCTGAAATGGGGACAAAAAAATGAGGTTTGACTGTTGACCATGTTTGAAACACATGACCTGACTCGAAGTGTTTTCCAATGTATTTCAGGGTGTTGGCCCAAGACGGTAGGTGAGCCGATGTGGCATGGGACCAGGCCGTTAGGGGGTCCCTCCAGACATGGAAGTGGATGATGATTCGAATAAAGGACACACAAAGCGTGAGGTGAAGTGATGGAATGTTTGAATGGATTCCAATGCTCTTGAAATTGCGCGACTGTGATCATGGAATTAGGAATCTTATGCTTGGCGCATATGGCATCTCTTGTTTGGATCAAGAGACATCATATATTTGGAACATAGGGAATACTACAGTTTATAGTCGTGTAGAGAGGACTATTGGAATCTCATGCTAGGAGCATAAGTCATCTTTTATTTGGAGTTATAGGTATCCTATGTTTGGCACATAGGGTGTACTACAGTTTAAAGTCATATATATAGGACTATTGGTATCTCATGCTTGGATCATAAGGCATCTCTTTTTTTGATTAAGAGGCATCCAATATTTTGAACATAGGGAATACTACAGTTTATAGTCATGTAGATAGGACTATTATCATCTCATACTTGGAGCATAAGGAATCTCTTGTATAGGGAAAGAGGCATCCTATGATTGGAACATTGGGAGAAATACAGTTTAATGTCATGTAGAGAGTACTCTTAGGCATAAGGCACCAAGAAATTGTTGGTGTTGGGACTCACGCAAGAGTGGCCCTTTCTGGTTCAACCTGGCATAGGATCCATGTGATTGGGTTTGGAGGAGTTTTCGGATGCATGGATCGACTCAAGGTACTTGGGGAATTGATGATGAGAACCTCAAATCACAATATAGGAAATGAGACAAGAGGAATATGTCAACTCTAGGTGTTTGATGGTGTGCAGAGGAGTATCTCAAATAATGGAATTCCATAGGTGGAAGGTGGGTGCGCATAAGGGAGCAATGGAAAATCCTAACATCCCTGTCTGAAATGTTCACCGTGCGACTCTCCATTTTCATCGGGGTAAGTGACGGAATCTAAGGGACCGACCCGAAGGGCTAGGACTGCAGGCCGACATTGTCCCTGAGTGGGGGTGTGGGGGCACAGCCCCCGCGGTATGAACCGGTGGGAGCGAAGGTAGGAGCCTTGCAAGGGATAGGTCTTCACAAAGTAGCTTCACTGAGCAAAGGGTCTCCTTCATCATGGGGTCTCACGAAGCATGGACTCATGAAGAATGGGATCGTGGAGAATGGTCTAGCGGAGTAGCATCGCAGAGCATTAGCTCGTGGAGCATGGCCCTGTGGAGCATGGACTCATGGAGCATGGTCTCGTGGAGCAGCATCGTGGGGCATTGGCTCGCAGAGCATGGACTCACGGAGCATGGGCTCCCGGAGCATCGTCTCACGGAGCAGAAACGCGAAGGAAGCCGCTCACGGAGCATGGAATCGCAGAGAAAAAATGAGAAGGAAGCTGCTCACGGAGCATGGACTCACGGAGCCACAAAGAGGAGCTCCGCGAACCTGGATATCAGCCGCCCAAGGGGCGAAGTGGCTGTCCAGAGAATGGGGTGAGCTGGGTATTTATAGGCATGGTGCGCCGTGAAGCAGAGCTCGCTCAGTGTGAAGAAGAAGCTTGCACCACGGCGGGTCGAAAATGTCAAATGCGGTCGCGAAGCATCATGCCTCCTTGCTTCATGGTGGCGCTCTGCTATTGCGTAGGGGGCTTCACAAACGGGCTTCGAGAACAAGTTTTTCAGCCCAACATCAAACTTCCATAACTCCTAATCTGTAACTCTGTTCGGGCCCTACGACCTACCAAATCGAAGCTTGAGAAAATGACTACGATCTTGGATCATGCATGGAAGTATTTTGAAAATTTTGGGGACGTGTTTTAGGGGGCCAACAACTATCAACACCAAACTGATGAAACATAAATTTCTGGACCAATTCTATATTTTCATGTAAATTATGGTGTTTTTTCTATCCTTTCATAATTCTATATAAAACGATTACTGTACTAAAACTTGAAATAAAATAGATTGAGTTATTTAATGGAAAATTTCTATAAAAAAACCTCAAATCATTAACAAGAGGGTTATGTTCTAAAAATAACACTGCTAATGTTTCATTATGTAATGGACTCATAGAATCATCCATATTGTTTGATTTACATGGATGGTAATGTATTATGAAGTCTTAATCCTTTATCGATTAAATAAATCTCCTTTTTCTCATGTTCAACTATTTCTGAGTGAATATATACTTATTATGTTATTATTAATAGATATTTCACATTTTCTCCATATAAATTATGTATTTTAAATTTTAAATTAAGAACTAAAACTTCTAGTTCAAGTTCAAGTGTTGGATAATTTTTCTACTATGGTTTTAATTATCTTGATTAATGTGAAATTACATGATCATTATATACTAAAGAAAAAACCAAAAAATTCAAAAAAAAAGTATTTTTGAGGTTAAAAAACAACAACTTATTGAATATAGGTCTAAAACAAGATCATTAACTAAATTGTTTTATTTCCTAGAAACATTCATCACATTCCGTTATTCAGATGAACCTCACTCCTTTTCAGGTTATCGTAGTATGTTTTCTTGATATCCATGAATAATTTTCAACAGACCATCGATATAAGCCTAACAACCAAAGAAAAATATGAATATTAATAAAAAAATCAATCATTTACCATTCATCAAGAATTTTATATTTTTTGGGTCAAGAGTGATTCCATATTTATTTATGATATATTTAAGGAATGAAATATTTGGTATCAAAAAATAATTTTTTCTAAATTTTCTTCATAACTTCTTTTCTTTGAGGGTTTTCCAAACAATATTTATATTTTTTCATGATCTCCAATCCTTTTAGAAAAAATAAAATTTCATCAATAATCACTACTTAAATTTCAACAAATTTTCATGAAAACTATATTCATAAGATCCATGAATACAACTAAAGAGTTTGTTAATACGAAGGAAATAAACAGAAACTCGTAATTCCCTTATATAGAATTGAACACTCACTTGGTGATTTAATCCACAATCATCTTTAATTGATGGTTCCTAGATTTGATATCAATCGTTAAAAATATAGAGCTCCCAAGAGTCAATCAAAACTATCATTAATATGATAAAACATATAGTTTTTCTTAAAAGTGATTTTATTCAATGATATATAATCAATGATAAGCCTCATGGAACCATATTGTTGTTTAAAAATAAAATAGGAGACCCATGTGGTGATGTACTAGGATGAATGAAACTTTTATGATGAAAATCCTTCATCTACTTTTTCAATAACATAAGTTCAAATAGATCCAATTGATAAGGGAGTTTTAAAATTGTATCTGAATCCAGAACTAAGTCAACATTAAACTGAAATTCATGTTCATGTATAATACAAGGTAAGTCATCGAGAAAAAGATCCAAATATCCTTTTACTACCGGCACATAATAAATATGAATAGTTCCCTTATCACCAATAATATGATAAATATACTTTTTATTTACATATTTTAATAGTTTATTAGCTTCTTAATGTTTTATCAAAGATATGTATTGATTGTGATATACAAAAGGAAACATTTTTTTAGAAAATAACTTCATTTTATATGTAATATATCTTATCATATTAAACAAAAATCCAATCCAGACCCATAATAATATATAATTATAAAATATAAAATAAAAAAATGTTTATAGGGAATACCATTCCATATGTGATAATAGAAAGAAGTCTATAAATATTTGTTTACATAATACTACCCCATGTGTTTTTAACAAAATACCTAATTTCATTTCTTGAGGTGATGTTTTTTTTGTATGAGTAAATTTCTCATAAATTAAAGAATGAGTAGACCCTTAATTTTACAGTAAATTAGAATTATTTGAAAAAGAAATTAATGTTAATGTTACCACTTCTTTTAATAGCACAACATCTAAAAAAGCAATTTCGAAGGATTTCACCATTCTCTTTTTCTTATAATCTTCTAGATTCCAATCATTCATGATCTTCTTCAGACAGACATTCATATAGTTACCCATACCATTAAATTTAAAACACCTTACCACCAACTTATTTAAATATATCATACAACTGCTAAGATCTTTTTTTGAAAATAATAGCTATATTTTCATCATTACCACATCATAAAAACTTACCAGATTTCGTATGACATTCCATAGCACGGTTTTAACCACAAATATCAAAAATAAGAAACATGATTTTCATACCTTTATATTTATTTTATGGATACATTCCCATAAAATTCCCCACTAACCACTTTTTTTCTTCTTGTTATAGAACAAATAATTGTTGTAAAAATCTATTTCCACTATAAAATCACATAAAGAATGTTTTTTGTAACTTTTTATTTCATGGTAAGGAAATTCCAATTGAAATTATAAATTAAATCTTATGTAAGAACAATTTAGTTTACTCTCAATATCTGAGATATAGTTGGGTGTGTACCATGCCAACTGAGGGAAGTTTTCATCATCTATGACCACTGAATCTTCCTTTATCTGCCTAAATTCCATGAAATGCTTTTCTATCCTAAGAAAATATTTCAAGAAGTATTTATCATGGATTTTATTATTAAAGGAATTCAATTATATGGAATCAATCTCTTGTCTTTCCCCTTAATCATAACCATTGACATCCACTAATCCACTTCACCTTCAAATTAGTAAATAGAAATAGTTACCATCATATGAACTAAAAAACACATGTATTTGAATATCTTTTCTAGAGTTTTAATCCACAATGAATATACCATTAGACAAATATATCCACTGAATTATTGAGGGTGTAGTCTAATAAAATTCAACTTTATGGACATGTTCTTCTTTGGTAGATCTTATTTTCCTCTAGAATAAATTCCAAAACCATTTATAGTTCACATTGACTGATCTATTATAATAAAAAACAATTCATTTTGATTTAAAACAATTCCATGTTTTTAATTTCTAAGGATATTTACCTCTTGGTTCCTTCCTACATATAATTATGTAATGTCTCTCTAGAAAACTGTTATGAAAAAACATTGATTAGTTAAAGAAATATGGTAATCTTTAAATACTATAACTTGATAACCATAAATAAGAATCTATTGGGAGTAATTAAATTATTTATCATAACCTCTATAATTATCTAATCTTTTTCTATAATAACATCTATAAGGAATCAGTCATAAACAAACAATAAATTGAATATTTAGAAAAGAATTACTTTTCATGTATTTCTGAAGATTAATAAGGTTTTAAGATTTAGTGAATTACATCAATTCTCATATAAAATCAAATATTACATTAAAATGTTGAAATATTCACTCGATATCCATTTTCCCATAGTATAATACTTTTTTAATATAACAAGTTTTATATTAAATACATATTCTTAAAATTTGTTTCATGACCTCATACTTTTCCCTTCTAATACTAAGAACATAGTGAAAGTCATTTTAAATCATGAGATGAGAAAAAAAATTGCAATGAATATACTTAGAAAAAAATAAATAAAACCTATTATTCCCACATAAAACCATTTGATCATAAAATAGAGTTTTCACATAACAAAATAAACATTGATCTTGAATAATCATTTAATTTCCCGTCAAATATACATCACTACGCAATGTTATTCATAAAACACTTTATAAGAAAAAATAATGGCAGAATCATAATCAATAGGGATTATTTATAAATCTTGAGAATCATTAAAAAAATTTGAAACATATTCTTTTACCTAAAAGAAAACAACCATTCCTTTTAAATAATATCACTTCATTACATTGTTAAATCAAATGATTTATAAGTAATATCCTGAGAAGGAAATGAAGTGTTTTTCATGAATCATGGGATATAATTTTCACATAACTATTACAAACACTACTAGAATTGGAATGACCCATTCAGTAATCTTAAAAAATAATTATATAGAGAACATAATCATTACACAATATAATGGGGGGAAATAAAGGATCCACCCACACTTGGTTTATAATGTAACCACCCATAAATGATTTATAATAGAACCACCCACCCTTGATTTATTATATTACTACCTATACATGGTTTATAACATAACCACCTTTCATAAAAAAAATAATATCAAGAGCTGTAATAGGATTATAACACTAAGAATCTTACATTTCACACAACATACATAAAAAATGAATTTCATCCCAACGAAAAATATTTTCAGATATCAAAATATTCATTTTATTTAAAGCACTGTTTAAAAATACCCAAAAAATTGAAGGTTTTTTTAATAAAAAATAAAACAATTAAAAGTAATCCAAATGGAAAATAACAGTTATGGTGGAAAGAAATACACTTATACCTTATAAGTTCAAATATAACATTCCACATTTTCTCTCCGTACAAAAATTGAAATTAATCAATATAAATTTAGGGAAAATATTTCGTCTCCAAGATACTAAAAGAATGTAAAATATAGTCAAAATATTTAATTTATAGTCCTTATATGTAAATATAAACAAATACCTAAAATAATTTTAAGAATATTTTCATTGAAGAAAAATATGTAGAAAATAAATCATGAAAAGATTTAAAATTAGACTTTGAATGTAATGTTCCCCTTACCTCATGTCTAACTTATCAAGTAAATTACTAATGTTCCTAAATAATAAAATAATGTAAATGATAAATTTTATTCAAATCCATGTTTAATTTTATCATTTATTTTACCATGTTATATAAAATTTTATAATCAATTAAGTTCACATGGGATGTTTTGTTTATATTCCACTCATATCTCAAAAAAATAAGTTGGTATGTTAACTATGGTCAAAGAAGTCATTATTAAATCATCTCTCAAATAATGATCCTAAAGTAATTAAAATTTTCATACATAAATTATACATTTAATGGCTATCATTATTTATAGACATCAAAAATTAAATTTGTTACCATCATGGAGATGATTGGTCGTATGTATGCAAGAATAAAATTTCAAAATTTCAACAACCATGATGGATAGAATCTAGGTATTACATTATATTTAAAAATAATAATAATATAATATTATATCATTAAATTATTTATATTTATCATCAATGTGATTTGGTGACGAAAAATGAATCACATCACTTTATAGAGGTGGTAGTCCACAAATATACATGAATGATGATATCATTTTTCAATATATGGAAAGGAAGTAAAATAAATTATATATTATCTTTATAGAATGTTGAATAGTTCATGAATTTCACCCAAACACAAAGAAAACACACAAAAAGATATATATATATATATATATATATAAGTATTAAATACATCATTATATCCATCTATGATAGGATGTGATGGAAGATGAATTACCTCGATTAGAAAGCTGGTAGACTATCATTCAAACAAACAATGGTTTCATTTCCAATTTGATATAAGAGGAGATAAATATTGTTTATTCCCTCAAAATTATAACATCATAGTAGATGGATGATATTGGTGTTATTATTTGATCATATTTGATGATTATTTGGATTACCTAAAATAATAAATAAAACTAAAACACTTGGTTAGGAACCACACGTTCTATTCTGATAACCTCTTTATGTTTATACCTTATTCCTTCCTAGGATGTTTTTTATATCAAATAATGACAAAATTATGTGGGTTGTAATGTAATTAATGTTTTTGGGTAGTTAATTGCTGAGATAGATTACTAAAAATTAATGAGGAAGAATAGAATTTTAGTGCCAATTTATATGTAGTGTGATGGGAACTCTTGGAATAACATAAAATATAAAATTTGTATCTTTTTCTCATGTAAGGATGGATTTAAATACATTTAATTAAAATATATGATGATTCTATGTGAAAATACTCCCGTATAATAAATCATGGAGAAGTTTAGTTGATGTTTTCACCTTTATCGATTTTTTTTATCCCCCATTAGCCCCTTTTATAATTACCATGATGTCAATTTTTTTTACTCTATAGGTGTAAATAATGTTAATTTAAATGTAAAATCAAAAAATAAATGAAGCTAGTAAGATATTTGAAACCATGTCAATTTACTGGTTCAAAGATATGATTTTCTAAAAAAAATAAGTCATTTAATAAAATTTGGTTATTATAAAATATCATTAATGTCATTTTTTTAATTATATAATTAATTTGACTTTGAAAACAACATGAAAAAAATTTAATTCAAATATAATCCAATTAAAAATCCATAATTGTTGTATTTTAAAATAAAATTTTTAGCAGTATAACTCACCTAAACAATATTATATTTTTTAAAATCATTTATATGATTATTATACTCCATGTACAATGACTAAGTAAGTGTGTTATAAGAGATTAAGGTAACTATTTCGACACTAAAAATTAAAAATACATTACCATGATAATAAAATCAATTCATATTTAAAATAAATACATATATTTGATCATATATTGTTTTTATCCCAATCAAAAATATTTTACATAGTAATAGTAATAGAGTAACACTTTTGGTTTAATCCGTTACATAAAAATTATAAAGGGAAAAATAAATTCTAAATATTACAGAGGATATATTTTTAAATATGATATAATTATTCACAAAATAGACTCACACAATTAAATACATTCATGTTTATGAATAAATTTTATGTTTTAACAATTTTATAATAACCCAAATTTCCTGATTTTACCATTATCATAATAAAACAAATTTATAATGGTTAATACATATAATGATAAAAAAATTTAAGGGGACATATTTAATAAATTTTAAAAAATATTTATAAAAATAAAATCCATTTTTCTAGAATCAATTTTAAAAAGTGGAAGAATTTAATATGTAATTAAATATAAAAAATGGGCAGATAAATGGTTTCTAAAAAAAATGTCTTTTTAATATAAAAATGTTTTCATGCAAAATTAATATTTAAAATTAATTCAAGATAATATAATTGGATTATATTTAATTAAAATAACAAAATAAATTAGAATATTAATCCAAAATATAATTTTAAATAATAAACCCTAAAAAAAACTTTTTTCAATAAAAATTTGAGTGTTTCACTATTCACTAAAAAAATACATTTCAAATATTCTAAAGAATTCATCCTCAGATAGTTGTGAAATAAATAATTATAATTTATATATCATTTTTCAAATTCAAATTATATAATTTGAAAATAATGATTTTAAATATTTCCATATAATTTACAAATTCCTAATTTGTTAAGAAATAAAGATATTTTTCTTTTCGACTGAAAAATACCTATTAATATTATAATTAATATATGAAAATTATTTATCATACATAATCTATTTAAATTATTTTCTTGGTGGATATACATGAAATAATATTTCTATGATTAGGATTATGCGACACTTTATCCCACTATAATTTTTCTTGATCTTTTTCCAATGTTATGATCACATGACTCTTATCCCTATATTCTATTATGATTCATATCTTATGAACTATGAATAATTATTTTTTTAATCATTATTATGATCTATTAATTTAATTTTATGGTTTTTATATTATAAACCCATTTCTTCATACCCTTATTCACATGCTATGCTTAAATAATCATTGATATCTCTCTCGTTTACTAATGTTGTGAATGTAAGATCACCTTTTATTTTGTTTCCTTTTCAAAATGATATGAATAATGATTTTACATATGATTAATCTAAGAATAGTGGAAGTTTTCAATAACTAATAGGGAGATGATTAATATCATTTGTGTAATAGTTTTTTATGTATAAAAGTATATAAATACACTAAGACATTATGATTTTGGCCTGGTTAATGATAATATTATATGAATATTTATCAAATGAGATGTAATATTTATTTGTGAAATGTTTGGGTCACTTCACAAAACCATGAACAAGCGACTAGTAAATATTAGTGAGGGTCTATGGTTGTATATTGGGGAAGTAATTCCTTCAAATATGATATAATAGTGGATGATGTTAAAAAACATACACGAAAAAAATATAGAAATATTTTTGGAAAGTTCCATTAGTAAAACATAAAACCAATTCCATTAAAAAAATTCATCTTTCACAAGTCACAAAATACATATATACACTATCAATATCCCTCATATAGGGTTATACGCATCAAAATATAAAAATGAACAAAATTAAAAAAACATTGGGAAGACACTTCAAAAATGGCCTTGAGTCCTAATAGGGTCCCATATCCCATGCTTCATCTATGTAAATAGATTAACTATCATTCATAGGAAGTTTTCCATTTTCCTATACGAAAACCATAAAGTCATCTTGGGTACCCATGTTAGTCTAATCATGGTGTGAGTACAATACAGTAGGTCACCATCAATGGTTTCTATAATCATAAAAATTATAACTACATGTTTATAATAATGTGGAAATGAATGTAATAATGGAAACATAAAATGTAAACCCATTTCAATCTTCGTTTCCAATGTGACACCCCATATTGACCCTACCATATTTGATAAAATCCAGATGTTTTTAAAAAACACCATCATATGGATCCTTAGGGTAGAATCTCCTCACATAGAGAACATGAGTAACCTCATTTGGTACCTAGGGGATGACACTCTCTTTTTAGGATAAACAAGAAAACACATTTGGAACATCGGGGTTGATGTTCTCCTCTGATGATACAAAAGTAACCTCATTTAGAACATATGGTCAAATGATACTCACCAAGGAAACACAAGTAACCAAATATTTTACTTGAGGAAGACACTCCCCATATAGGAACTATAAGATACCTTATTTTGAACCTATGGGTAGACACTCACCTCCTAGAAAAGATACATAACCTCAATATAATTCCAACCATACATGGTAGCCACATCAATGTAAAAATACCATCTATGGGCTACTTATAGCCTTAATATGGTTTAAAATTTTTAATTAAAATTTATGTTCATTTATTTATATTTTTCAGTCATGTTCAGGTAAGGTAGATACAAACAAACATTATAAAAACATAGAAAATAAGTATTATATTATTGGTATATTCGGGAAAACCTACCTTAAAATCATTTGAGGTAACTCATTAAAATTTATCCCATGATTCAATATCAAATAATTTAAATTATAAAATATGAGTAAAATCATTAAATAAGATAAAAATGATCAAAGAATGTATAATTCCACTAAAACACAACTGAATCCAAAAAAATGAAGAGGGGTTTCCGACATACATTTAGTTGTCTCTTATGTGGACTGACATATGAAATTGTTAAAAATGAAGGATAACTCAATCCAGGATAGAGGAACATGTACAGGGAATAGGGGAGTGTCATGCATGTTTGGGTAGTGAGAAGACCTCACAATTTAACCCTAATAATATTAAATCAATTTAATAGTTAATAATTATAATATCTTTCTAGAATAATAATAAAGGTATAACAATATGGGCCATGGAACAATGGACCCCCATGGTCCTTGCATAAAATGACCACCCATGCTATAATACAGTAGGTTCCTCCTAGGAAGGCCAAATGGAGCCTTGCAGCTCGGTCATTTATATCACCACATCATTGATCATGGTGTAAAGTGCCTCCCTATTCCCCACTATGTTTTGGAACATTTTATGCCTCTGTTTTTGTATAGGTCATAAAGTCAAACACCATAGATTGTGGCAAGGACTCTTGCATATATCAAACCCACTAAAGGAAAAACCGTAAGTCCTCATCATAATATATTTTCAATTACAAGAATAAAGGATCCATTACCCACCTTAGAAGGTTAGATCATAGAATGATGGTTCCATTCACATTTTCACCTCATGTTTGATTGGTTCTTCACCATAATTATCTAGATTAGGTTTTGGTGGTACATACCACCACTCATGGTCGGACTAGAAATATAAATTGAAATTTATCAAAGTAAATAATTCATATTATACATCCCAAAACTCATCACATGCAACAGACATCCTTCCATGAATCCATGGATCCTGAAAAGACAAACATGTTATATATAAAAAATATTTTTTCCAAAATAACCTTAATAAAACAACCCATCAGTAATTTCACTAAAATTTCATATAGTAGAATACTACAATTTTCAACCTCGAACTAAATTGAAAAGTATAGGATGACCCCAAATACCCCTCCAACACCCCAAACACATGTAACTAACGTAAACAGCATGGGGTTTAGGGACAAATTAAATGAAATTGTACATAATAAACATGTGTTTTTAAACATTTTATGAAATGTTATTATACATGGATGTGATATTCAGTGAGTGAGCCTTGGGGAGATTGGGTGTTAGTTGACCTGGCATAAGTGCAATTTGGATCTACCATTTTTCACTGATACATTAATATACATATAGAACATATCCAAGAGTGTTTGTGGGGGTGATTTTACTAATTAAATATATATATATATAATCATTCATTTATACAAATAAAATTAATATATTTTCAAGAGGTTGTTGGTGACTAAGTTTGGCATTTCTAGAATATAAATATTATATTCGGTGTTCATGGGATTCATCCTCAGATGTAGAAATTATTTTTATATTTTGTGTTATATTTAATGTATAATACTTAATATATTGTATGATACTAGATTTAATTTTTAATATATGATGTTATTTTATGGTTTGTTTTTGATGTTACTTCTAATTTTGAGTGTTATACATCCTAAATAAGGGTTTTATGCCCCTTAAGATACTCTCTAACCTATGAATTACTGGATGTGTTCTTCGAGGATTACTCTTATCATTAGTGAAGATACATGAATAATTTATAGTGGTGTAAGGCCATGAAAGAGTTTTATAATATATTTCAATAGGAATTATAATGGTGTTATAGGTTTAGAACTACTGAGGAGTTAATGGGTTTTGTTGGGAAATAGTATCAAACATATATATTATGTGATATAGAAAGGGATTTTGTTTAAAAAAAATGCACATAGGATCCCCTATGATTCAACATAAGGACATTATGTTTACTAAAAATACTATGTGAGAAAATAATGATTTATAGGAAAAAAACAAGTTGTGGTACATTCCTTATGCATGATTTACCTTATGTTTAAATTGGTGTTATTCTATGAAATTTATAAATGATTCATTTAAAATTACAAAAATGAGATCAACTTTTTGGTCTCATGGAATCATTTCATTCTTATGGATAGAGTAAATATTTTGGGGATTTGATAGAGGTATTGGGATCCATAATGCAAATGAAATTTTTATTTTTATATGTTATATGACAAGACTAGTGCAATTATTTCTAATTTTTATGTATGGATTTTTACATATGATGAATCTATATTTGATATATTTTTTATTTTCACATTATAATATTGTTTAATAATTTTCTTATAAATGGTATATATTTTTCCTCTAAAAAGTAATTACATTACCTCAACATAAATTGTTAGAGAAAAAAGGAAAAAATAAAAATGTTAAAACCAATTTCATTCGTCATGATTTTTTTCATAAAATGCATAATTTCTATGTTAATAATTGAAATTCCTTGATAGTTGATGATATGTTGGTTATAAAAATGTCCTTTAATTTTTATTTCATAGAATTATTTATGGTTTGTGTTTTATAAAATTCAATAGTGTGTCATGTGATAATATAAATATCATTATTTGGAAACAGAGCATATTGACATTGATTTAATAAAGGACATGTTATTCATTATGAGATTTGAACATTAACATGTCAAATATATATCATCCATACTATATGAATAATTTGGAATTATTAAACTATCATGTTTTTTGTGATATTTTATAACACATCTCTAGTATTCTCTAAATTTATTATATTTGGAGAGTTACACGTTAGAAGGCATGTTAAAAATCATAACATGATAAAGTTTAATGAAATGAAATATGAAACTTCTAATTTACTGTTATTCATGAATGTTAAACTATTTAATTTATTGACTGATCGACATTTTTTAATTGTTAATGAAATATTTTTTGGTAAATTTGTTAAACTTTTAGCATGATGAATTTGAACCCATTCCTTGTTGTTTGAATGTGTGTAGTATTGATTGGTGATGTTTGATCAACTTATTTAAATGATGATCTGATATATTAAAACCTATTGTCTTAAATAAATACGGATTTTGATAGATTTTTAACAAATATTTTTTGATTTTAATTATGGTTTAAAAAACAGTTTTATGGAGTTTTATAAATGGGTTTTCAATAACTTATTTTATGTAGGATTTTTTTTTTAATTCTAGAAATATTATTTTTATATAAAAATTTTGTTTTTTAGATAAATGTATTTAGTTCAGTCAAATTCACTCTCTTAAATGGTGAAATTTATGGCATTTAGTTATTTTTTTATTGAAAAGTATTGTTAATTGTTTTCCCATTATGGGGGTCTTGAATATTGTTGTGTGATGTGACCCCACAATTTAATATAAATTTATTACATAATGTTAAGTGAACATTTAATACATCACATAAAAATACATTCCCAAGTCCATAAAGGTATAGTGTCATTGAGTAATAGATAAAAAATCATATTATTTTCTGAAAGATCATCAACATCTCCCTCAATGATATTTACATATAGTATACTACCTAAACATACCCTTACTAAAACGTTTCTTCATAAACAAGAAAAAGAAACGTAATAAAGGGTGATATAAAAATCTCAGTAACAGTAAACATAAGAGATATAATTAAATGATTATAAGAGATAATAAGACTATCATAATGGAATTAAATCATGACTATAACATAAAATAATCATACCAAATTATTCAAAGATCATTAATCATAAATCCTATCAAAAGGCATTGTCATAAAAATATACATAAGTCATAAGTGTTTTAAAATATAAATAATATTACATGATCAATGAGAACCTATCATAAGTATGATATTTATGTTTTTGGAATATAAATAATAATACAAAATTACATTCTTAGTCGTGGTTCACTCTGAAATAAATCATTGTGGACAAAGTCCAATAACATTAATATCTACACGATCATTTCCAAAGTCCTCATAAGGGCATCTCCCATTTAATTAATTTTATTATCATTTATGATTTCATAAATATTTTATATATTAGATGTTTCTAAATTTTATAATATCTTATTATATTCCAAACTATGTTATCCTTACCCAATGAATTTTATTTCCATATATTTCTCAGCACACCCACCACATAATCATAACCCATTAATTTATATACAATAAGATTGTAATGTGATAATCTAAGGATCAGACACGGAGACCATATAAATTATTAAATTAAATTAAGTTTAAAAATGAAGAATTACATTGGGTTTTTTAAAAATTTATAGTGTAACACCCCCCTCAAGACATCCTCAACCAAATGTGCATAGTAATCAAGATTCCTAAATGGCCACATGGTAGTCATCGCCATGATTTCTCTCTTAGAAAACGTGTCAACTACATGGTTTGCCTCCATATAAACGTGTGTCTCATTAAGGTTGAAGTACATGACCTAATTAAGACATCCAATCCAATGAGGTATAATTCTTCATGGCATGTTCCTTATTCTTGACTTGAGATCACTAATTGTGAGCTCTTAATGATATTCAATTAAAAATAGTCCTATTGTGATATAGAACATGTTTAGTAGTGTAGATCATAAACCGTTGTTATTCATAATATGTAATTTCTTCCACAATAATGTGATGGGAGAAAAATTTGATGAAAGCATGGTTCGTGTGGAAGACAACACAAATGCCTAGTAGCCCCGGTGAGCCAGATACTGCTCCATCAACATTTATTTTGACACATGGATATATAGTATGGATCTAGAGGATGCCCTTGATCAATAGGGGTCGTCTTGGTCTGCCTAAGATATCTATTAAAGAGTGATTTTTTTTGTCACTAAAGATGTTTCTCATAGAACCAAACTATATAGAAGTAATGGAATATGTATATATATGAATTTGAAGAGCACCTTCATGAAAAGAGGGAAGAGTTCCATCAAATAGGGAGGCATTAAAACTTGTGAAATAATTTGGATTTCCTACCACCAAATTTTAGTAATTTAGCATGTAATTTATTTCAATCCAACCTTTAGTTGTTAGTTAAAAGATCATTCATCCTTGAGATATGATGAATTTCCTCTCTTGAGGGGTTTTCTAGGTTTTGAGTTCTATCTTGGCAGTTAGCTATATATTCTTCAACAGATTTAATTTCAATATCAACCATTGAGAATAAACTCTTGATCCAATATATTAAGAGTCTTTTAACATTCCTATAGTTTTCAACTAGAATATGAATTTGGCTACCAGGAATATATATCCCCCAAGACTTTATAATATTTTCCCTAAAACCAGAATCCCCAATCCATCAATTGTTGAAATGAAAACGAATGGGAACAATCTTGACAATATGAGTGGACATATCTTTCAAAATATGATTATGATCTTAGTGATGCTTAGGTAAAGTGTTCCTTGATATTCCAAAGTTCTAACTAAAATAATCCATATAATCAAAACATCTATCAAGTTTACTTAACTTCCTTCCATGAAAGGTGTACCTTCTCCATGTAAAATCAATAACTACTATTTGGAATTTAGAAAGATGGAATTGATGAATGAATGAGGATAAATCCATTGAATAAGATCTATCAAATACATTCTAGTTTTTTCTTTAGGTTTTTGGATAGTTTTCAATTATCTCACTATCACATATTTTATTAGTGAAATTCTCAGTGAATTACTCAAAATCCCTAAAAATATCCCTTCTAATGATGTAATATGAGGAGGAATAAACAAAATATACCTCAAAGATGCAACCTTAGTAGAATATCAAAAAACATTCTTCATATTCTCATATCACTACCCATGGAAGATAAAAGATATTTATTAAGCATGTAATTAATATAATAATAAATCATACAATGATATAATAAGGATGGTATAATTGGATCATATCTTATTAATTCATTAGGAACCTCATATGATTATATCCTGGATGAAAAATGAGTTTAAAAGATCACTAAAATATCTCTTTAAGAAATTTCCCTTTTTAATTAAATTATTACAAATCTATAAATTTACAAAATAATATGGATGAAATCTCCACTATGTGGATCCTTGGAAAAGAATAGTGGATTCTATAATTAATTTAGTGGTAATGTGTGTGAGAAATTATTTTGATATCATAATCTTTAAAAAAAATATTATGTTAACACCTTCAGTAAAAATTTCATCGTTCCAAAAAAGATAATTGGATTATATTAAAACGTTTTATTGAATTAAAACATTAGTAAAAATTACTTTAAACAATAAATGGATCATAATATAAACATTCATTAAAACATTCTAGAGAACGTAGATATTAGGGATAAATATTTCATACCAAAAGAGGATAAATTAACTCATCTAATATTAAAAACATTTTCTAAAATATTTTTAGTACCAAATATTGGAAAATGGAACTAAAAAAATAAAAAATATAAAAATAACCAGAGTATAGGAAAATAAATATTTCTATCAAATAATGATCATATAATTGTTTTCAATGAAAATTCATTCATAAACAATCGAAAATAAAATGAGATTGAAACATAAATATGTTGCCTCAAGTATTGTCTTTTTCTGTATACGTTCAAAACTCTTAATTAATTAATATAGATTTATTATACATCTATAAAATAATAATATATATGTAATACCATATATTATTTACTTATAACATCTTATCATGCTTTTTTTATTAATTATTTATTAAAAAAATTATTTCTGGTGATAACACCTTTGTTTTTTATACATGTTTCAGTTTGATTATTCTAGTATATATACCATTTAAATAGTATCATAATATATGGATAAATAATCATGAAATAAGTTAAATATTTATCCATTATATACAAATTTAACATTTTACATAAATTTGTGGTGAAAAATTAATTACATTACTTCATAGGGTCAACAGTCCATACATACACACAATTGATGTGTACACCTTTTGATTGTTCGAATGAAAGAAAGATGGTAATTCATATTTTTAGAATCATTATTATATCATCTATGTTTTATAAATTCATTTAGTATATCATTGTTACAAACCTTTTAATGCATAAATAAAAAAAATCACATCACTTTGTGAATGTGGTAGCCCCCACGTATGCGTGAGCGACATTATAATATTTCAAATAGATGTGAAGGAGGTGGAAAATGGTTAATGAATCGTCATAAAAACTATTCAGTTTATTAAAGTTATATAATTAATTAATTTATAATTGATACCATATATATAGAGTATTAAAATTTATAAATTTAAATTAAAAATCTCATTTAAGAGTTACACCTATTTTTTGTAAAACCTCATTTAGGTTAGACCATAATCCTCGAAAGGAAGACATTATAATAAAGAAACCTGTAAGTTGTGGGGAAATATTTTATAAAGGTATTAGGACCAATATTTTCCATGTTATAAGGCTCATGAACTGTGAGTAATATAAGAGAAGTGGTGTCCTATTATAACCTAGGGAAAGGACACAGTTGGATGTTTTCAAAATATTAGAATATAATAATGTCTTCTTCAATTCACAAGGATCAAAAATGAAAAATATAGAAATATATAGAGGATAAGGTAAAAATATAATCATGGAATAAAATCAATTTAGTTGTTTTCTGATATTTTAAACCTTTTCTTTTGGATAATATCCTAGTAAACCATTTTTAATCCTTACCATGGTAACAAAATTTTATTGTTTCTAATATTCATTATGAAAAAAATTAATTAAAACTTATTGAATTATATTAATAAATCCGATTCCAAATATTTTAATTACTTTTAAAATATTAAATTTCTATAGGTGGGAGAAATTATTTTTAAAATAATTATCTAAAACACAACAAATTCATTCTAAGAAAAATGTATTTTTAAGCATAGAACTGAGATTATATTCATTTTTTATCATTTAAAAGGTTTTAGATGAATGTTAAAATATTTACTTGAATATATTATATAAAAATATAAATAAAATATATAATCATTAGTGGTTAATTTAATTTAATAACATAAAATCGCATTATTCAAATAAAATGGAATTTTTTCCGTGAAATACATCTCTATTTCTGTTAAAATAATATTATTTTAATTTCTAATGAATGAAAGAATAATTAATTCATTTTATAATAGTAAAAAAACTAAAAATGTATTTAGTCATATTGATAACCTTGAATCAAGTTTTTTGGTGATTACAGACATATTAAATAATAATAATTCAATAGTATATCATGGATTGTTTAAACTCTTTATTGAATATAGAGAAAACTATCAATGAAATTAAATTTATATAAATATGAATATATCATATTATCATGGGGTGTAACATTATAAAACCATTAAAATATTTCTTCCACTAAAATTATGTCACTCAGATTCAAAAAACTAAGGATACTTTTTCCTTATCACATCTTCACATTCCCATTTCGCTTCCTCAAATTTATGGATTTTCCAAAAAAAATATTGACAAGGTGAGTGATATTATTTCATATCAATTTCACATGTAGATTAAAAGTATCTAACTCATGTTCCTAATTAGGTAGAAAAAAATTCAATTGGTAAGACCTATGTGTTCCTTACATTTGGTAGATCTTGTATGTGCTTCCTCAAATTTGATAAATGTAACACATCATGAACTTGATATAGATTTAGTAAAAGTCTCAAATGGTTTGAAATTTTACAAATACGACAAAGAATATTGAATGAGTTGATATATCCAGGGATTTTATTTTCATTATTTACAAATCTTATAACATTATTATAAGGATATATTTATATGAATACCTTATCACCAACCTCAATCACAATATTTTATCAATGATTGTTAGAATAACATTTCAATCAACATTGAGATTCATTTATGTGATTATGAATAGATATAACCTTATCTTAATTTCCATATCTAATATAATACCCAGTATCTTTCATTATCTATATTAATCATGTTACATTGAAGTTCTACACATCCCTTCATTATGGGAATCATTAGGAGATATCTGAACGATTGATTGAAATATATTGTTTTAATAAAATACCAACAAAAGAATTTTCAGATACTGACATCCTTGAAAAAAAGAAATAATGATATCAATATGTCCTACAGTGGTTGAGTGGTCCTCTCAGACTTACCATCTATTTGAGGATGATATATAATTCTATACTTCAACACTGTATTCAATTCTACTGGAAGGATATTACAGAACATTGAGGTAAACCATAGATCCTAATCAAGTGAAACATAATGTGGAACTCCATGAAATATTACAAATTACATGATGTATATCATGGAAAGATGATCCATAGTTAAATATTCTATGATTGTAATTAAATGTAGAGATTTCATATTAAAATCATCTATAACCCAAATAACATTTTCCCCTTTAGATGTTTTGGGGATTTTGATGATAAAATACCCAATAATATTTTTCCATTTCCTTTTTAGACTAAGTAATGGTTGTAAATTCCCCTTAGACATATGTATCTCAACCTTAACGTTCTTATATTCTTGGCATCATGATACATAGTCTACAATATTCATTTTCATGTTATCACACCACAATGCCTCTTTTAGATCTCAATATATATTTATACTTCTTTGATGAATAAATAATGAAAAATTATGAGATTCATCCAACAACTCCCTGTTCATGGATTTTATTTAAGACACACATACTCCATTCCCAAAACAGATAATTCCATTATTTTCATGGTTGAACTCGAGAACATTTAACATAATCTTCTTCACTTCCACATCCTACTCTTGTTCATCTTTTATCAACATATACAGATAGATGAACAATAACATGAGAAATATATAATATATCCCCATTCCTCGTGATTTAATGATACATATTCTAAAAATAAATAAATATTGGTTCTGTTTCATACAACAATATGGAAAAACTAGCATGGAATTTTTAACATAGAACATTAGCCATCTTTTCTGCCATCCCATGGTGCTAATGTGATGAGAAGTCATAATCTGGGATTAGTTCTTACTATATTATATAGAAAATATTCAAATACATAATTTTTAATATATAACTTTACACTTTTTGATAAATATATATATCACAAAATTTAGTGTAAATAAAATTCTTCGATATTTTCAGTGAAAAAAAAACACGGTTGTAACTCCAAATCATCAGTCGGTTATTTTTCCAATTAATTTTCAATCAGTGTGAATGATAAGAAAACACAATATCATTTTACATTTGTAAAATTAAAATTACCATATTTGATGCATCAATAAAGACCAAAAACCCATATCCACTATGGGGTACTATATGTATTGGTTCACTAACCTACCCCCTTTTCAACTCCTTGATGTTTTCCACACATTCATCTAACCAAAATAACTTGGATCCCTTCTGAGTAAACATGATTTTCGAATTTTATATCTATTATAAATATCACAAATTTAATCACTGGTATCAATTGAACCCATTAAAACAACTGATCATTGTTATCATGGTTGGCCTGGGACATTTGTCATTAACATCCATCGTAGAAGGATTCACCAATATACCCTATCTTGAGAGTATATTAGCCAAGAATTTGAATTCCTATAGCCAAATTCAAACTTTTTAAATTTATTGGACACCTCCTTCCTATGGGACTTCATTAAAATCCCCAAATGTTCTTCATGACCTTATTAACTATTTAACAGTATAAGAATATAATATATAAAGACTAAAATAAACTATTCAAGATAATATTTAGTGAATCTATTCATTAACTCAATGATGATAGCAGGGGAATTGGTATTTACGAATTAAATCACTAAAAATTCATAGTGACCACAAATTGAACAATATCTCATGATATCCTGATCGAATATCAATTATGAAAAAATATTGTTCTCCATATAATTGATCAAATAGATCATTGATATGGGGTAGATGAAACATATTATTAATTGTTAATCTTTTTATGTTATGGATAATGAATGCAAAGAGACATTTACCCATCTCATTCTTAAAAAAATAATAATTTCACCCAAATTTTATGCACTATGGAATATGAACCCATTACCATGATTCTTTAGGAGTTGGTTCTTCAATTCATACAACTCTATCAAGGACATTCTATATGGAGTCTTGGGTATATGCCCAACACTAGAAATGTGTTCTATTGAATAATTATCTTCCCAATTTAGGGAAAGACTGTGAATGTTTTTTATAAATATATCATCATAATCCACAAAAATAATTTTTTTTTGAGTTTCTCCATAACCATTTCAAATAATTATCCCTCATGAATAGGTATTAAGACCCATATAAAGGATATATATCCAATTGGAAGTTAATATTTATCCGCCTACTAAAATAATATTCATGTATTATTAGGAATATCAATAATAAATTACCTTACACACCAAATGGATATGGGATCTATATAAAGAGAGCCAATACATGCCCAAAATCACATCAAATTCAACTAGATGATGAATCACATGGTTTATAGGATCCACAATTACACAATAGTCAACTTGAGAGGATCTATAAAATTGTGATGTGAACATCATACTGTTAAGACTTTTTCATCTTAAATCAAAATTTTATCATTGAATTGGTTCCATTATACCCTCATAAAATTATTTATATACAAATTAATGGGTAGATACATAATCCAATAAAATAAATTTAGTTCTAGTGTGCATGGTAAAAGTAACTTTCACCACTTTTTTCTTATGACCCACATCAATAGTTGAGATTTCATGAGCCTTCCATTTGTCTCTAAGATTATGAGTTTACTAATGATGGTTTTAATCTTTAACTGTTATATTCATGCATTGATTAGCATAATTACAATACTCCTTTCAGTTATAGTATTCGAGTGTGGGTGGCCCTTTCAGTTGAGGGTTTTCACCATTATTGGTTGACCCATTCACATTACTTAATCCTTATATTTCATGATATCAATATTTTCTACTCATTAAAAATGTAACATACCATATAATGTAATTTACTCTATGATTCCTTCCACACTTCTAACAAAAAGGAAGGTTAATTTTATTTCCTCTATGGATAATGTCGTTATAATTTCTATGAAATTCCATTTTTATAATTTTGTCCCCAAATATTATCTGAACACTAAGAATCTCTGATTTACATTTCCATAATGAAAGAAAATCAAAAGATTATATTTATAAATATCAAATTATCTTATAGAAAAATCACTATCGAGACTTGTTCTCAATCTTGTAAAGAATCAATAAACTTTTCATTTTTGGTCGATGATAAAAATAGAAGCATACCTTCCATGTTTGGTGGAATATTCTTCGTAGGTAATAATGGATTTCCCATTCATCTATATTAGTTTAAATAATCCCCAATCCATTTTTATGTTAATGTTTTAGGGAAAATAGTTATATAAAGTATATTTTTAAACCCTTCCCATTAGATGAATTCAATTTCGTCATCTTGTCTCATATTCCTGATAAGATTCAACCACTAATCTTATTCACCTAAAAAATATTTAAATACAAGATAAATGTTTCATGTTATGAACACTAGATAATGGAAAGTATATTTTTATTGGAACTGGTCTATTGATCATAAATTATTGGATTATAAGAACCACAAAAGGAAGCTGATTTTGTTCCTTAATTTACTCAATAATGATTTGTTCTTTCTATTGAACATTTGAATGTTCTACATGATTCATGTCACCATTGATTTTTTGAGATGGTGGGGTGAGAATAAGGGAAATATTTCACATCCCAATTCTCTTTGTTTTTGGGTTCTCAAAAGGATTTTTGTTCCATTTACCTACATATTCAATAATATCATTATTCCTCCTAATTATAACCACTTGCTAAAATAATTATGTGGGAAAAAATAATCATAGTGGGTAATATGTAATCCTGTCAAATCAATAATAGGTTGTCTAAATAATGACACCTTAATTTCAATCTATGAATCCTTCAGGTTTACTGTAACACCCCAGGCTTCCACGGTACACTTCTCTTTGAATAATACAGTAGCATGTGTTGTACACAACTTCGAGTTCTAACACACCACAACCATTCAAACAAGCCATTATGAATAGTAATACCCACTTTTTGAAATTTTATAAATTTTATCATTCAAAATGACTTCATTTTTGGATTTAGAATATCGAATTTAGATTAGGTTTAATTTTTGGTATTTTTCTAAAAACATTCAGTTTTTTATTAATAGTGAAAAACATTGTCTTATAGTTTAAAACAAAATTTTTACTTAAATAATTATTTATTTTATTTAAATTTATTTCAAGAAAAAATAGATACATAACACTTATATATGTTCAATATAATTCATTGGATTTAGTTTATAAAAATTTTAGATATATAAAAAGTTTGTTGAACTTTTCACCGTCTTTTACCCACCTCCTAGGTGGATTTGAAAGTTCACATAAAACTTAATTTTTCTACTTCTGTGATTGGAATTTCAAATATTTGAGAGACGTGGTTGATATAAATAAGTAAAATTTTGGTCTATATGTTGAAAATAATTTTTGTTGAGTAGTAGCTTTTTTACTTTTATTTACCACGGTTAAAAGTAAATTGGGTAATTTTGGCTAAAAATGATTTTATTATTATCTTAACACATGTCCTAAATCTATTGGATAAGTATAATTCGACCAAAAACACACTTAGTAATAAAATATGAACCTCTTTTTCCACTTGGTTTAGATTAGGACATTTATTATTATTTAATTCAATGAAGAGTTAAAAGAGTAAAAATCAAAGTTTAATAAGTAAAAAAATTTTAATATAAGGTTATACATAAACTAAATTGGACTATAAATATTCTCTTGAAAGATAAAATAATTTCCTACATAATGGTTTTTTATTTATAGTTTTAATACATTAAATAATTTAATTTATTTATGACACAATGATGATGCTGTAATTACCTAATTAATGAAATATTAACAAAATTGATATTATAAATATCCAAATAAATGTAATTTGAGACTTTTTATGATTTCCACTAATTTTCTAGGTTAATATGACATGTTATGGTTGGTTATATGAATTCTTTTAGAATTAATAATGATGGTATGAATTTTTCAAAAAAAAATACCAAATAGTGTCAAAATTGACATAAAAGAGTTTTTAAAACAAATATTCTATTATTAATTGATATTCTATTCCTAAAAATCTATGGTTCGGACAAATGAATTATATAATTATAGGTACATCATTAATTAACCACTTGGGGTTCTCTTGGAAGTGTAAAGTGTTGGGCGGAGAGTGATGGCAAGAGGGGGGTGAATTGCCTTTTAAAAAATAATTAACAATTTAAAACAATTATCAAAGTGCAGCGGAAATAAAAGAGGAAAGACACAAAACATGATAAAGGAGTTCGACTTAAACCAAAGCCTACGTCTCCGCTCCCAACTCAACCATTGAGAGATTTACTACCGCTTTCTTTTTAATGGTTTTAGCAAGAAACCCACTAGACTTTAAGGTAGTATAGAACCTATTACAACTTGCTTTCAATGGTTGAGCAAGAACCCACTTGCTTTTAATGCTTGAGCAAGAACCCACTAGCCTTCTTACAGGTGACGGCTAGCTAACCTATGACTCAACCCTTTTAAAGGGAAGGCTTGACTAACCTCTTCACACCTTGAAGGTGGTGTGAAAACCCAAACAAAGAGAGGATGAGAGAAAGAGGGGTTTGTAGGCACAAACCCAAATTGATGCTCAAAATGATAAAATAAGAAAAACCGTAAGAGGAGAAGCCTTGGGCGCCAAAGGATTGATTGGTGATGATGAAGGGCGCTCCCAATCTTCTATGGTGGTGCTCCTTGGTTGTGGAATTGAGTTGGAGCAATTGAGGTTCCTTGAAGCAATCCGCCGGAGGTTCGCCAAATGATGGAAAAATGTTCCCATGGGATTACTTGTGTTTCCGGGGCTTCCTAGTCCTTTATTTATAGTGGGGGAACCCTCATATGTCCTTTGGGGGTCTTCGGAGCCGTTGGAGAGGCCTTCGGAGCCGTTGGGAGGCAAGTGGACATGTCTGGTCAAAGCCCAACGGCTAGTTTGACTGGCTCCACCGGCTGACCGGTGCTTGGCCACCGGTTGGCCGGTGCTTTGGAAAAGGGAGAGGTTTTTTGCCCAGGCTCCACCGGCTGGTCAGTGAGAAGGCCACCGGTTGGCCGGTGCTGAGACATTAGCTGTCTCTTCTGTCTGGGTTCCACCGGCTGGCCGGTGATGGGACACCAGTTGGCCGGTGGTCTGGACAGAAAGGATGCCTTCTGTCAAGAGTCCATCGGCTGGCCGGTGGTCATCCACCGGTTGGTCGATGGACTGAAATCAGTCCACTTTTTCCTTCTTTATTTCTTGGCCCAATTCCTTGGCAACCTGAAATCATGCCTATCATCGAAAAACACTTAAAACACGATTAGATAAATAAGAGAGTGATTGTGATCATGAAAATTAAACCACGAGGGGTACGAGAGGTACAACAATCTCCCCCTATTTTGATGATCATAATCACCAAAACAAGCAATGTAAAAGATTGAAATGAGAGGCATGCTTTAAAATATAAATTGAAAATAAAAGCAAAGCATGAGAGAAATATATTTCTCCCCCAATCAACCAAGAATTTCTCCCCCTTTGTGATTATAAAAATAGCACGGGGCATAAAAATTGATTGAGGGAAACAGATTGAAAAACAAGATAGAGATTTTAAACCAATTGAAATTTTTGAAATTTGAATTGAAAGTTTTGAATTGAAAGTTTTGAATTGAATGTTTTTGAATTGAAAGTTTTGAATTAAAGGTTTTGAATTGAAAGTTTTGAATGAAAAACGCAAAAAGTCTTAAACGATCCTAACTCCCCCTAAATAAAAAGAACAAATCACTGGGGAGAGGATTTTAGAACCGAGACAAATTTTGGTCCGGTGAGACTCGCTAAAAGGGATTTTTCAATCCATACTTGTCTAGTGGCGGGTCTTCTCCTATGAAATTCATCATTAAAGGAGATGGTTTTGGGCCTTCCATACCGGGCATTTTTGCAATCGCACTCATAAATTAAGTGCCCGAGTTTTTTACAATAGTTGCAAAATTTATATTGGGAGCTCCCCCTTACAAAAATAGTAGGATCATGGGAAGAGGAAGCTTTCTTGGAATAGCCAAGCCCTTGGGTGGTTCTAGATATGCATTGGGAACCAAGTAATTTGGTCAAATTTTGTTCACCTTGGGTGAAATTGGCAAGAGACTCCCTTAGATGTTTAATGGTTGAATTCAAAGAATCAACATTTGGAATATCTTGGATCTTAAGGGTAAGTTCCTCATTCTTTTTGAGAAGTTGTTCCTTTTCGGAAGAAAGGTTTTTGAAATTCTTTTTTAAAGCAATAAATTTGGAAGAAAGTTCGTGAAAACCTTCCTCCAATTGATCTCTAGCATGTTGGAGATCCCCATAAGATAAATGATTGAAAGAATTTGAAGAACTAGAGGATGAGGAGTCGGAAGAGGATACCTCATGAAATTCCATTAGGCCTTTTTTACCGTTGTCACTTGAGGAGGAGGAGGAGGAGGATGTGGAGCTATCACTCCATGTGGCCTTGAATGCCTTCTTCTTTTCCTTTTGCTTGGCCTTTTTCTTGTTGAGTGGACAATCGGGCTTTTAATGGCCTTTCTTGCCACACCCGTAACATGTTACCTCGGGCTCGGATTTTTCGTTGGGTTGAGCCTTGCGAGATTTATTATTTTTGTTCTTCTTCATGAATTTGTGCATCTTGCGGGAAAGGTTCTCCATTTCTGAATCGCCGCTTGAAGAGGAAGACGATGAGGAGGAGGAGCTTTCTTCTTTTTGAACTTTGAAGGCGATGTTCTTTGGAACTTTGATCGGTTTGCCTTCCTTTTCAGCTTGCCTCCTCATGGTGATCTCGTAGGTCATGAGGGATCCGATGAGCTCTTCGACCGACATGTTCTTGATGTCTTTTGCTTCTTGGATTGTCGTGACTTTCGGTGACCATGTGCTTGGTAAGATCCAAAGGATCTTCTTGACCATTGTTTCTGCAGACACATCATCACCAAGGGACTTTCTCCCATTGCAAACATCAGTAAAACGTGTAAAAATTTCAGTAATAGATTCGTGTGGGTGCATGGTGAAACTTTCAAAGTCATGACGATACATATCTAATCTAGTGTCTTTGACTTTGTTAGTGCCCTCATGGGTCACTTCCAAAAGCTTCCAAATTTCATGAGAAGTGGTGCAAGTAGAAATACGATTAAATTCATTACGGTCTAACCCACAATGAAGAGCATTCATGGCTTTTCCATCAAGCTCAAAATTTTTAATATCGGCTTGAGTCCATTTGGATTCATCGGGAGAAGAGAGAGAATAACCATGCATGACAATTTTATAAATAGGATAATCTATACTTCTAATAAAAGTGGTCATGCGGGTTTTCCAATAGGTATAGTCGGTTCCATCAAAGAATGGAGCACGACCCAAAGAATAACCTTCGAGGGCGAAAGAAGACGAAGCCATCACAACGGATCTTGAATTTGAAACCGGTGAAGGTATTACTCAAATTTTGCCTCTGATACCAAAGGTTGGGCGGAGAGTGATGGCAAGAGGGGGGGGGGGGGGGTGAATTGCCTTTTAAAAAATAATTAACAATTTAAAACAATTATCAAAGTGCAGCAGAAATAAAAGAGGCAAGACAAAAAACTTGATAACGGAGTTCGGCTTAAACCAAAGCCTACGTCTCCGCTCCCAACTCAACCGTTGAGAGATTTACTACCACTTGCTTTTTAATGGTTTTAGCAAGAAACCCACTAGACTTTAAGGTAGTCTAGAACCTATTACAGCTTGTTTTCAATGGTTGAGCAAGAACCCACTTTCTTTTAATGGTTGAGCAAGAACCCACTAGCCTTCTTACAGGTGAAGGCTAGCTCACCTATTACTCAAGCCTTTTAAAGGGAAGGCTTAACTAACCTCTTCACACCTTGAAGGTGGTGTGAAAACCCAAACAAAGAGAGGATGAGAGAAAAAGGGGTTTGTAGGAACAAACCCAAATTGATGCTCAAAATGATAAAATAAGAAAAACCATAAGAGGAGAATCCTTGGGCGCCAAAGGATTGATTGGTGATGATGAAGGGCACTCCCAAGCTTCTATGGTGGTGCTCCTTGGTTGTGGAATTGAGTTGGAGCAATTGAGGTTCCTTGAAGCAATCCGCCGGAGGTTCGCCAAATGATGGAAAAATGTTCCCGTGGGCTTCCTTGTGTTTCCGGGGCTTCCTAGTCCTTTATTTATAGAGGGGGAACCCTCATACGGCCTTTGGGGGTCTTCGTAGCCGTTGGAGAGGCCTTCGGAGCCGTTGGGAGTCAAGTGGACAAGTCTGGTCAAAGCCCAACAGCTAGTTTGACTGGCTCCACCGGTTGACCGGTGCTTGGCCACCGGTTGGCCGGTGCTTTGGAAAAGGGAGAGGTTTTCTGCCCAGGATCCATTGGCTGGCCGTTGAGGAGGCCACCAGTTGGCCGGTGCTGAGACAGTAGCTGTCTCTTCTATCTGGGTTCCACCGGCTGGCCGGTGATGGGACACCGGTTGGCCGGTGGTCTGGACAGAAAGGATGCCTTCTGTCAAGAGTCCATCGGCTGGCCGGTGGTCATCCACCGGTTGGCCGGTGGACTGAAATCAGTCCACTTTTGCCTTCTTTCTTTCTTGGCCCAATTCCTTGGCAACCTGAAATCATGCCTATTATCCAAAAACACTTAAAACAAGATTAGATAAATAAGAGAGTGATTGTGATCATGAAAATTAAACCACGAGGGGTACGAGAGGTACAACATAAAGTATGTTTATTTACAATATAATATAAAAATACAAAGAGACATGGTAAATATCAAACTATTTAACTAAGAGTTAAATCTAAATGATAATGTTACTATAGTGACCCAAACCTATATAAAACCTATTGGTTGAGTGGTTTTAGACCCATACCCACAATATATTTTAAATAAACCATTTTTAACCATTATAAACCGAAAATTATTTTATTATAAAATAATATTTCTATCTTTTCCTAAGGTGCCCCTCACCCCTCTTATAAAAGGGTACTCACCCTTATCTCTAATTCACACCATCAAAGCAATTTGGATCAGCCAAACTCTACCCAAATACCCTCTCAACTATCCTCCCTTCATACAAGAGGCCTTTCTTTTAGTTATAAATCCAGCCTAAGGAGCCCTTTTCATCAAATCCAATGGAAGAACCCAAAGTAGAGTGAAATATTACATCACCTCTTTCAAGTTCCTTTCTTCTTCCACTTCCTTTTTCTTTATTGTTTACATTAAAGAATAATAACTACAATATATTATATGTACTATGATGTTATTATAAATATGGTACAACCAAATTCATTATTCTATCCATCCTTTGAATGACGTGTCACCATACGTGTGTAAGTACGGCTTACCGTCTCCACGTCGTGGTGTAATTGTTATTCAATACATTATTATTTGGATGAGTATAATAATGATTTCTAATTGATGTGAATAATAAATATAAAATGATAATGATTCTTTATATATGATATATCATCCAATTATATATTATTTTAATATCAAAAGAATGATATTGTTGCTCCTGCGTACGTACAGATTACCATCTCTACGAACGTGATGAAATTCATTCCCCATCATATCCATTCAAGACTAATTTCCATTAAATGATTAAAAATAATGTTTAAAGACTTGATATCATTAAGGATATGAATAATATACATCCGATCCATAATAAATATGACTCACATAAAAAAAATATATAAAGGAAAATGAAACCGTTAACACCCGAAACAAAGATAATACTAAGATGTTATTAACAAAGCCATCTTAAAAGATCATATATTATATCATATTAATTTATATGATTAATGTATAATTTAATAACAATTATTTCACCATTATACAAGAGGTTAAACTACCCTCTATGAAGGAAAAGTACAATGTATGGGTTAATTCTACAATCTCTTCATTATCCGAGGTTGTTTATACGTAATTATCTATTAGGACCTCTTTATCATCCACATCCATGTTTCTTAAAAATATATTTCGAAAAATTCTTACTCTTTTATATACTACAGGTTAATGTCATTTATACACTTTTTTTTGACTTTTATAAGATGTTTATAAAGGAATCTTTCCTTCGTTTTCCAATGAAGGTACATTTTGACATTTTCGAAAAATTTAAGGTAAGCATGTTTTTTTACTTATATAGTGGGTGCAGCTATTTTCCAACATTATAACATTGTCGAAGAATCCATTATAATCATATAAAAATATTTTCAAATATAAATGTCTTCTTTTATAATTACGTGACTTTTAAATGATTTCAAAATAGAAAGACATATTTCTCTAAAAGGTTTTGATTTCATCTATGTCGACATCCTTTGATGGATTTTACATTTTTTGATGTTGATTTTTTATGATACAAAACATCCATATTGTATTGAAGGTTTTGTGATATGTTTGACTATATATGTGTTATTTCATACCATTCATGGTTTATGGATAATGAATTTACATTTCATATTCCAATTTTAATATGAATGCTTGTGTTATGTTTAAACCTTTTCATATGGAAAATACATTGGACTTAGTAAATAACGGGTGAAGCCCACTATAGCTCCTTGATACATCGGTAGGTCTCATGAGAAAAAATAGTGTCTTGGAACAAGGGCTTGAAAAAATCTAATTTGTATTCTTGGAACAAGCCCTTGAATATGTGGTTATGAAAGTCTGGAATTATGCATTGCATCGTTATGGAAATGGCTATTCATACTGCATGTGATTATTCGACTAGTATAATATCCATGTGAGTATGTAAATGGAATTATTTGATTTTATATTTTCCATATTATGCAAGGGTTTAAGTTTAAAATGATTTTTTTAGTCACATACATTGCCTTAAATGTTTATTCTTATTTATGAAAGTTTACACTATATTGTTATCCTTACTGAGCTTATGAGATCACACCTTTCTATGTTTAATTTATTCCAGGATGTGAAGAAGTGTTTTATGACTGACCTGTAGGGATAGTTTGAGGGGATATGAGTGTGGTCTATGGAAACAATATTGTTGTATTTTTTCATTTTATGATGTAATGCAAACCTTATGAATGTATCTAGTACTTCCAAGGAAACTAAACTAATCGGCCATTAGATTCATGATCTTTTGTGATCATGAAAATATTATGTAATAATGCATAGACTCTGGGTAACTGGGGTCGGGGCATTACAGTTGGTATCAGAGAACGTTTAGTATAAACCTTGGAATATAGATTTAGATAAACTCTGATTTTAACACATTACCATAAGATAAAATTTGAGGATTAGTTTAGAAGAACATCCTAGGGGTAAAACCTGAAAACACTGCTTTGAGCTAGACTGGAATGGGGACTGGTGCACGACAATGGGCCTTACTACACTCTTGGTTACGACACTCCCGGGGGATATGATTTGGATAATTCTCATTTCCTTTAAAAACAATTATGAAGTATTTATGTTTATATAATTCCTTAAAGAAAACATTTTTTATGATTATGGATTATATCCATAAATAGTTCAGTTTATGTTAAGTGTTTTACAAGTTTTGAATTATTTATTTTGATTCGTAAACTAATATAGTTTATGAAATTTTTTAGAAATGGTGCCTGGTGGAGGTAATGGAAACTATATCAATGCATTCACTCCATGTAGTGATTTTCCTCCTAATCAGGATAATTATAGTGGAGCTGGTGATACAACTGGTTCTGATCAGTTTATCCCCATACTGGGACAACTCACTCAGGTTATGAATGATAACCTTACACGCATGGATCAACCTAATCCACAACATAGAGGATCAATTTTAGATTGCTTCATGAGGTGCCAATCACCAACATTAAATGGGGGTAAAAATCCATTAGTAGCTGAGCAATGGATAAATTCTTTATTGAAAATATTCCACTCCTTAGGGGGTAGTGATAGGGAAAATGTTGTCATTGCAGTTTACCGCCTCACTGGAGATTTGGATCAATGGTGCTCATTGATTCAAAACACAAAGGAATATGATGATGTATCAAATATGGAATAGAGGGAGTTTAAAGAGCTTTTAATTGAAATATACTTTCCTCGTGACCATCGAGCAGATATGGAAAGGAAATTTCTGAGTCTGAGGCAAAAGGAGGATGAGAATGTTGAAAAGTATGAAGCTAACTTTACAAGTTTAGCGTGGCATGCTAAAGATTATATAAGTAACCCAATAAGTAAGATTGATCATTTCTTTGATAGGTTTAAACCATTTCTCCGTCAAGCATTTGTCTCACACTCCTTCTCATCGTACGAAGATTTTGTCTCATGTGCTATCAAGACAGAAAAAGAATTCTCTAAGTCTTACGACATTAAAGAAAAGCTAGAGAAGAAGATATCTGCAGAACACTTAGGAAATATAAATAAGCGGAAGAAGGGAAAAGATGAACATCCATCCTATAGTAAATGTGGGAAGAAACACCCTGGTACTTTCTTGAAGGGAATGGGAGTTTGTTACAAGTGTGGTGAAAAAGTCCTCCAACCTCATGATTGCAAGGGGAAGAAAGAGGTGGTCGATGTTGAATTCTACAATTATAGAGAAAGGTGGAATTATGTGAAAGAATTTCCTAAGATTTGGGGGAAGTTACCGCAGAAAATTCAAAGGGATCAAGTCCAAGATTATACTATCACTACTGCTGAGGTTGAAGCTCAGAAAGACGTAGTGGCAGGTAATTTATTAGGTTCCTCAAATTTAGCAAATGCGTTATTTGATTCTAGATCATCACATTGTTTCATATCTTCCTAGTATGGTAACAAAATTAGATATTTCCAATTTGATTTATCAATGGATTTGTTAGTCAAAACTCATAAGGGAATTATCATTTCAACAATGTTTTGTGAATCAGTCCCCATTAGAGCACACAAATGGTCTTTATCTATTGATCGCATCATCATACCCATGATTGAATCTGATATAATCCCTAGTATATATTGGATTTCGAACCATGATGTAAAAATGTATTGTAATAAAAAAGAGGTTATGATTTCTGATGAAGGTGATAAAGAATACATTATCTTTAGAGAAGAATCGTCACCACCTGATTCATATCTAGATCCACCCACAGTAGCTCAAATAAATTCAACTATTGGGGAGGAAGAGAATGAAATAAATTTGGGTGATGAAAATAATGTTCAAATAGAGGATGTACCTATTGTGAAAGAATATTTTGATTTGTTTCTAGAATATTTACCTAGACATCCTCCAGAATGAGAAATTGAGTTTTGTATAGATTTAATTCCCGGATCAAGGCCTGTATCAAAGACACCTTATAGAATGGCCACTGTGGAATTAGTGGAACTAAAGAAACAACTAGAGAAATTATGTAATAAGAGATTTATTCTCCCCAGTGTTTCTCCATGGGGAGCCCTTGTTCTTTTTGTTAAGAAGAAAGATGAATCTATGAGGTTGTGCATTGACTAAAGAGAGATCAATGCTATAAAAATAAAGAACAAGTATCCCATACCTCCCATTGATGATTTATTCAACCAACATCATAGATCTCAATACTTTTCAAATATTGACCTTCGATATGGATATCATCAGTTTTGTGTGAAGAAGGAAAATATTCCAAAAACAGAATTTTGAACCAGGTACGGGCATTAAGAGTTTACAATAATGACTTTTGGGTTGACTAATTCTCCCTCTATTTTCCTGAATCTAATGAACAGAGTTTTCAAGGAATATATTGATGAATTTGTAGTGGTATTTATTGATGATATCTTGGTATACTCTAAAAGCTACGATGATCATGAGAATCACTTGTGCATTATCTTGAAGACTCTCATAAGACATGAATTATATGGAAAGTTTAGCAAGTGTGAATTCTGGCTTCAGGAGATTTCTTTTCATGGCTATATTGTCTCCAAGGATGGAATCTCTGTTGATCCTTCTACGACAAGAGCGATCCAAGAATGGCCAGCACTGACAAGTATAACTGAGGTATGCAGTTTTATTGTCTTAGCAGGTTATTATTAGCGTTTGTTCTAGAATTTTTCTCGATGGGCTAACCCATTAACCAAGATCACGCGTAAAGGGGTGAAATTTTTTTTTTGGGAAAAAATAGTGTGATGAATGTTTTGAAGAACTGAATACATGATTAGTCAGTGCTCCTATATTGACCCTACCATTAGGGAATGATGGATTTGTTATTTATAGTGATGCTTCAAAGAAAGGACTTGGTTGTGTCCTTATGCAGAATGATAGGGTTATTTCCTGTGAATCACGACGGCTAAAAATTCATGAGATTCTCCTATATTTTTTCCATGATTATATGTCCATTATCATTGAATTATTCTATAGAACTTTTAAATAATCCTAATCATACACTATTCCCCCAGGTACTATATAGTTTATAGATCCTTCAGAGCCTAGCGATCGATCAAAGCCCATTAATCATACTAGAACAGATATATGTTTACACCCCTATTAAATTTTATAACTCTATGGCTCAATGTAACGTGTATTAATTTAATTATTTTATTTTATCTAAATTTAGATATACCTTTCTTAAGAAGTGTGCACATACTTGCATATGTTACATGTGAAACAACCATACACAGATGATGACCAAGTATAATGAAGGAATTCAAATGATTGGGAAAACAAAAATATAATTTAGGTGTTTTACGAAACTTCTTTATAAATATTTTGATATCATTCCAATGAAACCAATTTCCTATAGAAACTTTGAGAACAAAAAAAATTATATTTTATGGGCTCAGACCATGGATGACCCCCATTATGTATCCATACCAATATCACATAACCAAGTTAGCTAGATTATATATAAACAATAACCTAAATCCGTTATATGTTATATATGTACCTATATTGACCAATAACATCTCATAATACATCAAAAGTTGTAATGGAGTAGATGGATTAATTATCCATCTATTACCTATTCAATATTGTTGTTGAGGAAACTTTGAGATCCCATGTCCTCATATCAGAATCGTACTAGTTACTAGAATCCATTGGTGGTGAATAAGAAATAACAATAAAAAAGGTTATAATATTCCACAAAATTCCATTATATGGGTCAACACTCATGCATGGTATCATGAAAAATTATACCTGTAAATTTCACCTCATCCCAAACATTACACATCAAGGATCACTTTTATAATTAACCGACCATACCTAAACCCTATAATTAAAAAAAATTAACACACAATATGAATACCATAATTTAAAAACCCATTATTAAACAATATATTTATCTTCACTAGGAAAATTATATTCATTTGGCCTTATTTAATGTCAAACCATTCAGTAAACAACTTCTCACTTTTAAAATGTTCGTCACTCATTTTTCCCATTTAGTATATCCTTTGATGGTTTCTTTTAAATAGACCACTTACAAAGTATTGTTTTTGAATTTTCTGAACTAATTTTTCAACACACACATTAGCCTATCAACACCATCCACTTTTTATTAGTTATTCATTAAATAATTCTATTTCAATGGAAAACCAAATTCATATAACTCAATGAAAAAATTTCATCAGACTCCCCCAAAACTAAATTCACCACCATAAAACCCATTTACAACAACCACCTTGCTTCAAATACCCCCCTTTCATGACATCAACCACTTTTACTCACATAGACCATGTCAGACAATCCTTAATAATGCATGTCATCATATCTATGTTCCACCATAGGAACCACAACTCATTGTAACTAAAAACCATCCACCAATAATAAATACCAAGACCATAGTAGAAATAAAAATTTACATATAGTGAAAATAAAAATAATTTGAATAAAGAATAACATAAAATAATCACCCTTAAATGGTAATCCATTTTAATTTAACTATTTGGAAATAAACACACAATGTCTATTTACATATTACCATTCCTCCAATTCTTTAAAATCCTTGTATGATTATTATATTATTAACGGTTGATGGTAATGCAATAATAGACTATAATAAAAATGTAAATTTAAATCTACCATAAACTATCTTATTTAATCCTGTTTTTTTATTAATCAACATATCATGAATAATTGTTTAGAGTTGGTTACTTATAACAAACTATCTTTTCACTTTTGATTACCATAATTTTCAAATAAAAGAATATTTATTGCTATCGTATCAAATTATAATTGTTTTTATATGTAATATTAATTCAATAATGTCCTTGTATTATTTGTGACATTAGGTGGTTGTGAAATTTCATCGCTATAATGAGATAATTGAAGTGCTATGTTAATATTCTTAAACATATTAGCAATGGTCATGTGATATCTTTTTTAAGGGACATACATGATGTTTGGATATCAATTTATAGAGGCTCATAAAACAATAAGACTTATTCTAATGATGTTCACACTTATTAATCTCTATGAATTGATGTTATGAGGATATATCAACCAATAGGAATTCTACATTGTATATATTTAATTTGATATTCCTATCCATGGATGTCTTTATTGGTCCATATACTTTAGATTATTATTAAATTATACCATTAATCACATACATTGATATTTTGATGAAATTTATAACGAAAAATGCTTGATATAGGGTATGATATATTTAGTGTGCCATAATGTATATGAAATTAATGCGATAAGTCCTAGAAACAATTTTCACTTCCAACACAGAAAAAAGTTTTCTCAAGAAATTTGATTGATATTTAGTTGGTTGATTAAGTACTTGTCCATAATAGTTCATCAAATAGTTCATTTTAGGCAGTCAACAAAAGATATATCAATCTTATAAATTGTTAAAACAGGAATGCAACATTATTTATTTGATATCAAGAAAAAGTGGAAATATTACATAGTGATAATTTTTATATGGGTGTTGTAATTATTACATTAAATTCACCATGGTATAAATGATATGAATCTAGATATTAATATATGAATTTCAGCAAGTTTGCATAATGTCACTTAAAATAGTCCCATATGGTTTAACACTATGTGTATCAAGAAACATAGTTAAATTATATTTAGAGTTAATATAGTAAAAAATATTATTCTCAAGACAAAAGAATAATAATTATTCATATTATGTTAATCTCTTATATTTAGTCAACAGTTACAATTGAAATAGATTTCATATTTGAGTTGGAAAAAACATAAATATTTATTCAAAATTTAAAAAAATGAATTTTTTATTTATACCTAGTTTATAATTCATAATATTATAAAAATATTTATCTAGGCATGAGTTATTGAATGGAATAATTTTAATATTTTATTATTTATGGGAATATAAAATAAATTTTTATTCACAATATTTTGAAAAAAATATATAAATATTTATTTTTTGGCTAATTTTTACTAGGATAAATTTTAATTATTCATAGGTTTAATGAATGTTGAGGAGGATTGATGAGCCTAGTTATGGGTCTAATGGAAATGATTTATTTTTCTTAATATCATTTTAAAAAAATTGATTTATGTTTTATGGAAGATATATAAATATCCATGCGTTATCCCAAATCAAGTAATAAATAATAATAATAATTGTTATTATTATTAGATATTGGTTTTACATATAATGAAGATATTATTTTAAGGAAATTATGAAATAACTAATTTTCCAACAATATCTATATAACACAATAAATCTTTTTTCTATGGTATTCATAATTATTATACACTATAATATTGTACAAAGATATTTATCTCAAGACTATGGAGAAATCTCTCAAAAACTCTCTAAAAAATGAGAGAGAAATCCTCTTAAACTTTCTCAGGGCCTAGCGAATATGGTAAGTAATCATAATGATTGAAGGATTATGTGATGAGATCAATGGTAAATGATGTTAAATGTTTGGTTCTGTAAAGATAGAACTTTAAAATCCAATAGTGATTCTCCATGGTTAGTGAATCATGTGTGGATATGACTAGAGGGATTCTAATTTGAATTAGTTGATGCAATAGTGATACTAATATAGTGGTGTGAGGATTGTTCAACAACTTCTTGGAATAATGTTCTATTAATATGGGGTAATTATTATTATAAATCAATAATAAATTATATATAAAATGATCTCATCAATGGATATTATATGGTTTTTTCATCCATTTCTTGGGATTTATCCAAATAAGGAAATGGAAAACATTTATGGGAACATGTACAACCTCTTCCACTAGACCCAAAAACCGTCATGTGGTATATGAGTGGTCACATATTAATTTACATATATTTATTATTTATTTATCAATTAATATTTATTACTATTTTCTATTTTTTTATATTTCTATATTTAATATAATAATTGATATAAAGTGATTTTTCAATTTCATATAACCAAAAATGAACCAATAAAACATAATGAATTCTTGAATATCCCATATTCAAGTGCCAGGGCATTGGTCAGGTGACATTGTTAAATGACAGATAACTCAAAATACATGACATATACCCATGGTCCACAACACTATGGAAAGCTATGATAATCATGGCACACAATGTGGGTGATATTACATAGCAGGTTTTATTATACACTAGGAATTGACTTCAAACCAACACACGCCTTAATTGGGTAATATGTCTTGTAGTAGGTTTATAGAAAATGTTACCCCACATGGTTTATCCCCTCATTAATTCCCAATGTTATGTCCACAAAAAATATGTCATGTAACTTGGTATATAGTTAATACAAACAACATGTATTAACCTCCATCGAAGAAACTGAGTCCATATGGGATTATATTTCTTGAGTGTAACATTAAATATCCTGCATGTAATATACACTGATTACCTAAGACTATTGTCCATGTAGGAAAAAATTATTACACAATGTGTAGCTTGATGTACACACCATGTGACTTGTTCCAACTCATATAAGTTACACACTGATCTAGTCCTACATTATAAGTAAAAGTCATTTAATTAAGAAATAAATACAAAATACATGGATGGTAACTTGAAGTACATGTTTTGTGTGAGTTACTAAAATTCTGTAGGTAAATACCATGTAAATCTCACTATGTTGGGTGAAAAATTATATCTTAATGAATTTCCAAAATATTCTATAGGTATATTCCATGTACAATTGTCGTAGATTCATGGTATTTCATGGGAATCTCCAGCGGTACATTTTGTTTATATTCAAATCATTATGTGCGGTCTACACACCACATAGACTATGTGTCTTTCCCCATGTAACAAAATTCAATGTAATATCATCACACACCATGTTGGTATACATATCATGTAAGTACATGATACATGAAAGGGACCATACATGGTGTTATTCATATATCATGTCGTATAATAGTGCATAACATGTAATTTTTAAACACCAAAAATGGATTTAATCAGATAGATAAGGGAACATGTTTTTTTCCTCATGTATATATCATATATAATAATTTCTAGACTAAATTTTATATCTAACCAAAATAGTGAATTTTGTTTTTGTACCCTTTCATACACCATAAACTAATAAATTTTAAATTAAAATTTATTTTCTAATTTTATTTATAATTATAATGGATGGAAATCTTAAGGAACATTTGAAAAGATAACTGTGATAATATTTTTTACTAATTATTAAGAAAATTAGTAATTAATTTTAGAAATTTTATCTTACTAAAGAATGAAGTGAAATGAATTCTTTAAAGATCAAATTCATAGTTTTCACAAGGGTGGATAATCATGAGCTGCATCAAACTATGAACACATTAGGTTTCTATTTTATTTAATTATATATTGTATGGGTTTTTGTGATAACTTAATTATTAAATTAAATATGATTACTTTTTATCATCCTTTCCTCCTTATTACAAATGGTTCAACATGTTTGTGGTTTATTTTTATAACCATAAAACCTAGGTTCCCATCATATGTGAATGAGGAAGCATACAGAAATTATAAATCTAACAAATACTGGGGATAATATAAGGGTGATAAGAGGGGAAGTCAACCAAGGAGACAGATAGGTTATATGTTGAATGTTGCAACATGAGCCACTCTTAGCTCAAAGACTTACTCACAAAGGTTAAATGGTTAGTGTATCTTTCTGTAGATACAAAAACTATTTATTAAAATATCGTAATCGAACAAATTATTTATTTTATCTTTCCAATGACTAGTTATTTCATTATTTGATTCATGTTTGTCTCATTATTTAATTCAATAGAATTAAAAAAATAATGAGAAATCTATAATAAAATAATTTATTTGTATTATATGTAAAATAATTTATCATGTACTAGTTAAAAGATTTTGGAAAATCTATATAATATTAATAACATATTTTAAAGATAAAATAACCAAAATTTACACATATGTGAACAAAATCCCTCATCAAAATATTAAGTTATAAAATCATTCCATTTCATGAATTAGAATGAAACCATTCAATAATTTATTTTTCTTTCCTCAATTAATAGACTATAATTTACTCGGGAGATCAAATTTAAGTATTAGGATGGCTAACCTTGTTGACATAAAAAGTAGTTTAATCCTTAAGTATTAATGTAACATGCATTTATCTATTGAATAAATATTATTTAGGATTTCAGGATTGGTGTGGCCAATCAATGGATCAATGAATTTTTCTGTTAATATAGTTGGAAATATTAGCTACCTAAATAAAATAAAATAATTTGTTATGTCCTCAATCTTATTTAGTTTAAGGGTAATATATATCCTTTCTACTAAATTTTTAATAAATAAAATATTTAAAATCTAATGGTTTGGGATTTTGGGATTTTATAAAATAGTGGGACACTGAAACAATAAAATTTATTATCTCAAACAACTTAATCAATATGATGTAATAAAAATATGGTTCAAGTGTTATAGAAACATATCTTGTGAAAACATATGAAAAGAATTAATTTTTTGGAAAAATGACAATATACTTAATATTATATATTTACAAGATTAATACAATCATTTTTACACTATAATACTATTATATATTTTTCATTATAAGATGTAGTCCTCTATTCATGAACATTCATCTCAACAGGTGAGTAGGGATTAAATGGACACTTATTTGAGATACTTAGAGGAAGCTTCATACATCTATTGGATCATAATATCAACTATTTCTACATAGGTGAAGGAGTGATATAAATACAAGGATGTATAAACCATGATTAGTCCTTCCATATATTTTTAGAAGGAGTATGCAAGGCTTAAGATAATTGAGATTTCCTATACATTGTCCAACATTAAACTGGAAGAGGGGTATCTATCTAGTGATTTTACCTTCAATTTGTTGTAGTATATTGACCAATTCGTGATGTTGGGATTCCATTCAGAAAATATATTATCCATTAATATCAAATTATCATCCTTACAACAATGTATATATTTATTCATCTTGAATAATAGGATGAATGTTTTAAATAATCAACTCAGATTTTATCTTTTTTTCTTATTAATGTTGCTATTCATTAGTGGGGACATGGTTCATCATACCATATACTGAAAAAGGTGGTATATAATTGTAGAACGGTTTAATCATAGTGATGAGTGTATGAAACAATTATACTTCACTTCCAAGACATAAAATATTTAAAGTGAGGGAAACGAATGGGAGGCCATCTACATTCGATGTGGTATGAAAGGTCAGTTGATGATGAAAATAGTGAGTTGATGTAGAAACTAGAATAAAATTTTACACCATGTATATTCTTCATGGAATGTTAAATATCAATTAAATTTCATTGTTATTCAATAAAATATATAACATTACATATATGTATTCAAATATAGGGCTAAAAAAGAATGAAAAAATTATAATAAGTGTAGTGAATTATCAATTTGCTGAAAGAGGGAAATTCTTAATTTAGTAAAGATATAAATTAGAAATTGGGATAGATATAAGGATTGATTAATGTTTAATTATTTTTTATTTCTTGTTATAAAAACATTTATCTCCGTGTCCATTTTTAGAGACAATGAGATATTATTTCCTATGTAAAATGATAGGTGTTTGAGTATCTGATACATAACTAATTGGTGATTAATACATGAATCAGTGATATAAAATTTCAAAATTTAATATTGAATTTAAATAATAAGATTCATTTAAAACATGTATGTTGTTGGATTATTATTTATCAATTAAAACTGAATGTAGTTGAATTTTGTTTTATCCAGAAGGGTGTTTGGTCTCTTTCAAGCTAAAACACTAGGTATACTGACAAACATACATATCATATTTTAGATAATTAAACAATTATGGAATAAATATGATAAAGTCAAAAAAACTTATAGAATAAGTTCCAAAGACTAATTAAACTAAACTAAGTAGATATTAGTTGTAGATTCATATACTTCAAAATAATAATTAATTTTTTTTTAAAATCCAAATTAGAAGTATAGAATATATATTTTTCAAAAGATATAAGATCGTATGGGAGGTTTTTTAGGGAATATATTATATAATGTGTTAAAATAATATTTAAATTTATAGTTAAGATATTTTCAACTCACTTTACCTTATATGAATAAATTATGGAATTGTGGTATAATGGAAATTTATGATTATACTTTTATGTATTGTATGCCTTCCATGATTTGTTTCAAGTAATTTTTTAAATAGAGTTTTGACTAACTTAACCATATGAAAAATATATTTTCAAATGTATATTTTATTTATAAAAAACCTTCTATTTAATTAAATTTAATTCATGATTTAGTAAATAATGAAATGCATTCAATAAAATCACAGAAGATCATAAGGCCTAATACCTTTTGTAAATTAGTTTCATAACATAACAACTTGTAATAGAAATGTGATGTCCTAGAATTTCATAAAGGTAATAACTTTTATTTTTTGTTTTTGGACCTAAATATTATTCTTAAACCATTGAAAGAGGCATTGGGTGAGTTCGGTGCTCATTCAGAACCTAGAGACCTGAAATGGTGGAAAAAAACATGTGCGAAATGGTTTGTCAGAAATCGTGTCACCTAGGTCACACAACTATGCAAGGATACTGAGTTTCTGAACAATGTTGTTTTACATGGTTTTCACATTTTTAGTCAATCCTTGTGGAAAAATAGGGGATGAGGAACATAGAAAAGTGAAGGTGCATGGTTTGCACACTGTTTGGCCAAACCGTTCACAATAAAGTTTTTTGGTGGAATCACCAAAATCCCTTCTCTAATGAAATAAATTAATTACCTACATCCTTCCACCTTATTTCTCCAGCACCCCCATTCTTAACCCATTGAAATATCACACCCTCAAGAACCTAGGAATCAAGGTGGAGCCTTCTTCCATCATATGTGTCTCTCACCATTAGATCCATTGGAATTCTAGAGGCACGATCTCAAATTCTCTACAATCTATTTCGTGTTATTTTCCCGATTTATTACAACATTTTTTTTCAAGAAACATTTCCCCATTTTAGGGAATTTGATGATCTCATTGATTTAATCTAACCTAGATTGAATCAAATCTTAATCCTAGATGAGGTAATCTCTATGATGCTAAGGTAGGTGGTTGTTCCCTTTTCCCATTGTTTCAATGTATTTCATTAATTATTTCATCATGTGTCTCATTAGACGATATCGGCGAAGCCTCCAATAAGTGAATTTAATTCTTCTGAGTTTTCTGGCTCATGGGGTTTGGTCCCCATTGTTTCTGAATCACCTATGGGGTGAATTTTCTAGGATTATGCTACCCCTTAGGATGATCCATACCAGAAATCCCTTATTTCCATTTTTTTTCTAAATTGTCTAAACACCCCTTGAGGTGTGTTGACATGTAATCAATTCCTTGAGATGAAAAGTAAATTTATTAGGATTATGAGCCATGTCTTGGGCCCCTATACACCATGTTTTAAATGACTGATATAGTTAAATTAATTATGTATAAGTGTATTATCCTTGTGCCTTGAGAACTTAATAGACATTTCCATATATAGTGCATTGGAAATTAAGTCTCATATGACCTAAGGTCTTGAATAAAATTAAAATTACCTTCAAGTGACATATGCCTTGAATTTCAATGGGTAGTGATCATAATGACTATCCCTTTCCCATGCCACTTATAGTTGGTTGGGATGAATGTATTAGTCAAGTTCATATTCCATGGGATATGTGAATTAAATGAGATTGATAAATGGTTTTCCTTCACCAACGATCCTTATAATGTAAATGAAAAATTAAAGGAGATAAACCAAGTTCAATATGTTATATATGTGATGTATGGTTAAGTGCAGTTTCCATAGTACTAAGGGTGATCCAAAAGGGTTTCTACTTAAGGGCCCCATAGATGGTGTCTTGTGTAATTGTTAGACTATAAAAAAGATTCTAAATACATCGAGGGAGACATCAACTATGCCTAAGATGGAGTTTTCGTATGTTATCATTCATTTCCTCCAGACTAGAGTGACACTAGTTCCCTAGGGGAGACCCCTTTGACAATCGATGGAACATTTGGTTATACCATTCCATGAGAGAGACATGGGACCATATGTGAGATACTTGGTGTGGTCTTGGAGGACACTTCATACTCTTTCTACTCCATTTCAGAGTGACACTTCGGACCACAAACATGGATCACCTCTTCCGGGATCCTAGAAATTAAATTTGATTGATCCCACTAACTGATACATGGTATGTCATTCAAGATTTCAATGCAAGGGGTCAAGGTAGTCTGGACATGTTTTATAAAGAGATGAAGAAAAATATTTTTAAATGGAATAAATTTTTCAAATGAGAAAAAGTTAGTTGGTTATGAAAATTTAGGGATGTTTCCCCTAAAAAAAATCACAAGATTCGTGAATGTTCAGACTTTGGTACATATTACATCTCACATTACCATTGCAGGTCCTATTGGTTTAGATGCACCGGCTTAGGCTGAAGGATGTATTTGGGTAGGTTTCCTAGTGGAACCTAGTCTAATGATTTTAGTTATAATTTTTTTCTTACATATAAAAGTTTACGACACATTTTTCAATTTATAATGCACGATATGGAATGGTCTTTAAAGCATGGGTGTCAGCCTAATGAGATTATATATTACACCCTACTCGAGCTCATTTGGTGCCCACATAGACTTTATGATTTCTGGTATAGAGAAGGTGAGGAATATAATTTTAATTATTGGTTTACATTTCTAGGATGGAGTTTGAAGCATAGGACCATGCCTATTCTAGAGATAATAGTTGTGGTTATTTTAAACTTCTTTTATTTTGTCACCATGTTGTATAATCTTGCATCCACTACCCATGCTTAGTAATTTTTCATATACATGGAATAATATTATCATCAGTTTTTTCTACTTATTAATTCCTCTTTATCACTTTATTTCACTATCTTTCATGTTTGTGTTTTTTTTGTTTCAGATTATATATAAATTTTGTATTTACTTCTAATGTTTCTTATATATATATATATATATATATATATATCCATTTCAGTGCTCTACACTTGTCAATGATGAAATATTCTCCCCATGGATATACCCAAGGCACTCACTACTTTCCTGAAGCCTCTGGAATTTTGATAGATGAGTTTGAGGTCTTCTGGCTAACCGAGTTTGGGGAACTTTCAAGTGGAATATGGGTATGGGACACTACAAAGTGGTATCAGAGCCTATTTTCCCTTTTGAATTACTATTTTTATGAGTTATGAGACTAGGAAATTGTAATTTTGTTAAAATCGTATTCATGGGAGTAGATACCCCATGTACAAGGGAACCTAAAATTACTTTGGTTGGGTAAATGTAGTTATTGATTTCACCTAATATGGTTTCATTGTATTTTCCCATTGGGTTACTTGGTTGGATTTTGCTATTAATAATATTGAATTATCTTGATTGGGTTGTTTAGACCAGGCCCAAATATATGAGGGAACATTGAGATCATGCATCATATTTTGCACAATATGACTGAATTTCCATGCATCTTTCTAGGCCATAACTCCTTATTAACACATGTTTTATGTATTTCTTGTAATTGTTGAATGAGGATTGGTAGTTATACTATTTAGTGTGTTAGTAAATTAATTGGTGACAAAATTGGTTTAATTTGACCAATAATGACATGTTTGTTGATTTAATTGGTGATTTTTATGTGTAGCTCATCCAATCCAAACACTTATTGAATGTTACACTTGTTCTTTAGTATAAGTGTTTGGATAATTTTGGCTGATTTTCCGATTGAAATTTATAAGGTGTATGGGAACTTATGAGTTGGCATTTGAAATTGAATTAACTAGATCATGAATCTAATTACCAATTGAATAAGGATGTATTTGAATGAATCAAATGAATATGAATCCTTGAAGGAAATGTTTAAATTTTAAGTAAAATGTGAGACCATAGATTGACCTGGCCATAAGAGTGGGTTGTCGGACATGTATATTTCTTCTATTTTGGATATTACTCAGTACCCAAACAAGGATCATGGTGAAATATAGAGGCTTGTACGTGCTTATAAAAAGGAATGTAAATTTACTTATTTATAGGTTTAATTATGTATTATAAATCCTATCTGAGGTGTGTGTTTGGAAACTTTATATATATGTCTCCATGATATCCTCATACTATATGCCAAGAAATTTTTTATGATCATACTGAAGAGGTTATGGGCCCTTATTCACCTATGATATCTCCAATAGTTTGACCTACGAGACCTCCTTTAGACCTTCCACTGGGTACTAATTTCCAGTTCGAGGAAATTTTTCATTACTTCTTGAAAACTATGCAAGGTGATCCTCAACCTCCACCTTCTTATTGTAGATCTCACCTTGGAATTCCAACAACTACATCCTACCAATTTATTAGGGATGGTGGAGCACATGATGTTCAACCATGGTTGGATTCTATGGTGTTAAAATTTTTCACCAATATAGACATCTAGAGTAGAGTATCAATCATGTGACCTATATCTTATGTGTCTCATCCAAGCGATGGAGGGATGTTCCGGCACTGTCTGGTCGACCCCAGGGTATGGTATGGGTGAACTTCCAGATAAAATTCTTCTGCTATTTATTTCCTCGTACAATAAAAATATATTGAGGTCAATAATTCATGAACCTTGAGAAAGGTGACATGATAGGGATGGAAAACTCATCACTCTTCACTAAATTATATCATTTTTCACTGACCTTGACTGGTGATGAGAAGACTCCTACTAGATACTTTTAGGATGGTCTTGATTATGCCCTTTTTCACTGGTGAAAATATTTTGGTTGACCACTGGTTTGGAGATATTGAATGAGGATCATATTATTTAGTTGAAGATGAGGGAGTCGGGTGACAAAAGTAAGGGTAGTTCAGCTTCCAAGTAGTCCATCGGTGGTTTATCAAGCGGAAAGAAGAAATTAATTTAGGGTAAATGAATGGTAAATCTTATCCAGCCTGAACAATATGATAACCGTATAGTGTTTTTCCAGTGTAGCAGGCTATGCCACAAAACTCCCTAGTATACAAGGAACATGATCAAGTACTAGGCTTGCAGCATGATGGGTCACATCCAACATTTCTACCGATCATTTCCTTCATGGACAAGTAACTTATGTTTTGTACCAACACCACCTTCAGGTGAAGGGTCATTGAAACATTATTAGGTAGGAATCTTGTCTTCTATGGGCCTTTTAGGTTGAGTAGGTGGTCAGTGCTGAGGCAGTCAGGCTTCAGAATTCCATCATCAGCAGAGTGTACCTGCTCACGCTTCTCGGGCAGCTTCTCAAGGTCAGGTTTAGTCCATATCATTTTTGTTAGTCCTTCACCAGATTAGCAGTGTCTAGGGTTATCTAATGTTATAGGTACTATTCTGGTATCCTATAATTTAGTAGCTATATTATTATATAATGATGCATCATACTCTTTTCCAATTGCTTCAAATATGGGAAGTCTTGGATTAGTGATAATGATGCATCATAATATTTTCTGATCGCTTCAAATATGGGAAATATTGGCTTAGTGTTTGAGTAATCCAATGGTGTTATGTCCCTCAACTCATTGTTAGGTGTTGGATTAGAGTATATACACCAGTATGAAGATTGTTCCCTTGATATAGGTGTGTATCCAGTTTTGTGGAGATTTTATGACCTTGGGATGATAGGATTTGATTTCATTCTTGGTATGGATGAGCACTTGCCTTATCAAGCTCAAGTAGATTGTTTTCACCACCATGTTTTTCTAAGATAACCTGAGGGAAATAATTATATCCTTAATGGAGAATTGGATATCTTGGGGAATTGATCTAGTCCCAAGTGAACTGGGTAAAGCAAGATGATTTCCTGGTTAGCTAGTCTTTTTTGATAAATCAAGGTATGGCTTTGGAAGGATTTATTCCTATTTTGGAATGTTTTAGGGATATATTCATTGAAAATTTCTCATGAAAACATCCTATGAGAGATGTTGAGTTCAACATAGATATTGTTCTAGGTGAGAAACCAATGTCCATTCCTCTATATTGGATGGAACCCATAGAGCTCCAAGAACTCAAGAATAATATTGAATAATTAATGGATAAGGGTTTCATATGACCCAATACATCAATATGTGGTTTACCAGTCTTATATTATAAGAAGGATGATGGCACACTCAGATTTTACATGGGATACCATTGACTGAACCCACTCAGAATAAATATGTTTTATCCTTTTCCTTGTATAGATGTCATATTTGACTAACTCCAAGGAGAAAAGGTTTTCTCTAATATTGATTTGAGGTCAGGATATTATCTGGTTCATGTGATTCCATAAAACATACCATGTACATCATTAAATAGAAGGTATATGTTTTATGAGTACTTGGTTATGCCATTCGACCGGATGAAAAAACTGATAGTATTCATAGATTCTAAATAATCAGGTTTTAGACAAGTATATAGATTCATTTTTGTAGTCTTTTTAGATGAAATCATGGTGTACTCACTCTGTTTAAATGAAAGTTCCTATCATATATATATCATTCTGATTACACTTAGAGATCACCATATATCTGTGAAACTAAGTAAATGACACTTTTGGATTAATAATATTCACTTCATGGGTCATATCATATTCATGTTATGGGTATCAGTTTACCAAGAGAAGGTGATTTTCATTATCTTCTGGGAGAATCCCATGAACATGTTTGATATACAAAATATCATAGATATTTCTTTCTATTAGAGATGATTCATTCAGGACATATCATGATTGTTTGTTTTGTTTATGGGTTTGACCAAGAAGGGTGATAAATTAAACCAGACTTATGTTTGGGAGGCAATGTTTTTGGAGTTATAAGTGAGAATAACTTCATCTCAGATTTTGATTCTTCCTAAGCAAGGTAGAATCTATTTAGTCTATGGTGATGCCTTAGGAATCGGTCTGGTTGAAGATATAATATTGGGTGATCAATTTGTGTAATATATATCACTCCATTTTATCCCTCATGAGAATAACTATCCGATACATGACCTATAGATTTCACTTGTGTTTAATGATGTTAACTGTTGATAGAAATATCTGTTGGGTGAGTGGTTTTTTTGTTTACACAGACTATAAAAGTATCAAATAAATCTCCACTCAGTGGGAATTGAATATGTGGAAGAACAAGTGGATGTAATACCTAAAATCATTCAATTTTAATCATTATTATTCACCTAGGAAGGGTAATGTCATAGATGATTCTCGGAGCAAGAATATTCAATCTTAGACTGTCAAGGATGGTAGCAGTTAGTGGCAGTCAGTGGCTCTATTTTCCATGATTCACATAGAGGGATTGAAACTGCAGGGTCAACCACTTCTAGTAGCTCTATCAGTGACATATTCTCTTCCATAATTGTTTTGGATAAGGAAATTATCATATTCTGAGGGCCATGTTTTGAGGAAGAGAATTACATGAGATAACCCACACCCTAGTTGGGTTTTTTGATGGCAGTGAGACCATAATCTTTTGTGTCTGGATATGGGTGGATTCTGATATACAAGAAGGGTTTATGATGGAAGCTCATGCCTCTATTTGGGGTTTTCATCTTGGGATTAACAATATGTAAAGAGTTACGCTTCATTAGCATTGTAGGCCATGAATGAATAAGTAGATAGTGTTCTTTATTAATCGATGCTCCACCTGTCAGTAGGTGAAGACAGATAACTAGTGGCCAATATAACTTTTACAACCTCTATACCCTCCTATGTGGAAGATGAATAACATCACCATGGATTTAATTATGGGTTTATTAAGATCCCCTAGAGGTTGTGAGGTGGTATGTGTGATCATCGACAGGCTGGCCAAAGTCACGTACTTCCAACCGATCAGGGAGTCATTAACTGTTGATGATCATTGTTGGATATACATTTGGGAGTTATTGAGACTTCATAGAATTCCCCTTTCTTTTATTTTAGATCATAAATCCCATTTAACATCACAGTTCCAGAAAGGGTTGGATAAGTCAGTGGGTATACAGGTGATCTTGATTATTTTATATCACCCTAAGACCAACGTGTAGTCATAGAGGAGCATACATGTGTTATAGGATATGTTGAATGCCTATATCATTGATTTTGGAGTTTCTTATGAGAATAATATTTATCATGTTGAGATTTCCAACAATAATAGTTTTCATGAAACAACTCAGATGCATCCCTATGATTCCCTCTATGGTATACCATTTCATTCACCTCTGTGCTAACTAGAGGCAGGTGAGGAAACTCTACTAGGTCCTCATCTCATTCAAGAGACATCAGAGAAAATCATGTTAGTTCAGAAGAGTATGACTACAACATTGTCTAGGAATAATTCATATACTGATCATTATCATAGTGCTCTTATTTTTGATGTGGGACATCGATTTATTATGTGTGTATTTCCCAGGTTGTGTCACAAATTAGTCCAGAGACATGGTATGTTATCATATAGTTATATCCGACCTTTCGAGATAGTTGAGCATGTTGGGTTGGTAGCCTATCTATTTTTATTACCTAGGAGTTACCATTCCAGGAACAAAATCATCCTCATATCATAGCTTTGATAATATCATGTCGATCTATCCCATTCATTTGACCCTATCCATACCGAGCTAGAAGTAGATGCCTCCTTTGAGGAGTTTCTGATACATATCATTGATTACAACATGAAGGTTCTATTAGGTAGGTCATTCCATCTAGTTTGGGTGGAATCGAAGCACATAAATGTGTAGGATGAGACTTGGGAGTGGGAAGCCAATGTATTTGTGTAGTGGATGAAACTATAATCTAATGATGTGATACTCCCCTCAGAAGGGAAACACACAGACGAGTTTTCTTGAGGAGGGAGGTTTGTAATGTCCTGGCATTTTATAATGGTAAGAAACATTAACCTTTTGTTTAAATTACATTAAAAATAATAAATATTTCTTCTAAACAATATAAGGAGGTATCAGTTGTGACATGGGTTTGTTTGAAGAAAATAGACCTGAAATGGTGGGAAACAGCAGGGGTTGAACAATTTGTGTGAAATTGCGTGACTTAGGGTCCATGCCCATGATAGACTGTATAATTTATTGACAATACTGCTTTTCATGGTCTCCACATGGTTAGTCAAACTGTGTTGAACACCATAAGAAATTCACCTAATAGTAGTGAATGTTCTATGGTTGGTACACTATTTTGACTAATCATGTGGCCAAACTATGAACAATGTAATTTTTGGTGAAACCACTAAAAGATCCTACACAATGAATTATTATAATTACCTCTTTACTCCAAAATTATTTCTATAGTATCATCATTCTTCTCCTATTTAAAGCTCTAACCCTCAAGAACCTAGTTAACAAGGCGCAGCCTCCGTCTGTCCTTCATTTTTCTCACCATTAGATCCATCAAAATGCTAGAGGTATGATCTCTAATCCTATCCAATATATTTCATTTTCTGTTCCACAACTATTACATTATTTAAGTGTAATATCAATTTCCACATTTTATAGGAACATGATGGATTCCTCAATTTCTTGTTACTTAGATGATATCAATGCCTGCTTCCGAATGAAGCAATCTCTACAAGGAAATAGTAGGTTGTCATTCCATTTTTCCATAATTTTTTTGTGTTTCATAAATTGTGTCATCATGCTACTCACTGGGTTATACCGAATAATCCCCCATAAGGTGAATTTAATTATTCTTATTTGTCTCACTCATGTGATATGGTCCCCTTTTATGGTGAATAAAATCTGTTGTCAAATTCCTTGTCTTATGCTACCCCTTTGGGTGAGCTATACCTTAATTCCCCTTATTTTACTTATTTTATAAAATGTTTTAACACCCCTTTATGTGTCTTGACATGTAATCATTTCCTTGAGATGTAAATTGAATTGTTTGAGTTGATTATCCATTTATTGGGACCCTATATATAATGCTATAAATGAATTTATCTTGTTAAATGAAGTTGTTCTGAGTGGATTTTCCTTGTTCCTTGAGACCATAATGGAAATTTACCAATGTCATTCTTATAAATTAAGCCTAATATAATCAAATGGATTAAAAAAAATGTAAAGTCCCTTCAATTGTGGTATTCCTTGAATTTCTAATGGTAGTGATCCTATTGAAAAGTCCTCTCCCCATTCCACTTATGGTTGGTTGGGTTGAATGTATTGGTCAAGTGCTTATTTCTTGGTCCATTTCACTTAATTGAGATTGATAAATGGGTTTCCTGAAATAATGAGCCTTATAATGTAAATGAAAAATTAATGGAATTAACAATTGTTTTACATGATAAATATTTGATGCATTCTTAAGTGAAATTGCCTTCGTGTCGTGGGTGAGCCAAGGGGATTCTTACTTAAGGAACCCTATAATAGACTCTAATTCCATTGTTAGAATTTATAAAATTTATTAAATACACCGTTTGTGACATCATCTATGCATGAGATATTCCATTCATACGTTATCTATTTTTCCTCTAGATGACTGACACATGTTCCCTAGGGGGCACCGGGGATTGTCTCATTGGAATGTTTGGTTGTTCCATGCCATGAGAGAGACTTAATAACCTATTTTAGATACTCGGAATGATCTTTAAGAATATTCCATACTATTTCTACACTATGTCAGAGTAATAATTGAGACTTTATACATGGGTCACCTCTGATGGACTGTTGGAATTGGACTTTGACTAAGCCATTTGACTGATACTTGGCTAGTCTTTCCAGATTTCCATGGATGATACTAAGGTAGTTTTGAAATTTGTTATAAAGATATTATTAAATAAAATCAAGGGGAATAAATGTTTCAAATGTGAAATGGTTAGTTGGTTTAAAGACTGTCGATTTGTGTCCTACAAGACCAATAAAAAGCTTAGGGATAGTCCAAAATTTGGAAAATATTACATCTCACCTTACCATTGCAGGTCCTATCAGTTCATAGATATTGTCTTTAGCCGAATTAGGTATTTGGTGGATTTTTAAGTGGGCCATGTCCAATTATTTTAGTTATTAATTCGATCCAAAATTTAAATTGTTATGAAACATTGTTTAATTTATATTAAAAAAAAGGAAATGGATTGACACCGTGGGTGCCAAACTACTAAGATTATGTATCACACCATTCTCAAGTGCCTTTAGTACCCGATAAGACTTTATTATTTCATGTATGAATATAGGGAAAAAGCTATTTTCCAATGATTGATTTACATTTCAAGGATGGACTTGGGAGAAGAGGACTGATCCTATACTCCAGATGCTAGTTGTAGTAGTTTCTATCTTCTATTATTTTGTCTGCATGTTGTATATGTTTTATACCTTGCTCCTGATTAATTATTTCTCATATACATGACATACTATTGTCATCAATTGTTTCTTATTATTTATTTATCTTCCACAGTTTATTTCACCATCTTTCATTTTTTTGTATCTTTTTCTATCTGGATATTGTAATTACTTCCATTATTCATTATATATATATATATTTTTGTTCTACTCTGATAAATTAGGAAATTGTCTCCCAAAATTCATACCTAATTCCCTCATTGCTAGTCGGTAGCCTCTACAGTTTGGTGATATGCGCTTGAGGACTTTCGGCTAACCTGGCTTGGGAAACTGTTGTGTGTAATCTGGGTCTGGGATGCTATAAGAAATATTTTTTTAATAACTCCATAAATTGCGTCTATATTCCATGGATCTTCTAAAATTGCACTATATAACCTGGGTACGTACATACGAAAGGGGTGATCTATAGAGACTAGTAAAGTAATAACAAGTGAATTGAATAATGTATATCAATACATTTTATCCAAGAGGAATATCAAGGTAACATTGTAGGGGAGAGAATCATAATATAGAATAATTAGACAAGATATAACATGATAGCATAAAAGATTTATGAGAATGTGGGAAAAACATGACATCATGTGTATCAGTGAAGGATAAATGCTAACAAAACAAAACATATTATGCCTAGGATAACCTCTTGTACACCATACATGGAATCTCATGAGATTAAAAAATTACCCAACTCATTATAGGGAAATACAATTCCATTCCCACCCACCACATTCATATCATGTACATGAAAAAGTGTACCACATTGACCATTCAACATCAGATCATATTTCATCACATATAATCCTATGATAAAGGAGTGTGGGTTATATACATGTATGTCCCCAATAAATTAAGGATAGTTACATCTAAGTGAATTCCATTGACTGGAAATGTGTATGATTATTCACTACCCTATTGTTTGTCCTGGAAAATCATAATGAAATTTCATAAGAATAATGGGGGGACATAAATGGTCATCGAAGGGTTTGATGAGAGTGTAAGGGGTATCTCATCACATTTAAATCATAAGTATAATAAGAGGGATGTTTGAAATCATATATCAACATTATAAATTGATAATGTAAAAGGTTAATATAAAGGAGATACTTGGATAACGAGAATAAAGAGAAGACCCCTTACCATTATAGGGTGATTCCAAAAGTATCAAAAGAGCTTATTAAGAGGTTGTCACACCATGGGGGGGGGGGTGCACTGTTTTTCTATGTTGGTGCTTTACCCCTCTTCTTCTCTCTTGGACATTATATTCCTACCGTCCCATAGCCACAGAAAAAACACTTTAAAATACCTCTTGATTCTTGTTCACTTTGGATAGGGATTGGAAGCTGAGAGCTATTTTCAAACTCTAAGATTTTCACTTTTGGTTGGTGAAAGAGTGAACCTCCACAAATAAATTTTATCATCTAGAGAGGTGTGAGTTTTGAGTGTCCACATTTTCCATTTCTAAATTTGAGCATGGAAAAATGAATTAGTTTTGGAACATTGCTTCTGTAACAACTTGTGGTGGATTTTAAAATGGATGAGTGAAATAGTTTAAACCTCCCCGGATTGGAGAAAACAAAATTTTAATATTTGTTGGTGAGTGAAAATGATTTTTCCATGTTTTTCTATTTTTTGCACATGAGGACATGCCCAAAACTAAGTGTGGTGGAGTTGATGTTATTAATATTTTCATATCTTTTTACATACTCCCTTTACTGATTTTATATGAAATGTGCATAATTTTTTGTGATATATTAATGTTTAAATATTAAATATAATTTATGAGCACTATTTGGATTTTTCCATTTTCGAGTTTGTTTAATGTTTTAAAAATACCTATAACCCTACTTATCCAAATTGCATGATTATTGTTTTTCGGGGTTACAAATTCCAATTCCAACATTTCATTAGAAGTAACATTTGGTAAATTCATCCATTTCGAGGGTCATATTGACCCTACAATAAGGACCAAGGAAACTGTGAAGAAACTGGACCATATATGAAGGTCGAATTACTGGGCTCAATCCAGAAGTCTAAATACCTTAATTATCTTCTCAAGTTCTGATGACATTTAAAGGAGTCCATGATAAAATTTTCAGAACCAAATCATAAATAAAAGGGGCCCAACAGATGCATTGAAATCCAGCCCACCATTCTGGCCGGGAATTAAAAATAGCACACTAATATTGAAATTTGTCCTGATGTAGACATCCATTAGAGCTGAAAGTTTTCAGTGTGAAAGAGGATATTAGGCCGGCCAACTTTGTTGAAGAAATTATTTTTATTTGAGGGAATATTCCTATTCAAAAACCGATTCACATTATAGACTTCGAAAAGGCATGTATTGAAATGGACAGATCAGAATTATTTACTAAAACCTCCATAACTTTGGCACAATAAGTCCAATGGACTCCAAATGTTAACAGTAGACAGAAGAACTATTTATATACAACTTTGAATAAGGATATTTCTCATGATTCGGCTGTCTGGATGTACATATCGGTGAGCCAATTGGAGGGGTATTTCTGGAATGTAAACAGTCCACCACCTTGGGCTATAAATACATCCCCACCTCTCCTTTCAAATGGGTTGGCACTTCATCACTTAAGGAGGACGTTTGGCATTACTATATCCTTGACAAGGTTCTGGGAGGATATGATTTGATCTTGTTTCAACAAGAGAGACCTCTCCTCCACTTCTCTTTCATGTTTGTTTATGTTTTCTTTCTATTGTAATAGTGTAACTTTCTTTTCATTTCAATCAAATTTTAATGCTTGTTTATTATTCAATACCTCTTATTCTTATCCACCTTCTGTAGTATAATATTAATGGTCTTAAAATAGTTTAAATCCATTTGAATCCCTTTCCCTTCTTTTTATTCCTCATTCAATCGAAATTCCATTTTTTTTCTAAAAAACTTTCGTGTGTGTGTTCAGCCCACTACTCTTTTCTTGTCCCTTTCTTTGTCTAATCTTTTTTAATCATCACCTTAAACATTAAACCTAGATTATAAAGAATCCTAATGGATAAGTAAATCTCTCATTGGGGTGAGTTATAATTTAGGGATGTTAAGTGATTGAGAGTATTTTCTCGATGTGTATTCGTTAATTTAACATTGTGTATGTTGGACTTAATATGTCCTGGTTTAATGACATATTTTGTTTAGCATGTGGTTTACATGGATTATTGGAACCACAAATACACTACCATAAACATGTACTGATTGATATTATAACCCTAAGTTAAGTTAAGCCGTGGATTAAATCCTTAACACTTGGGAATTCAAATCAACGTCAACTTGTGACATGGGTGTTAATTTAAATGCAATATAAAGCAATGCTCAAGGATATCACAAGATTAACTAACCTAATGATGAAATCACCCCAATAATTATCAATTTTTTAAATCGATCATAATCAATTAATCATTTCAATTAAGCTCTGCAAACAAACCACTCCCCCCCAATCAAAATAAAATCAACTAAAAACAAATAACTATTTCAAAGTATCATCGCTGAGGATTCGACCCGAGTGCTACTATACACATTAGCAGAGCACCAGAACTTTGACCGGTCGATAGGTGACAATCGACCACGTGTTTCAAATGGCACCACTGCCGGGGATGGTTCTTTAAGTAGTAATTAGTTTCTGTTTATTGTAAAAAAACAAAAAAAACAATATTTTAAAAAAAAATTGAAAAAAAAATCACAAAGAAAAACCCATCTTTCTTTTAAAAATCATAAACTGAAAAAATACAAAGAAAAACTCGTCTTCCTATTTCTTCCAAAATCTCTTTGAATGCCCCGTAGCCTTCCAAACAATCCCTTAGATTTATTTGACCCTGAAATTGAGCGAACACTTCGCCAACTTAGGAGGAACATAAGAGATAATCAAATAATTCAAGAACCAGTCCTTGTCCAACCAATTAAATTAGATATGGCCAATCCTAGGGAATAAACACTTAAAGAAGTAGCTGCCCCTGATATTAATTACCAACCTCTTGGTATTCAATATCCAAATATAGAGGCTGACTTTGAACTCAAATCGGGTTTGATTCATCTTCTCCCTCATTTTCACGGGCTAGCCAGTGAGGATCCACATCTTCACCTTAAAGAGTTACAAGTAGTATGCTCTACCATGAAGCCTCAAGGGGTTTTTGAAGAACAAATCAAACTTTGATCATTCCCTTTTTCCCTAGATGACACTGCTAAGTCATGGATCTACTACCTACCTCTTGGTTCCATAACTACATGGAATGACATGAAGCATCTCTTTCTAGAAAAATTCTTTCCTGCTTCTCATACTGCTTCCATCCGAAATGAAATAAGTGGTATCCGTCAGTTCCCAAGTGAATCACTCCATGAGTACTGGGAGAGGTTAAAAAATCTTGTTGCAACCTGCCCACATCACCAAATTATTGACCAAATCTTGATCCAATACTTCTATGAGGGGTTATTGGCTATGGATAGAACTCTCATAGATGTCGCAAGAGGCAGTGCTCTTGTTGATTAAACTCCTACAGCTGCAAGAGATCTCATAAGTAACATGCCTGCAAACACACAAAAATTCCATACTCGAGCACATGCTCAAGTCATAAAATCCCAAGATAATGAATCAATTGGGCCGAACAAAATGACCGAGTGGATGAGTGAACTTATAGGTCTTGTGCGACAGCTCGCTGTGGCTACCAAATCCCCAACCTCATCTTCTCCGCAATCAATGTTTCCTGGACCTGTCAAAAACTATGGAATCTGCAACTCTCCATCTCATCCAACTGACACATGTCCACAACTTCAAGAGGATTAATCTGATTCATCTGGACCAATGAAGCTCAATGCAGCATATTCTTCAGCGGAACACCAACCCTCAAGTATCAGGTCAGTTTTTTAGAAACTTCAACCAACCTCACTCTGAGCCATTCTCTTCTTCCTATAACCAAGGCCTTAGGTATGGTAATCCCATATCTCATCCTCCTCAATTCCCTCCTCAAAACCCAAACCAGTTTCAATATGGTCAAGGTGGTGGTAACTTCCATCAACCTTGTCATTTTGTTCCTCAACCTCAACGGAACAATCCTCTTCTTGGATTCCATTATCCTAGTGAGCCTTACCAATTCCAAAACCAATACAATCTATTTCCCAAGAACCAAACTCAAGGTAATCCCAATTCGGGACAAGCCTCTTCTTCTAAGAAACCATGGGAAAGTGCAGTAGAAGATCTTGCCTCCTTCACCCGTTCTAGCCTTAAAAACATTAAAACTCAAATAGGTCAACTTGCATCCCACCTGAGACAGCAATAACAGTCAAATTCCTCCCAACTTCCAGCTCAACCATTACCCAACCCCAAGGGTAATGTAAGTGCAATTGCACTTAGATCAGGAAACCAAATTGTTGTGCCTCAAGAAAAATCCTCAAACCCACCTTTGAATGTTGACCTAGAAAATGAAATGAAAAAGAAACTTGAAAAAGAAAATGAATCCATTCCCTCACCTCCTTCCATTCCACTTAGGAATCCAAATCCTTTTCCACAAGTTGTTTCTAAACCAAGGAAGTCCTTTGAACCTGATCCTGAAATGCTCAACATGTTTAGACATGTTGAAGTCAAAATTCCCCTCTTAGATGCCATAAAACAAATTACTAAGTATGCCAAGTTTCTCAAGGAGTTGTGTACCCATAAGAGGCAACATAGGACCTTTGAAAATGTTTCCACCCAACAGTCTATTCCCATAAAGTGCAAAGATCCAAGGACCATTACGGTTCCATCCCAAATCGGTTCATAGAACTTTAATGATGCACTCATTGACCTAGGAGCCTCAATTAATGTCATGCCCAAATACATATTCTCCAACCTTGGTCTAGGTCCCTTACATCCAACAGGTTTTTTCATTCAGTTATTCAATTGAAGCACAACCAGTCCTGAGTGAATAATTGAGGATGTCCTTATTTGGGTGAATGATCTTATCTTCCCTGCTAATTTCTACGTCCTTGACATGGAGGGTGAGACAAACTCTTCTCGATCTCCCCTAATTCTAGGAAGACCATTCCTCATGACTATGGGAACCAAGATTGATGTCCATTAAGGCATCTTATATATGGAATTCGGTGACCAACTGGTCTAGTTCAACATTTTCCAAGCCATGCGACACCCATTCGAGGATCACTCTGCATTCTCAATCCATGCTTCTGAGGAAACTTCTAAGAGTCAATAGAACCCCAATCCACCATGTTCTTCATGTTCTAATGATAGAGGAGTTTGTGAATATTGCATCCTCATTAACCAAGTGATTAATGGTGAAATTGATGTTGACATTACAAATGAAAACTCCATTGATCTAACGGATCTCAAAAACACTTTGGAATCTCATCTCACGTCTGACCTCCAATGCTCCAACATGGATGGTAATGAGGAAAATGAACTAGAATGATCATTTGTTGATTTAGATCTAATTACCCCACATTCATCCTTTCCTATCCATGATTCTGAAAATTTTGTTATATGTGAAGTGAACCATGAACCAATGTGTTTATATTGTCCTGATGGTAGTGATGTTTGTGATATTTGTACCTTAATTAATAAAGTGATCACTGGTGGGGTTGAAATTGACCATTCTTTGGAGAACAACATTGAAATAAAGGATATTGAAAATTTTATTCAGTCTTATGACTCCACTAATCCTCATTACTCTACATCGGTAAGTGATGAAATAAATGAGTAAAAAACAATTGGGATCTCATACTCTGCTTTTGTGTTATCTGATCCTTACATAAATGAACCATAAAAATTTATCCATCTTCCTAAATTTCTAGGAATAGAAAACCTTCACTTTGTGGATAAAATCATTCCTCAGGTTGAAGAAAAAAGTCTGGATAGAAATATTCTCTTTCCAACCCCATTGAATTGCAAGCACACCAAAAAGGATGGGAAGAAATTATCCAATGAATCATCTGGGTTCCCAAAGAAAAAGTTTTTCTGGAAGTACACTAGAGTTGAGAAAATACGATGGCCATCGTCAGACTATGGGTAGTCCACTTCAATTGTCCAACTGTAGACAAATAAATGCCGCGCTTCATGGGAGGCAACCCATGTTTTCTTTTACTTTTATGAATTTTCAATTTCTTTTTAGTTTTTCATTATATGAATAATGATTTTTCTTTTTCAGGTAACATCCCACAATCCTAGAACCACATCGACTTCCATTGGATCCCCAACTTCTGTACTCAACCCACCACTTGATGGAGATGGAAACCCACCAAATCCAAACCAGGGGGCAGCTCTTTCCCTTTAATTCTCTCTCTATCTCTTCCTCTCTCCACCTCTTTCTTATTTTTCCTCTCTCTTTATTTTTTTTTACCACTTTATTTATGAAAACCTTTCTATTTCACTTTCTATTTTGTGTGGGTGTATCTTTATAAAAAAACAAAAAAAATATAAAAACCTAAAAAACTAAAAAAAACCAAGAAAAAAATCACTTAAAAAAATAAAAAAAATTAAAGAGTCATACTTAATTACCATCGAGTTTTGAAATTTTAGCCAACCATTTTGGGGATTTAACAGAAATTCTTTCATCTCAAATTTTTTTTTATTTTCATTATGACTTTGGATAAAGAATTTTGGGTCCAAACCAACACATTTTGAATGCTCAATTTTTGAATTGGAAAATGATTTTCCCCAACCGTGAGAATGAACATTTTCTTTCATGCCAAGGCCACCTATGGCCATCTTCTAAAAATGTGTGTTTTCACCCGCATTTATGAGTCTTCAGTTTGTGGACCTTCGAGCTGAATTTCCTACCATAGTGTGTATTAATATGATAAAGACATTTTCTGAACCACATGAAAATCACAATAGCCAAATAGCCTCCCATTTTCCATACATTAATCTTCCTTTTGAAAGCCCCTTCAAGCCTATGAAAACCTTTTCTTTGATAGAGAAATTACAAGCCCAATACCTTATCCCACCCAATATCAACATGGATTTTCATTGCATAATTTTTTAAAATTTAAGTGTGGGGGGAAATGGATTTCATTTTTTGGTATCATTTCCTTACTTTCAGGTTAGTTATCATCTGCTTGAGGGCAAGCATCCATTTTAGTGTGGGGGTGGGGAGGTTGTCATTTAGTGGGATTTGGGAATGTATGGTACAAATGATATTGAAAAATGTTCAAAAAAGAAAATTCAAAAAAAAAATCAAAATAAAAAAAATCAAAAAAAATGAAAAAAATGGGTTTGGGTAGGTCAAAAATAACTCTTCCTCAACCTTTGATCTTGTTATAACTATTACAATTAGTGTCGTGAGGAGATCAAACATGGGTTGGGATATGAGTGTGAGATCTGTTTCATGGTCAAATTTCGAAAAATCAATGAAAAAAAAGGAAAAGAAAAAAAAACAACACTTACATTATATTCTTATTGGGAGAAGTTCTGTGTTTTGTAAATATTTCATATTCTCATCCCCTTCATATTTTTTTTCCTCTATTGTGTCTTTCTTCACACAATCATTCCCTTGTAAATATGTTTTTTCATTTCATTCCATGTTTTATTTCAAAAAAATGTGCATTGTTTTTCTATGTTGGTGTTTTACCCCTCTTCTTCTCTCTTTGACATTATATTCCTACCGTCCCATAGCCACAGAAAAAACCCTTTAAAAGACCTCTTGATTCTTGTTCACTTTGGATAGGTATTATAAGCTGAGAGCTCTTTTCAAACTCTAAGATTTTCACTTTTGGTTTGTGAAAGAGTGAACCTCCACAAATAAATTTTATCATCTTGAGAGGTGTGAGTTTTGAGTGTCCACATTTTCCATTTCTAAATTTGAGCATGGAAAAATTAATTAGTTTTGGAACATTGTTTCTGTAAAAAATTGTGGTGGATTTCAAAATGGATGAGTGAAATAGTCTAAACCTCCCCTAATTGGAGAAAACAAAATTATAATATTTTTTGGTGAGTGAAAATGATTTTGTCATGTTTTTCTATTTGTTGCACTTGAGGACATGCACAAACATAAGTGTGGGGGAGTTGATGTTATTAATATTTTCATATATTTTTACATACTCCCTTTACTGATTTTATATGAAATGTGAATAATTTTTGTGAAATATTAATGTTTAAATATTAAATATAATTTTTGAGCACTATTTGGATTTGTCCAGATTCAAGTCTGTTTAATGTTTTAATAATAAATATCACCCTACTTATACGAATTGCATGATTATTGTTTTGTAGGGTTCCAAATTCAAATTGCAACATTTCATTAGAAGTAACATTTGGGAAAGTCTTCCATTTAGAGGGTCATATGGACCCCACAAGAAGGCCCAAGGAAACTGTGATGAAACTGGACCATATATGAAGGTCAAATTACTGGGTTCAATCCAGAAGTCCAAATACCTTAATTCTCTTCCCAAGTTCTGAGGACAGTTAATGGAGTCCATGATACAAATTTCAGAACCCAATCATAAATACAATGGGCCCAACTGATGCATTGAAGTCCAGCCCACCATTCTGGTCAGGAATTAACAATATCACACTACTATTGACATTTCTCCTGATGTAGACATCCATTAGAGATGAACATTTGCAGTGTTAAAGAGGAGATTTGGCCGGCCAACTTTGTAGAAGAAATTATTTTTATTTGAGGGAATCTTCCGATTCAAAAACCGATTCACATTATGGAATTCGAAAAAGTATGTATTGAAATGGATAGATCAGAATTATTTACTAAAAATTGCATAACATTGGCTCAATAAGTCCAATGGCCGCAAACTTTTCACAGTAGACAGAAGACTGCTTTATCTAAAACTTTTAATAATGATATTTCTCATGATTCGGCTATCTGGATGTACATATCTGTGAGCCAAGTGGAGGGTTATTTCTGGAATGTAAACAGTCCACCACCTTGGGTTATAAATACATCCCCTCCTCTTTTTTCAAAAAGGATGGCACTTCAGCACTTAAGGAGGAGGTTTGGCATTACTATATCCTTTCAAAGGTTCTGGGAGGATATGATTTGATCTTGTTTCAACAAGAGAGACCTCTCCTCCACTTCTCTTTCATGTTTGTTTATGTTTTCTTTCCATTGTAATAATGTAACTTTGTTTTCATTTCAATCAAATTTTAGTGCTTGTTTCTTATTCAATACCTCTTATTCTTCTCCACCATCTGTAGTATAATATTAATGGTCTTAAAATAGTTTAAATTCAGTTGAATCCCTTTCCCTTCTTTTTCTTTCTCATTCAATCGAAATTCCATTTTTGATTCTAAAAATCTTTCGTGTGTGTGTTCAACACACTACACTTTTCTTGTCCCTTTCTTTTTCCAATCTTTTTAAATCATCACCATAAACATTAAACCTAGATTATAAACAATACTAATGGATGAGTAAATTTATCATTGGGGTGAGTTATAATTTAGGGATGTTAAGTGATTGAGAGTATTTTCTCGATGTGTATTCGTTAATTTAAAATTGTGTATGTTGGACTTAATATGTCATGGATTAATGACATATTTTGTTTAGCATGTGGTTTACATGGATTATTGGAACCACAAATACACTACCATAAACATGTAATGATTGATATTATAACCCTAAGTTAAGTTAAGGCTTGTATTAAATCCTTAACACTTTGTAATTCAAATCAACGTCAACTTGTGACATGAGTGTTAATTTAAATGCAATATAAAGCAAAGCTCAAGGATATCACAAGCTTAACTAGCCTAATGATGAACTCACCCCAATCATTATCAATTTGTTAAATCAATCATAATCAATTAGTCATTTCAATTAAGCTCTGCAAACAACCACGCCCCAAATCAAAATATAATCAACTAAAAACAAGAAACTGTTTCAAAGTATCATCGCCGAGGATTCGACCCGAGTGATGCTATACACATTACCAGAGCACCAGAACTTTGACCGGTAGATAGGCGACAATCATCCGTGCGTTTCAAGAGGGCATGGATAGGAGAGGCTAGAAGAACGCTATCAACTAGCACCATCTGACCCCCAAAATAAAGAAATCTGTTCTTCCAGTTGAGGATACGATCAATGGTCTTGCTGGTGATGTGATCATAATCCTGAATCTGATTACTTCCTGAAGAAATGGAAGCTCCAAGATAATCCATGGGAAAAATTTCTCTCTGCATATCCAGAATATAGCCTAAGGAGGACACCCAGCTAGAAGACCATCTGCTAGAGATGAAAAAGTTTCTCTTAGACCTATTAATAGCCTGCCCACTCCAATGGAAATATTCCCCAATCTCCCTAAGGAGGCCTCAGACCGAACTCTTATTGGAATTCAAGAATATTAAAGTGTCATTAGCAAACACGAGGTGGGAGATTGGTGGAAGATTCATCCTTCTCTGGAACAGGAGGATCCCACCATTTCTCATACCAGTATGGATGAGGCGGCTGAGGATGTCTTGTGTGAGGATGAAAAGGCTCGGTGATAGGGGATCACCCTATCCTAGGCCATGGGTCACATTAAAGAAACCACGAGACTTCCCCATGAACATAACATTCAGCCACAGGGAGAGAAAACATCTAAAATGAGGTTAGTTATCTAGGGGAGAATCCCATACCTGAGATTACCTTGTTGATGAATCTCCATTAAAGTCTATCAAATGCCTTGTTCATGTCATGTTTGATGGCTATGTTTGAACCATGGTTCTTTGTATTGATATCTCTCATCATCTCTTGGGCCAATGCAATATCCCCTTGCATAGAGAGGCCCTTCATAAATCCATGTGGTTTCATGGAGACCTACTGGGGAAGGTGAATGGAAATCCTTGAGTTGATAATGCTCACCAGAACATTGTAGGGGAAGTTGCACATGCTGACCAGTCTATAAGGAAAATGGAAGAGGGGTTCCTTATTTTGGTAATGAGAACTAGAGTAGTGGTACATGCCACTCTAGCCAAGATACCTCCTCTGAAGAAGTCATGAATAGCCTCTAATAAATCATTTTTGACCACATCCCAAGAGTATCTGTAGAACATACCTGGAGAACCATCCAGACCTGGTTAGTTTTCCGCTTTGAGGTTTATAACATCCTCAATGTTTTATTTCTCTTTAGAGATGGCCCCCAACCACTCATTATCCTAGATAGAAACATTATTGGGAATGTATTATAGAATCAACTCATCAGATCTCTAGTATCCATTAGACATCCATGGATTTTTTCCTGCAAGAATATATTTGAAGAAGGAATGAGCAAGGGACACCACTACATCTCTCTCATCCGAATAAGTACCATCATTCATCAAGATATTTGTCTGAAAAAATAATTTCCTCTCTTTGATACAAGCATGGAAATAGACAGTGTTCCTATCACCCTCACCAAGCCATCCAATCCTCACTTTTTCCCATGTAAGGCGCTCCTGTTTTAGGATCATGATTGTGAGAGTATCCTTCTTAGAGGAAAGGTCTTCAAAGATCCGATCATTCTAGGCCCCCTCCAAGGTAGAATCAAGACAACTAACATACTTCATGATCGATTCAATTTCCCTATCACTGTGTGGTATGTCCTTTGTCCAAGTCTGTAATCTAAATTTGAGCCTCCTCAGTTTATTATGATTGGAAGAACAATAATTCCCCTGAGGAGGTTCACTCTATGAGTCTCTAACCAACTGATGATAATTCAGGAGGCCAGTCGAATTCTGAAAGAACCTAAAACTATTATGGGTCCCCTGACTCATAGCGAGGGAGACCATAATCGGAGAGTGATCTGATATCCTGCACAACAGGTGGATGAACTTAGTATTGGGATACAAAGTAATAGATTTCATGTTACCAAGCCATCAGTCTAGGAGACACCATGAGCGCTGCTCCCCACGTTGGTTGTTACACCATGTTAAACCATCGCCCGAGTAGTCGAGGTCCATGAGGCCTTTACCAGCTATGAAGTGAGAAAAGTCCAAAATATATTTCATGTGGAAAGGTCCTCTTCCTTTTTTCTCATACGGGTTGGAAATGACATTAAACTCTACTCCAACAATCCAAGGGAGGATACCAGGATCGATGGCATTGAGATCATCCCACAAAATCATCCTATGTTGGTCATCACAACTCCCATAAATAAAGCACACAAAGAAGGATCTATTGTTTTGGGTAACCATGGTGGTGATATGCTGGTCGCTTGTCTGAACCAGGTCCACATAGATGTTCCTATGCCAAAAGATCCATATATGATGGTTTTATAGGTCCGCATGCATGAAACCATGCAACCTGATTCTTCTGGGAAACTCATTGATTTTGGGGATGGGGAGAAAATGGAGGTCTACACATAACCCCACATCCCATCTAGTTGAACTCACTAGATGTGACATCTTTCAATGTCAACATTCCTAGATGGAATCCAATTGAAATAACTACCCAAGAAAGGTGCGACACACGACAGGAATTGGCCATGAGTAAGTCTCGGAAGGATCATTCCCTATAAGAGTAATCCATTAATAATCTCCTAAACAGGGAAAATATGAATATTCAGAAGGCATTCTAACTAAGAGAATATAATCAATATGAAATGATCATGTCATTATAAGAAATAAATTCATTCGTAGACACGACACCATACCCATATCATAACCAAATGTGAATATGAAAAATGAATAATGAGGAGATAACATCATCAACCACCACAATATGGGATAATCCCATAATCGCAGGATTGGGGACATTTGTATCTCAAAATTCCCCCATAATTTCGACAAATCTAGGTTGTAGTACAACATCAATGGAATAGGAGAAACCCCACCCCATAGGGATGTGGGAATTTCTACCTCAACCACCCAACTAGTAGCTGTTTGTCTTTTACCATATTGGGTGGAAAATGAAAATAGGGGTTACCCATTCTATCCCATCTCGTGACTCATGTCCCCCAAGATAGAGGTGTAATTCTAGATCATATCAAGGCTCCCATCGAGTCACTCATCGGTAGAAAACTCGAATAGGTCATGAAATGGAAGAATAAAATACGAAAAAGGAAATAATAATCTCTCATATCATCATGGATATCAATCCCACAGACCTCACTGAAGATAATACAAATGATGAGGATTCAATAGAATATGGTCCCTCATGGAGGAGTTCCATACTAAGCCTAGAGGTTATAACACCATAAACCAAAGAGTCATCATAAATTTGTGTGCCCCCCATCCAATATTTCATTACCTCCCTTATGAACCTCCATCAAGGATAGAAACAAGAGGAAAGTATACGACCAACCTCCTCCTCCCCATGAAATTTATCCCCCATGATCTAATAAAGATTCACTTGACATGAGAAATTAATAAAGGAGACGAGGTTAATTAATGATGAGATGATTCAAGATATACATCTTACCAGATATATTCCTCAGTGATAGAATCATCAAAAACTTCCAATAGAGGTTCCTCTATTGTGATGGATCATCCTGATAAATTAATCACGAGCCAGAGGCTCGTCCAATCCAGCACCAGTACCGTCATTCTACCAGAATCCATCCCTGGAAGGATATAAACATTTCCATCAATTGGGGAAACAATTTAAATAGATATAGATGAATCCAAAAAGGATTCCCCTAGTTGGGTAACCATATCAAGTTCCAGAAGTATTGGCATGTCCAATCATTCCCCCTACTGTGCCAACCCATGATTAGATTTAAGAAGACATGCATCAAGGGCTCATGATTACCATCCCTTCATTTACAACATTATTGAAAGAAATGGAAGGAAAATACACATTGATACAAACAAAATAGAAACATCACCCTGACTGGTTAAGAAATGTCCCGATTCCACCAAATTTTGGGATCCCCATATTCCCAGTGTTCAATGGATTTAATGAACCATAACAACATCTGATGCACTACACATATTACTATTATCCCATTATGGGAACTATAGAGCAGTAAGAAGTTGTTAAAAATTGATGCTTTGTATGAACCCCACAAGGCTTATCCTTTGTGTGTTAAACCAATCTACCAGCCAATTAGATAACAAGATGGGAGGATCTGCGACAGTAGTTTCACATCCAATTCTGTTCAGCGTTTCCAAAGAAAATAGTTAGTGACCTCATGAACTATAAAATGAGGTAGAATGAGAGTTTCATAGACTTAATTTCTAGATGGAAAGGTCTGACTTACTCCTTGAACATGCCATTTCCTCCAGAAGAGATGCTATCCAGGTCTATCGACAATCTTAGTGATGATTTTTGAATTCCACTAATTCCATTGAATTATACAAGTGGGATATGAGACTTCTCTTCCATTTCCCAAATAATAGAGTATTACTTTCAACAGACTAATCTCAAGTCCCGAGCAGCCTCATCAGTCCCAGGGAAAAGAGTAGGGAGAGCAGATTCATCTTTTTTTATGCTCAAGAAACCCTCTTACCCCACACCAGCACAAGATCTAAGGCCTGCACTGAATTGGGTAGAGCCTCCCGGATGTCAACATCCACCCCCACCTCAACAAGACAATCAAAGAGGTGTCAGTAGAAATAAATCCCAAGAGAAAAGGAATAACATGTACTCATTCTGATATGATCAAGTCCATGAATACTTTATATCCATAATGAACTACAATTTTATTTGACTAATATATTCAAATAGGGATGATAATGTAGGTCTCAATGAGAATCTAGATTACTTTCCTTATCACCGTATATTGGGGCACACCACTCATGTGTGTTTTTTCATCAAGGATATCCTACAAAGAATGATAGTTTCTATATAGGTTATTTTGGGACCACTACCCACACAAGTGGAATATGTTTCCACCACTAACTCGGTTGAAGAAAAGTAGTGGAAAAAGGTTGTTATCAAGGAGTAGTAGTTAGATAGTTGGATGACATGGAAATCAATCTACGAAGACCATGGAATGCCCCAAGAAAATTTTAATAAACGGATTATTCCCTTAATAGATAATAATGAAACACAACCAATATCCTCATCCCCACCATCATTTAAGGGTTGATAAGGAGGGGTTACGTGCAAGAAGATGACATTGCACCAAGGTTAAATATGGCCTTTCCACTCTTAGATTTTATTCTAATGGATTTAAAGAAACAAGCACCTCCCATCCAAATGGAACAGTGGTAACCAAACCTCTAAATGAAACAATTAGCACCACCCTACTAGATCACAAAATCAGAATAATTCATCTAGGTAGATTCATCAACAGATGAGGAACTTATTTTTGGCTCAATCAATGTTATCCACTTAGTGGATCCCTTATTTGATGAAGAATGGGGTTAGGAAAATGAGTTCTCTTCACCCAATTGATGAGCTAGTGTAAGAGGTCATAGAATCCCAGGATACCAGAGAAGTCGTAGGTGCAACATGAACCAAATCCCTTGCCTCACTCCCACTCAAACCGTCAATTTTGAAGAGTCTCATAGAAGGTACCATCAACGGACCCAAAAGGAAAACGAAAGTTTCTCATCCATTGTTAGAATAATCTCTAGTCCAATTGACTTGGAATATTCACCAGAAAATGAAAAAATGATTGATTACCTGTGGAATGTGGGCATTCCTACCCTTCCAAATCTAGAAAGTGAAAAGTCTCAACTATATCCTATTTTAAGAGTTGTCCCATCAAAATCCAATGCTCAAGAAATTAAAAATCATGTGCAATGAATCCCAGATCTAGTAATACCCATCATTTAGATCATAAATATGATATTATGATGTAGTTATCCTCTGTAACAGCTAAAATTTCATTCCTAGATATAATGAACCTATCCATGGATCTTCGGGAACCTATCATCAAAGTTTTGATAATCCCCTATGTGTTTCAGGCCAAAGTAGCAGCTGAAAAATTCTATCAGATTTAGATTGGTCTTAAAGAATATCATTCTATAAATTCTATCATGGATCAAGATGAATAAATCATTATGCAAGGGAACATCAAACCCCTATTTGTGTATGAAAAAAATAAATGGTCTCGATATTCAAAAAATACTCATCGACAATAAATTCGGAGGAAATCTCATCCCACTATGGACACTTCATCGGTTGGGCTATAATGAAGACATCCTGACACCCCACACCACTACCTTATTGGGATTTGATAAAAGAATGTAGTAGCCGTTAGTGCCATTTAGGCTCAAAAAACAGTTTAGAGTCTTCATGGATGACATAGAATTTCAAGAGGTCTAACAAAATACGACCTTCAATGTCCTGCAAGGGAGGAAATGGTTTCATCAACAAGAAAAAATCCCATCATCATACCATAAGTGCATAAACTATTGCACTGAATGGTCAAAGGGGAAATTGTACGCCATTAATGTCCCATTTAAAAATTACTTTTCACATTACATTGATTCCAGATTCTATGACCAGGTATGGAATCGATCCTTAGTTGATGGTTTTGATAGGGTCACCACCCGAAATGGGAAGGATGTTGTCCTCACCAATGAAATCAGGTGGATTTTTGAAGAATATGTACTTCCCAGTAATCAAGTGGAGTGCATGGATATGAATTCATAAATTTATTAAGTCATCTTCATGATATCGATCATGGCCAATGAGATGAAAAGTGTTGACAAGTGCATTATCCCTTAGAACTAAGGTGAGTTCTGAAATAAAAATTCCCTTAGTCCATCTCTAGGGATCCAAGAAATACATTCCCTTCTCTATGAGGTAGAATAGAATGTGTTGTGAGAAAAATAAGGTGAGGACACTCGTATAAGTTTCACTACATCCTCTCTTGAAAAATCCCTGCAGTCTCTATAGACAAAAAAATTTGTTTCGTCTTTCAAATACTAGAATTGCGATCCATCTCGCAATTATGAATAATTCATCTTGAGGATTGTTTCCCCATCAGGTAATGATGAAGATGATAGAGATGTAGAATAATAAGAGCAATAATATCATACGGATTACCCTACCACATTCATGGAAGGTTTCTTCACCACCATTGACGAACTCCGAGAATTAATCTTGGGTACCGAAAAAGACCCATGACCCACTCTGAATAGTGAGGCCATGAATTTCGAAGAGCATGAAGTATAAAACTCCTTCCAAAAGAAGAATTGATATTTCTCTCCTATAACTATATATAATTTTCATGCCTCTATCATGAGGTGGACACTCACAAACTACTCTTTCTAGAAGACCACTGTGGTTACAAGCAAGCCACCAGAAGGACACACCTGACACATGCTTGAAAAAATAGAGGCTAATATCGACTAGATATTTATAGATAAAAACATTCATGAGGTCTAATATCCAATATGGATATTGAATATAGTCCCCATTAAAAATAATAATTTGGGAATCAGGGTATGCATCCAATTTTGCGGCCTCATCCGATACATCCCAAAAGATGATTCCTGAGTCAAGATCAAAACATTGGTGACTAATGAAAGTGTCAGATATGATGATCTCTCATTAATTGATGATTATTCAAGATATAAATCAATTATAAGTCCTAAAATGATGAATAATATTCTACCTTCAGATCCACCATGGGTGTATTTTTCTACAAGGGAATTCCCTTTGGTTTGGAAAATGCTGGTGCCACATACCAGCACGACATGCATTTCATTTTCAAACCCTTCCTAGGATTTTGTTGAATAATATATTGATGATTTAGTGGTTAAGTACCAGCATTTATCATACCATATATTAGATCTTGAAACCTTATTAAGGAAATTGTGGCAACACAGTCTGAAATGAACCCCTTGAAATATGCTTTCGGTGTCACCACATAGAAATTCCTTGGCTTCATCATACACCATCATTGAATCAATGTTGACCCCAAAGAAGAAAAATTATATCCTTGTAATGTCAACTTCATTCAACCTCAATGAGGTGAGACGACTCCAATTCCATATGGGTTACATTCGACATTTAATTTCCAACCTTTCATGAAAATGTTTTCCCTTTACTAGGTTGATGAAAAAGGGGGTCACATATCTATGGACCGATGATTTTCAGAAAGCATTTGACAATATGAAGAAATATCTTTTAAGACCACCATTTCTAATGAAGCGTATCTAAGCAAGACCACTCATCCTATACATGATCACATTGGAGTGATCCTTAGGCACCTTCTTCGCACAAAAAAAATGATACCGATAGTGAGAAAAAACTGTACTACCTCATCCGAAACATGATTGATGATGAGACTCATTATTCCAATAATGAGAAGAGATGCATGGCCATAATCATTATGGTCTAGAATATGATGTATTACCTATACCACCATGAGGTCCATCTAGTTTCTCATTGAAACCCACTCAAGTATATTTTCAACCATCGATAGTTAAATGGATTCCTATCATAGTTGGAGGTCATCCTGCAGCAGTTTGATATATGATTCATATATAATAAACCCTTCAAAGGTTAGGAATTACCTGATTTTTTGGTAGATCATCCTTTAAAATAAATGGTTCTATTTGATTCTGAATTACCTTATCACGATGTGTTCTCTATTCAAAAAAATTCATGAATACGAGAGATTATCTTCAACAATGCATCTAGAATCCAGATAGAAAATAGGATGAAAGACTATAGACTCAACAAAGTGGGATTGGAGTCATACCTGTATATCTGGAAAATGAAATCTCTCTCTATTCCTTCGTACTATCAAAAGGTTTCACAAACAATTAAGAGGAATATGAGGATGTCATTATAGTCCTGGATCATTCACTACAAGTACTTGCAGAACACTTTATAATAAATGGTAACTCATAACTTGTCATCAAGAAAGTCAATGGTGACTATGAAATAAAAAAAACGGAGTTGATCCATTTGATGAACCACTTATAAGAATTTATTACAGAGTTCCTATCAGATCCAATATCTAATTATGTCCCTCAAACGAAATATTTGTATGCTTATGCATCAGAAAATGGACCCATGAATATGGACGGACCATATCAGAATGAAACAATCAACAACAATTCTCACATTCGGATGGTCTTATCATATTTCAAGGCCAAGACAGAAGAAAAATGATGTTTGTCAAATATATAATTCATATGGTCCTACCAATAGCTGGATGACCCCAATTATAGATTACATTAAAATGGAGAACTCCCTCCAGAGAAGGATATATGGGAGAAGATTTGGAGATGAGAATTCAACTTTATCTTGTATGATGGAACAAATCGGTAAAAAGTCCTCTATAGGTGGGGCCTTGAAAGAGCCCTTCTCAGGTTCATTGATGGAGAATCAACTACCACCATCATGAAGAAAGTGCATGCATGAATCAATGGGGAACACTAATCATCATCCAAGGTATCTCATCAAATTTGGATGCTTTGATACTATTAGCCCATTAGGATATGGGATTGTGCTTAGTTCACCAAGAAGTTCCAGTCCTACCATGTCCAATAAAATTTCATCAACCAACCAATGTAGTTAATTTAAATATCCAAGTACTCCTAGCCATTTTCCATGATCTATGGTTTTACCGGACCATGACTCGCACCACCACCCAAGAAACCCCATATTCATTAGTATATGGGATGAAGGTGGTCCTACCCTTTGAATTTCAACTACCATCGCTCTACATTTCTATCTGTAATCAACTATCCAATGATGAGAAGTCCCAAAAATAGCTCGATGAGTTTGAGTTATTGGATGAAATAATATTTCAAAATATTCATGATTTGGTTGTCAACCAAAATTGGATTGAATAACATTTCAACAAAAATTTTCTACTCTGTCCTTCCTCGAAGGAGAAATCATGTTAGTCCTCAAAACCCAGATGATACTCAAGAAGAAGCCATTGAAATTAGGACCAAAATGGGATAGACCATATTTTATACACATGGTCTACTATAATCAAGTATATGTCTTAATTTCAACAAATGGAAATCTCACAACTACCCCCACCAATGAGAGGTTTTTGAAGATATAGTTTGTGTAATCATAAAAATATCATCTTAGCTACACACTGTTATTCATTATGCATCCATGATGGATGAAGATAAATCTCTTATCATTTTTCATACTCATTTCATGATGTTAAACTAAATGGAATTTTTCATCCTAACAATAAGACATTAAACCATATTGGGTCTATTGTTATTCCGTCAATGATCCATCCCTCATGAGTCTGATTTGTGCTGAAGAAGGACAGAATGACCTTGTTCCTGTGTGAGTTACATATTTTCATGGGAACCTTTATTATTATAGAACTTCATGTGGATTGGTTCCTATCATTATAGGATATGTAGTGATTCCCATATTCTACATCCTTACCTAGCCACCCTAATGTGAATAATTCCCTTTCATCCTGCATAAGGACCAGAACTATATTGGAAGCTTCTTCAAGAACTATATAAAACTTGATTCTCATTCAAATGATATATGTAGAGATTCCTCAATCCTATATCATGGTCCAACCACCACTTGATTTCAAAATTCCTTCATCTTAAATTTATATACCTCTATATTGTGAAAGGAGACCCTTTTTATTCCTTGTTTCTCACACCGAGCATATCAAAAATGATCTTAAGAATGGTAATTAACGTTTCCCCTTCATAAAAAATAGTAAAGGTACACTATAGGCCCATAAAAAATAATTATAAACACCCATCACTATGTATTAACCAAGCCTATATAGGTAAGAACTTCTAGAACTATGTTTGGCTTGATTCTTTCCCTAATAGGAAACGTAGTGATGCCTAGATTCAAAGTCCTAGTGTAGCCACCATCAAAAAAGAGGAAAAAATTCCTTATCCCTATGCATAGACCCAACCTGCATAGGAAGTTCTAAAATAATACATGGCTTGATTCCAATCATTATAAGATATTTAGAATCACCTGGATTCTTTTTCCGAGTCCAGATACAACAAATTAAAAATGCCCCTTTTGCTATGTATGAATTAGACCAATGTACGTAATTTCTTTATTAGAACTGAATATGGATTCATTTTATCCATAACAGGATACATTTTTGTGCCTATTTTTCACATTCGTGGGCCCAGCTGTCACCAGATCAAAAATGACCTTCCCCTATATATAGGTCTGACTTCTGTAGGGAGATTCATAGAGCTATGTTTGGATTGATTCTAACCCACACACTATATGTAAAAAGCACTTGAGGATTATACTTAGGAATAGTAATAGAAAAACATGGATGTAAAATTCCCATGTCCTTCATTATGTTCCCCATATGAAGAAGATTAATCCTTTTTCATCCATTGTTTCCCACATCGAGTACCACTCATGAGGGATTAGGAGTTTCGGAAGGGGATTCCCCGAAAGGAATCCAATTCAAATCAAGATCAAGTACTTACCAAAAGACATAAAATTGCATGGATCAAGTCCTAATTGCATGAAATTAAACTATAGGGTACCCCATGTATTATGCCTAGCTGGATTCCTTCCCTAACGGGGCACATAGTGACAGTCCCATATACCATGGTCCAGCTATGAAAAACAGGGAAGCAAATATTCCCCCATCTCCTACATGATAAATTAAATCTGAAAAGAAGACTCCCAATATTTTCCCCATAGTAGAGATATGTTAATGGATCATGATACCCCTGTATATGAGTCATATTTATGAAAGGGAGTTCATACTTAATGACTAATCATAGTATGAATATTCCCCACATACCCTGATACATCCTTTTTCATCCATCAAACTCTGTGAACTAGTAAAATTTGGATCACCCTGAACACCCACAGACATCGGAGACGGGATGTTTGTGTCTTGTGGACACCTTTGTTTGACTATGGGCACAATTTCTTGGTGGCCCTGAATAAGATTCCCACAAAAAGGGAATGTTAACCAGAGGAAAATCAATATCTATGAGAGGATTTACCTAACTCCATACGCCTAATGGATTCCAAGCCCCATATCATTCCTCCTAATCCGAGATTCCTCGAGATAATGGTTTAGACATTCTTTCCCTCCTGAAAACTAGGGATTTCAAGAATATCCTAGCCAGATTAGACCCTACATACTCATGATTTCCCTAAAACTTATTCTCTGAGACACAACACTGAAATGTGATACCAATGTCCTTTCTACAAGATATAAAACATCACGTACCAACGATGTTCTAACCTAAAATGAAATTTCTTCCGGTGTTGTTCATCTACCATGGAGTTTCAATGAACTATGTATGGACTTATTTATTCATATATGGGATATATAGATATGTATTGACATTCATCCTGGACGAGCCAGCCTGAAGAAATAAAATGAAAATGACTTCCCCCTATGTATAGACCAGATCTGAAAAAAGGGGTTGTTTTATAAATCATCGGGTGTGGATTGATTCCCACCTCAGGAGAAACATATTAAAACCCCCATTTGATGACATGGACCCAAACATAAAGCATTGAAAATGTTTCACCTTTTGAATGAGATCTACATTCAATCTATGGACTCCCAAAAATGTCCTATTTCAAGGATAGTCTCAAGAACAACCATATTTTCCTTCAATCACATCAGTCTATCTATGTCCTTCCCACACGATTTTAAAATGTTTGGAAGTTGTCTTAATAACATGATGTTAAACTGTATGATAGAACATCTTCACTATAAAATGATACGATATATGATGATATGTTCTTGTTGTATGATGTTAAACTTCACACCATCACATTTATTATACAATTCTCCTTTTCTTGATCATTCCATCCCCCATTGGTAAGTTGAAACCCTTTCTTCTCCTTGTTTCTCACACTTTTAACAGCCCAAAAGAGCTTACTAATGTGGGTATGGGACACCCTAGAGATTTATGGAAATTCAATCCCTAATGATAGGACCTGGATGTATGATCACAAAAGAAACATTATGGTTATTTACCCTATGATAGAGTGCATAAAAGTATTAACTGTATGACATTAAACTACAAAGTACCCTAAATATATCTAAAATTACAATTCACATGTGTATATACTAGACCAATGAAGGGATCCTAATTCTAGGACACCAAGAAATTAAACACCTAATCTAGCTCTAACAAAGGAATTTATATACCCCACCCTACATGTCAGTCAGAACCATGAAGGTAAATCCCCAAATCTTTTGGCAATCACGACCTGAATGTTTTTGATATATCAAAAAACCATCTTTACATCTATCAAACGCCTTGATTTGTGTGATTTAAAATCTTCATACACCTTCCATGACATCGGAAATGGAATTTCAGATTCCTCCAGACACCTTTGTTTGACTATGCACAGAATACCCTGACGACGCTGTATATGTTTCCTACAAAACTATCCTCTCAACCAAGGGAAAATTTGTCCTCAGGATAGGCTTTTAATACATTAGTACACCTAACAAATTACAATATCCATGTCATTTATACTGATCCAAGAACCCTCAGAATGATGATTTACACTTTATTTCCAATCCATATCCTAGAAGTGACATAAATTCATAGCCCAATTAACATCTAGTTACTCTGGGATTCTATATCAATGTCCTAATCACATGACATTTAAAACTGCATGATACATGATACCCAATATTCACCCTTAGGCAAGTTATTCCAAAGGATTCTTTCCCTCATGCTTCTTCACTTGAAATGAATCTGCACAGGAATATTCTACATATTCCAAACTTCATTGGTGAATCCATATCCCAATAAAAAATACCCCATCAATAGTTATGGATTATATCTCCATATGGATGAAAATTGATAAGAAATATGCAAGTCATGATTCCTTCCATTTCTGGATATATAGTGACATGCAGATATCATATTTTAGATATAGACATGAAACAAAATTGTCCCATCCCTGCCTACGTAAGGGTTAGAACAATGTAAGGAACCAACCCACATAGAAAGGATAAAAAAATATCCAACTATTATCTAAATTCCCGATAATGTTCAATCATAAATTTCCCTTTCATGTTTAGGAACACCACCATTCACAAACCATACAATGTGTCTTAAAATGTCCAAGTCTCCATAATCCTATATGGACATCAAAAATGGATTTCTAGTGTCCTATGGACACCTTTGTTTGACTAGTCTAACAATTCCTCGGTGTATTTGCATATGTTTCCCACAAACAGACCTGTTAACCAAAGGAAAATTCATCCCAAATAGTGGATTTTACTACTTTTGTATTCCTCTATGATATTTATCTCCCACCTCAATCCTTAGAATTGGAAACTCCTAGATTATTGTTTACATATTTCCCCATTTCAGTTCCTAAAGACGAATAAAACTTTTGGTTAGTCTATTTTGGAAAAGTTGAATCATTTACACTCCCATGGCTAGACTAAAATGATTTCGCAAAACAAATCTCAAATTTCCTGGTTATATGATTCTAAACAACACCATGCATCATCCCTCCATTACACAATCCAAATTTTTGTGGGTGCGGTTGCTCATCCAAAGTAGATATATATGCTCATATTACATTCAGACATCATTCCCTTAACTTGCAACCAACTATGGTCCTTAATAATAAAACAAATCAAAAGTTCTATAAAAATTTCTTTTCCATCAGAAATGGACAGCCAGTGTCCTACAGACACATTTTTTTGATTATGCGCACAATGCCCTAAGGGATCTTCCTAAGTGGCCCAAAAAAAGAAATTTTAACCAAATGATAATTCTTTCTCAAGAGAGGATATCTAACCACTATATACCCCATTTAAACCATGCCCCATATCATGTCCTATGTCTTGGAACCACTAAGTTAGCGTCAAGAATAATCCCTTTTCCATGTCTGGAAGCTATTGTGAAATCCTAAACTAACAAATTCTACATTGGGGACCTTTCCCTGTAAATCATGTTTATATATGTTCCATCTAAAACATTAGTTATAATAAAATCTATTCAACCTAAAACACCAGTCAAGATTGTCTAGGTGGCAAGACTCTAAAATTCCTCTATAAGATACCTGAAAATCACCAGGATGAAAACCATCAAAGGGAATCCTAGGAAGAAGTTGATTACTATCTCATTAAACCAATGATACATATAGTTAGGAAACAATATAGAGAAATCAAGAATAAAAAGAGACACAATGATTGTTAGGACAAAAACCTACAATGGGTGGACTATGAAAATGTCAAGTTATGCTGAATAAACCAACATCAAATTGGGTTTAGGAAAAAATTAGGGTAATAATGAAAAAATACACAATGTTTGTAGGGTTTTCCATATAACCCTAGCAATAGTCAAACTATGCTCGTTGAGTCCCCTGGACCAGTAAAAAATTAGGGCATGATTTGATCATTTTAAGTATCCTTAATTGTGATTCAAATTTACATTCAATTGAATTTTGTTTAAATCTATTATATTATGAATAATTGGCATTGTATGAAAAGGTAATGAAGAAGAACTGGATAACAAGATGTTTTCATTCCATTAAATGAATATAAAAAGGGAACACCAACAATTTGGAGTCTCTCTTTTACATAAAAACGAAGATGGTACATGGAGGCAAGATATATTACAATGAAGCTTGAATCACTCTTTCCAGTAGGTTAATAACTACCTGATGTGGAATATCACGTTCTTGTTCCAAAGGAGCCCTATGTTCAGCCTTAGCAGAGGCTGTTGGACATTCTCATTTCAAAAAGGACATAATGTCTCATCCTTTATGCATGATGTCCTCATAATCATCACCCGTAAATTCCAGTTATGCCTTCATCATGGATATATAAGCTTCACATTCCCATATCGTTTCCATTTGGTTGATCACATGGTCATGAGAGTTTCCTTGCTTTGCATCCTGATGGTGAAACTCATCATAAATATCTCAAATGGTCTTAGTTTTAATGAGCGAATTGATGAACTGAGAAATGTTTCATTCATGAGCAGTGAGATCCTCTTTAGATATGACAATTTGGTACACAGGAAAATGTAGGTGTTGGTAGTCGAAGCTTCTTGAACACAATTCAACGAATAGTCATTTAATGTTGTCTTCCTCATCATCAAATTTTTTCAATGGAGTTTATGTTCTAAGAATAAATATTTGATGCCACACCCATCTACGTATGACCCCACTATTATATAATGGTGTTAGTACTTTTATTCTGCGCATCAATGATAAAAGATATATTTATAAGAAGTTCCATCATGGTAGACTAAAGTGACCTGAGCTGAGCCACCTAAGAAAGATGAATTTCCCTCCCAATAGATAGTTCAACCTCTAGAACTAAGCATGGGGAATTGATTTCGACTTCAGGAATGCCTGGAAGCATCCCACATGGACTGGCTTCGGTAGGGCTATGAACCAAATCAAAGAATGATGTGGGGTATGAGTCACTACCCATGGAGATAGGATGTGAAGATGATGTACCTCCCAAATGTATATGAAGATGAATGGAAATAATTCTTATGACATGAATGGAGGGAGGTGGTGTTTCAAGAACAACAAGGAAAGGATTGGAAGCAACCAACGACTTTTGAACTCACTGAACTAGCCTCACAAGTACCCTATCAGGGTAACAAGTCAACCATATCTAAGATTATTAATGTGAGCAGTAAGTTTAAGCCACTATGGGAGGAATAATGACTTCCACATTAGAGTCATCTCGGATAATCATCTACTAGAGCTGTAGAAGTCTTATAAGATGAAACTCCCTCTTAACCAGAACAGAGGGGAGAGGTGAAACCTGTTGAAGGCATATGAATTTCCTAGAAATCCTATAATGGGTGTAGGTCTTGTAGATAGTTACCCTTTCTACACAATAAGATAAAAACCCATCCCAATGTTCAGTGATATAAGAGCACTTTTTTAAAGGTCCATTTCTTTTATCCATCATGGTTTCATGGGGAATACTATATGGTGGGAAAGAAAACCGAGAAACAACACTCAACTATTCGACCACATTGTCAATGATCAACGATTTGTGATGAATAGAGAAAATGTTTGGGAGAAAAGGCTGAGTGTGGGAATGAGGAACACTCACAGTATTCCAATACTCATATAACTGGAATTTATCTGGCATCCATCAGTACAAAAATTAAAATTTCCCACTAAAACAACATGGTGGAATCCCTTCATGTATCATCCCTAATATTATAAGATCTAGGAGAGGGTAGGAATGACCATGTTAATGGGCTGCCTCTCTACCAACATGGTTGCCATCATAAGATTACAAGCTCTAACACCAGTGTAAATATCATGAGATGGGAATATCCATCCACTCAGAAACATAGAAAATAAACATGCTAATATAAACATGGGTGGTACGTCTAACTGAATACCATACTCCCAGGTGGTGTATCGACCATCCTCAAGGGTAGCACAATGTGAGCCTTGGATTTGTCATGATTGTTGATTCAGATGAGTCTAGCTACGGTGTAACCTCATCCTAGACTAGTTATCCTGTATGAAAATTCTTATTAAATATTAAAATTAAATAAGAGAGAGATAATGAAGGGGTTTATTGAGTAATCCCTCTACCATGAACAATAAATTCCTCACCAGCAGAGATAATTGTTCGAAAATCTCCCAAAAATTGTCCACTAGAAGAAATTAGTCATACATATTTCCTAGAATAAGAATCCCTCCAAGATGATGGATGCACCATATGATAATACCCACTTCAAAATGTAATAAATGGAAGGTGTTGGTGCTCGAACACTAATTACTAAGAAGTTCGAGCGACATCTCACCTGGTGAATAGATTAAAAATTGGGAAACCAATGCTGTAAGATACATGTTTTCTACTTTTAACTTGCAAGGGGACTCTAACCATATTTGAATCACCTTGAATGACCAGTCCCATTCATCATAAAAGCATCCTCCAGACCACAGCTCCCATTTTTCCCTCTACTCCCATTTATATTATCTTGGAAAATATTAAAAATGAATGGGTACTATCAGATGACTAACCCCAAAGAGTTGTTTCGATGATGATGATTACTCTGATTCCACATAGAAACATTCAGTGTGAAAATTTTATCTTGAGTAAAAGAATTTATTATTTCTCCCATTAAAGAAATTTTTTCCTGATCACGTCCTCAGGATGACTTTAGGTGAATAATTGGGTACTGTGATTGGAAAATGGCAAGGAAACGTCGTCTTGGAGGCCGATGTGGTAATGACGCAACTGGACAGATATTGGATAAGCCATAGGCACTGGTTAGAGTATATTTATGAGGATTTCCTCTTGAATAATTATGTAGGAAGGTATCTTTTATTTAGTGTTCTCAAACAGAACTACCTTCCTCCTGGCCACTTATGTTTAGATATAAGGAAGTTCCATTATCAATTTAAAAAGAATCATTAAAAATCCAGTCCAATAAAATCTTTGGGTACAAGACCAAAAATGAAAAAGGACTAAAAAATTATAGATAAAAAATCATTCCTCTTACTGAACCCCAAAAACAGTTCACCGAGGGAATTCACCATGAATCGATTGTTCGTAGAATTCCCTGCAAGGTGATGGCATATGAATCATTGGAAAGAAAACTTAATAGCTCGTGGATTGGGAGATCCATGTACCAATACTTGTCATGCGATTATCAAAATCTTATATTGTGAAGAAATAAAGTTATGTTAGAAAATAAAAGTCAAGATAGGGGATGTAGAAATTAGATCATGAATGGGGGTGACCATGATGGGTTTCTGGTTCACCAAATATATAACACAATTCACAGATGGATGATTCAACAGAGGGATTGGTATATGGATGCATGAAGAGTTGAGAGAAACTTTATAATTACTTTTCACATATAACTACATTAAATGAAAATTTAACTAATCCACTCAATATATACGCAAGGTCCCTCTATAGTTCCACCTTTCTACCATAGACCAGTTCAATTCAGGACCACCTTCTACATCGGAATGACCCCCACTTCATCCCAAGTGGAACCCATTCTTATGGGGACTATTTTTTGGGTATTGAAAACTTGGAAAATTGAAAGTAAATATTACAATGATTTTTTGGAAAATAAATAAAATGAATAGGATGGAAGAATAGAAGAATAATGTTCAAAAATAGAAAATATGGTAATACAAAGAAAGAATTCAAGACTATATCGCTCTATGTGAACCATTGCTCCACTTGGTGGACCGCTTCATGAACCATTCATGAACCAAGTAGTTAACCAAATATTAAAAGTGGATCCAGATCCTGCAAATATTGTCATTGGTTGAATAGTGGCAGAGAAAATATGCCCCACATACAAGCACCATGAATAGTGTCAGTAGTAGAAAGTATACAAAGAAATATGGACCTTCATATAGTCCCCATGAACTAACCAGTTCTAGGATGAGGTGAATCTGGTGGCATCCCGCAAATGAGAAAAATTCATTAATGGGAAAGAGGTGGTGATATTCACTGCTGTGAACCTTACCCCTAGAAACCCCTGTTGATTGAGTTGTCTGTGGGCCATGTGAATTCTTGATGGGCTTCCGCAAAAGGTGTCAAGCGAACTATAGATCCATATTACCCAAAAATATATAAAAGGACCACAAATGGGATTGAGTATACATTGAATAGGTCTTGGAATCCTTATAGGAAGAAAGACTTTGGAGACCACCGACCAATAAAGTAAATAAACATACACGATTTCTAGAAGGTATCAACCTGTCACATAACAATAAAGGAAGGAAACATAGTAATAAATGTTATACCTTAAACATAATTTGTGAACTACGAACCATATTCCATTTTTGGATAACTTTCCATGAACCAAAGAGTCAATGCCCCTTCTTCAATCTGGCATTCCACATAGAGCATCATTATGCGGAAAAAACCCTTCGAAGTGTAGCACTACACTATGTGGATGGAACTCAATGCCACATAGAACAATGTTAACTAGATGTAACTTAGAACAATGTCGAAAAATTCAATTCCAACCAACCCAGTTCCATGTACCATAAGGATATGGGAATGAACCCTTCCAATCACATAGGAACAAGCTATGTAAAAGGGTCCTCATCCCGTATGAACAAATTACACATGGAATGGGTTATCTGCGGCTATTCTAATTTCCAATTCCAATCATTCCCTTCCATTCCCGTCTCATCCTCCATATCCACTCTACAAACCAGTCCAATAGCATCAGGACAAAATCTCTTCCAAATATACCAAACCCATTTGATCAAACTATTGGGAGCATCAAAATTCCCTTATGAGTCTGCATACCCATGGTATGTAGAGTCACATAAGTAATCCCAAAAAAAGTGCAGACCACCATAATGTCCATAAGTCTACATACCCATGGGAACCTAGGGTCAAACCTTGGGATACTAATGCAAAACTCCATATTCTTTGGACTGTTGGTAATCAATGGATTTTCCCTTCCATGTGGATCAGTGATAGTTCAAAGGTATCATACTTGCATTTCCATTTGACAAGGATCAATACTCATCTCCTAACCTAGAACCCATTTCAGTGCACTGCCACTGAGGTAAGCCCCTATCCTTTTCACAAGAGGTGGCACACTTTCTCCTCTTAAGAACAACATAGGGAATGTCCAAATGGATTGATACAATTTACAATCTTGGGTATCATCACTGAGGAGAAAATTGGTAAATTAAAATCCCCCCTCTCTCCGTTTGGGAATGTATCCACGACCTCTCCCACCTTCCTTCTCCTCCTTTTTCATCAGTAGGGAAGGAAAACTGGGCCTTTGTTGTATCTTTCACATCTTTTTATTTCTCTCCCCAAGCATGAATCACGTGGACATAGAGATTTGTGATGATCACAACATTCCCATGATCTAGGAAAATGAACAATGAGAACTGTGATACTTTCTCTCACTAGGATACGTAGGACACCTACGTAAGGACCATGCTAAAAGGAAATTCTCCTTAGAAGTTTGTCCTAATAAAAATCCCCACAACTCATGTGGGCCTCCTCTATGGAGTAAAACCCAAGAAATGATACTATGAGAACTCTCATTCTTTCTTTGAATAGGATATGTAGGACTCCTGCTTAAGCCCTGAGCTTAAGGGACATTCTCCTATAAAGTCAGTCCCTATAAAAATCTCCTCAACTCTAGAGGGCCTCCTCAATGGACCAAGCTCAAAGGGGTGCCCTGCCCAATGATTAACCCCAATCATGTCCCCCAAAAAAGGGCATACTCAATAAGAGTAAGTCCCGATTCAATTCTCATAAATGAGACTCCCTTATAGTGTATGCTCTAACCATGCCTCCATTATGGGGAATTTCCATTCATAAGTACCATATTCAAGAACTATTTGACTTTGATTCCTAACTAACTAGGATACGTAGGAAACCCTTTGGGGTTCAATCCTAATACTTCAAGACCATTTGTTTCCATTATCTTCACGTCGTTTCGCACTTTTCCTCACTTCAGGATGTTAAACTAAAAGGTTTTTTAACACCTCAACCTTCCACAGTATGTTTCTCTTTCAATAATGTAATAGCTTCCATTGTACGCAACTTTTAGATTCTAACACACCTTGACCGATCAAACTAGCCGTTATGAATAGAAATACCAAAATTTTGAAATTTTATAAATATTATCTATCAAAATGGACTTCATTTTTGTATTCGGAATATTTAAATTAGCATAGGGTGAATTTTTGGTATTTTTCTGAAAACATTCAATTTTGATTTATACTGAAAAACACCAAGTTATAGTTTAAAACTGAATTTTTATTTAAATAATTATTTATTTTATTTTAATTTATTTTAGGTCAAAATAGATAAATAATACCTATATAATTATAGTGTAATTCATTGGAGTTAGTTTATAATAATTATATATATATATAAATTTTATTGAACTTTTTAACCATCTTTAACCCAACTCCAAGGAGCATTTACAAATTTGAATAAAACATAATTTTACCACTTCTGTGAATTTAATTTCTAAAATCCTATAGACATGGTTGATATTAATAAGTAAAATTTTGTTCAATAAGATAAAAAGAATTTTTGGTGAATAGTTACTGTTGAGTTTTATTTACCACGGTTAAAAGTAAATAGGGTAGTTAAGGGTAAATATGATATTATTATTACCCTAAAGGATGTCCTAATTCTATTGGATAAGTTCAATTCGACCAAAAACAACCATAGGAATAATATAATATCCTTTATGTCCACTTGGATTAGATTAGGACATTTATTATTATTTAATTCAATGAAGAGTTAAAAGTTTTAAATTCAAAGCTTAATAACTAAACAATTTTTAATATAGGCTTATAAATAAGATAAATTAGATTATAAATTTTCATTAGAAAGATAAAAAAATTTCCTGTATAATGGTATTTTATTTATATATTTTAGATATTAAATAATTTAATTTATTTATGACATAATGATGATGCAATAATTACGTAATTAATAAAATATTAAAATATTTGATATTATAAATATCCAAATAAATATAATTTGAGAAGTTTTATGAATTCCACTACTTTTATATGTAAATATAACATTTTAGAGTTGGTTAGAAGAATTTTGTTTGAAGTAATAATGGCGTTATTAATTTTTCAAAAAAATTCAAAATAGTGTCAAAATTGAAATAAAAGAGTTTTTAAAAACAATATTATAATATTAATTGATATTATATTCCTACAAATATACGGTTAGACCATAAATATTATATAATGATAGTTGGATCATTAATTAACCACTTGGGGTTCGCTTTGAAGTATATAGTATGTTTATTAACCGTATAATATAAAAATACAAAAAGACATGGTAAATGTCAAACTATTTAACTAAGAGTTAAATATAAAAGATAAGGTTAATATTGTGATCCAAAACTATATAAAACCTATTGGATGAATGGTTTTCGACACATCCCCACATTATACATTAAATAATTCATTTTTGAGCCATTATAAATCGAAAATGATTGTATTATAAAATAACATTTCTAACTTTTCCAATGGTGCCCTTCACCTCTCTTATAAAAGGGAACTCCCCTTCCCTCAAATCCACACCTTTAAAACCTTTTGTTTCGGCCAAAATATTCCCAATTACCCTCTAAAATTTCCTCCATTTTTCCTAGAGGCCTTCTTTTAGTCAAAAATCCATCCTAAGGATCCCTTTTGATCAAATCAAAAAGAAGAACCCGAAATATTTCATCACCTCTTTCAAGTTCCTTCCTTATTCCACTTCCCCTTTCCTTGTTGTTTCCATTATAAAATAATAACAGAAGTATATTCAATATACTGTTATGTTATTATAAATATGTTACAACTATATTCATTATTCTATCCATCCTTTAAATGACATGTCACCATACGTGCATACGTACGGCTTACCGTCTCCACGTCATGGTGTAACTATTATACAATACATTATTTTTTGGATGGGTATAATAATGATGTGTAATTGAGTTAAATAACAAATATTACATGATAATTATTCTTTATATATGATATAACATCCAATTATATATTATTTTAATATCAAAAGAATGATATTGTAGCTCGTGCGTACGTACAAATTACCGTCTCCACGAATGCGATAAGATTAATTTCCCATCATAATCCATTCAAGACTAATTTTCATTATATGATTAACAATAATGTTTAAAGACTTAATATCATTATTAATATGAATAAGATACATACTATACATAACAAACACTTCTTAGGAAACAAATCATATAAAGGAAGACGAATCAGTTAACACCTGGAAAGACGATAATACTAAAATATTATTAACAAATCAATATTAAAAGATCATATATGATATCATATTAATGTATATGATTCTTTTATAATTTAATTAAAATTATTTCACCATTATACAGGAGGTTAACCTACCCTCATCCAAGGAAAAGTACAAAGTAAGGGGTTTCTTATCTCACTTTTAATTCTGTGAGATTTCCATTGTTAGCCACATATTTATAAAATGTGGTGTATTATGTACTATAATTTGATATATATATATATATATATATTATCATGATTCTATTTATATTCATGGTATTTTGTGATTCATTAGTTTTTTATTAACTTTTGGCCATATGACTCGATTGATTACAACAAAGTAAGGGTTTTCATCTCACTTCCTATTTCCGTGAGATTCTCGCCATATTGCAACTATTTATTTTTGTGTGGTGTATAATGATTGTATTATTTGTATAATATACATTAATTTATGATTAATTTCAACTTCAATTTATGATCCATCTTGCAGGGGATTTATGTTTCTTAAGTTACCAAATTGGTAAGGGAATTTCAAACTTCAATTTCCACTCATTAGTTTTTACGCATACTTTACTGATTATTTTTCTCCATGATTATGTGTGGAATCACTATTTGTTATTTGTGTACTAATTTACACTCCCATATCCGTGGATATACTTTTGATACACCTAATTACTCCATTGATAAATTCTCAAGTCATTGATATGGACTAGATAAGAGTAATTTTAACTCAATCTACATTTATGAGTTAAACATCCAATTCATTGGTGTTGTTTTTAGAAGAATATGTGTGAATGTCCTATTATTAATTTAAACTGAATATCCAATAATATTGAGTTTATTTAAATTTTTCACACATAATTATGCCGTTGATTTATCCTTAACCTAAGGATATGGTCTTTATTAGAGATTTTATCTCAATTTACATTCCATTAAGACTTCTTTGTTGTTGTACGCCAATTCAATTTTATATGGTGTATATAATGTACATTAACATAGTATATAATGAATCCCCTTATTCCCATGATATAACAATGTTTTTATTATCTCAATTATTTTTATTCAAGTGTCTCTATTTTGGTTAGGAACTCTAACTAAAATATCATTTTAAAATGTTTTAATGATTTATTATTCTAAATCATTCTCATTCATGTCCGTGATTTAAAAATGGTTTTATGGGTTTATTTATATAGACATTATGGTTTTAAAACTAAAATTATTTTAAAAAGTTTCAAAGTGGTATGAGACACCTTGATTCAGAAATCTATTCTAAACAACTTAATGATAAATTGTGAGACTTTTAAATGTTTTCAAGAGAAGGGGGATATTTCTCTCAAATAGTTTTGATGATTATTTTCATCTATGTCAATATCATTCATTATTCTATATTGAGGTTCATCTATAATAATAAAATATTCCATATTGTATTTAATGCGTTATGTTTGACTAAGGATGTGCTATTTTTATTCCATTCATGGTTGGTGGTTAAAATATTGACATTTCGTATTGTAGTTTTAAAAAGAATGTTCAGATTATGTTTCGAAATTTTTATATGAGGAATGAATTGGACTTAGTATATAATAGGTGGAGCTTGCTATAGCTCCTCGATGCATCATTTGGTCACATGAGAAAAACTAGTGTCTTGGCATAAGGCCTTGATAAAATCATATTTGTAGTCTTGGCACTAGGCTTTGACTATGTGGTCATGAAATTATAGCATTATGAATTCCATCATTATGAAATATGATATTGTTATTTCATGTGATTTTTTTACTAGTATAATATTCATGTGAATAAGTAAATCACATTATTAGAATTTATCTTTTCCATATTATTCAGAATTTCATGTTTAGAAGGCTTTTGTTTTAGTCTTATACATTGCCTTAAATGTTTATGCTTATTTATGAAAGTTTCAGCTATAATGTTGTCCGTACTGAGCATCTAAGCTCACCTATTTCTATGTTTTATTTTTCCCAGGATGCGACGATGTATATTATGGCTGACCTACAGGGATAATCTATCAAATATCAGTGTTGTCTATGGAAACAATGTTGTTGTAGTTTTCCATTTTATGATGTAATGTAAACCTTATGAATGTATCTAGCACTTACAAGGCTACTAAAATAATCGTTCTTTCGAGACATAATATTATGTTATCATGCCAATGATACGTAATAATGCACTGACTCTGGGCTTCTGGGGTTGGGGCGTTACAGATGGTATCAGATGACATTTAGTACAAACCTTGGAAACTAGATTTAGGTAAACTCTGATTAGAGCACATGGTCCTAAGATAGACTTTGAGGATTAGTATAGAATAACATCTTAAAATTTTGGTATTTTCTAAATTTTGGGAGTTTTCAAAGCAGTACATCCTTGTCTAGATACAAGCAGGTAGAGGAGGCTCTGACATAGATGTACCTAGGGGTAAAACATGAAAACACCACTTTGAGCTAGACTCAAATGGGAACTGGTTCACGACAATGGGCCTTACTGCACTCTTGGTTACGACACACCTGGGGGATATGATTAGGTTAATTTAAATTTTATTTACAAACCGATTTGAATGATTTTAATATAAGATGAGAATAAATGACCTTGGTTAATCGTGACGCGTTTCAAATTCAAAATAAGGTGTCATGATATTCTCTAAATGATTTTAGGACTATTGCTACTCACACAATGCATTCTAGTTTTAGTCAATGGATGGATTCTGAGGAAGTCATATTAACATTGAGCATGATGTAAAATGTGGGAACGGTGGTGGAAATAAGAAACAAAATGGAAATTTTTTAGGCATAAAAGATATCATGTTCATTCCAAATCAATTTTACAAAAACATGATTAACAAAATATATATTAACTAACTCCCGGACTCAAAAAAGAAGAGAAAGGTGATAAATGATAATAGATACATAATTGGAGACCATGGATAAAAGATTCCTAAATTTATATCATGTAGGAATGTGGAAGGAGACACCCAAGAAAGTGTCTCAATGGAAGAAAGAAATTCTTTATGTGTGGGAAAGAAGGACATAAAGTAAATAATTTCTAAGGAAAAATGAAGAGTACCATTGATGAAAATAAAAATGGTCCCAAGAATCCATTTACAGTCATTTTTAATAAATGTAGAGGACCTGGCCATTACCCAAGTGAATTCCCTATTCTATAGGATATTCTCTTGGTTAAAGAAGAAGCTATGTGGAAATAAATGGATGGAGAAATGTTTAAAATTATTAGTGCTCCTTATTGATTGGATTAATTTGGAATAATTTTCTCTTGTATTTTTAACCCTACAGTTTGTCATGTAAAATTGATATTTGAGGAATAATTATCTATTATCCTGTGGATATAGTTATAAATAACCATTTGGTTTTATTTGATCATTAGGTTTGAGGCAGTTACATGTTATTATATTTTGGGATGAAAATTCAAGCTATGAGATAACATATGTGGTTAAATTATGTTATGTTTATTTTGAGGAATTTATTTCCTTTTTTTAATCTTATAAAATATAGTTTTTGAAAAAGGACAACACATAGACTGTGTGACAAGCCGTCATGTTATACAAAGCTGTGGGAATCGAATCCACAACTAGAGTGCGATTGGGATTTATCACCTACCAATGGACTACATGAAGTCCCTAGTTAGTGTGACAAATTATTTTTAGTTAAATGATTTTATTTATCAATAATAAGTTGATTTGGGATCTTATGTATTATCAAATGAATACCCTTAGTATAAAAAATTTATTTTGTGATTAAGTGATAAATTTAGTTTTGGAAGATGTTTGCTCTGTTAGGAACACTATATGCCTAAGGAAAATAGAATATATGGGATTTTATTTGAGGAGTAATTATATATTTTTATCTATGTTTTTATTGTGAATTTATAGTGATTTTGGTTATTTAGGGAAATGATTAACCTATAATAGAGAATATGAAATTAGGTTAATTAATTTTAAGTATGTTACTTTAAGAGTTGTCGATGTCATTTGGAGATACAATTTAACGTGGAAGACTACATAACCAAATTCTTCTAAGTTTTGGGTTTAAAAATTAGTTTGGATTATAATTCATGATTTTATGGACAATTGTTTATTGAATGGTATTTATTTAAATTTGGGGTATTGTTGGTTTAATTTTAGAAATTAAGATTAGAGTTTCTTTCTCTAAAGGAATATACTTTTGGGGATCATCTGATCTTGTACTAACTGTTTTGGTTTTTATTAATCTATAAATACAAGGTAAATATATATTTTATCCTTTTTGGATCATGTGAATCTCTAGAAGTTGATTCTAGCTCTTAAGGTGTGACAAGTCATCTTGAATACTCATCGTTTGAAAAAAAACAAGTTAGTGGTAGAAATTTATTTAAGAATGAATATCTACTTAAAAAGTAAGTATATATGATTATGTACATAGTCAATATCATTAATAAATTCATCATCTTTATGAAATTTAACTTAAAACAAAAAATGTAGCCCATTTACTTTTCATAATGGGAAACTAATGACCGTTTTTTACATCAATTGTTTTTGGTTTTCTTGTTGTCAACATTCTCCTGATCATGATTTATATCCCTCTCCATCAGAACTTGACACTTAGTTTATCTTCTATATCCATGTTTTCCTACTTGGAATCTTAGTTTGGGTAATCTCGGGTGACCTTTGTACTTATCTTTTTTTCTTTTAAAGTGATAGTTTTACTGACTCTTTTTCCAATGTGGGATGTTCAATTAAGATCCCAAGGCCTTTTTAAAAAATTTTGAGGATGCAATTTCCAAAAGGGGGGAAGAATTTAACACCCCAAGCTTCCATGACATGTTTCCCTTTGAATAATGTAATAGCTTGCGTTGTACGCAACTTCGAGATTCTAACACACCGTGACCAATCAAACTAGCCATTATGAATAGTAATACCCACTTTTTGATATTTTATAAATTTTATCATACAATATGGACTTCAGTTTTGGATTCGGAATATCAAAGTTATCTTAGGGTGAATTTTTTTTATTTTTCTAAAAACATTCAATTTTGATGAATGGTGAAAAACACTAAGTTATGGTTTAAAACTGATTTTTAAATAATAAATTATTTTATTTAAATTTATTTTAGGTCAAAATAAATATATAATACCTACATAGGGTCAATGTAATTCATTTGAGTTAGTTTACAATAATTTTAGATATATAAAAATTTTATTAAAATTTTTAACCGTCTTTTACCCACCTCCTAGGAGAATTATCAAATTTGAATAAAACATTATTTATCTGTTTCTGTGAATTTAATTTCAGAAATATGAGAGACAGAATTGATATAAGTAATTATAATGTGGTTCAATAAGATCAAAATAATTTTTGGTGAATAATAACTTTTAACTTTTATTTACCATAATTAAAAGTAAATTGGGTAATTAAGGGTAAAAATGATATTATTATTACCCTAACACATGTACTAATTCTATTAGATAAGTGTAATTCGACCAAAAACAACCTTAGGAATAAAATATGATCCTCTAGGTCCACTGGGATTAGATTAGGACATTTATTAGTATTTAATTCAAAGAAGAGTTAAAAGTGTTAAATTCAAAGCATAATAACTATACCATTTTTAATATTTGGTTATACATAATATAAATTATATTATAAATATTCACTAGAAATATAAAACTATTTCCTACATAATAGTATTTTATTTATATTTTTTAGACATTATATAATTTAATTTATTTGTGACACAATGATGATAAAGTAATTACCTAATTAATGAAATATTAAAATATTTTATATTATAAATATCCTAATCAATGTAATTTGAGAATTTTTATGAATTAAAATAATTTTATAGGTTAATATGAAATGTTAGGGATGGTTAGATTAATTGTTTTCGAATTAATAATGCTGTTATGAATTTCGCAAAAGAAAAATAACAAATAGTGTCAAAATTGACATAAACGAGTTTCTAAAACAAATATTATATTCTTAATTGATATTATATTCCTAAAAATATATGGTTCGTCCAAAAGTATTATATAATGGTATGTGTATTATTAATAAACCACTTGGGGTTCTCTTGGATGTATATAGTATGTTTATTAACCATATAATATAAAAATACATAGAGACATGGTAAATGTCCAAGTATTTAACTACGAGTTAAATTTAAAAGATAAGGTAAATATAGTGACCTAAACCTATATAAAACCTATTGTATGTGTTTTTTTGAACCATACCCACCTTATAATTTAAGGAATTCATTTTCTAGCCATCAGAAACTGAAATTTGTTTTATTATAAAATAATATTTCTAGCTTTTTCTAAGGTTCCCCTCACCCCTCTTATAAAAGGGCACTCCCCCATCCCTCAAATTCACACCTTCAAAACCTTTTTTATCAGACAAAATCTTCCCAAATATCGTCTCAAATGTCCTAACATCATCCTAGAGTCATTACATTAATCATAAATCCAACCTATGGATCACTTTTAATCAAATCAAAAGGATGAACTCGATGAAGAGGTAAATATTTCATCACCTCTTTCAAGTTCCTTCTTTCGTCCACTTCCTCTTTCTTTGTTGTTTTCATTATAAAATAATAAATCAAGTATATTCTATATATTTTGATGTTATTATAAATATGGTACAACCATATTCATTATTCTATCCATCCTTTGAATGATATGTCCCCATACCTACAGATGTATGACTTATTGTCTCCACGTCATGCTGTAATTGTTATTCAATACATTATTATTTGAATGGGTATAATAATGATGTGTAACTAATGTAAATAATAAATATTACATGATAATGATTCTTTATATATGATATACCATCCAATTATATATTATTTTAATATCACAAGAATGATTTTGTTGCTCGTGCGTACATACGGATTACAGTCTCCATGAACGCTATGAGATTAATTCCCCATAATAGTACATTCAAGACCAATTTTAATTATATGATTAAAAATAATTTTTAAATACTTAATATAATTCGGAATATGAATAAGATAAATCCTATTCATAATATACACTACTTAAGAAACAAATCATATAAAAGAAAACGAATCAGTTAACACCTGAAACGACTATAATACTAAAATATTATTAACAAATCAATATTAAAAGAACATATATGATATAATATTAATATATATGATTATTTTATAATTTAATAACAATTACGTCACCAATATATAATAGTTTATACTACCCTTGACCAAGGAAAAGTACAATGTAAGGGGTTTCTTATCACAATTTTAATTCCGTGAGGTTTCCATTGTTCTCCAATTATTTATTAATTGTGGTGTATTGTGTGATGTCATTTGATATATATATTATCATTATACTCTTTATATTCATGGTATTTTGTGATTAATTTGGTTGTTATTAAATTTTGTCCATACGACTCGATTGATTACAACGAAGTAAGGGTTTTTATCTCACTTCAAATTTCCGTGAGATTCATGCCATACTGCCACTATTTCCTTTTGTGTGGTGTATGTACTACAAAATGATTTTATTATTTGTGTAATATAATTATATTTATGAGTAATTTCGTCTTAATTTTATTATCCATATTTCATGGGATGTATTTTTCTTAAGTTACGAAATTGGTAAGGGAATTTCAAATTTTAATTTCCACTCATTCGGCTTTACGCATACTTCATTGATTATTGTACTCCATGAATATGTGTGGAATCACTATTTATTATTTGTGTAGTATTTTACACTCCCATTTATGTGGATATAACTTTGATACACATAATAAATTCATTGATAAAATCTCATGTCATCGATATTAACTTTATAAGAGTAATTTTAACTCAATCTCCGTTTATGAGTTAAACATCCAATTCATTGGAGTTGTTTTTACAAGAATATGTGTGAATGTCGTCTGATTTGTTTACAATGAATATCAAATAATATTGAGTGTATTTATATTTTTCACACATAATTATGTCTTTGATTTATCCATAACCTAAGGATATGGTCTTTATAAGAGATTTCATCTCAATTTACATTCCATTGAGACTTCTATGTTGTTATATGCCAATTCACATCTATATAGTGTATTTAATGTACTTTGACATAGTATATCATGAATACCTTTGTTCAAATGATATTATAATTTTTTTATTACGTCAATTATTTTTATTCACATGTCTCTCTTTTTGTTAGGAAATCTAACTAAAATTTCATTTTAAATTGTTTGAAAGATTTATTATTCTAAATATTTCTCATTAATGTACATGTTTAAAAAAAGGTTTTAAGGATTTATTTATATGGACAATAATGTTTTAAATTATAATTCCTTTTAAAAATTTCAATGTGGAATGTGACACTTTGATTCTAAATACTATTTTAAATGGCTTCTTGATAAATAGTGATACTTTTAAATGTTTTCATGAAAAAGGGGGATATTTCTATCAAATAGTTTTGATGATTATTTTCATCAATGTCAATATCATTCATTATTATATATTGAGGTTGATCTATTATAATACAATCTTACATATAGTATTGAATGAGTTTTAATTGACTGAGGATGTGCTATTTTTAAAGCATTCATGTTTTTTGGTTAAAATATTTACATTTCGTATGCTAACATTAATAAGAATGTTCAGATTTTGTTTCAACCTTTTTATATGAGGAATGCATTAGACTAAGTATGTGATGGGTGGATCCCTATGTATATTATCTATGCATCGATAGGTATCATGAGAAAAATTAGTGTCTTGTCACAAGGTCTTGACAAAATCTTATTTGTAGTCTTGGAACAAGGCCTTGACTATGTGGATATGATAGTCTGGAATTATGCATTCCATCATTATGAATGTGGATATTGATATTTCATGTGATTATTGGACTAGTATAATATACATGTGAATAAGTAAATGGAATTATTTGATTTTATCATTTTCATATTATGCTGATGTTCAAACTTAAAAGGCTTTTGTTTTAGTCTTATACATTGCATTAAATTATTTTTAATGGTTGGGGCCGAATCCTCAATTTATTATTTAAATTAAATACCTCTTTAGTGTGGGTAGAGGGAGAACCATTACAAAGCCTGAAGGCCCAAGGACAAGTGGCTTGAATACAAGGCTTGAAAGACCATTATTTGGCCCAAAGGACCCCTCGGTGAATAGTACTGCTATAGTACCCACGCTACTACAGTACGTACTACAGTACCATCTGCCGCTATAGTGCCTTGCAATAGTGCCTCCACCGCTACAGTGCCGTCGCTGCTATAGTTTTTCCACTGCTATAGTACCCTGCTACAGTACTGCTACAGTACCCCCGAAAATTCATCCATACTCGGATTTGATCCCGGATCTTTTGGATGCCAAGCAGGAGCTTGTACCACATGGGTACAAGCTCGTTGGCTTATACATTACATTAAATGTTTATGGTTAGTTATGAAAATTTCTTCTATAATGTTATCCTTACTGAGCATCTAAGCTCACCACTTTCTATGTTTTATTTTTCCCAGGATGTGAAGAGGTATATTATGACTGACCTGTAGGGATAGTCTATGAGATCTCAGTGTTGTCTATGGAAACAATGTTGTTGTTGTTTTCCATTTTATGATGTAATGTAAACCTTATGAATGTATCTATTACTTCCAAGGCCACTAAACCAATCGATCTTTAGAGACTTGATCTTTTGTGATCATGCCAATGATACGTAATAATGCACCGACTCTGGGCTTCTGGGGTTAGGGTGTTACATTACTAAACCATGCGGGCTTCGATTTCCAACAAACTAGGACATATAGGAGCCCTCCCTAATATCCAAACCTGACATAGAATCTCACCCTAATGTTTTTCGAGAATATCCCTAGTAGGGTTGACATAAACTTGATGACTACATTACTTTTGGGTACCTTTGGCCACCTCAGCATAATTCCCACACTAAATCCTGGCTTGGCATCATTCTCCTAGATGTCCTTGCCACATGACGTTGAACTGCATCAATGGGTCCTTATCAGATGACCTTAAAAGGTGTTGTGTCTTGTTTAGTGACACCCAACTCTATGGGATATGATTACTCTCACAAGGACATGTTGGAAGAATATATTATGGGCCACACCCTAACATTGGAATGATTCATGTCCCCTCTGGAAGATGATAAACTCTAGAATGCCTCAATAATTGGCTTAAACTTGTGCTGTCTCAGTAAACGATAAAGGAATTCCTGATCTATCAATGAAAGGGCTATCATCCATAAATAATCTCATACACATACATGTAATTCTCAACCCATGAATATATATGGTTAATCAGGAAACCTAGGGCTAACCCACAAACACAAGATTGAGAAACAACTAATGGTTAACAAACATATGAACATTCCTTAAATTTATACGAGTGTTTAAGAATAGGCAATAATGCCCCCCAAAAGGGTGTGATGAGCCCGACCTTCCATCCTCTCCACTAATGGAGTTCTTTATAGTCATTGTCCAAATAATCCAATGACCATGTAGATTTAGAAAGTAGGTCCTTGATTCCATGATAAAAAGGATGTTGAGTGTTTTTGGCTCTACAAATGAACCCATTGGAGGCCATCTGAGGACATCCTAACCGATATGGACCAATTTCCAACATTCTCAACCTCAACTAAAATCACCCACTATGATCATTCAACTATGGAACCTACTCAAAAACATAAAAAGAATACACTGCCTCATACCTACGACACACAAATCCTCATCCCAGTTTTAATGTGTCTTTGGTCGAAACACATGGCAATGGTAAAATAGGTGAATTAAGGATAAAATCTAATGTGTTATGGAATAACATTTTTCCAAAAAATTCCATTTATTCTGTTTAATGATCCTAATTTAACCGAAATTATTATAAATTCTAAATTATGACCTCTTTTTACCATTTTTCCTTGCTTTTGACCATTATAATATTTAAGTATTGGATAATGTGAAAAGTTTCACTCTCTTCCTTTTAATATAAATAATATTTTGTGACATGGATAAAGAAAAAATGAATCAAATTATAAATATTTATTTTAAATATGAATAATTTTTTTATCATGATAATTTATTTTTAATTTTTATTTATGAAATAACTACATGAAGCTCTTATACAACTGTAACTTATTGCATGCACAAGCAGTAGAAAAATCGTGTATGTGATTTCAAAAACTCTAAAAGTAATATTCATTGGGTGGTTTATAGTTTTACAAGAAATTGAGATATTAAAATAAAATATTAGGGATATGTTAATGTATTATATTGTAATTAAATATTTTTCATGTTGTTTTAAAAGTAAAATTAACTGAATATTTCCAAAAAATGACATTAATGATATTTTATAATAATCAATATAATTTTAAATTATTTAAAATTTATCAAAAATATATATCTATAAAAATTAATGTTATATGGATGATAATATAAACCATGTTCTATATATTAGTAACATTTCCTATTATAATAAATTTCTTTACATATAAAAAGTAAAAAACATTGGTATAAATAATATTTTAAAAAGTGTTAATAGGGTTTAAAAATATATTTAAGGGTGAAAATATCCTAAAAATTCCTAAATGTAGTTGGATAAGAGGATTTCAACCCATTATCATCAAATATTGTAATTATTTCAATTTGGTGTTATTTTTCTAGGAAATGGTTTTTATATTAATTTAATAATTTATGAAATTTAAAGAGTGCACCACAACTTGCTTATAAAAATTCACCATATATCCTATAATACTAACATATTTTTAGTCTTATATCACTTAAAATCCCTATTAAAATCCATTATTTATGCCATGATCCATGTCATAGATTCCCTATTTTTATCATAATATCATCCATGGAAGGGTTTTGGTATATACCTAAATGGGTTTCTTAAAAGAAGAGACATAGTTCTAATTGAGCATTTTTTTCATTTAAAAAATAAATAAAATTTAATTCAAAAGTTATGAAATAATAAAACCAATATATTAAATATAATCATATTTTATTATGTCAATACAATAAACAATATCAATATACTCTTTCAGAAAATAGTAAATAAAACTATCATTCGGGTTTATGGCGTATTACCCCCTCATGAACCGATGAAATTCATTTTCCATAACATACACTCACAACTAGAAATAATGATTAATATAATATATATATATTTATATATATGTGTTTGTGTGTTTTTGATGTTCATGACATATTTCTATTTCTAGAATGATAATATATAATAAATATTTTTACCTTTCCATCTATTAAAAAACGATAATTGTCTTCATTCTTATGAATGGACTACCACCTCCACAAAGTGATGTGATTAATGTTTCATCACCAAATCTCAGGGATGATATATAAAAAGTATATAAAAATATAATATAGAAAATTTTAATTAATTAATAATAAAATATTACATTCCTTCTTTCAATCATGATCATTGAAGAATTGATACATTGTTCACATGTTTGTATGGAAAACCATAACCATGATTATAATGTAGTTCTTTTTTCATAACCACCATTAATGGTTAGTTTTAATAGTATAATTTATGTATAATAATGATTATAATTTAATTATTATTATTATATAAATGATTTAAAAGGATATCATGATGATTCTATATGTATATGATGTTTACCATAAGTATGGGTATGTGGGGATAGAGATTGTGTCTCATTTATGAAATTTTAATGTTATAGGATATAAAGTATAGTAGGATAATATGTCTCAATATCCCATTCCCAAAACAAAGATTAAAAAAAAATGTAAATGTGTTCTTATTGGGGTGTTTGAAAATATAGAGTTATTCCACCTTGGAGAAATAATGTAGAGTGAATGAGGGTGGGGATGAGTATGCCCAGTCAAAGGTTGGGTTAGATATCTCTAACTAACCATAGGAGGTGATGAATGATCAGATCCTTGAGTTCTTATTTCATGAGATATAGTATTTTCTGATATATGTACCATGATTCTAGCCTGCAATGGATGATCTGCCGAAAGACTTTAAGACACAACCCCCAACGTTAGTTACTAGTGGTGTTTAGTCTAAAGGTAGAAAAATTCATGCTGGATTAAAATTAAATAATCTTTTACCACCATGATACAGAACTAAAGAAGAGAATTAATCTATAATCTCAAGGGATATGAGGCACAAAATAGAACATGTTGAAAATTATTGTCCAAGAATACATATATGTTGTATTTTACAAGAAGTACATCTTGTATTGGTTATTTAACCATTATTTACTCGATACTATGAGGGAGTATAAGGATTGGGTATTCATGTACTTCACATATAGAGGTATTTACATGACATATTACAATTTCAATTTGATTATCGATAATTATTTTCCCTGATTCAAGTTGGGGATGAGATATATAAACTATGTGTCATTTAGTATATATTTACTAATGATATATAGGTTCAAGTGATTGTATTTTTACCACAATATTTGTAACATCCCAAGAATCTATGTTTCATGTAATGGTAAGTTTCATATATTATGTTACCCATTAATCGAACAAACTGGTTTCTTATGGAAAATTAATAATACAATTTTAATTTATTATGAAATAGAGTAAACACACAAAATGAACGAAAGAAACTTTATTCAAATGGGAAAACCATAGTAATTACATTACACTGAGATCAAACGGGAAATTAATCTAAAAAAATACACCAATTAAAAACCCTACTACGATTATAGGAAGACCACACAAAACAATGAAGACCTCGAGAAGATAATAGGGGTCCTTGGCATCCGGTATAACGAGCATCAGAACGGCCAAAACCACCGCAGCCACACTAAGCACTAAAGGGATGACTTGAACCATCCTTATAATCCTAGGTGTCTTAAGGGAATGAGGCACCATAAACACATATTTATAAGGGTCCTTTGGGCCATTCGTAGAAAATTATGACCGTTTCCTTCCTTTGTGACCGTAAAACTTGATGACCGTTGGTTAATGTTTTTAAATTAATAATGATTGTCTTTATATGAATAAAATATTAGTTTTTTATAATGATTTTATAATGTTATTAGTATTTCAAATGTTTTAAAGTTATAAGTGTATTAATGTTGGGTTTCAAAATTGGAATACTTAGTTTTAAGTATATAAGTATTTCAAGGGTTTTAAATGTTTTTAATATTTTAAACTATACCACTAATATCATAGTATTGAATTAAAATTAATAAACATAGTTTCTACAAGGCCTTTGGAACTATGTTTCAAAACAAAATTTTCGTACATCAAATATGTTCTAAATATTTTTAGGTATGTATTTTTTTATAAACGTTTATCTTTTAGTGGTGAGTCAAATGTATTAGATATTAGATTTCCAAGTAATCCATGTAATTAGAATTGTCTAATAGGAATGAATTCAACTGTTAATGTTTTCATTAAATGTTATTACTTGTCGTTTTAAATAACATATATGTTTATCTATATATACATACTTTTCACTGTCTATTATTTTTGATTATTTCAATATGAATATATAAATTTTTGATAAAAATTTAGAGGGGAACTGGCCAACTGAGGACAGCTGTGAAGGACAACCCCTCATGGTCAAGACTGCCCCCCCCCCTAAGACACCTGAGGTAGTGACCATCAGGGTCCTAAGTCTGTGCATGCTTGGTGAGGCCCAACTGAGTGTGAGTATGAGCCATGTATAGTCTCGGCTAGGTCACGCGTGGGCCCGTCTTTCAGGCCTATGGCGCGCGGAGCGTGAGGGTGGGACAAAGGCCCTCAGGGTCCCACGTATAAGGTCCCGTGGTGTGTGTGTTCGTGTCATTAAGATGAGGTGGGAGAAATTTGGATTATATGCCGTGATCGATACTCTGTTCGTTTTGATGTGGGAGAGAAAATTTTCGGTGTCGCGCGATCTGATCCGTCCGCCGCATCTCGCACTTGATCTGAGCCGTCTGTGCGATCGAAGCCATGTGATTTCCCTGTTTCGCCCATGTCCATCGATCTCCCACAGAACTTAATCTCGGTCATCCAATCCAGTGAAGGGAGATCTTGGCTATCTGTTCTCTTCCACGTCATCATCTTCCTCAGTAAGCCAACCAGTGGCATACCTGTCATCCCTTTCTCCCTCTCCACTTCTCCTCGACGGCCCGTGACCCTTGAAGGTCCTCATTTCCCTCGCCTTTCCACAATCCTACCCCACTACCTCTAAACTTATCCCACCTCAGGATCATTGACTTGGGTATGCTTTATATATATGTATATATAAAATAATGCATTATTGTATCTTTGGGTTTCTCCAACTCGAAGGATCGTCTTCTGCCACGGTAGTCAAGAAGTAGGGTCCTCTGATGTTTGATCCGAGGCTTGTTGGTCTTTTTAAACCCCCCTTTCATGCATATGAACCATATGGGTTCATCTCCTGTAATCCCTCCCATGAAATCTTTAGCTCCCCAGCAAGCTCTTTCCAGTCCGAACCATCCTCCTCCATCTTTGTAAGGGACTATTTTACCTATTTTTGTTATGAAAACTGATTATACATGCATTGTGTATAATAGGGTATATTTTATATTGTATATATATGTATATATATTTCATATCCTTTGCTGTTTTATAGTTTTCAAAATGGGACATTAAAATGTTTATTAAGATTCATACGGAAATATGTTATGTTAGAGTTTAACTAGAAATCGTTTTCATTATGAAAAACCCAAATTATACTATGTGTATAATCGGATGTATATACATATATGTATAATCTCAATCCAAATCTATTTTTAAGACTTAAAAATAATTCTGTATGATATACTATGAATTATAAAGGTTTTTTTAATTTACATTTAATATAAAAAATCCCTTTTTGTAAACTTTGTATATATATATATGTATAATTATATAATCATATATATATGTTTTATAATAAAATTAAATAATTACTTTTAATAGATGAATACTAATCTTAAAATAATATTTTAGATGCGAACTAGGTTTTTGGTTTAAGTGTAATTATGTTATAGTATAAAACCATAGTTTTTATATATAATTATGTACATACGGTTACATGAATTATAAACCTCATATGGTTTTGGTTTCAATCAAATAAATGATTAATGGTTGGGGGTATTCAGATCTTAAGAATTTAATGGAACTTCTTTAATTTGTGTCAAAACCCATATAAAGAAATTGTGTATATATGGTTATGTATGTATGTACTTATAAGTTCAATTTCTAAAACCCTAATTACAAGTAATAACCTTTAGGACTTAGTTAATGTTTTGATACAATTATGATCTTAGTGTTTTCATAGCCAATATGTATTTTTTATATGAGTATACACTAATGATCTTGTTTATTTAAAGTATTTAATCTTACATATACCCTTGATGTAATTTATGATTTAAAAGAATTTATTTCGGCTTGGTACTAGAGAACTATGAATTCCTGGGAACATGTTATCCTGTTGTATTATTTTATTGTTTAATAATAAACCTATTGCAGTGAATGTTAGCAATTAGTCTCGTTATGACTTAATTTCAAGTTTAGTGACATTTTTATCACAATAATTAATGGATTCTGTTATTTTATGTATTTCATTTTCATGTAGTGGGAATTTTAAAAAGTTATCATTTAACACCTCTTATGGCATACTCTATGATTTGATGTGCTATAATAATTATCTAGTGTGAAAATAATGTTTACTAAACCATGCCTTCCTTTGGTTAAATATTTCCATATTTCTCATGTTATATGTTATGTGTTTATAGACCAATTTTATAATGGTTTCCTTGTCTACATTATTGATCATCATGCATGCATATGACATACCATGATAATGAACTAAAAACTAAATTACCCAAAGTGGTATGGCACACCTTGGGTAATGGGAAATAAAATTAAATATTAAATGTGGTATGGAACACCTTGAAATCTGGACCATATTGACATATGAGGAATGTATTGGAATGCTAGGTCGGGGACTGATTAAAAGAAAGCCCTCCAGGTTGGGGAATGGTTAAATTAAGCCCTCCGGGTTAGAGACTAGTAAAATTAAGCTCCTCGATGAATTGATAGTTCTTGAGATAGTGATATTGGGTTATTACCCGTAGGTCATGGCACATGGCCTTGACATAGAGACCATGAGTCGTTCAATATACATTTTCTCATTATGTATTATTATATGACCAACCGAGGGACTATTTCAACTAGAGGAATATCATTGGTTATTGAACCCTTACCTATGAGGATGGGATTTAAGTGCACATGGCACATGATGACACAATGATGATGCATGAAAAGTTTACCATTCTAGAATTTTAATGCAAATATTAGCATTACCTAATGTACATTTTATAAGATGTAGTGAAATTGTTTTTACACAACTCTGATAATGTTCATGCTTTTTTGTACTTTCATACCTTGCATGTTATGTTTATTTTACTTAGTAGAATTCATGCACTTTTTTACAAGAATGAATACTTTGTACATTTAGTATATTTCAGTTTAATGTTCAAATACTTGTGTATGAGACGATTTAATTGTTTTATATTAACCTTAGAAATTTTGTGATATTTTCCATTAAGGAATTATTTTTTATTATGTGGAAGTATTTTCAAGGTTAGTTTTCAAAAAACAATATTTAATTACATTCAAAACCCCTTACTGAGTATTCGTATGCTCACCCTACGTTTTAAATGAAATATTTTCAAGTTTCAGCAATGTCTTCAAAGAAGTTTCAGAATGCATCTGGTTTTCCCAGAACCTGAACCTCACAATCCTCTGTATCGTGATACATGATGTGATAAATGTAAATTTAATGTAATAATTGTGGTACACCATGTCTCATGGGCACCAACTCCAGGCACTCAGGGGATGGGTCTTTACAGTTGGTATCAGAGGATAGGTTCATACAATTCTGGAAAACCAGGTTATAAAAATATATATCTATGAATAAACCTTACTAAGTGGTTTTATTATAACTTTCAGATGGTAGATGGAAATGTGCCTACCAATCTATTATCACTCCCCACTGAATCCCTAGATATCATTTTGTCTAGAGATATTTGAGAGAATTTTCTTAACTATGCTCATATTTTCATGATGTGCAAACACCTGTATGATGTGTCAAATTCACCTCAAGTGCTTCAGATACACCGGGGATTAGGATTTCATTACCTACTTATAATGATGTTCGAATTTACCTCCTATGTATGTTGGGGAATATATTATGAGGGACATTTCCAATTTTTGACGATAGGTGAGGATGTTTTCCTTATGTCCCTTGACACTTTTCAAGAAGGTGCTATTGCCGGAGACCTCAAAGCGGCCTATCTTTGCCAAATCATGAACTATGGATTCTGGGGCCAATTGTTGGACTTCATGATGTTAGAAGATGAGTCCAACAGACTGTCTTACAGGAAATATGTGTATTTTGATGCTTCTCAACTTCATACCCCTCATGATACACTCAGTAGACATCACATGTCTCTCCATGGGTTTAACCCTGAATGCTCAGCCTGTGTTTGGTTTGAGGAGATAAAGAGTTTTACTTCTCTGTGTGGAGTTTGTGTAGTAGATCCTTTGGGGAACTCAGGCACTGATGTTTTGTAATGAACTTATGTTTTATTGAAATATTATCTTCCACATTATTGTCTTTATTTTATCTGAACATTCAAAACGGTTTCTCACGAATAAGTTTTCAGATGGTAAGAAAAAGAAATATCTCATCCCTATATGATGAAATTTTGGAGGATATCTTAATCAGGACGTGCACTGTGGACTATCCTTCTTTTTCTCAACCTACAAGGATCATGTCAACACATGTTTTATTTGTATAAAATACATGAAATCCTTCATTCCTATCAAGGGATTAACCATGTTTCTCACCTCATCTCCATTACCCAACTCCCTTACTATAGGCCGAGGGGGAGATACTTTGAGGGTCTTTTTTGATATTTCACTCTGGAATAGAATTTTTCTGCTAGAGCTTATTTCTTAGTGCCTTCCCAAGATGGTAACCTCAGAGTAGCCTTTATGTTCCAGATTCTAAACCTCAGTCTGTTTGATCACATCGTTCAAATAAAATATCATGAGCGTGATGTAGTCCGGCAGAGCACCATAGAATATGTCCATTCAGACGTCCCTAAATTTATTATCGCTCGAGCCTCCCTATGAATGCTTGTGTGTAGACTACATGAGCCGGAGTATAAAAAGTACTGCTCGAGGTGTATTTGGGCTAGTGAAGTAGAGGAACTAAGTACCAACCTGGGTATTCCATTGACTAAGCCTAATCTCCCATTTTGGTGATGATTATCATCTGGGGAATTTCTTTTCTATTTTATGAGTAGAATTGCGAGGATGCAATTATTTGTAGGGGGAATAATATAACATCCCAAGAATCTATGTTTCATGTAATGGTATGTTTTCATTTTTAATTACACATTAATCGAACAAACTATTTTCTTATGGAAAAGTAATAATAAAATTTTAATTTATTATCAAATAGAGTAAACACACAAAATGAACGAAAGGCTCTTTATTCAAATGGGAACACCATTGTAATTACATTACACTAAGATAAAATGGGAAATTAAGATAACCACTGATAACAATTAAAAACCCTATTAAGATTACAGGAAGACCACACAAAACAACGAAGACCCCGAGAAGATAATAGGGGTCCTTATCATCCGGCATAATGAGCATAAGAACGGCCAAAACCACCGCAGCCAGACTAAGCACTAATGGGATGTATTGAACCATCCTTATAAGCGTAGGTGTCTTAAGGGAATGAGGCACCATACACACATAATTATTAGGGTCCTTTGGACTATTGGTAGAAAAGTATGGCCATTTCCTTGATTTGTGACCGTTAAATCTGATGACCGTTGGTAAATGTTTTCAAATTAATAAATTTTATCTTTATATGAATAAAAACATAGTTTTCTCTAATAAAGATTTTATAATCTTATCAGTATTTCAAATGTTTTAATGTTATAAGTGTATATATGTTGGGTTTCAAAATTAGAATACTTAGTTTTAAGTCTATAAGTATTTCAAGGGTGTTAAATGTTTTGAATATTTTAAACTAAACCACTAATGTCATAGTATTGAATTAAAATTAAGAATCTTAGTTTCTACAAGGCCTTTGGAACTTTTTTTCAAAACCAGAGTTATGTACATAAAATATGTTCTAAATATTTTTAGGTATGTATTTTATTTATAAACCATTATCATTTAATGGTGAGTTAAGTATATTAGATTTTGTATTTCCAAGTTATCCATGTAATTAGAATGGTTTAATAAGAATGAATTCAATTAATAATGTTTTCATTAAATGTTACTACATGCTCTTTCAAATAACATATATGTTTATCTATATGTACATACTATTTTATGTCTACTATTTTTGATTATTTCAATATTAATATATAAAGTTTTGATAAACTTTTAGAGGGGAACTGGCAATCCGAGGGCAGCCTTCAAGGCCAAGCCCTCAAGGTCAAGACCTCCCCCCTAAGACACCCGAGGTAGTGACCATTAGGGTCCCGATCTTGTGCATGCATGGTGTGGCCTAGCAGAGTGTGAGTCCGAGATAAGTAGAGGCTGGGCCAAGTCGCGCGTAGGCTCGTGTCTAAGGCCCGTGGCGCGCGGTGCGTGAGGGTGGGACAAAGGCCCATAGGGGCCCATGTATAAGGCCACATGGTGTGTGTGTTGGTGTCATCGAGATGAGGGATTGAGCGCTATGGATTATAAGCTGCACTCCAAACTCAGTTCGTTTCGATGTGGGATGACGAATATTCAGGTTCGCGCGATCTGAGCCATCCACCACAAATCTCCCTTGATCCGAGCCATCCGTGTGATTGAAGCCATACGATCGCCCTACTTCACCCGTGTTCGTCGATCTCCCATCAAACTTAATCTCAGCCATCTGACCCAGTGAAGGGAGATCCTAGCCATCCTCTCTCCTCCGCAGCGTCGTCTTCCACCGCAAGCCAACGAGTGTCCATCCCTATCATCCCCTTCTCACTATCCAGTGCTCCTCGATGGCCAGTGACCCTCGGAGGTCCTCTTTATCCTCACCTTTCCACAATCCTACACCAATAACTATTAACTTATCCCACATACGGATCAATGAATCAGGTATGCTTTAAATAAATGTATATATTTAAAATTCTACATTATTGTATCTTTGGGTTTCTCCAACTCGAAGGCTCGTCTTCTCCCTCAGTAGTCAATCAGTAGGTTCCTTTGATGTTTGAGCCAAGGCATGTTGGTCTTTTTAAGCCCCCTTCCATGAATCTGAACCCTACAGGTTCATCTCCTCTAATCCGTCCCATGAACTCCCAGGCTCCCTAGCAATCTCTTGCCAGTCCGAACCCTCCTCCTCCATCTATGTAAGGGACTATTTTACCTATTTTTGTTATGAAAACCGATTATACAAGCTTTGTGTGTAATCGGGTATATTATATATTGTATATATATATATATTTCATCTCCTCTGGTGTTTTATTGTTTTCAAAATGGGACATTAAAATGTTGATTAAGATTCATATGGGAATATGTTATATTAGAGTTTAACTTGAATGATTTTTTATTAAGAAAACCCCAAATTATACTATGTGTATAATTGGGTGTATATAAATATATATATAATCTCAATCCAAATATATTTTTATGGTTTCAAAATAATTCAGTATGGTATACTAATAATTATAAAGGTTGTTTTGAATCTACTTTTAATATGAAAAATCTGTTTTTATAAACATTAAATATATGTATATATTTATATAATCATATATATATATGTTTTCTAATACAATTCAATTATTATTTTCAATAGATGAATTCTAATCTTAAAATAATATTTTAGATGCGAACATGGTTTTGGGTTTATGTGTAATTATGTTATAGTATAAGACCATAGTTTTTATATATAATTATGTACATACAGTTACATGAATAATAAACGTCATATGGTATTGGTTTCAATCAAATAAATGATTAATGGTTGGTGGTATTCAGACCTTAAGAATTTAATGGAACTTGTTTAATTTGTGTCAAAACCAATATATACACTTTGTGTATATATGGTTATGTATATATGTACTTGTAAGTTCAATTTCCAAAACCCTAATTTCATGTAATAATCTTCCGAACTTAGTTAATGTTTTGTTACAAGTAATATTTTAGTGTTTTCTTAGCCAGTATGTATTTTGTATATGAGTATACACTAATGATATTGTCTAATTAAAGTAGTCATTCTAACATATACCCTTGATGTAATTAAGGATTTAAAATAATGTACTTCAGCTCGGTACTTGAGGACTAAGAATTTATGGAACCTTGTTATCATGTTGTATTCTTTTATTGTTTAATAATAAACCTGTTGTAGTGAATGTTATCAATTAGTCCAGTTATGGCATAATTACAAGGTCAGTGACATGTTTATCACAATAATTAATGGCACATGTTTTATTTAAGTATTTCATTTTCATGTAGTAAGAATTTTAAAAAGTTATCATTTAACACCTATTGTAGAAAACTCTATCATTTTATGTGCTATAATAATTATATAGTGAGGAAAAATGTTTATTATACCATTATTACATTTGATTAATTATTTCCATATTCATCATATTATCTGTCATGTTTTTGTAGACCAATTATATAATTGTATTCTTATCCATATTATTTATCATCATGCATGCATATGACATACCAGGATATTGAACTAAGAACAAAATTACCCAAATATGTATGGGACACCATGGGTAATGATAAATAAAATTAAATATTCAAAGTGGTATGGGGAACCTTGAATTTTGAACATATTGACATATGAGGAATGTATTGGACTACCGGGTTGGGGATCGGTTAAATTAAATCCCTCCATGTTGGGGACTATTTAAAGTAAGCCCTCCAGGTTGGGGACTAGTTAAAGTAAGCCCTCCAGGTTGGGGACTGGTTAAAGTAAGCCCTCCAGGTTGGAGACTGGTAAAAGTAAGCTCCTCGACGCAGGGATAGTTCTCGAGATAGTGAGATTGGGTTATTACCCAAAGGTCATGGCATATGGCCTTGGCACAGAGACAATGAGTCCTTCTGTATACATTTTCTCATTATGTTTTAGAATATGACCAACCAAGTGATTATTTTTACTAGAGGAATATCCTTGGTTATAGAACCATTACCTATGAGTATGAGATTTAAGTGCACATGGCACATGATGACATAATGATGACACACGCTCAGTTTTCCTTTCCATAATTTTAATGAAAATGTTAGCATTACATAATCTACATTTTACAAGATGTAGTGAAATTGTTTTTGCGCAACTATGATAATGTTCATGCTTAGTATTACATTCATACCTTGCATGTTATGTTTATTTTACTTAGTATAATTCATGAACTTTTGTACTAACATGCTTACTTTCTACATTTAGTAGATTTCAGTTAAATGTTCAAATACTTGTGTATAAAATGAATTAATTGTTTTATAGAAACCATAGAAATATCGTGATGTTTTCCTTTAAGGAATTATTTTTATGTATGTGAAATAATTTTCAAAGTTAGTTTTCAAAAAACTGTATATAATTACTTTCAAAACCCCTTACTGAGTATTGGTATGCTCAAACTACATTTTAAATGAAAAATTTTCAAGTTTCAGTATTGTCTTCAAAGAAGTTTCAGAATTCACCTGGTTTTCCCAGAACCTGAACCTCACGATCCTCTGTAGCATGAGAGATGATGTGATAAATGTAAATGTAATGTAATAATTGTGGTACATGGAGTCTTATGGGCACCAGATCCGGGCACTCAGGCCCCGTTTCTTTACAATATTTATTAGAGGCCTTGAACTAGGACCCTGTTAAATAGAGTAGTCTGAGTAAGGGACAAGGTAAAGCGATGATTTACTCTACTAGAGGTAAATATCTTGGGCGTTTTTTGGAAAGAAGTTTTTATTGGTTGTTCTTTATAATGTGGAGGTGAAAAGAGTTTCCAATCTAAAAATTTATATATTCATCCTCTTTGAGTCAGTGTTGTTGTGTGATACTAGTTTGGAAGGGATGAACATAACTATTTTACTGTGACTAGCTACTAGTGGAGTGTCAAACATATGTTAGGAAAGGTAAAATATGATATTTTTTACATGTTCTCAGACAAAACCTAGTGACAAAGTATATGGACAAGTACAGGGTCCTGGTGATTTCTCATGTGTGTCATTATAGTCTAGTTATTGGAGTTCCACCTTCTATCCAGGTTGAGGTTGAGGAAATATTTACCAAGGGAGATAAAATCATTGCCAATATAGAGGTTATTGAAAGGGAACTCTGTTATGGAGCCAGGCTTGAGTCATGAGGATGTTTAATTCCTTTCAGTATACACCCACTGATATTTGTGTCAGAATTTCTACTACTACAGTCATGAAATAAGTGGATTCCACACTACTAGAAGCTTTATATAATACATGATCATATAAATAACTTATATCTAATAAATTCTTATATTTATTAGTTTTATCTAGTGAGTACATATACGTGTTGATGTCAATTGACATGCCTTTATGGAAGGCATCTGAATGAATTCATAGTTTCTGAAATTGTTCCATCATTATAATTGGATATAGGTATCTATGAGACCTATTTATGTTAGATATGACCATTGTTTAGATGATACTCACCATATATTAGCACATATAATATTGTTCCCATATTTAATAATACCACAGTTTTGTGTTGTCTGTATTTAAATATATTATAAACTATGATTATATAATAGAGTTAAATTTACCGGAGTGTCAGACAAACCATAACACCAAAACATATTATGTATTAATTTATATAATTCTATTATAGTGTTAGATAATGGGTATATATATCAGGATGTCTATCCTCATATCATTGATATTTTTCTGGATTACTTCCTTCATGATTTCTTGAGATTTTCACAAAAGGGGGAGGTGGATTTTTTATCTACCTAACACCAATTGTGGATTGTATTTATATAAAACATCATAGAATTGATCCTAGGGATATTTTATATCAAAATAATATATTTCTGTACTTTTAATCCAATGGATTCACATGTCCATGAAAATCCCCTTAACGTTCCCCAGTCCTATTCTCCAATGAGGATGTCTCCTTGAGAATGTGTATGGACTATCGAAGGATGAACCATGTGAAATTCAAGAATTGATTTCAACTCCATCATATATAGGATTTATGTTATAATAATAGGGGAGTTATAGTGTTCTGTAGGATTAATTTGAGTTCATGTTTTCACTAGTTAAGGGCGAGGACTTCAGTTGTACCTCATAAACCCTTTTGGAGCACGTATAGTTTATACATGTATTTAGTGTAACTTAACAACATTTATTCATGTATGTTATTTTTTTATTTTTATTATTGAGTTGTTTTTTGGTTTCAAAATATTTGTTGGTGTGATAAGGCTTAACATATTTTTTTGGGATTTTTTAATGTGAAAAGGGCTAAACCACACCCTGGTCTAATCTATTTTTCACCTTGGTATTCCATGTGTGAAATGTCCTGAAAAATTCCTAGTGATGGGAATATTACATGGCATTGGCAACTAAGTGACTCTGAAACCCCAACATTCAAACATTATCTATTATTATGTTTTGGTTCCCATAACTAATCCAAAATGGAATGTACTTTTTCACTAGGGTGTTTCCTAGGGTGTGGGGATGGGGGTTACAATTTTGAAACACTCAGGAAACTGTAAGATCACCTAGGATGGTTAATCTAGCTATGTAAAAACCTAATGGAATGTTTTAACGAATTTATAAATCATTTAACATTATTCAAATAGGAAAATATCAATATTTATAATATATTAGAATTGGTGTGTTCTTGATGGAATTTTTGGACACTCCATATTCTATAGAAGGAGAATTGGTTCTATTGGATTCATTTTTTTTCTTCCTTTTTTGGAGACCAATGAAAGGAAATTAGATATTGATGTTACATTTTTTGTGTATGAATCATTATGAACAATTTTTTTGATGATTTTTCGGTCCTCTTTCTCACCCATTATGGATCCCACATTGGGTGTTTAGTGATATCATGTTTTGGGTTGGTGGTTTCATAATGTAATTTATATTAATTGATGTTTTTTCCGAGTTTGATTTAAAATTTTTTTGGATTAATTTCTAAAAAACCTTTAGTGATTCTTGATAAATGTTTTGAATCCTAATTCTACATGTTACCCCACTATGGATATGATCTGATAAATCATTGTTTTCTAGAAAATGATTTATAATCAAAACGATGATATGAAGGAAATTTTGAGGAAGATTCTTGGGAAATGAATCTATTAATAGTTTTATGATTATAAATGCAAAATATTGAATTTTATGGAATGAGTTTTCATGAAAAACATTTGATTTTGGTTTTTTAAATGAAATTCCATTTTTGAAACCAGATTTAGGGCTATTTTGAATAATGATTAATGAAACAAATTGAGTTAAATGTTTGTTTTCAATATTTGATTTTCTTTAAGAACATGGTGGCTTTGGTAGTTAAGTGGTTAGAATTGTATATTAACACTAGGAATGTATTATCACCATATAGTAATGCATTAATGAATAAATGTGTTTTAAAAAAGTTAATAGGAATGGAGTTCATTCATTAGAGTGGAATATTATTCCCCCTATGACTGATTTATGGGGATGCGTGCACATAGAGATTTGTTTTTCACTAATAATGTATGGAATAATGAGAATTAAACTAAAAACCCCAACAATCATAACCTTGGTGCAATGATTTAAAATTATTATTACATTTCAAGGTTTATAAAAGGATTTCTTCACGAATAATTTAATGAATGGAGTTATTAATGATTTATATGATAAAAATTCTTATTCATTAATGTTTTGATGGAAATAGTCTTTTGTTCTTATTTTATAATATCCATTGAAGTGATATGAAATAAATGATTTATATAAAAATGTAAAATGATTATAGATAAATATTTTATTTAAAATTAATGACAACTTTTTTATTTAATAATCATTTCTTATGATCTATTTTGTGGAATCCTACTGGGATATTGCTTCTCACCCACTACATTTGACTTTGGAAATTTGTAGACTTTCATATGTCAAGTCCTAAGAAATAGAATTAGCAACATGGAGGTGGTGGGTATTCTTTATAATTGGACCTCTGGAGTTTGAGTTGATAGGGGAGTATGTTTTACTCCCACTTCAAGTATATCATGTGATAATTTTTTCATTTTTTTGAGTTGTTTGTTTTTATATTTTTTTTATTGTGGATTTTTTTCTCTTGATGAATGTCCTTACATACCTAATTTTATTGTTTTTTTATCCACTACATTATATTAAATGGTTGTTCTTGTAGAAAACCTATTTCCTTTTGATGTTTCTTGATTCCCAAGCTCTAATATCTAACTCATGTAAATGAGGAACATCGTAAAGGACATGTTAGAACCAATTCGGGTTACTATTTACCTAGTTACCAGGGCTGGTTCTTGAAAAATTGGAATAAAATGATTGCTTCATCTATTCTTAAGTGTAAGTATACAATTTTTTATGTCTTATTAGATAGTGAATTGTATTTCTTAGTCTTAATATGTAGCTTATGAGTAATTTTATAACCAAATATCATTGAATAAATCCTGAATTTACCATGGGTCATTTGGAAAATTGTTCTTAAGGTAATTTTTTAATTTGAATCTATAAATTTCCAAAAGATTTATATGATATTTGAGATCCCAAGTTGTGTTTGGGATAATATTATTTATCTTATAATTTCTCTTCATAGTTTTTTATTTTTAATCTATTGATATTTGGTATTACCTTTCCCCCATGAAAATGTCCTAATAGAAATTAGGAGAGAGATGGTAATGAACCACACTAAGGGAAACATCTAGTTAAATAAAAACTTATAAAGGCGGTCTTGTGTGTATTCAATAATATTGGAAAATGAGTTTCAATTGTCCCCATACATGATATTGTGGTGGAATCATGAGAGAACAATTGAGGAGATCTATTCTAGGATTTTAGTCATAAAAACCACCAACTTTCTAAGGAAAAAACAATCCTCAGGTACTGGGGATTTTTTAGAGAATTTTCAATGACACTTTAATTTCATTGAGATAGTGGATTCTATTAATGTGAAATTTTTCCCTTTCAAACATAAGGTCCTAGTAGTAAGAGGTTGGACGATATAGTTTTGGAAGAGAAAAATGAGTGCTTGGTGTGGATATAAATCAAGAATATTTTCACTGAGATATTCTATCCAGTATTTATGGTTTTTTCAATGTCCATAGAGTTTATCAACCTTCACCATGGTGGTAGGTCAATGATTTAGTAGACCAATCGTTTTTTTCCAACATTCTTAGTTTTCACCTAAGGTGGTGTCGAATGAGATTTTTAAGGTCCAATGGTGTCAAATGGGACGTTGATTAGATAACTAGTTTTAGGTATTTAAGCTAAAGATTACCTAATATGTTAATGTTATGGATATGGATATAATGAAGGAAATAACATGGCTATTAAGTCAAGTATTAATGAATTATTCATAGTTCTATGGAAATTTTTAAGGATTCCATTAAATTGGAGAGGAAATGTGATGATTTGTGTTGTGGAAATAGTATTTTGGGTTCTCAATTTCTTTTTTGATACAAAGTGAATAAGGCATTCAGTAAAGGACTGCTTACATGATTCCAATATAAGAAGGATGGGTAATCAAATCATGTTTCCATAGTGGAAATAAAGATATGTATCTCATATAGTCACCTAAATTAGTTGTATAAGTTTTCTATGTTTTTACCACTCAATGTAGTTGTGTATTATTATCAGTACAAAGAGGATCTATGGCACAATCATATCCTTAGTGAAAAATTTTGTTCCTTCCAAAATAATCTAGAACAAAGTTACTTGATCAAGTAGATGAGCCTATAGTGGTAGAATATGCTTGTAATGTGACTTTTATATGTACCACTACTATATATTCATCTTTTGTGACTCGCTTTATCTAATAATTGGGAATATCACTATTTCATATCAATTAAAATTGAAGACTAGTTAAATCATTCAATGAAACACATTCCCTATGTGATGGAAATTTTGACTCCTATTTGGATTAAGAGATATAAAATTCTCTAAAAAAATAACTAATTCAATAGATTTATTATATATAGAGCTTCTCTGGTGATTTTTTGGTCTTGAAATGAGTTCTCAGAAATCATTATTAAAATTGATTGGATGTAATCCCATAATGCCCAGATTTACTATTATCATCAACATGTGACCTTTACTATATTCGGTAGGATGTCCCTTATTATTCCGGTTGAATGAGATCAGCCAGAAAATTTTGTTGTCCCTCTTCTTCTGGGATTTATTACGATGATATCATCAACTATTATTGAACTTTATTGGGAAGACTCATATAGTGTTTTACCCCTATTATTTATTGGGTACTCAGATTTATGTTTTCAATTTTTTCTATCTTTATAGAAGTGAGAGATGTACAGTTTTCTATTGATGTGTAATAGAGTACTCATTCTATATCCATTACATATTACTAAGGGGTTCAATCATATCTAATGTAACCAAAAAATCAGTTAGATGACATTTTCTCTAAAGGATTTATTCAACCGAGTATGTCTCTTTGGGAAGCACCAACGATTTTTTCTAGTAATGTTGACAAAACCCTTTAAATGGTTTTTTATTACGAATTTCTAAGTCATTTTATAATCATAAACTAGTATGTATTTACATAAATCGATTATTTGTTTATAAGCTAAAATGGGTAAGGTGGCTATGTAAAAATTTTCATCGATCTGGTCATATCTAGCTTATGATCAAGGAGTCTTATGTCCCAAAAGTCATGTAAAGGAGTATGTATGGACACTATGACTATGTTTTTATGGATTTTGGTCTTACCAATTCTCTTACTATTTTTATGGAACTGTTGAATAAGATTTTGCAATAGTAAATAAGCTCATTTATAATGGTATACATATATGAAATTTTAGTTTATTCTAAAACAAAAGGGGATCATGCACATAAATTGAGAGTAGTTTTGGACAACATAAATAATCATTGACATTATTATAAACTAATTAACTAATAATTTTGTATTTTAGCGGTGAATATATTGGGGCACATTGTCTTGGTACATATATCTTATTTTATCATAAAATGGTGACAACTTTCATATCATGATTAAAACCATAGAACATCTTTGAGATTCATAGATTATTGGACCATGTAGGTTGATACCATAGATTCCTGAATGATTTATCCTTCATAGGTTTTATTTTGAGTATTGTCACTAAAAAGTTAGTAAAGCCCATTTTTTGATTAAAAATGTTAGATTTTCATCACTGATTCAAAGTGTCATTTGATGGAAACTCTAGTTTTAATTCCTCTTAAGGCTAGGTGAGGTTATGTGGCATTTTTTGGTGCTTCATTTTTTGGTTTGGAATGTATTCTCATACAGAGTAATCATGTATTGGTTTATGGTTCAGAACATCTTTTACCTCATGATAATATCTTTCCCACACATGATCTTGAACTCATAGTTATGACGATCACACTTAAGTGTTTTCAACATTAGCTTTTTTGAGAATGGTTTACCATTTACTGTAACCACAAGACAATTAATTATATCCTCTCACATAAATATTTTAATCCCTTATAGAGTTTTTGGCTTGAATACCTAAAATAATTTGACTTTGATGTTATCTACACCATTTTAAAGGTTAATGTTGTTACTGATACTCTAAAATAAAAAATATTGTCCCAAATAATGATTGAATCAACAGAATAATGGAATTCTATTGCTCACATCACTCGCATACATTTGGGAGTTAGGGAGGATATGATTGGGATTAATTTGGTTTTTTTTGTTGATATCCTCTGGTATAGAGGTGATACACTAGAAAAAACACCCCGATGTTGAGTTCTGAGGCAATTGATATTCATTATATAGTGGGGACAACATCGACGAATAATCCCTCTCCCAAGAGGGAAAACATTATTACATGAAATGTTATGGAGTTCTATCTTCTATGAGGAATGATGCGATAGGGAATTTCTATCATTCATAGTGGGGTGTACACTAAGTCACAAAAAAATATGTTTCATGACTACTGGTGATAATTCTAGTGGCTAGGTATAAATTGGTAAATTGTTGAATTTGTTTCCTATTTTAATACTTATCAGCTAATTTAGGTCGAGCATCCAAAGAATTGTGGTTATATTCTTCCACTACATGTTCATATATAGTAGTGGGATGCTATATCAATGGAAATAGTTTTTATTTTTCACATACACATCATGAATAAAATGAATTTTTTTTGTAATTTAATAATTGACAAAATCAGATAACTTTTGTCCTATTCATGGTACCATAAATGTTGAGGACAAGGGTAATAGGTATGTATAAGAGATTATCATATATCCTGGTGTTCCATAATACATTTTTTCCTGTAGGAATAACTAGTTTTTATATGGTTATAAGTGATTCCACTAAGAGGTTAGGGGATCCCAGGTAATGTTGAGAATGAAATACCATCTTCGTATAGATTGTTAGATAGAATGGGCAATATAGATTCCCGAAGACATGCTTCAAACATGTTCCCTTGACTTTAGAGGATTTGGGGATTTGAATTATGGGATGGTTGAGTTTTACAACAATAATAGCTATTATTAATCAATTAAAATGGAACCCTTATATGCCTTTTATGGTCATCCTTGTAAATCACCACTCCGTTAGTCATAGATTGGTGAAGCTTCTCTGGTGGGACCTAGCTTGGTCCAAGTGACAAAAGATAAGATCAACACGATTAATCAGAGAATGGTAATAGCACCAAACTATTATAAATCTTATTTTTATCATTATAAACATCTATCCATATTTTGTGATTAACTATTCTTCAAAGTTTTTAGTTGCCCAGTTCACTGACAATTGGAAGAGTAGGGGATATTTTCATCAAGACACGCCAAACTTTTTGAGGTTGTTGAGAGGATTAAAAAAGTGACATACCATATGAACTTTAAAATATAAATTAAATTAATCCATTTCATTTTACATTTATCATTGACCATGATTTATATTTTATACTTATCTCATTTCTTGAATGGGAAGTACATTGACTTGGAACTTGATATGACCATAACTGACCAACAAGTTTCAATCATTGATTCATAAATATATGATCACTATGCAGGTTCTATCTATTTGATTTGGGTTCTATGGAAACATGGTTCTGAATCTCATAGTAATTTTGATCATTACATTTTAATGAGATATTAGTGTCCACATTACTTTTTTGGGTCATTATTCATTATGAGAATTTCTAGGGGAAGAAATATTTTTGCTGGGGATAATAGTAACATCCCACCCATTTATTTGAGTTATGTTACTTATTTTATTTTAGGAGATGAGTTTTTATTTTTGGGTTTCTAATTATATAGTTGTGTTTCAAGAATTATTTGAGGCTTTTGGAATTATTATAGTGCAAAATAGGTTGGACCATTCTCTGGTACAACTTGTTTTTCACTTGGGTGTTACCTATGTGAAACAACTATCCCAAAAAAATAGAGTTGGGATGATTTCTAGTACTATATTATTGGGTGTTCTCCTATCCCCTGTGAAAAACAAGGTTCCACCATTTCATAGTGGAGGTCGTCTCAAGGACCTACAGGCCTATATTATTTCACCAATTCATGTCAGAGGGATTGGTAATGAGGGTGTCATTTTTTTACCAGCCAAGTGTCCATTTAATCTCCAAGGATAGTAACTATATGTATTTAAAAACAAAATAAAATGTTTTAATGAATCCATTAAATCATTTTAAATTATTTAAACATGAAATTATTAATATTTACACTTGATTGTTATATTCGGTGTGTTCATGAAGGTGGTTTTGGGTGTTACAAATACTATAGATGGGGATCTAATTTATTTTCCATGATTCTTATTCATCCTTATAGGGAGATTAGTGAAAAGGAATTAGAAGTTTGATTTACCTAGTTATTGTGTAGGAATCATTTTAGAACTCTCCTTACTACTTTAGGGATCCCATTTTTCACCAGTTATGGATCCGTTATTTAGTATTTTGAAATATCTTATTTGAAGTAGGTGGTTTTAGAATATAACATCTATATATTGAAACTGATGTTGTAATCTTCATTATAACTGGATTTTTAATCAATTTAAAAAGAATTATTTGAGGAAGATGGTAATTTTTTTATAATGGCTTGGTATTTTTTGATTCTTTTGGGCTATGTATTTTCAAAATAAACACTTTTTTAAAGAAAATTCTTTTGAATCAAAGTGATATATTTATCAAATGATTTGATGATGGATCTGGATAAAAGATGGAAAGATTTGTTTATTGATTTGAAATGAAATTAATGGCTTTTAACGACCTGAGTTTTGATTAAAACAATTTGATGTTAGTTTTTTGAAATTAAATGGCATGTTTGAAACATTATTTGGGGCTATTTTGAGTAATCATTAACAAAATTGATTGATATTAATGGTTTTCCAATAGATAAATGTATTGATGAACATGGGAGTTTGGGTAGATATGTGGGTGCCTTGGATATACACGCTAGGAATGTATTATATCTATACCAACAATTTTAATATAAATTTGGGTAAATCCTGTATATGAGAAGTCTATATAAATGGATTATTGAAAAAAATGGTGATGAGGTATTCTATACTAATGAGTTCAAGACACTTTTGGTATGGACTTTAAGATTAACCCCCATCTATGATTCCTCTCCTCCCACAATCTCACTCTCATCATTATTCAACCCCAAAAGTGGTATTCCATTCTATTCCTCACCCTAGTGAACTCTCCTCACATATAATTTTTATTCTTTTAATCATTAATATAAAAGATGTGGGTTTTAAATCAATCATATCTACTTCCATGAATCATTTACAATTTTTTCTATATATGAAACACTATCCTACAGCTCCTATAAACATTCATTGTAATAATTTTGTGGGAGAGATAATTTTAGTGTAAATTAATGATCCATGTGATTTGAGTGAAGATGAGTGGGATATTAGTAGGTATTTATACAAAAAGGTAGTGGAAATAATTATGAATTTTAAAACATTGGTTTCATAGTCTGTATGAAAAATTAATCAAAACCACAATGCATCCAAGGTTTTTTACACATTATTTATTAAAAATAGGAGATATTTTCATTATATTATAATTCCATGAATGAAATGACATAAAATAAAAACCTTGGTGATTTGGAAGTGAGTCATGTTTATAGAAAAATTATTTTAAAACCTCGAAATATAATAAATGTTTTGGGGGAATCATTAAAGCTTCATAGAATTAATAGAATAACTTTAAAAACATTATTTTAATTATGAAATATATAATATGTCATTGATACGTTTTTTCATATATTGCATCACTTTTTTATAATTATGATATCATAATATTTGTATTATATTTATACAGAAATTGATTTTTACCAGATATTTTGACTATCATAGATAAATATGAAAAACACACTACTATAAATATTTTATGATCCAATTCAAAAAAAATTATTTTTTTAATAAAAATAATTTTCTAAATATTAGAACATAAAAATTCAAATAAAAATACATACTTATAGAAATATACTTCTATTTTAATGATAACTTTTTTTGACCATTAAAAAAATTTGATTTTTTTTTAAATAATATTATCATTTATAATTAATAAAATATAATTTAAAAATAATAATTTATTAAAATATCATTTTTTTAAAATGCTTAAATTCATCAAAACGATTTTCTTTATTAAAACTATATACTTATAAAAAAGATAATCTGTGTTTCATTGTATCAAAATTAATCTTGACCACTATAAAGTAGTATTAAATGATAAATATATTCAATAAATTTTCAAACTACAAAAATGAATATTTTTAGTGTCTGCATACATAGACCTTTATTACACTAGTGAATTCCCTAAGGATATGGTTTGTGATGGTGATATTTTAATGGGGTGGTTTGGAAAATATGGTTTTGGTCATGAGATCCATGAGCTTGAAGTTATCTCGTTAATGGGTTTTCATGTGCTTTAGTTATTGAATCTCAACCTAGTATTGGTCAAGGGAAAATTAAAATGATATTAACTCCCTCAGAAGCTCTGATAAATGGGCTTTCTATGGTAAGATCCTACTAGTTGAAGGAATGTCTTCCTTTATCTATGTCAAAAAAATTCATCATAACCATATATATACAGTAATCATATGATATATGTAAAATATTTTTCATATCAATAGTGTTTAAGGTTAATGATCTTTTAGAACTGAAAAGATAAAAATTATAATGGTCCAAAACAGATGTAGTACATATTTTTTTTGTAATTTAACTAATTAATTAGATATTTAATTATTTTAAAATGAAGTTACATTTATAAAGAATCAGGTCGTTACATCCCCCTCATCATAAATTTATCCCTTCAAATATTCATTGGGGTTATTTCTATTTAATATCCTCTTCTAGATCACACATTACTTCCAAAAACATATCATTCCTCTACAACACATTTACCAAGTGAGTTTTATTATTTATTTGAACATTTTCTTGATGGTAGGATATCTTGACCAACTCCTATTCATATAAAATATCATTCTCTAATGGATTAACCTTTGGATTCAGATCATCTAACAGATCATGTATGTTCTTCTTGAAGAGAGATATGTGTAAAACAATATGTACATGAGATTGGTAAGGTAGGAGTTCTAGTTGATAGTACACAACTCTGATTCCATAAAATATATATAATTAGAAGATGTCTCTTGGAATAATATTCTTTTATTTCCAAACCTCGTGAATATATTGTACTGTAATATATTAAGGAACACATTATCTCTAACCTCAGACTCTAGAACACATCACAGATTTTTTTCATTGCATTTCTATTAACATTTTGGGGATATCATTTAATTTTGAATGGTCTGAACCCTCTCTATATTCTCTTGTTTAAGATCAAGTCCCATCAGCTTCTTCTATCTAACTTCATCCCACCATGTCTAACTCTATCACCTATTCAAATATAGAGCCTCATAAGGTTCTCTTAAAATTGTAGAAAGGAATTTTTTTATATGTGAACTCCACTTGGAGATGGGGTTCATACCAACATCATTGGAAATCCATTGAACATGATATAAGATAACCATCTAGATTTTGAATGATTCCTTAAATCATTACATCCATATGATGATAATAAGTGGTAATTAAACTATGATATATATCCAATGACGCTTTACGACTTCTCTAAAACCATCAGGGAATCCAAGGATATCAATCAGGTACAATGTAGAGTGGTACTCAATGCAATATTTCAACTTCCCTTATATATATCATAGAGATTTGGTCAAGGGAGAATCCTTCATTGATAAAAATAAAATGAATTGACTTTTTAGGGAGAATGATTAAAAACTAGATGGAATTATTACCTTTAAGAATCCTTGGGATTCCTATGATGAAATCGATGATTATTTTTTCCATTTCCACACTGGTATGTGTAATGGTTTCATCATACCCTTGTACATTTGTTTTTCATCCTTGACTTGTTCCCATACCAAATATTAAGACATATATTCAACAATATTACAATTCATGTTATCCCACTAGATGTGTTTCTTTAGAAAAATATACATATTAGTGCCTCTTAGATGAATAGAGAAGGATGTGCTATGTGTATTATCTAGAAGATCCCTCTATAATTTTGGTGTTGATGGGAATCCTTTTAGTGTACAAACCATATAACTCTATCATTAACCAAATTGAAATCTTGAATAATTTATACCTTTTTATGTATCACCTCATCATCTTTCTAAGCCTCTATTATCCTCCTAATAATCGATGGTTGTGTAGTTATAGGATACATTTATGATGGAGATACTTTTATTAATCTCATTTCCATCCTTTTAACTACCATCAATATCAGATCCTATGCAATCCTCATCGTGGATAATGTTGTGGGATCCTTTATACTCATATAATCATTCACATTGATTGGTTTCCTAGTATGGTAATTGATTTAACAATCATAATCCTTTATGAACTCTTACCACCTTTATTGGATCATATTAATATGATTTTTTTTGAATATATAGTTTAGTCTTATGTTATTTTTATATATGTCACACTTCTCCTCGTAGAGATAATGTCACCAAATCAGTAAATTGAAGATAACTACTGTGGATGTTAGATCATGTTTTTGGTAGTTCTTCTCATGTATTGTTAATTGGTTGGAGGTATAGGTTATTATTTTTTCATATTTCATTAGTAAACAAGATGATAACTTTTTATTGAATAATTATAGATAAAAAATACATACCCACTAATGGGTAATGTGAGCACTGGTATAGTGATTAGCTTCATCTTATTTTTAAGAACCCGAGTTTTCTAAACAGGTCAAAATCCTGACCCTATTTTAATTTTTGACTTGATTATGAAAAAAACTGAGAAAATCTGGGATGTTTAGGAAATTTCTAGATTACATGCCATGTACTATAAAGTACATTCCATGTGTCAATTCGGAATTTAGAATCTATGTTCTGACTAAGTACATACCATGTGGTGAATGTGTAATAATTTTCTATTACATGACTTATAGTGTTACTTGCCACACAATGTAACTTTCCCCCGTGTACTGACTGAATATTACCCATGTATTGAATTGTGTGTAATTTCCAAGCTATGTGGCTACCTCTACATTATATAGAGTACGGAAAAAGATACTACATGTCCTGTAGTCCTTCATACATGTCGTGTGATTTTTCTTTTTCTTCATTTATATGGGAGGGAATCGTGTATAATTTCAAGAGATGTCTTCTTCTTCAACAATATTGGAACAAATCCATTCTCAAATCCCTAAGAACATACCATAGCTTAGAGACATCATCCTACATCCATTATACAATCCTTCTATGGATACGAGACTGCATCAGAAAGGATAACCCCACTCACCCTCTTTCGTACTAGTTTCTTTTCCTCACACGCCGTAGTTTACATCTTAGTAGGATTGCCATGATTTTATGGAAACATAGATCTATGAAGATCAACTTCAAATTGGAGCTCAATATCAAATGTTACAGCATTTATGAGTCTCAGGTAGGTGGTTGATACCTTCGTCCATGTTTTCATGGTCATTTGGGGCTTATGTATTTCTATCGAGACGTCAGGTATTGAGGGAGACCATTGTTTAATTATATTATAACAAATGTATGCATTGTGGGATTCCATTGTTTATTCCCTTATCTTGATATGCTTGAGCGAGGCTAGGTTAGGTGTCACCGATCATATGGGTCATTTTGTATGGGGGTGGGAAAATGGTTACAATTGAATTGATGTGAATTAAAATGCTGAGTTTTAATTCTTAAGCCTGATTATGGTTGTTAATGACTTTCAAGACCTCGATGTTCATATGGGACAACACATGTATAGTGAAATTGAAATGTTTAGTTTGTTTTAATGTTTGAATTATTTTATTTGACTATATATATATATTTGTGATGTGTGATATTGAAAATATTTGAAACTTCAGGTTGTGTTGGGCATGGTCTCAGAATTGTTAAGTGATACTGATAACAGGGTGGGCTTGGTCCAGAATATATTGGGTGGTTCTGACCATTGGATTAGGTGTGCTAGATTCCGTCTTGAGGAAATGTGACAATTAGCTTAGGCATGGCCTGGGTTATTTGGATGGCTAGGCCATCGGACTTGAGAGACATGGTTGCAGGGACACAACGTGTAAGTGATGTTGTCCCTTGGGAACTTATTTTGGTGATTACCGCTCACCTATAACATTTAGTAGTGTGAACATAGGTAGACTCGATGTTGAGTTGGTTTTGAATACTCGTTGGGTAGAGGCCCCTGATAGATGTAGTTAGGCACCATTGGTTTCAGGGTGCTTTCCATAGGAATCCATGTGGAAGGTGAGGAGGCTTCCAGGGAGAGCATTGAGTCTATCAGGTTGGGGTTAGAGGCCTGTTGTGATTTGAGGGTATACATCATTGTCCGTACAATTATTGATTTGACGGAAAACACCATTGTCCCTCCAGTTACTAATTTGAGGGAAGACATCACTGTCCCCCCAGTACCTATTTGAGGACAGGCATTGCTAATCCTCTGATAGTTGTGGCATGGGTAGATGTGGGATTTCAAGATGAGTTACTATTGTTTGGGCATGCCTTCAAAACATCATTACTTTAGAAAAGAGGTGTCAGGAGGCACATGGGTTCGAGTTACATGATAGAGATTCCAGAATTGGATATAGAAAGTGACACTCAATGGTGGCTGTTGAGCACCAGTGGATTTTATATTTATTTGTGAATTGTATTGGTTTCTACCTTCCTTATAAATTCATGCCTACTTAGACACTAATATTAGGTATGCTCAATTGGATGGTATCCTATTGAGATTCAACTCGAAACCTATATGGGACCTTCGAGATGCGTGTAGATTTCATGGATTTCTGTGCTGGAAAAGGGTGAGCCTCAAGCGCAGGTTCGTAGTGATGTTTGGAATAGAGACTGGTAAGGACCTTGAGGTCATTCTTATCTAATGTTTACTATGTTTTGATTTGATTCTTGTATCAGCATGCTTACCTTGTTTATTGTAGTTACTATAGGTTAGTCATTGGCACCCCTTTATATCTTGACTTGCTATGGATGCATGACTTGTATGTTCTAGTAGTTGTTACGAGTGGTTTCCGCATGATGTGGTGTTTACATTCCGCTGCTTATATTTTTTTTATCGGTTCCATTGTATATTTGATATTATTGTGCTTCCGCTATACGAGTTTGGTTCGAGTCTCCAGAGTTTCTTATTTTGTATTATACTCTATCTAGTACCTTTATTATACTCTAGGAGGGTACAACCGCCCCACTATAATTGTTTAGACCCTTGATCCTATTCGACAGCCTTTGGAGTTCGGGGAGTTGCACCTAAGGTAGTAACACCCAACTCATTTAGCACTGTTCAGGTGGCTCTTTGGGTCCAGGATGTTACAAATTGGTATCAAAGGATGTTTTTTCTTGACAAGGATTTATTATCAGATTTCACTAACTACAAATGAGATCGAGACTACCTTTTTCTTTCTTCTGGTTTTAATATTTGAGATATGGTAGCCTAGAGATTTTTTTTATTGGATCTGGGTTTCTATCTTGGGCTTGGGTGCCTGCAGCACCATGTACGAGGGATGGACCAAGTTTCCTTGGGTGGGAATTGCTGTTTTTCTTTTTCTAAGATTACAGCTTATATGATTTCCACCTCATTGGATCACATGGTGTGTGATGTTATTGACTGTGATATGTGACCCTTGACCTGCTGATGTAAGGGAGAATTGAAATTTGGATCAGTATGGAAATGAGTGACTATTTAGATTTTGATAAGAACATTTTTAGGGTATTTCAATTTCATAATGCATGTATGCTTTTTGAAGTGATAATACCATGTGAACAATATCAATTTTCATGCTATATATGATTTTGAAATGTGAAGGGTGAAAATCCTAATAAAATTTCTTGTTTATTTTTATGTAATATGCCATGATTTATATATATTTTTAGAATCTCATGTGGTGGAGTATTTGGGTCTAGATGTTGTACAAATAGGTGGGTACTATGGTTGAGGTGATTTTTATCATCAGGATTGGGTGACTTAGTCGTCGGTTGGAGGAAACGTTGGTTGTCAGGACAAGCATGTCCTGAGGTACTTTTTATACTTATCCATATTGAAGGTGGGTAAGGAGGCCATGAGGCCGAGATGCTATGGGAATGGGTAGCGTGAAGGGGGAGTAGGGGTAGTTTTCATATGATTCATCTATACTGCACTTCTTATCAGCATTGAATATATTGTATATATATATATATGTGGAATGTCTGGCCATTTTTGGTATTCAGTGGGTTCCTTCTTGAAGACTCAGATGGAGCGTTAGGCGAGAGATGGTACAAAGCCACAAGAGAAGGATCTAGTTCAAGATCTAGTGTAGGAATAGCATGAGATATAGGTTTAGGCTTATGGGTAAGATCAGGTTTAGTATTATTGCATGTAGAGCTGCTGGGTTTGGAAGAATTTGGGTCTTGGATCGAAGATCTGCTCCGAACTATCCTGGTATGTGTCTTGTAGGGGATCAACAAACGTGTAAAGGGAATAGAGCCATCTATTAAAATTTTGTTGTAGGGGATTCTGTTTCAGAACCCATTTCTTATTTAGGGTGAGCGTTGTCCACATGCAAGTGAGAACTAGATAAAGGGCATGTAGATGATCTTTGAACAACTTGAGACACCTCCTGGGTGGAGGGTTAAGCTAGCGACGTACATGCTGAGAGGACTGGTGAAGCATTGGTAGGATGTGCTGGTTTCGACTCGAAGACACAAAGGACTGACATGGAAGGACTTTGAGGATAGGTTCTTCGATCCATTTTACCCAGAGACACTAAGGGATGAGAGAGCTTGAGAGTTCTTATGGCTTTAGAAGGTAGACATGTCTATCATGAACTACACCTCAAATATCACTTAGTTGTATCCCTTTTCACCTGGTATGGTATTCAATGACTCGACAAGGGAGAGATGCTTCAAGGATGGATTGAAACACGCCATTCAAATCAAGTAAATATCGTTAGTCTATGTTTGTTCTTAGAGTTGGTGAATCAGGCACTCATCTTAGTGGGAAACGATAAAAAGAGGCCTCATATAGGCTGGACGACGACATCTGGTGTTGGTTTAGAAAGCATGAAATGAGATCTGAATGAGTTCGAGCTGGGATGTTAGGACAAGGACACAGCTAGAACACGTCATATCAGTTCATTAGTGGTTTTATTTTAGTGTGGAAAACCAGGTCACATCCAAAATTAGTGTGATAGTCCTTCAAATGATTGTTGGGAATGTTGACAGGTCGGGCACCAAGAGAGGTTCTACATGCAGCCTTCTCAGACCACCGATAGGTAGGGACTAGGAAAGCTTGATCCATCTGGGTTTGGATCAGGGTCAATACCTGGTGATGTTAACCATGGTTTTTCTACATGCATAGGAAGTGGAAGAGAAAGCAAGACCTAGCCGAGGGGTCAATACATGGTGAATGGAGAAGTAGCATGGGGAGGTCATGCATAAGGTATTATACATCAAGCCAAGTGCTTGTCATGGAGATTCTAGAGGATGAGCATACGAGTGAGCTGATGAAGGTCAGAGGTACATCACAGGCGTGGCTGTGATTTTCATGTCTTCTTTTGGCATGGCCTGCTAAGACATGTCCGTCTTGGGTGCATGAAGTGAACATGATTTAGTTGGACTGATTATACATTGTTCAGTGGTTTTGTACTAATTTTTAGTACGTGATATTTATTTTAAATATATGAGATGCATGGAATTAGGAGAATCGAGGATGTGAGTAACGTGAGGTGATGTGGGAATAGGGGCATCGAGGAAGTGGGTTACTTGAGGTGCTGAAGGCATCGGGGCATCGAGGATGTGGGTTATGTGAGGTGAATGGAACCAGGTTTAGCGTTGAGCATCCATGTGTTATTGGACCTCATTTAGACGTACACAATGTGCTGTGGGATATGATTGGGTGTCAAAAATGACTTGGGTGCACTAATGAGTTTCAGGGGTGATGTGCATCACGGGAGGACCATGGGTCTAGGAAATAGGTCATTGGACCTTTGCTTGATTTGAGTTTTGGTTGGTCTGGGACCGAGTTCAGAAATTCCTAAGGTGGGGATCCCCTTGGGGGTGGGGAAACTCCTAATATGTGGAGCCCCTTGGGGATTGGTATGTTTTGTACATCTCCGGGTTTTGTTTGATAGCTTAGGGATGAGCTATGTTATGACAGAGAGATTGTAAGAACCCAGATTTTTGGAACAGGTAAAAATCCTGACCCTTTTTGAATTTTTGACAAGTTTTTGGAAAAAACTATGAATATATGGGAAGTTATGTAAATTTATATATTAAAAGTCATGTGTGGGTTAGTTGTGTACTAACCATGTGTCGGCCAACTACAAGTCATGTGGTGATCATCTAATAATTTTTTACTACACTACGTGTAGTGTTACTTGACACGCCATGTATCTTCCTTCCACATACCAGTTGAATCATAGATATGTGTTGACCTATGTAGCACATCAAAGCTATGTGGATACCTGTAGAGACCCGAAGCTTGACGTACATGGACATTACATTACTTTTGCGGAATACTTGGTACATAACAAAAACACACACACAAGGATCGTAATAGTTTAGTGTCTTTGGAAACTCGGAACATAATCTACTAATCGTGGTGAAAGATCTTCAATATCTCTCATAAAGATCTTCCTTTTTTTACCTAAAACCTTTCTTTATATCCTGGGGAGAAAAACATAAAAGGGTGAGCTCAAATGATCAGTAAGGGTAAACAAAAGAAATATCAAACACATCATACACATAAGCACAAAACTTTTGGAAATCTTAACCTGCAAAAGAGATCATAATTTCATAACATGGGGAAAATCATGGCAGTGAAATGTAATCACAATAATCATAACTTAAAACACGAAACTTTGTGGCATTCACACATAATCATAGAGACTCATTTCTTGTTAGTCAAGACTCATTTCCAAGACTATCTTAGTGGACAAAGTCCCTTTCTGAATCGAGTAACCCTCGTTTCAGTCCTGTTTCACTGAACCGGTATAACCTACCATTCCAGCCATGTCTATCTCATGATATATAAAATCTTTACCCAATGCATTGGAGGGAGATATAGGTCCCACCCATCTCATAATGATACCATTCTTATGTGTTCCACAAAATCATAAATCATACATCATTGCATAACCCATGTAGTAAAAATGGGATTCTTAAACATCATGACATCATAAAACAATTCATATAAGGTAAAGGAATTCATAAAAATAATTCCATCACAACATAATCAAATCAATGTAACAATAGGGATAAAAAAAGAACCCTATGTTATTTTAGATGGAAAATAATTTTGATAAAATACTTGAAATGAATTCTTGAGGAAAATATCCTTTCTTCTTCAAAATCAATTTCTTTTCACAAAACATCATGCAATTTTAAAATAAATAGATTTTATTGAAAATAGTCATGAAATATTTTGGAGGATGGTTCATGAAAATAAGGCTTTATAAAACCGTAAAAATCTGTTCGTTCCGTATAAGTTAAAAAAACATTCTTCTCGTACTTTTGTCGGAAGAGTCAAAAGTACCTTATAAGGTAACCAAACAAAAGATTCCATTCATACAATGTGGTAAAAAGTAAATAAAGGGTGAAAATGACTTTAAACATCCATGGAAGAATGGTAAACATTTTGTGAAATCATTTTTTTAGAAATCATGGTCATGGATGATAAACGTAACCCCAGTAAATACTTACGTATAAGAAATCTCGGATAAAAATGAGATTGAAAATTTATCCCTTACCTTAGGTCCGATTTGCTTCGTATGTGTCCGAACCTCCTGTATAATGATTTAAATAATGTCATTGACTTATTACAGAATCATATTCATTGTTATGATATCATATATGGTTCACTTATGACATTATATTACCCGTTCTTTTGTAAATTCCATGTTAAAGAAGCGTTTTGGGTAAAATCGTTTCATTTATCGTAGGTGTTTTGACTTGTTGTTCTTGACATTATTATTACTTATATCATGATTTACTTACTTCCAGAATATAAAATATGATTTATATATCATATATATTCAGTATATATATATATATAATAGATAGATAAATGAAATGAAAAACACCGTTCATGGAGACGGTAGTCCGTACGTACGCATGAATGCTGTTTTCCATTCCTTATTGTCTTGAATGGAAGTAAGTAGACGGCATACATATATATATACATAAATCCAGTAGCTTTATAATGTCATATATTTGATTATTATTTCTTATATATACTTTATAATCATTCTTAAATCGTTAGCATGGAGAATGAATCTCATCGCATCGTGGAGACGGTAGTCCGTACGTACGCACGAGCGATGATATCATTTCCGTAAATATTGAATTGAATTGGAGTGGATTATACAATATATCAGAATCAATATGATGTTGTAATAACTATGTATAGTTATTCTTTACACCATTATACCCATCCATGTAAGGTGGTGGTGGAAAATAGATTACACCACGGCGTGGAGACGGTATTCCGTACGTACGCACGCGCGGTGATTTCTTTTTCCGTAGGATGGATAGATGGTGAAATATGGTTGTTTCATACTTATAATAACATATCAGTATATTAGTGATACTGATGTTATTACTTCATAATGAAACAACCTAAGAATAAGAAGTGGAAGAAGAAATAAAAATGAAAGAATTGGTAACGGTAATTACCTCTTCTTTGAAGCGCCTCATTGAGACCTCCTCTTAGGGCACTAAAATTGGTCTTTGAGGAAGACCAGAACCTCTAGGATGTTGATAGGGAAGTGGAGAAGAGATTTTGTCAGGGGTTGGCCGAGCTTGAGTGCTCAAATCGGTGTGAGGAGGAGGGGGAGGAGGTGTCCTTTTATAAGGGAGGAGAGGGGCACCTTAGGAATACCTCAAAATATTATTTTATATTAATGTCAAAATCGGTTTATAATGGTTCCAAAGGGTCTTATTTTGAAGCTAAAGTGGGGAGGGGTCGAAATCCTATCAACCAATAGGATTTAGACAAGTTTAGGGTATTATTTTAACCTTATCAATTAGATTTAACACTAAGTTAAATAATTTAACTTTTACCGTGTCTTTTTGTTTTCTTTCAATATATGGTTAATACACTTACTATAACATGCCAAACGAACCCCAAATTGTTTATTATTAATACATATATCCTTATCTAAGTCATTTGTCTGAACCATAGATTTTTAGGAATACAATAACAATTAATAATATAATATGTGATTTAAAAACTATTTTGTGTCAATTTTGACACTATTTGATATATGATTTTTGTTAAAGTCATAACAGAATTATATGTTCAAACCAAGTTGATTAAATCAACAATAATATATCATAGTAACCTAGAAAATTTGTTTAATTCATAAAAAGTCTCAAATTACATTCATTTGAGTATTTATAACATCAATTATGTTAATATTTCCTTAAAAGGGTAATTACTGCATCATCGTTGTGTCATAAATAAATTAATTTATTTAAAGTATAAAAATTATAAATAAAATATCATTATGTAGGATATCCTTTTAGATTTATAATGAATATTTATAGTCGAATTTATCTTATGTATAACCCCATATTAAAAATTGTTTAGTAAATAAACTTTGATTTTAACTCTTTTAACTCTTCTTTGAATTAAATAATAATAAATGTCCTAATCTAATCCAAGTGGGCCTAAATGGTAATATTTTACACATAAGGTTGTTTTTGGTCGAGATACACTTGTCCAATAGAATTAGGACATGTGTTAGGGTAATATTAATATCATTTTTACCCTTAATTACCCTATTTACTTTTAACCGTGGTAAATAAAAGTAAAAAGTTACTATTCACCAAAAATTATTTTCATCTAATTGAACCACATTTTACTTACTGACATCAACCGTGTCTCTCGGATTTTTTAAATTCCATTCACAGAAGCGGTAAAATTAAGATTTATGAAGAAATTAATTTTTTTAACTACCACTTAGTAGTTTCACTATTCATCAAAAATTGATGTTTTTCAGAACAATGCCAAAATTTCATCCTAAGCTATATTTCATATTACGAATTCAAAAATGAAATCTATTTTACCAAATTCATAACATAGAAGTTGCATTAATTAATTTTATAATTAAATCCCGCTGTTAAAATAAATAGCGTGTTTTTAGGAAACAAAATATATCAAAAGATTGACACTTGATTATGTCTGGTTTAAATGTGACATTACAACCAATGACCAACATTGTATTAAATTGTAAAAATATATTCTAAATATACTTTAAAACCACTCAAATTAATAATTTATCACTATTAATTATTTCGATTAAAAAAGTTGTTTTTAATTATAATTTAGTAATTTTCACTATTCATCAGAATATGAAAGTTATCTGAAAAGTACCAAAATTTCACCTTAGGCTAAATTCGATACTACGAATCCAAAAATGAAGTCCATTTTGAGAGCTAAAATTCTTAAAATTTAAAAAGTGGTTATTACTATTCATAACGGCTAGTTTTGATAATATTTTAATAGCATATCGTTGTTTCGTGAAACTCAGTATTGCGTACTACACACGCTATCGAGGAAGGCTGCGATTGCGTGTAATGCAAGGCAAGTCAAAGATGCGTGTTGTGCAAGCTCCTTTTGGTGTAGCGTACAAGACATTAATAAAATTAAAAAGAATATTTTTCATAAAATCTCGGGCTGTTACATTCTACCCCCCTTAAAATGAATTTCGCCCTCGAAATTCGTCGGGGTTATAAATAGTTTACTATTCGAAAGTTTCTTTAATAGAAACCCACATCGTAAAAAGGAATACCAAAACTTGGCTTTAAAAACTAAAGTATGAAATGTAACGATTACCCAAATAAACTAATCACTGGGTTTCCACATAGGTGAAAATATGGATATGGAAGAGAAATCTAACCATCATGTTCTGATAGAGAGTGGTAGAGAACATGGCTATGGAAAATCCAGCAATCACAAAGCCATAAATTTGTAACGATCTAAGGTACCATATGATTCATCAGGTATAAGATTACTAGGACAACATTTTTGGTTTTCAAGATCATTTCCCTAAAGTTGAAAATTTGAATTAGAATAAATACTTACTTTATTTTGGAACAATCTTACTGTTGTTCGTGCCTTGAACAATTTCCACTTCATCTCTTAAATAAATGAAGATGAATTTGTTATTCGTGAAGTGTTAGCAGATTATGTGATAGAATGACGGGTCATTCCATCTGTCTCAAACAAAAGGTTACATAAGTCATTCTATAGTGGGATTAATCATATATGGTTCCTAAAATGGACTTATACTTCATATATTATACTGTTTAATATAATAAAACTAGTTTCTACTAAACAGGGACTTCCTGTAGGCCAGTGGTAGGCAATAAAAGCCAGTCGCACTTCGGTTGTGGGTTCGATTCCCATATCCTTGTCCGACGTGATGGGCTGTCGCCCGTCCTGCAGGTTGTCCTTTTTCTAAAACTATATTACTATATCATCCCATCAATAATATCGAGAAAACTTCTATCCTTAAACAATACTAACTTTTGTCCATTCCAATCTTTAGGCTTATCCATAATACTGCAGTCCACTCTCATAACATAGTGAAAACGATTACCAGAGATTTAACACCATCGTCGATCCCCATATATCATAAGATATGTTTTGTTGGTCACATTCCAAACATTCAAAGTCATTAATCATGTATTCTCTTGAATATCTTAGTGAAAACATGAATGCAGTTTAAAGTTAACACTTTCCACATACCAAAATCCTCAAAATTCTATATACTCAAACCATGATATCACTTAGTCCTTATATCAATCATGAGCTCATGAATACTATTAAACATTTCATTTTCTCGTTTTCCCTTCATTATGCGCATATCATCTTATTTCCAAAAAATATCTCAATCACTTCGAATACCACATCAACAAATATTGCAATACTCAATGATACAACATTATTTTGGAATCCCATTACATAAACACTTAATCATTCCACCACATCATTGTCATATTCAACATTGCCAATAGTGATCGCATGTGACTTCCCTTTGTCCTTTGCCTTCAGTGGTTGCTCATGTTTATCATCACTAACCCTTGGATTAGGGCATTTATTAGCATAATGCCCCATTTCCTTGCACTTGAAGCATTGAAGTGTTGGTGGTGCGTTCTCTGTAGTGTTTTCTTTATTCACATCATTAGAAACCCTTTTTCCATTACTTCGACACTCAGCTGCTCGATGACCTTCTTTTCCACACTTAAAACATTTTCTAGTCCCTTTAAGACAATCTCCACCATGCTTCTTTCCACACTTTGAGCATACAGAAACATTCATCTTCTTTTCACCATTATTCTGAGATTTCTCCTTAAACTCCATCTTTCGTTTCTTTTCAAAACCATGAGATGGATATGTAACACCAACTTCCATTTCTACCTTGATAGCACAATGCACAGTTTCTTCATAGCTACTGAAGTTTCTTATAGCTAATGCCCTTAGAAGACTTGGTTTTAAGCCACTGAAAAATCGATCAACTTTACTTTCAGGTTGGATGATAATGCCAGATGCATACCTTGCAAGTCTTGTAAAATTCGCTTCGTATATACCAACAGATTCATCAACCTTTTGCTTTAGTTCAAGAAACTCCTTCTCCATCTTTGTTCGAAGAATACGAGGGATGTACTTATTGAAAATTATGTTCTTGAACTCGTCCCATTCCATGGACTCAATTTCATCTCTTTGCCTTGTATTCTTGATAAGATTCCACCATTGATCAGCTTCACCTTCCAAACGATATACTGCTAAGATGACTTTATCATGTTCAGAACATTGAAGAACTGAAAATAACTTTTCAGTGGTACTGATCCATTGTTCAGCAACAAGTGGATCAGAAGACCCACTGAAAGAAGGTGTACGTTACCTCATGAAGGACTCAATAGAATATTGTTCCCTTCTCTGCTCATTTGGAAGTCCAGAATGATTCATAGCTTGTGTAAGTATAGCAATAAGATTTTTCACTCCATCTCCCATAACATTTGTTTTTTCAGGAGGAAAATCATTGCATTGTCCATTTCATTGATCAACACGGTTCCTTCGGGTTCCAGCCATCTTCTAAAACCCAAAAAGAATAGTGTGAGAGGCAAAAATCATGCTAGGGAAAACAACATAATAAAGGGGAGTACCTTCAATATCTAACATCTTAGGTTTAATTCTATGATCGTTAGCGTAGTTCTAGTACTATAACCTATACGTATACTTAACCTTAGGGACATCCCTAGACATAACGTAGAAATATCTCTAGGGATCTCACTAAAGTTCTCGCATCCTAGTTTCCAAAGGTTGACTAAACCTCTCCTCTGATACCAACTGTAGAGACCCGAAGCTTGACGTACATGGACATTACATTAATTTTGCGGAATACTTGGTACATAACAAAAACACACACACAAGGATCGTAATAGTTTAGTGTCTTTGGAAACTCGGAACATAATCTTCTAATCGTGGTGAAAGATCTTCAATATCTCCCATAAAGATCTTCCTTTTTTTTACCAAAAACCTTTCTTTATATCCTGGGGAGAAAAACATAAAAGGGTGAGCTCAAATGCTCAGTAAGGGTAAACAAAAGAAATATCAAACACATCATATACATAAGCACATAACTTTTGGAAATCTTAACCTGCAAAAGAGATCATAATTTCATAACATGGGGTAAATCATGGCAGTGAAATGTAATCACAATAATCATAACTTAAAACATGAAACTTTGTGGAATTCACACATAATCATAGAGAATCATTTCTTGTTAGTCAAGACTCATTGCCAAGACTATCTTAGTGGACAAAGTCCCTTTCTGAATCGAGTAACCCTCGTTTCAGTCCTGTTTCACTGAACCGGTATAACCTACCATTCCAGCCATGTCTATCTCATGAGATATAAAATCTTTACCCAATGCATTGGAGGGAGATATAGGTCCCACCCATCTCATAATGATACCATTCTTATGTGTGCCACAAAATCATAAATCATACATCATTGCATAACCCATGTAGTAAAAATGGGATTCTTAAACATCATGACATCATAAAACAATTCATATAAGGTAAAGGAATTCATAAAAATAATTCCATCACAACATAATCAAATCAATGTAACAATAGGGATAAAAACAGAACCCTATGTTATTTTAGATGGAAAATAATTTTGATAAAACACTTGAAATGAATTCTTGATGAAAATATCCTTTCTTCTTCAAAATCAATTTCTTTTCACAAAACATCATGCAATTTTAAAAGAAATAGATTTTATTGAAAATAGTCATGAAATATTTTGTAGGAAGGTTCATGAAAATAAGGCTTTATAAAACCGTAAAAATCTGTTCGTGCCGTATAAGTTAAAAAAAACATTCTTCTCGTACTTTTGTCGGAAGAGTCAAAAGTACCTTATAAGGTAACCAAACAAAAGATTCCATTCATACAATGTGGTAAAAAGTAAATAAAGGGTGAAAATGACTTTAAACATCCATAGAAGAATGGTAAACATTTTATGAAATCATTTTTTTAGAAATCATGGTCATGGATGATAAACGTAACCCTAGTAAATACTTACGTATAAGAAATCTCGGATAAAAATGAGATTGAAAATTTATCCCTTACCTTAGGTCCGATTTGCTTCGTATGTGTCCGAACCTCATGTATAATGATTTAAATAATGTCATTGACTTATTACAAAATCATATTCATTGTTATGATATCATATATGGTTCACTTATGACATTATATTACCCGTTCTTTTGTAAATTCCATGTTAAAGAAGCGTTTTGGGTAAAATCGTTTCATTTATCGTAGGTGTTTTGACTTGTTGTTCATGACATTATTATTACTTATATCATGATTTAATTACTTCCAGAATATAAAATATGATTTATATATCATATATATTCAGTATATATATATATATATAATAGATAGATAAATGAAATGAAAAACACCGTTCATGGAGACAGTAGTCCGTACGTACGCATGAACGTTGTTTTCATTTCCTTATTGTCTTGAATGGAAGTAATTAGATGACATACATATATATATACATAAATCCAGTAGCTTTATAATGTCATATATTTCATTATTATTTCTTATATATACTTTATAATCATTCTTAAATGGTTAGCATGGAGAATGAATCTCATCGCGTCGTGGAGACGGTAGTCCGTACGTACGCACGAGCGATGATATCATTTCCATAAATATTGAATTGAATTGGAGTGGATTATACAATATATCAGAGTCAATATGATGTTTTAATAACTATGTATAGTTATTCTTTACACCATTATACCCATCCATGTAAGGTGGTGGTGGAAAATAGATTACACCACGGCGTGGAGATGGTATTTCGTACGTACGCACGCGCGGTGATTTCTTTTTCCGTAGGATGGATAGATGGTGAAATATGGTTGTTTCATACTTATAATAACATATCCGTATATGAGTGATACTGATGTTATTACTTCATAATTAAACAACCTAAGAAGAAGAAGTGGAAGAAGAAATAAAAATGAAAGAATTGGTAACGGTAATTACCTCTTCTTTGAAGATCCTCTTTGAGACCTCCTCTTAGGGAACTAAAATTGGTCTTTGAGGAAGACATGAACCTCTAGGATGTTTATAGGGAAGTGGAGAAGAGATTTTGGCAGGTGTTGGCCGATAGTGAGTGCTCAAATTGGTGTGAGGAGGAGGGGGAGGAGGTGTCCTTTTATAAGGGAGGAGAGGGGCACCTTAGGAATACCTCAAATTATTATTTTATATTAATGTCAAAATCGGTTTATAATGGTTCCAAAGGGTCTTATTTCGAATCTAAAGTGGGGATTGGTCGAAATCCTATCAACCAATAGGATTTAGACAAGTTTAGGGTATTATTTTAACCTTATCAATTAGATTTAATTCTAAGTTAAATAATTTATCTTTTACCATGTCTTTTTGTTTTCTTTAACTATATGGTTAATAAACTTACTATAAAAAGACAAACGAACCCCAAATTGTTTATTATTAATACATATATCCTTATCTAAGTCATTTGGCCGAACCTTAGATTTTTAGGAATAAAATAACAATTAATAATATAATATGTGATTTAAAAACTATTTTGTGTCAATTTTGACACTATTTGATATATTATTTTTGTTAAAGTCATAACAGAATTATATGTTCGAACAAAGTTGATTAAATCAACAATAATATATCATAGTAACCTAGAAAATTTGTGTAATTCATAAAAAGTCTCAAATTACATTCATTTGAGTATTTATAACATCAATTATGTTAATTTTTCCTTAAAAGGGTAATTACTGCATCATCGTTTTGTCATATATAAATTAATTTTTTTAAAGTCTAAAAATTATAAATAAAATATCCTTATGTAGGAAATCGTTTTAGCTTTCTAATGAATATTTATAGTCTAATTTAGCTTATGTATAAACCCATATTAAAAATGTTTTAGTAAATAAACTTTGATTTTAATTCTTTTAACTCTTCTTTGAATTAAATAATAATAAATGTCCTAATCTAATCCAAGTGGGCCTAAATGATAATATTTTACACATAACGTTGTTTTTGGTCGAGATAAACTTGTCCAATAGAATTAGGACATGTGTTAGGGTAATATTAATATCATTTTTACCCTTAATTACCCTATTTACTTTTAACCGTGGTAAATAAAAGTAAAAAGTTAATATTCACCAAAAATTATTTTAATCTAATTGAACCACATTTTACTTACTGACATCAACCGTGTCTCTCGGATATTTGAAATTCCATTCACAGAAGCGGTAAAATTAAGATTTATGAAGAAATTAATTTTTTTAACTACCACTTAGTAGTTTCACTATTCATCAAAAATTGATGTTTTTCAGAACAATGCCAAAATTTCATCCTAAGCTATATTTCATATTCCGAATTCAAAAATGAAATCTATTTTACCAAATTCATAACATAGAAGTTGAATTAATTAATTTTATAATTAAATCCCGCTGTTAAAATAAATAGCGTGTTTTTAGGAAACAAAATATATCAAAAGATTGACACTTGATTATGTCTGGTTTAAATGTGAAATTACAACCAATGACCAACATTGTATTAAATTGTAAAAATATATTCTAAATATACTTTAAAACCACTAAAATTAATAATTTATCACTATTAATTATTTCGATTAAAAAAGTTGTTTTTAATTATAATTTAGTAATTTTCACTATTCATCATAATATGAAAGTTATCTGAAAAGTACCAAAATTTCACCTTAGGCTAAATTCGATACTCTGAATCCAAAAATGAAGTCCATTTTGAGAGCTAAAATTTCTAAAATTTACAAAGTGGTTATTACTATTCATAACGGCTAGTTTTAATAATATTTTAATAGCATATCGTTGTTTCGTGAAACTCAGTATTGCGTACTACACACGCTATCGAGGAAGGTTGCGATTGCGTGTAATGTAAGGCAAGTCAAAGATGCGTGTTGTGCAAGCTCCTTTTGTTGTAGCGTACAAAACATTAATAAAATTAAAAAGAATATTTTTCATAAAATCTCAGGCTGTTACAATACCTCTTTTTAAGTTGAAGTATAGACAAATCTACTACACAATTTGTATTCCTTCATACACATCATGTACTCTTATTTTTATTCATTTATAGGGGATGGCATTACGTCTAATTTCAAGAGACATCTTATTCATCCCCAATTTCGGAATAGGTGCATTTCGATATCGCTAAGAAAATACCTTACCATAGAATAATCATCTGACACCCATTATTCAATCCCTTGGTGGCTGCATGATTTCATTGGGAAAGCTAAACCTACACACCATATTTCATTATAGTTTATTTTCCTCACACACCACAATTTCCATCTAAGCAGGATTTCCAGGATTTGAAAATAATGTAGATCTATGAAGATCAACATCGAATTAGAACTTGATATCAGACATGCCTGCATCTAGGAGTCTCGGGTAGGCTGTTCATACCTTCATCTTTTTTTTTCTGTTCATTTGGGGGTTGCAGATTTTTCGCACGCCATGAGGTATTGAGTGAGACCCTTGTTTAATTATATTGAAATAACAGTACGGATTGTAGGATGTTGTTGGGTATTCCATTATCCTAATATACTCTAGTGAGGTTGTGTTAGAGGTCATAGTTCATTTGGGGTTATTTTGGCCAGGGGGTGCCAAAATGCTTATAATTGAATGACTGTGAATTAAACTACTGAGTTTGAATAGTTATGAATGATTTTGTTTTTTAGAGACATTTAAGACCATAGTGTTGGTATGTGACATCACATGGCTAGTGCAATGAAACTATTCATTTTTTTTTCCTGTTTGAATTATTTCTTTTGATTATATATATATATATATGTGATGTGTGATATTGCATATACTTAAACCTTCAGGTTATGTTTGGCATGGACTGAGTATTGTTGAGTGATACAGATCACAGTTTGAGCATGGCCTAGATTACATTGGGTGGTTCTAAGCACATGATTGGGCATCATGGATGTCATCTTGAGGAAATGTGACTGTTTGTTTGGGCATAGCCCATGTTACACGGTTGGAAATACAATCAGACATGAGTGACAGGGTCACATGGACATTAGTTTTTAGAGATCTTGTGTCTTGGGAACTTATTTTGTTGATTACCACTCACTCGGAATGTTGAGTAGTCTGCGCATAGGTAGACTCTATGATGAGGTGGGTTTGACCACTCATTGGAGAGAGGCCCCTGATAGATGAGGTTTGGTACAATTGGTTTGGGGGTGCTTGTCATAGGAAGTCACGTGAAAGGTGAGGAGCCTTTAGGGGATATCGTTGAGGCTATCGGTTGGGGGTAGACTCTTGCCATGATTTGAGGGAAGACATCATTATCCCTCTGGTTACTGAATTGAGGGAAGAATTCATTGTCACTCTGGTTACTGATTTGAGGGAATAAATCATTGTCCCTCCGATTCCTATTTAAATACATGCATTATTGCTTCTCTAGTTTTTGTGACATGGTCATGAGGGGGATTTCGAGTAGTGTTACTATTGTTTTGGTGTTCCGTTAGGATGTCAGTACATGAGACACGAGGTGTCAGGAGGCACATGGTTCCGGTTTACATGAAAGAGAATCCAGTGTTGGATAAAGCAGGTGACACTCCATGGTAGCTGCTTAGAACTAGTGGATTTTATGTTTATTTGTGAATTTTATTGTTTATTTCTTTCCTTATATATACACGAGGGATTAAACACTTATATTAGGTTTTAACCATTGGGTGGTATCCTATTGAGATTTGTCTCACACCCTACACGGGCCCTTTGGTATGCGCATAGAATTAATGGATGTTCATGAAGGAAAAGTTTTAGCCTTAGGAGATAGACTTTAGTGATGTTCAGCATAGAGACTATTATTGACCTGGAGGTCATGCCTAGCCAAAGGTTACATTGTTTTGATTTATTTCTTGTATCATCAATATTAATTTGTTTACTATAGTTACTGTTGGTTATACATTGGTTCCCATTTATATCTTGACTTTCTATGGATGCATGACTTGTCATTTCTAGTAGTTGTTACAAGTGGTTTCAAGATACTGTTGTGTTTACATTCTCCTTCTTCTTCTTGTTTATCACTTCTGTTTTTTATTTTATATTTTTGTGCTTCCGCTATGTGGGTATTTTTTGAGTCTTCAATGTCTTTTATTTATATTATACTGGGTCCAGAACCATTATTATCTTCCTGGAGTGTATAGCCTCCCCAGTATACCTGTTTAGACCCTTACTGCTAGTCAAAAGCTTTTGGCATTCGGGGAGGTGCGCCTAAGGTAGTAACACCAGACTCGTTTAGCACTATTCAGATGGCTCTTCGGGTCTGGGACGTTACATTAACCAGTTTAAATGTTTCTTCTCATTCATTAATCTAGAAAAACCTAATTCCCTTCTAATTAATATTAGTTATTAGGTTTGAAAATCATCATATTCTTCTCATAAATTTAATATAGTACATGGATATTCCAAGGAGACTATGGATTTATATAAAAAATGTTGGTTTTTACATTGCTAAATTTTATCGGGTTTATAAGGATCCACATGTATTCCATTATTGGGGATTAAATGCCCATATAATGTCACTTTCTTGAACAAAACAATTTATACTATACTTTTGATATAGTTTTTCCTTCAATAAGTTCTTTGGTATAATATTCAAATTCTCCTCAGGTTTCTCCTTTAATTTAGAGTTGATAAAAATATCATCTATAAAGTCTACCAAAAATTTGTTGAGGTAGTCTCTAAAGATTATATTCATCAACTTCATAAAGATATATAGATAATTAATTAGACTAAATAGATTCACTATGAACTCGTAGTGCATGTACCTTGTACAAAATAGTAGTCTTGGGGATATCCTCCTTTTTTACATTTACTTTGTAATATAATAACTAAAGATCAACCTTATAGAAGTAATGAGATCCATGTAGTTGATCTAAAAAGACATTAATCCATGGAAAGGGTACTTTCTATTTATTGTGATCCTTTTAAGCTCATGAGAATCGATGTAGTGGTGCCTTGACCCTTCTTTATTCTTGTCATAGAGGACCGGTGTAGCCCAAGTCAAACACTTGGTCATATAAACAATTTTTCATGATACTCATATAATTCTTTTTTCAGTACTTCCATTTAAACAACAACCATTCTATAAAGTGTCGTAGATATTGGAAAAGTTTCTGGTATATGCTCAATTGAGAACTCAACCACATAGTTCAGAGGAAGACCCAAAAAATCATTGGGAAACACATTCTCTTATAGTGTTCATTTCATCAGGGATTGTCTTTTGTTTAGTATCAATCATTTGAGCTTGATCCGCTTTCTCAAAATCCAATAATTCGCAATATTGATATAATGATAACAATGTATATTCATCCTCATTCTTCCACTAGTACAGAATCATAGGCTAATTTGATATATGGGGGGTGATTTCATTCTTTCTGCAACTTATGTTTTCTCTATATAAGTAAATCTAATCAATACTGATAATGTCATGAAACTCCAAAAAATAGATATTCACAAGGTTTTCTAAAAATCATACACTAAAAGTATGGATAATGGATGATTTATATAATTGGGATACAATAATTTCCCCAATTTTTGTTTTAACCAATAGTTTCACTTCTATATTTTGAGGTTATGTTTGAAATATTTTACTAAACATGAGTGATATTAAATAATGTTTAGAAATGTTGATGATAAGCCTACAACTTAATATTTTATATCTAATCATTTAATTCTCCAACAATTGAATTGGGGATTATAATTCTTAAACTATTAAACACATGAAAGAGAAACTGTCAACATTTATGGGATAATTGAAAAATATCTTCCATAACCTATGAGTTTCTTGGTTTCAATTTAATTTATCCATGATATATTTAAATATATAAAATATTATGGGCATTTTATCCTCAAAATGGTTCATAAAAAGATTTAGAATTTTCCAAAGAATATCCTACTAGAGTTTCAAACTAGGTATGCAGTAAGGCCCATTATTATGCACCAAGTGACAATCGAGTCCAACACATTGCACCATTTTTTAGTGATGTTACACCTAGGTATATCTATGCCAGAACCATATCCAATTTTTGTATCTAGACATGGATGTAGTTTTTTGGAAACCAGTTACTCTATAAATTATGAAAATATAGGGATTTTTTCTTATGTTTACTCTTATCCGAATGGATTTCACTAGTGTTTTCTAATACTAATCCCTAAATAACCATTCTTTCCCCAGATTCAAACTATAAGAACATGTATCATTAATAGACTTTATTTCACAATTTTTTATATAAATTAACACTTAGTAAAACACATATGATCTTGAATACTAGTGTATTTTTTTTAAATAGTTAAATATAATTGAAACATTAGATATAAATAAAACAAACTTATTTAAGAACTCTATAGCTTGCTCTTATATTCCATGGATCTTCTAAAACTACACGAGATTACTTGAGAAAAAATATAATAATGCAGTGATCCATAATTCCGAGTAAGTGAATAAAATAATTATAGAATATGGTTAATAAATACATGTGATCCAATTGAAATATAAAGGTAACATAAAAGGGGTGAGAATCATAATCTTGAAAAATGAAACATGATATATCATGATAACATAAAGTAAACATGGGAATGTGGAAGCAACAAAAAAGATGACATAATTAGAATCAATCAAGGATAACCACTATGAAAACTTAACATAGTGTGTTTAGGATATCCTCATAAACACCATACATGAAATCTCATGCGATTAAAAAATTACCCAATGCCATTTTGGTCTATATAATGTTTTCCCACCCATCACATTTATTTCACATACACACATAAGTGTTCCACCTAGATCATTCAACATAGGATTATATTTAAAATAATGTAATAATATAATTATGGTGTGTGGATTACATATATGGAAGTCCATAATAAATTATGGAGAGGTACAATACATGAATTTTATTGAGTATAAATGCATATAGGTATTCACTACAAAATTTATTGGAAGGGAAGATCCCATAGATATTTTTGTAACATAATAGTGGTATATAATTGTTCATAGAAGGGTTTAATGAGATCTAAATGTGCATATCCACACTTAGAAATCATTATAAAGGTAAAAGGGATTCCTAAAATCAAATCCAAACAAAATAAATTGAAAATGAATAGGAATAATATAATGGAGGTGCTCGAATAATGGTGAGAAGGTGATGATACCATACCTTGCGATGGAGTTTCCAAAAGCTTGGGAGGAGATTCATAAGATCTTATGTATGAATTGGGAGGGCTTTGGAGATTTATTTCTAGAGTAACATCATTATATAAGGGATTTTTGTGAAGTTGAATTGGAGTTTATTGGGTTATTATAGTGAAAGAGGGTGAAATTATTTATTAACTTCCAAACACAGGTTTTCACCACATCGTGGTTAAGTAATCAAAACCAAAAATATCCCAATGATTTTCCCCTTGGTTTATATAAAATTTATGTATTTTCAATTATTTTAAAATTGTAATATCTGAGATATTTAATATAATATCCTTAGTGATGTGGGAGTGAGTTATGTTCATAATGAATTTATTTTAAAACCTTAAAATATAATAATGGTTTTGGAGGATTCAATAATGTTTTATAAAATTAATAATATAACATTAAAAAATTAATTGGGAGATATATATGTGGTCATGGATACCATTTATTATATATATTGCATCGATTTTGTGTCATTATTATGTCATAATACATACCATATATTTATACCGTATTTAATTTGTACCCAAAAACCCGACTAGCGTAAAAATACTAAAAATTGAACCAATGGGTAATTTTGACTTTATTATTCAAAAAATAAAATTTATTTTATCAAAATAATTTATAAAATTGAAAATATAAACTTTTAAATAATAATTACCACTTATTTAAAAATACCGGTTTTTTTGACAATAACAGTGTTCTGACCCTTATAAACATTACATTTGACGTCATAAAATTACATTATCATTTATATTTAATGATTATTTTTTGATAATAATATTTTAATAAAATATTAATTAATTCAAAGATTATTTAATTCATCAAAAAGTGTGTCCAGGTTGAAACTATATATTTTTAAAAAATACTATTTGTGCTTCATCAAATAAAAATCTAAGTTTTATCATAATTATTGATTGCAGATTGTAAAGTAAAAAATAAAACATAAATTTATTAATTAATTTAAAAAAATACAAAAATTCAAAATTTTAGGTTCTTAGAATATATTCCTTTATTACACTATTGATTTCCATAATGGTAAGGTGTGAGATGGTGAGATATTATTTTGGTGGTTCAGAAAACATGGTTTCGTTTTTGATCTCAATGAACATGAAATTCTTCCATTAATAGTTTTTATCAGGATTTAGTTATTGAATATTGACTTGGAATTGGTCTAGGGAAAATCCCAATGATCCTATCTTCCTCAAAAAGTTTAATAAATGGTCTTCTTAGGGTGTGATCCTGTTGGTTGAGATAATTTATTCATTTCTCTGTGTCAAAAGGATTCATCATAACCCTATGTATAAATTAATCATATGATCACTATATAGTGGCTATAATATTAATGGTTATAATTTTTAAAATTCTTTCAAATATAATAGGATATAACTTACAATGGTCTAAAAAATAAATTATTGCATGTATTATCTATAATTTCATTTCGTAATATGAATTTTACTTATATGAAATTGAAATTTAATTTATGAAACATCATATCATTACAACATTAGTCTCAATATAATAATGAATCCATTAGTTCATTATTTATTATGATTTTATGTGGGATTTGTTTAGGTGCACCAAAATACAACAAGGAAAATCAAAAAGAATTTATTAATTGATTATCAAATAGATACTTTGGATATTAAAACCCCTATGATAGAAATTAATTGGTCAAATATGACAATATTCAAATAAGAATGTTGCACATATAATTTTATATAGTGGGGGAAAGGTTTAATTTAATGAAGAATGACCTTCATATTCAGATTTTTTAAGACATAGGATTTCTCAAATAATAACTAAATGATAAATCTTTGATTTAGTTAATAAGAAAAAAAAATTGTACGTAAATTATTTCTTAATTTTAATTATAGTATATATAATAACAATTTATTGAAAAATAAAATATAGAAAAATTAAAGATAGAGTTATTCCCCATATCACATAGCATGAAATCTATCCAGGTTGATGTTTAATTCCAGATGAGGATATTATTTTCTAAAATAGAACTCCGAATTCATATATGATGGGAATCTGTCTCATATTCCATGATATGTACTTTGGGATTGATCTTGCATATGTGTAGTGTATAATGAGAAGATATCAAATAGTGATAGAAGAACAATAGTGATTGAAATAAAAACTATCATATAGTACCTAAGAATGTATGAAAGTAAAAAATGACTAGTGATTTAAAATGTAGGAATATTTTATTTCAATGGGATATTGAACTATTTTTCCAACCAGATTAATTTTTATTATGGATCATAATAAAGGATATTTTTATAGGAAATGATACTTATAACAATAGTTTGTTTCTATATTTACAATGACTGAGTATGTTTGATAATATGATGATTCGTAGAAACTAGTTTAGTTTAGTTTTTTATTTTTGCATTACACAAAGATGATAATTCTTCATAAGTATTATGATAATCATTGAAAATGGTGTTTGGAATGAATTTAGGTTTATGGTATGGGGAAAAAGAAAAAATCTCAATGATATCAAATTTTTAGGTATTTTCTCTAAGGATTGAATTCATAGTAAAATTTTTAGCACAATAGAGTAAGTATGACCTAATATCATAGACATAGGAAAATATTTTGGGCTTGGAAGTAATATCCACATCTCAGTAGGCCCATACTTATCATGTAATAGCTATCAAGATTATTAATAATTGGACCTAGTGGAAGAGTGATTCTGTTGGAATTTAATCCCAATAACTAATTAATATGTATTTTCCATTACTATAAAATTTATAAATATCTGATGACATGATTATTGTTTTTCAATGTAACAATAATTTGGTAATCTACTTGGGTTATTTATCAAATCAAAAGGATATATAAGTTCTCACTATAATGATAACCCAAAAGTTTTTGGAAAATATTTGTTAACATATTCCATATGGTCAGAAAAAATATATCTGATAGGAATGAAATGGTTTTTGACTATTACATATGGTAGTCTCATAATAAATGGATACCTATTATCATGTTGTTCAAACATGGTAATCTATAAGAAGGGAGGTTACGAGGAGAGACCGGCCAATTGGCTATCCACATGTTATATGTATCACTGTATATTCTTATTTATGGTTGAATGTATTGGTCCTTAAACATGATTTTACTATTCATTTTCATCATTAATTGTTTAATTTGATATATATATATTAGGTTCCTGGGGGTACAATTATAATTAAACACACATACACACACAAACACCTCACACACAGACTGAAAAGATAGGCCATATCCCCCCAGGGGATAACCCACCCATAAATCCTTATTTATTCAATACATGTTCTATATGCCCATTGGGTATGAGGCCCATTACATGGATCATAGGCCTAGTGGACATGAAAACCTATTAAATGGACTATAAGCCCATAATTTTGACCCAAAGGCATATTGGTGAATAGTGATGCTATAGTACCCAGGCTGCTACAGTACTCGCTATAGTGTTACGCCGCTTCAGCTCCTGCTATTGTGTCCACCAACATGATAGTGTTGTTGTTGCTACAATTTTGCTTCCGCTACAGTGCTTCTACAACGCCACAATAGTACCTATGCTCCATGAGTTTTGAATCCCCAACCTCGATGTAGAATTACAGGGTTCTTTCCACTATGCCAGAACCGAACTACATTGTTTAATTTTACATATCTAAAAAATATAATGAAAAATCATCATAGTTATGTAAATTTTGTTATTTCTCTATTTATGCTCCTTTTCGTCACATTGTCTAAAAAATGGAAAGGGAAATGACTTAGCACAAATTGATTCATCCTTTGAAGAAATCATCAAAAATCGACAAAGGCATGAACACGGGATCCAGAGAACATGTGCCACGCAAGGTATATCACTGTCGTTCAAGTCTACTTGCGCGACACATGATTGTCACGTAAGTCACTTGCGCGACCTAAGTGATAACCGCTCGGGGTCTTCTTTTTCCTATAAATAGATCCTCTGGGCCCCCCATTCGAGGAGGATTTTTTTCCAGAAACTCAGATTTGAGCTCCCGGCGCCCTAGTCTCTTCTCAAAGCTTCCGAAACAATTCTAAGGTAATTTATTATCTAGAACGGAAGATCTAAAGAGGGGGAGGAAGGCCTAAGTGTTGAAACTCATCAACATTTGCGTGCCTGAGTGGCCATCCCTTAAGGGAAAAGGCCACACTTGTGCACCGCCTTACTCCTTCAGTAGAACTTGTGTGCCCCTCTTCAAGAAGAACCTCAAGAGAATTCTAAAGGCTTTAGTCAAGAGTCTCTCAAGTATTACCCTGCCAGTTAGTCGTCGCGCAAGTACCCCATATGTCGCGCATGCATACCTGTGCGACCATGACTTGTGAACCCACGCAGTACCTGCGCCCCTGCCAGGACTTGCGCGCCCCTACCTTTTTGGGTACCCTTCTTGCCCATTTCACCCCTCTTATGCTATTCCATCTTTCCTATTAAATATTGAGTCTTCAAGACGCTATTCAAAGACATTTACGGCATGATTTCATGTTTTTAATTCCTTATCTGAAAGGAATTCTATGGAAAATCTCTCAAAACCTAGTGATTTACACATATTTATGTCACTAAAGATTGAGATTTCATTCATTCAAACTCATCCTTTAAGATGAGAGATCACTTAACCTGGGACTCCTCTTCAGGAGTAAGCCCCATAAATAATTATCATAACCTGGGAATCCTATTTAAGAGTAATCCCCAGTCATAATTCAAAAATCTGGGCATCCTCCTTAATAGTAAGCCCCATTCATCATTCTCAAATCTGGGCACCCCCCTTAAGAGTATGGCCCAAGTCCTCATTAACCTGTGCCTCCTTTTCAGAAGTAAGCCCCAGTCATAATTCTCTTAACCAGTCCTAATTTACCTTTATCTGGGATTCCTTTTAAGGAATAAAATCCAAATCATAAGTCCACTCCTAATTTGAGCTTCCTTTTCAGGAGTAATCCCCAAGTTAGGGTATTCAAAATCTCCATAAAACACATATACCTTTATGGACTCTGCTCCTGGATTTCTTCCCTCAAGTAAATCCTAACCTTTCTTTTATCTAGGCAGTCATACATACATAAGCCCCACATTATTTCTTATGGTTGCATATTTCATGGAACAATTGTCTAATTTTTTACCAATACATCTTGTTTCTCACACCGAGCATGACTCATGTGAGATTAGAGTGTAAAAGTAATTATGACATCCTCCTTTGAGCCAACAATCATAAACATAATACTCCCTTACTCGGACTAAGGTGGTTCGGATTCCTTTTCTAAACAAAGGATACGTAGGTAGCCCGTCTGTGCGTTTGATCCCAACTTTGAAATAATCAATGTCCTTCTGAATGACAATAAACTTCAAGTGCCCCACTGAGTGTCTTTAAAACCAGCATGGTCATCATAATGACCAAAATAATTCTATATAAATGTGTCAAAGGGTACCATTGACCAAGAATCTCTAATAAATACAGATGATTCTCTATCGATTAAGAAACTCGAATACATATAAAATATTCTCTAAATTTCCTACATATCAATTATTGATTGACAAATCTAAAGGAAAACTCATTTTATACTTGGTAATGTAATAAGGATTCACGAACATAACTTAAATCTATAAAGAGAGTCTCGGAGTAGAAAATAATTCCCCTAAAAAAGGTGTGATGAGTCCGTCCTCCAATCCTCTCGACCAATTAAAATTCCTAAGCCTCATCAGTCCACAAACTAATGAGCACCTACCTTTGGAAAGTAGGTCCGAATGGATATGGAATCATTGGATGTTTCCGATTCTATGAACAAACCCATTAGAAACTGATCAGAATGTTTGAACCTCCCATCAAAGGAGATCATCCTTGAAATCCAAGGGAAACGAAAATGGTGAACCTGAAGTGAATCCTTAACCAAGTAAAAATAATGTTTTATCCATTTTGTTAGGCCCCTATTTAAAACTCAATGATAGGTCCAACAAAAACAATTATTGACATATGTGCTCATCCAAAAGATGTAGCGGCTGAATTTATCTTGATTACGTCTGTTATTGGAAACATGCACTCTTTTACAAGATCTTTTGCATTTCTAGAATGGATGCTCTCAAGTTCACACCTGTGAATACTGTTACTGCAAATGCCACTGCTACTACTCCTGCTGGATCATTGTCCGTTCTAAGGATGATATCACCTACTCAGCATCTTCAATGTGGGGTATCAAATGTGCTGGTTAAGAAGTACTGTCAACATGGTACCATCCCAACTCTGGAGGCTTCCTGACAAGCCCTCCAAGTAAATAACTCACATCGGTCATCCGGACAATAACAACCAGTGATCAAGAATCAAGCGGTGCTGACTACCGTCTCCAACCATTTCGGGTCGTTATCCCCAGAACGCAATCACCATTAGCTCCCTTATTTTGGGGAGGTGAATGAGCAGGTCCCTCAGGACCTTAATAAAAAAACAAGAGTCCTTCCTGAGGTCGCCCACCAACAATCGCCACCAGACTCGTGCGACAGTGCGCCCTCAACATGATGAGGGTACCGACTCCAGGAATTCGGCTCAGGTTCCTCGAACCCGAGAAAGCAAGACGAACAATGAGAGAAGGAATCCGGTAAACAGTTAGCAGGTTTTCATCTCTGCCATCTCCGGAGAAGTCCACCAACCTAACTTGGTGGCAAGAAACTAGCAGGCACATTCACCTGCCTGTTTTAATTCCGCTGTCCAGCAGACTTGTCTGGAAGCATCATGCCAATCCCGCCAGGCAATTATGGCAGAGTACCATAGGCAGGAACATACACCTGTTTATGCATAATTAGCTAGTCAGAAATCTCTTCTTACTACATATGATGGATCTCATCAACCACGTTTGGAGAAGTGCAATCATAAAGCACATACACCTGCTAATATTAATCAAGACTACCAATAGTCTCGCTTGGTAGCATTCAGAGAAGTTAGTCAGAAATCCCCGACAACAAATAGGAGGCAGACTCAACTCTCTGCCCCCACACTTGAGTACTGTCAGGATTCACTGACATGAAAAGGAGGATAAGAGCAGGCACATACACTTGATCCAAGCCTAAAATGGACGCATATTCTTGTTCTTCCAGCTGAAGTCAACAAGCATATTCTATCAATGGTGAAATAGCATAAGGAAATCCCTACTGATATTCTGGAGGCCTGCTAGGATATTATAACAACTTCAGCGACATCTCAGGGAAAGACACATAACTCTATCCCTACCAATGGAGTGACACATCAACAATTCACTCCAGAACAGACACACACATCTATTCCAGTACAAGAGGGTTGTGGGGGCATACTCTCCAATATCATACGGACAACCAAGTCAGGCACATACACCTGATTTGAGTGGAGATCGTCAGCCTAACCTGGCCATCATTCCTGATCAGATATATACACCTGCTCAGAGCAAACGCTTTCGTCAACAAGTGGTTTCCAATGCAAGTAATAATGCATCTAAGAAGAAGACCCGCCCAGCACAGTCAGGAGATCAAGAGCCAATCAATAACAAGGCCTTGCTCGATGCTGGAATTCATGAAGCCCTTAGACAATTATCTATTGAAATTCAAGATTCTACTCCCTCATTTCCCAATAGTGGGAACATAAATTCCAAAGGTCTTCAACAGACACATCCTCATGAAGTCTTGCTTTATGACAATTCAGTAGATCTCGATGTTTCTTCTTCAGATGAGAGCCACAACAACCCTCTGTGTTGTCAGAAGACCAAGGAGAAAGAGATCTCATATTTTGTTGTAACCCATTATGGTGGTCCTCCCAATGATGATGAATTTCGTTGTGAAAGTCCTCACTGCAGTAGTGATGCACATTTCCCGGAGAACTCTCCAACAGATAATGTAGTGCCGAGAAAGCCCTCTTATCTTGCGGCACTTTCAAATGAAAAACCAGTCATGTCTAAAGATTTATCTCTAGCAGGTGAAATACTTTCTCAATCAGATGATAGCCCAGGGTGTAGGTAATTCTCTGAACCACCCCTAAGTCATGAATCTTCTAGTTTGATTAATGATTTCTCTACCAATCCTTTTTAATCTAATGAAGAAACCAGGAAACGCCAACTCTGGTCAAATCAGGTAGAATAATCTACATCAAATGACAAAGAGGAAATGCTGAACATGAGAAAACAACTGGTGAAAGGTGAAGTGACAGTCATGTTTTGGCCTTTGGCTGACACTCACTATAATATTCCAAAAATGTTGACAGAAGATGAAATTCATGATATTCGTCTCAACATATGGAAAAATCTTTTTCAGTTGAAATAGAAAGTATTATATTATGATGAATATGAAAATCATCTTAAGATAATAGAAGGGTTACAAAGTCAGATTGATTTGGCGTCTCTATCAGTCTCTCGATATCTGAAAGCTGAAAAGCAGCAAAAATCCATTCAATGTTCACGCCTTGGCACACTAAGAAAATTGCGTCAGTTAATTGACAATGACCCATCTGTTATTCATGTCAGAGGATGGGGTGTTCATGGAGCTCTGCATTTCATGGTGCTCTCCAGTCAGCAAAGCTCACCAAAAATGGTCTCATGCAATGTTATTGCCCATAACTGGCCACAGTCAATGGGATTTGTTTGCAAACAAAATCTTGCCCAAGAACAGGCTTCAACTAGTTCCTCTCAAAATCAAGAAAACAGAAAACAAGTTGTTGAATTACTCTTGCATCAAGAAACCGAGAATATTAAACAGGCCTCTCGTTTGGAGAAAGCATGTCACCAAGTGACAGAAGTGTCAAAAATCATCCAACGGTCTTTGGAACTGGAAGATAAAAGTGGATACAGTTTAATGAATCCAGCTAATTTCTAGACTAAGGTTCGCATGATCAGGGGGACTTTCAAGAAAGTCTCATACAAAGAATGTCAAGAACCACCCCAGCTTGCCAGACTGGGGACTCTTTTAAACCAACCCTCGGAATCAAAAATAGTATTCGACGAGTAGAGCGAGAACAGCAGGAACAGCCCCAGTTCACTGGACTGGGGATTATTTCAATTCATCAATCCCCTCTTCAGATAAAATAAGTATTTTCTCGATTGGGGAAGAAACCTCAAGAGGAGAGAAGAGCCAAATTATCAGGAGATCCTCTCCAAATTACGGTTCTTCAAGAAGTTCCTGAGGGATCAAATCAAAAGAAGGAAATGTCTCATGAAAGACATGGAAAAAGACAATATTACAGAAATGATGATAGAAGGGATGTGATGAGTTATTCATCAATCAATGTCATCAATTCCGTTGTTGATGATCCACCAAATGAGGCTCACTCAGGGGATTCAGATGAAGAGGTTCTTGCTCAAGAAGATGCACGCACTGACACAAATAAAAAAGGTGTGCGTACACAAAGTCAAAGTATTACTTAGAACCTAGGTAATCCTTTGAGCAACCCACTTCCCCCTCTCTGAAAAGGATCCAAAAAAGGGAAGGGAATGAACTAGGTTACACATCCTTCCTCCGGAGAAGGTCAATCGCTCTCACTAGAGAAAAGGTTTGCACAACAGGAGGAAGAAATGAAGGAATTAAGAAGGTTGAATGCAGAACTACTTCAGAGTAGTCTTCTTCTTAAGCATGCTGGAGTCAGTCAGCCAAAAGAATTTTTTGCAGCTACTGAGATGGATCGAGAATATCTTCCTCTATCAGTACACCCTCACAGGTCTAATCCTACGAGTCAACTACAACAAAAGTTGGAATTTCTACCATCAGTCACATCACCAATCACTACATCTGTCCAAGCTCTAGTCATTGCACCTACCCAAGTCCAAGTTAAACCAAATGTTTCTCAAAAGGCAATGACTACTATTGAGTCATTAACAGCTCGGTTAGAAACTATGGAAGGGAAACATGTGAAAGTTCAACCAGAAAAGAATGTTTACCCTGAATGGGTAGACTCAATTTCTCCTCCATCCATTTTTGGGAACCCTGTATTCCATATTTTCAATGGATCAGGTGATCCTAAATAGAATTTGACGCATTACGTGTCTTGTTGCGATCCTATGATGGGAACTCCGAAGTAGCAAGAAGCAGTGAAACTCAGATGCTTCGTGCGAACCATACAAGGACCAGCATTTTTTTGGTATACAAGCTTGTAATCCCGGCCAATTACCGGATGGGAGGATCTTCACCAAAAATTCCTCCTTCAGTTCAACTCAACTTTTCCAAAGACAACAGTTTTCGATCTTACAAATTGTAAGCAAAGGGATAATGAAAGAGTCTCTGATTTCATTGCTCGATTGAAGGGATTAACATATTCCTTGAGTTTATCACTCCCTCAAGAAGAATTGTTGCCAATCTGTATGGAAAATCAGCATGAAGAATTATGCACACCATTAATCCCTGTGAAATACACAGGAGGGTTTCGAGACCTTACTTCAATCGCTCAGCAGATTTAAGATTCCCTTATACAGGCTAAGGCTAAATCATTTATAATTCTATCAGCTCCAGGAAGAAGAATGGGAAAATCAGAAACTGCTATAATTATGCTTAAACAAGCACCTGTACCTATTTCTACCTCAAAACCTTCATCTTCTCAAAGGGCTCCACCTTCTGAGCGCCAACAACAAAGGCCTTTTCATCCAGACGATCAAAGAGATCAAAGACGAAAACAATTTGAGGATTTAAAGAGAAAAACATACTATTTTTGAAATGAAAAAGTTCTTGGTTATTTAATTCTAGCTCTGGAAAACAATTTGTGTCAATTTCCAATACCCAAGAGGCCAAACAAGAAAGGATATGAAGACCGTCCCAATTATTTCCCTTTTCATCAAATGTTGGGGCATCCCATCAAGGAGTGTTTTGTCTTCAAATACCTCATGTAAATGATGGTCGACTTAGGATATGTCACATTGAAAGGCTCCTCAACCCAAGTATCATGTGTTACTGCTACAGTTCCAGAGGAGGAAGGTGAATGACAAGTAGTCAAAAGAAAAAATGCACAGAATTATGATGATTGGATGGTCAGAAAGACAATCAATCGAACTCATCCTATTTTTTCAAACACAATTAAAGAAACCAATTGTTTCTTCTGCCATGAATGTTGCGGATAAACCTTTTTTTCAGAGGGAAATTCCTCAAAGAAATGGCATGATTCAAAGAAAGAAAAAGAATCAGAAGAAGATGAGTATGTGTCAAAGCCTAAGTTTTCTTTGACTTTGGCAGACTTCATGCCATCTACTTCAAATCCACGGGCACTGCCCCAACAAACGGCACAACCTAAATAGGCTAATCAGGCAGATTCATCATCAAATGAAGAGTTAATCTTTGTTTCTGTTAATATTATTCAATTAACAGATCCATATGACAGTCGCATTTTTGATTTCAATGAGTCTGAATTCCCTGTATCAAATAGTGGAATCAGAGGAAGTTCCAGGGGCTCAGGATACAGGGGAAGACGTGGATCTTTCAGAATCCACTAGTCCAATTCTACCCCTGCTAGAACTGTGTACGCGGTAGAAACACATGGCAGAGCCCTTCAGCGAGCTCATCAAGAACAAGCAAGTTCTTCTACCAATAAAAAATTCAGTCCTGGAACAGTTATTTTGGAAGACCGGTTAAAGGTTACCACTTCTTCCGCTCACCAAATAAATTGATCTAATCGGTCTAAATTTCCAAAACCAGGAATATTTTTAACTCCTATCCCAATACAAGATGCATCAACTTCCAAAGCATCTGCTTCCAAGGTACCTTCTAAACCACATATTCCTATTGGGAAAAGAAAACCTCTGGATCAAAAGTATGATATATTGAAACACTTGGCCCAAGTGCCATAAAAGTTATCAATTATGGGATCTATGAATCTGTCAAAAGATCTTCCGGAAGCACTCATCAAGGCTTTGTCAAGTCCCCAGGAGTTTGAAAATGAAATTATTGTAGCTGAAGTCTATCACATAGAGAATAATCCTGTAGAATGCCATGAAATAATATCTTTTACTGATGAAGATGAAGATGATGTTGTACATGGACATATTAGACCATTGTACTTGTCTGGCAAGGTCAATGGAGTGGATGTTTTAAGATTTTTCATTGACAATGGTCCAGGAGTAAACCTCAAGCCCATTCGTACAATTAGTCGATTGGGCCTCACGGAATCTGATTTATCTCCTTCTACCATGATGTTACAAGGATATGATAAAAATGAACAAGAACCACTGGGTGAGGTTACACTCAGAACTCAGTTTGGAGATCATTTATCCAATTAAGTTTACATGGTTGTTGATCAAGACCCATCTTTCAACATCTTGCTTGGAAGACCCTGGATACATCAACATGCTAGTATCCCTTCATCATACCATCAATGTCTCAAATATTGTTTTGATGGTCAAGTTGGGACACTGTATAGTGATAATTCCCCTTTCAAGACATGTTAGTATCAATACATTGAGGCGGAATTCTATCACATAAAGAAAAGGGAGAAATCCATAACAACGGATACTACCAAAGTTAATGCTCCATATGGTTTGGAAAAAATTCTAGTAAATCCATTTACACATGTGAGTACAGATTATGTGTTTCCTATCTGTCAAATTGACAAGATAGACCCAAATCAAAATACTCTTATCGAAAGATCCATAATGAAAATTACGGCAATCGAGCCAGAAAAAATGGGAGAAATTAGTAATCTACCAAGCAGTGATGAAAGCACAAATGGTGACGTCTTCATTTCATCTGCTGAAATCCAACAAGTCTATGCTTTGCCAATTAGGCCAGAAGAAGTTATAGCAACATCGGAGGTGAACAATGATGTCGATTCTCGATCCATCATCTCCTCTTTATTACCCAAAGAAGACCCTTCATCATCAATCGTGTCGGAAATGGACGCTTCTTCTTCAAGATATGCAAATTTTGAGATCTCTTAGGATCACGAGAATTCTACTTTATCATCTACTATGAAAGTAGAAAAGGAAGAAATAACACATGAAGAAGAAGAAGAGGACGATCTAAGAGATTCTCCTCCAGCATTTGAAGAGGGTATCTCTACCACTGTGGATGAACTCAGAGAAATAAATCTGGGTACAATAAAAGATCCACGCCCCACTTTAATTAGTTCGGCCATGAATCTTGAAGAACAAAAGATGTATATTTCTTTTCTGAAGAAAATAGAGATATATTAGCTTGGAACTATACAGAAATTCCCGGGCATGATCCGGATGTTGCTACTCATCATTTGGGTTTACTAAAAGAACATCAAGTATTTAACCAACCCGCGAGAAGAACTCACCCAACCTATGCTTCCAAAATTGAAGCTGTAGTGGATGAGATTATCAAAGATAACTTCGTCAGAGAAGTTCAATATCCCGAATGGTTGGCTAATATTGTCCCTGTAATGAAAAATAATGGACTAATTAGAGTTTGCATTGATTTTTGAGATCTTAATCGGCATTGTCCTAAGGATGATTTCCCAGTTCTGATTTCAGAACTTCTAATTGATGCAACAGCTTGCTATGAAGCACTTTCGTTCATGGATGGATATTCCAGATATAATCAGATCTGAATGGCCCTAGAAGAGGAGGAATCTACAGCCTTCAGAACCCCTCAAGGTGTGTTTGGCTACCGGGTAATGCCCTTCGGCTTAAAGAATACAGGTGAAACTTATCAGCGTGCCATGCATCGTATCTTCAAACACTTCTTAATAAAGTTTGTTGAATTCTATGAAGACAATTTGGTAGATAAATCCAAAAAACGTTCTAATCATTTGGATAATTTGGAAGTCATATTCTGCAAGCTTCGACAACATAATTTTAAGATGAACCCCTTAAAATGTGCTTTTGGGGGTAACCTTAGGAAAATTTCCCAGCTTTGTTGTACGCCATTATGGTATTGAAGTCGATCCAGAGAAGACCAAGTCAATCCTTGGTATGTCACCTCCACAAAATTTGAAATAATTAAGAGGAATTCAGGGACAGTTAGCCTATATTCGACGTTTCATCACCCATTTGGTAGGCAAAAGTTTACACTTCACTAAATTTATGAATAAGGGAGTCACTTACTAGTGGACTAAAGAATGTCAACAAGCATTCAATATTATCAAGAAATACCTCTTGAGTCCATCGGTACTCATGCCACCTGTTGAAGTAAGACCACTTATCCTCTACTTGACAGCTCTAGAGCGATCATTGGGTGCCTTTCTTGCTCAAAAGAATGATGCTAGAAATGAAAAGAGTCTCTACTATCTCAGTCGAACCATGCTTGAAGCAGAAACCCGATATTCATGTATTGAGAAGTGCTGCCTAGAATTAATCTTTGCAGTTCAAAAGTTGAGACACTACCTGAAACATCACGAGGTCCAATTGGTATCTCACAAATGCCCGCTCAAATTTATCCTTAGTCGTCCAATGCTTACAAGACGTCTGGCAAGGTGGGCAGTTATTTTATAGTAATTCGACATTCAGTATGTGTCTCAAAAGGCGATAAAGGGCCAAGCTCTAGATGATTTCCTGGCTGAACACCCTTCAGTGGAAGATACATCTTCAAATATTGAACTCCATTATAAGGAAGTCTTCTCTATTCAAGAAATTCCCTAGGCATGGGAAATGTATTTTGATGGTGCATCCAGAAGTCCAACAGGTAGGAAAATGGAAAATCCTAAATTCAACAAAGTTGGCATAGGAATTGTGCACATTTCTCCAGAAAAGTCAGTGTTACCTTATTCCTTCTTATTGTGGGAAGGTGGTACCAATAATGAAGCAAAATACCAATCTCTCATCATAGGCTTGGAATCAGCGCTTCAAGCACAAGTGAATCACTTAAAGGTGAAAGGTGATTTAGACCTGGCAATCAAACAAGTCAATGTGGATTATGCCATTAGAAAATAAGAACTAATCCCTTTGTATGATTACATCAGAGATTTAATGGCGGAATTCCCTTTGGAACCAACATTTTCTTATGTCCCAAGATCACAAAAAGATCAAGCTGATGCATTGGCTAATGTAGACACAACTCTAGCAGATCCAAATCGGGATGAGACAACCATCAGTATTTCCCACCGTCATGCAATTTCACCTTATGTTCGAATCAGAATAGAGGAAATTAATGAAATCTGTCCCATTCCTGAACTGTATGGTCATACTACAGGTTGGATGTCTCATATCAGGGAATACCTTCAAAATGGAACACTTCCATCTGATAAATCTGAGAAAGAACAAATTTGGCGACGTGTGGCTAATTTTACTCTTTATGATAGCCCAGATCACCTAGAGAAAATTCTCTACAAACGTGGTTTTTATGGAGTTCTCTTCAGATGCATTGATGGTGAAGAGACAATGGATGTCATAAAAGAAGTGCATGCAGGAGTCTGTGGTGCCCACCATTCTGGACATAGACTGCCTGATCAGATTCGAAGGCTTGGATACTTTTGGCCTTCAATGATACAAGATTGTGTCGATTTCAAAAAGAAGTGTCATTCATGCCAAGTACATGCCAACATCATTCATCAACCTCCAGAGTTTCTTCATACAGCTAAATACTCCGAGACATTTTCCACATGGGGAATGGATGTGGTGGGACCTTACCCTTCAGCTACGGCCAAGTAGTTTAAGTACATTCTTACTACTACTGACTTCTTTTCCAAATGGGCAGAGGCAATACCTCTCAAGGAAGTCAGTTCTAAATGCATTGTTAGCTTCATCATATCTAACATCATTACCAGATTTAGTGTCCCTCAAACCATATTTATGGACGATGGCACCAATTTCTATTCATTAGAGGTGAAGAAGTTGTATCAAGAATACAACATCAAATCCAACCATTCATCTCAGTATCATGCAACAGCCAACGACCAGATAGAATCCTTTAACAAGACTATTTCAAATATACTCCAAAAAATGGTGGATAAAGATAAGAGTTCATGGAATGATAAACTATTTCATGATTTATGGGATTATCGGACTACCACCTGCACTGCAACTCGGTCAACTCCATATTCATTGGTATATAGAACAAAAGTCGTCTTTCCCATTGAAGTTCAACTAACCTCGCTCAGAGTTGTCATTTTTGATCAATCATCTACAGATGAACAATCTCAAAAGCGATTGAATGAATTGGAATGGTTAGATGAGAAAAGATTTTGCACTTTTCACCACATTGAAGTATATCAGAATCGAATAGCACGAGCATTTAAAAAAAAAGTTCGTCTTCATTCATTCACTAAGGGAGAATTGGTATTAGTTCTCAGAACTCCAATGATACCAGGAAAGAAACCTCCCAAACATGATCCAAAATGGGAAGGACCTTATTCAATACATAGGGTCTACTGCAATGGAGCTTATTCATTAATCTCGATGGATGGAGAACTCATCACTACTTCAACCAATGCCATATTTTTTAAGAGGTATTTTGTATAAACTGCAAAGTACGTAGTTTGTCCCTTCTACATGACACTAAACTGTGTAGCACCAATAGTCCTAACTGCAAGACTCTAAACTGCATTGTCCCTTGATATGTCCTACATGACATTAAACTGTACTTTGTCCCTGCAACATGACATTAAACTATCCAGCAGAAGTTTGTCCCTGCTACATGACACTAAACTGTGCAGCACCAGTAGTCCTAACTGCAAGACTCTAAACTGCATAATCCCTTGATATGTCCTACATGACTTTAAACTGTACCTTGTCCTTGTAACATGACATTAAACTGTGCAGCACCAGTTCATCCTTGCTATATGACGTTAAACTATACAGCAATGGTCCAGTATGAACTTAAACTGCAACTTCGTCCCACACGACGTTAAACTGTGAAAAAGTTCCCTAAATGGTCCAGTATGACCTTAAAATGAAACTGGGTCCTGTATGACCTTAAACTACATCAATGGTCCAGTATGGCTTTAAACTGCATCATCAACGGTCCATGTATATGACCCTAAACTATTTGAAAGTCCCTTGAATCCAACAAGATGTTAAATTGTGACATCCTAACTACATGACGCTAAACTGTATAAAAGTCCCTTATGTATGGAAATACATTAAACTAAATAATCATCAAAGGTCATGTATGACCTTAAACTACACTTTTGTCCAGCATGACATTAAACTGCACCACCCACGGTCCATGAATATGACCTTAAACTATTCTCACATTCATCTAACATGATGTTATACTGTGGGAAAAATCCTTAATCCGTCCAACATGATGATAAATGGTGTACTCTTTTGTCCTCCCTGCATGACATTAAACTACACAGTCCCCCTTTCGTCCCACATGACGTTAAACTCTATTGTCCCCATCGTCCTAACTACATGACGCTAAACTGTACATAAAGTCCTTGATATGTCCTACATGACATTAAACTGTACTTTGTCCCAGCTACATGACACTAAACTATTAAACACCAATAGTCCTAACTACAAGACTCTAAACTACATAGTCCCATTATATGTACTACATGACATTAACCTATGCATCATTAGGGTTGTTATTACCTCTTGTTTCTCACACTGAGTATGAATCACGTGAGCTTAGAGAAAACCTCAACCATAACACTCTCTCTGGGCCGCTAACCATGTGTAAGTCCCAACATCATTTTTTAGGTCGTTGTCCCAAAGAACATCTTGATAATTAATTCATTCTTTAATTGGACTACACAGACTTTGATCCTTTCCTTCTAGGCTGGGTATGTAGGAAACCTCCCAAGGTTCACACCCAAAACCAATCTCTTCACACCGGCTCACCTCCATCTCATACGATGTTGATTCGTGAAACCGCCTGTAGAATCAATATCTTTACATTGGTTCACTTTCGTCCTTGTTATAAGACGTTAAACTATACAACACTTTTGTCCAGTATGACAATAAACTACAATTTTCTTTGATACCCTCACCTGAGAGGGAACCAATATTTACATTGATTTTTCAATCATGTTTCATTTAAAAGACTACGTAAATACATGGCAATTGCCAAACCTTTTATCTTGGTTTAAAACATCATTGTACTAAAGTCCCCTTTCACCCTTCACATGTATGAACCAAATTTGTACAAAGGGTATTTCTAGAACTACGTGGGCTTGATTACCATCCTTATGGGATATGTAGGAACATTCGAGTGTCCCTCGAATCCAGTCCCATGTCTTTGGGCCTAACCCCAAATTCCACTTTCAATCCCTTGGCTGAAAAGTCCCCATGAAAACTCACACTGTGTATTTCTTACAATGTTCCAAGATCTATGACCCTAAACTAAGATCTCTAATCCTTTTGTCCCACACGACGTTAAAATGTAGTTTAAGAACTATGTATGGCTTGATTCTCATCCTTATGGGATACATGGTGAAGTCCAATATTTCAATTCAGGACCCAGCCACAGCATGATTATGGTTAGGATTGATATGTTTATCTCTGTATACATTGAAAAATATCCACCTTTGTGTGTCATAATCATAACCTTAAATATTTTCAGATCCTCATACCTCTTTTCATGACTTCTAGTCACAAAAATGTCAAACTTCTGAGATTTATTTTGCCTGACTATGCAACACGTGCCCATAGGCGGCCTTGAATAAGCAGTCTACATAACATACGTGTTAGCCAAAAGATACTATTATTTGACTATGAAGCCAATGCCCTTAGGTGGCCCTGAATAATTCACCCCCCTAATAGGTTTGTTAAATAATAGTGACTTCATTCTTGGAAAGAATGCCTCTTTTATCCTTGTTTGTCTTAAATGACAGTATGTAGGGATCCGCAAAAATAGCCATCCTTAAGATATTTGTCCCATATCCTTTTTCATGATCTGAAAGTATTCAAGTCTATGGTTTATATTCTCCTTCCCTACATTTGGGTCAGACTTTCATAGGAGTGATATTCATCCAGTTCTTTGATAATCTTGTTTGGAAATATCTTCTCCATATTCAAGTACATCTTTCCATATAGAAAACTCTATACATTGGTATATTTTAATCTCCATAAACTTTCACTGGCTTTTAGCACTACGAAAGTAAATTTTTGAGAGTTCTTTTTCCTGACTATGCAGCACGTGCCCATAGGTGTCCTTGCATAAACAGTCTACATAACAGACTTGTTAGCCAAAAGATACTATTTTATTTAACTATGCAGCCAATTCCCTTAGGTGGCCCTACATAATTCAACCCCCTAACGAGTTTGTTAAATAATTGTAACTTAATTATTAGAAACTACTTCTTATAATGTCTTTTAGCTCTTTTTTATATCATTCCTCAGATTCAAATATTCTTATGTCATAGCTTACATATTTTCCCTCATACTTGAATATGGTAATATGTTTCAGATGAGTTTTCAAGGAATTGAGTCAATTCTAATCCATTTTGGTCAATGATATTTCAACCTTAAACATTAGACTTTTTATGTCCGACGTGCATGACTTTAAACGGCTCACAAAAGAAAAGGGAAATCTGAATAAAAGTCAAGTTCCCAGCTCACTAAAAATACATTTTGTATGATTTAGGTAACATTGAGAAATTAAAAGACTTGAAGTTTGTAGGGTTATTTACATTAATCCTAGTAAAAATCAATCTATGCTTACTAGGACCATTGGCTGAGGTAAGATCTAAATCATTTAGCAAAAGAGAATGCAGGTACAAATGAGTGAAGGTGAAAGTGTTTATCATTGATGCACAAGAGTTAAAAGGATATCCACAGACTGGAGTCTCTTCTCTTTTTCAAGAATTACAAGAGGCTTTCAACATAACTCTTCATTTGATTTACGGCATACCGAACTTCATCAGCAACAACCTGGAATTCATTCATTCAACTGGATACAATAAGAGATGCAGCAATACTAGCTCTTCTTGGAACAGTTGTAAAAGGATGTTATTGAGTGCAGTTTGAGAAAATATTTTTCTGATCAAACAGTGACTCTATTTCTATCCAAGAGACTTAGAAGATGGATACATGGATTTGAGAATGGAGCATTGAATGTAAAGATCCATTTAGAGAGAGTACTCTTTTCAGATATTTCTCTAATTCCATGTTTGTCTTATCTCCACCAACTGACAGTGGAAAACATTTCATCCCATGGGTTTTCCATTTTCATATCTGCACGAAAATGACAAGGAGGAAGAATTTGAAAGTTCACACCATTGTTGTTTCTCTTAATGCATAGCATAACCGAACTAGAGGAGTAGCAGTGCAGCTGCATTTCAGGTGTATAGTTCTTTGCATTTGGAACATTGACTCCTTGCAGAAGACCATGACCATACAGGGACATGTATATACTCTGTGGGAAATTAAGATGATATTTCTTCAAGTACTCAGCCAAATCTGCGAAAGTGTTGTCGCAGATATCATGGTAATCATGGCCAATGATGTTCACCATATCATCAATCCGCTAGCTAGACAGTTCATCAGCCGTATTAATTCCCTTAAGAGCCATTGAATCTGCACAAAAGTTGAATAAACTAACTCTTAAATGGGTTTATTTTTTCATAAAATTATTGAAAGAATTCAGAAAAATGGAAAAGGCATTAAGATGGGAAAGTCTAAAAAACATGGAGCGCATGTATAGATATGTCTCACAAGTATATGGCGCACAGGTATCACCTCACTAGTCATGATACCTTGATAGTAGCACACCATCATGGAAACACCAGAAAACAGAGAAACCTACGCAGTTAAGGTGACCTGGGCGGCGAGAGCTCGAAGGTGTGAAGTTCGGAAATCCGGATGCTTTGTACGGAAGGGAGGCCCTCTATTTATAGACGCGGCCCGAACCCTGTGCACCCAAACTTGCGCGCCACCTTTCCATTAGTTTTCTTCTTTTCCTCAGAGTCAAATCCACAATTCTTTTGGATCCAACTCTAAGGGGGACTTTTGTTGATGCTAATTTTCATCACATTGTCTAAAAGAATTGAAAGGGAAATGAATTAGCACAAATTTACTCATCCTTTGAAGAAAACATACAAAATCGACAAAGGAATGAACAAGGGATCAAGAGCACATGAGTCGTGCAAGGTATATCACTATCGCGCAAGTCTACTTGCGCGACACATGATGGTCGCGTAAGTCACTTGTGCGACCTAGGTGATAACTGTCCGGGGTCTCCTACTGCATATAAATAGACCCTGTGGGCCGCCCACTCGAGGAGGATTTTTTCCAGAAACTCAGATTTGAGCTCCCAGCGCCCTAGTCTCTTCTCAATGATTCTGAAACACTTCTAATGTAATTTCTTACCTAGAACAGAAGATCTAAATAGGGGGAGGAAGGACTAAGTGTTGAAACTCATCAACACTTGTGTGCCTGAGTGGCCAGCCCTTAAGGGAAAAGGCCACACATGAACGCCGCCTTAATCCTTCAATAGAACTTGCGCGCCCCTCTTCTGGAAGAACCTCAAGATAATTCTAAAGGCTTTAATCAAGAGTCTCTCAAGTATTACCCTACTGGTTAGCCATCACGCAAGTACCCCATATGTCACGTAGGCATACCTGCGTGACCATGACTTGCGAACCCACGTAGTACCTGCGCGCCTGCCAGGACTTGTGCGCCCCTGCCTTTTTGGGTGCCCTTCTTGCCCATTTCACCCCTCTTATTCTATTCCATCTTTCCTATTCAAGATTCAGAATTCAAGAAACTCTTCAAAGACATTTATGGCATGATTTATTGATTTTACTTCCTTATCTGAAAGGAATTAGTTGGAAAATCTCTCAAAACCTAGTGATTTACACATCATTATGTCACTAAAGATTGAGATTTCATTCATTCAACCTCATCGTTTAAGATGAGAGATATCTTAATCTGGGCCTCCTATTCAGGAGTAATCCCCAGTCATAATTCTCTTAACCTGGGCATCCTCCTTAGGAGTAATCCCCAGTCATGATTCTCAAAATCTGGGCATCCTCCTTAGGAGTAATCCCCAGTCATCATTCTCAAATCTGGGAATCCTCCTTAGGAGTAAGCCCCAAGTCCGCATTAACTTGGGCCTCCTTTTCAAGAGTAAGCCCCAGTCATAATTCTCTTAACCAGTCCTAATTTACCTTTGATCTAGGATTCATTTTTAGGAATAAAACCCAAATCATAAGTCCTCTACTAATTTGGGCATCCTTTTCAGGAGTAAGCCCCAAGTTAGAGTATTCAAAATCTCCAAAAAAACACATATACCTTTATGGACCCTGCTTCTGGATTTCTTCCCTCAAGTAAATCCTAACCTTTCATTTATCTAGGAAGTCATACATACATAAGCCCCACATTATTTCTTATGGTTGCATCATTCATGGCACAATTGTCTAATTTTTTACCAATACCTCTTGTTTCTCACACTGAGCATGACTCACGTGAGCTTAGAGTGTAAAAGTAATTATGAAATCCTTCTTTGAGCCATCAATCATAAACATCATACTCCCTTACTGAAACTAAAGGGGTTCTGATTCCTTTTCTAAACAATGGATACATAGGTAGCCCGTCAGTGGGTTCGATCCCAACTTTGAAATAATCCATGTCCTACTGAATGACAATAAACTTCAAGTGCCCCACTGAGTGGCTTTAAAACCAACATGGTCATCATAATGACCAAGAGACTTCTATATAAATGTATCGAAGGGGTACACTGACCAAGAATCTCTAATAAATACAGATGATTCTCTATTAATGAATAATCTCGAATACATATAAAAGATTCTCTAAATTTCCTACATATCGATCATTGATTGTAAAATCTAAAGGAAAACTCATTTGATACCCGGTAATGTAATAAGGATTCACGAACATAATTTAAATCTATAAATAGAGTCACGAAGTAGACAATAATTCCCCTAAAAAAGGTGTGATGAGTCCGACCTCCCATCCTCTCGACCAATGAAAATTCCTATGCCTCATCAGTCCACAAACTAATGAGCGCCTACCTTGGGAAAGTAGGTCCGAATGGATGTGGAATCATTGGATGTTTGCAGTTCTATGAACAAACCCGTTCGAAACCGATCTGAATGTTTGAACCTACCATCAATGGAGATCATCCCCGAAATCCGAGGGAAACATTCTCCCATAAGTGATATGAAATAAATTGAAAAAATCAATAAATTATTTTTCACTTCCAAGTCCAAAATATTATATCTCAGACCCTTTTGTTGAAATATAACTCTCATATTATATCCATGGACATTATAGTTTATCTATGAGTTCATTTTATGTATTCAAATAATGATATATCAGTTATACATGTTTTCAACATATGTATAAAACCCTCATGATGAATTATTGAGACAAAGGGATTCCATTACCCAATAACAATGTGTATTTTATTTTCATCACTCTGATATTATCATCATTCTCTATGGGTTTTTTGATGTGTTTCTAGACATTAATTATGAACATTATGCCAGATTTCCTAATTCAACTAAAAAAGAGGACTATATGGTCCCATAATAAGTGTATCCATCATTTATTTTATAGTCTATTTGAATTTAATATGGGAGTGTATATTATTCTTAATATAAATGAATAAAAATTATTCATTTCAAATTGATTCTATATATTCAATAAGTTGTTGTATTTGAATCTGAATATATATCTTAATAGATATATGTTCATTCAATATTAAAGAAACATTAATTTGAATGTTTAAGGAATAGAATTTTTTATCTATTATTATACATAATTGTATAAAGAAATATTCATCTATTCAAAAGTTAGTGAATAGATTAATGTTAATTTTCATTTTATAATGGAATGTAAAATAATGATTTAGCCATAAGTCACCGAAAATATTATTTATTGGAATAAAAATATTTATTTTCATGTTGGTGAATAATATTTATTTATTTATTTATTTAATGAATTATATTTATTTGTATTCAAATTAATTATTCATATGTTCCATAAATAATGGAAAAGGATTTATGGGAATTGTTATGGGTCCAATGAAATTGATATTTTTTATATTATATAATTTAAAAAATAAATATTAATTTATTTTCAAATGATATTTAAATATATTCATGTTAGTTCTTATACTGAAATTTATTAATAATATTATTATCTTTAAAATAACTAATTTTATAACCTTAATTATATACTAAAAATTATTTCATTTCATGGCTAATCATAATTTTTGTGCAAACTGATATTCTCTTAATAAAATTATCTCAAGACTAAAGAGGAACCACCCAAGAAATATCTCATGAATGTGAAGGAAATCCTCTTTATCCCTATAAATATTGGTACAACTAGAGAAGTAATCATCAATACAGAAGGATTACATTATATATTTAATGGGGAAGCGTATGAGGTATTTGGTTCCTCAATGCTAGATTCTAGAGATCTAATTAATATGTTCCCAGATTCATTGAATATTAAAGGATACCACCAAAGACAGTCCAGTTTGGATCCTTCAACAGAAAGATGGTGTGACTCGAGTAGTGTTTGGATTGATAAATATCTTTGAGTAATGAATTCTCAATGAAGGTTTATTATTATAATAAATTAATTATAAATTATTTATGAAAATTCACCTCTAGGAATTGTTTGGGGTTACATTTGTCTATTTTTATTTCTTTATCTGAAGAAATTTTCAAAAATAATTATTCAGAATGGGATTGATACCATTTGTTCCACTCGATAAACTTCAAAAATAGGATAAATAAATATTCTATATTTACATGACTTATTTTTCATTTCCAAATATACGTGGTTAAAATTTTACCAAATGTGATTCTACCATTATTACAACAATAAGAAATTTATCCTAGTATAAGCTATCAATTAAAATAAATTCAAAAAAAAAGAAATAATTTCTGGTTTTTAAGAAACATGTAAATCATACCATCCCATTAAATCACTCTAATAAAATACTTTATATCATTTTGATTAATTTTAAAGATATACCTAATGAAACAAGACATGTTAATTATGTAAATTTAAATGAAATTATGGGGAAGTCTCAAATCCACTACATCAATCTATGCTACGACAACATCTATTCTAGAATGAGATGGATGATGACCATCACTACAAGAAGCTATGGATATCCCTTAGAAGTTTATGACACATAATAATACATCAAAAACATACCCCAAGTGTAGGAAAAATTAAATCCAAACAACTTCCTTGTATTTAAGGTAGTAATAAAATAATAGAGGGAGAGAATAATAGAGAATAATAGGGGGAGAATCACCTAGGATCACAAGTCATTGATCTCATGAATGTATATATTTATATTCACCAAGGGATCATCAAAGTTATCCAAATGAAACCCTTAAGGATATAATTGTTTAGTATAGGTCATGGATTTTAAAAAAACTCTAAGATAACATTCATTAATATAATTACTGAGGATAAAAAAAGAATCATGGTGTGTAGGCGTAGTCAATACAAAATACATACCTGATCAGAAAATCATAGTGCAAGATCCCCCATATCTCAAAATTAAAACTTCATTAAAATGGATATTAATTACTAAATTCATGGAGAGACCAAAGTTATCACATCATAGTTCCATAACTCCGAAGGAGAAAAATGTAATCCTCAACCTTTTCCATTTAAACCCAAGACAACCCAAACAAAACTACAATGCAATAGTAGATACCATGGCTCAATAATCCATATAATGATTGAAAAAAGTAAATTAACCAGACCTGAATTCATGGTGTAAGGAAAGGTACTAAGAAACAAGAATCCAACTATAATATTAATCTTAGAAGATTCCACATGACATCCAACATACGTAAAATTAACCTTGGAAAACATCTAGTCTACCACACGCCCCAACCCAAATGACCACAGTTCAACTAACATTTTTTATAGTAATTTATTCACCTTCATATCAGATTAACCAATGAAGGATTATATATATTAAAAACCCATATAAAATTTATGAAATAATTGAACTGTAACATCCTTACCCAAATGCCACTAAACTGGTGCTTCAATTCGATGGGTTACTAGGCCTCAAACACGCCTCCTCATATGTCAGAGACTGCCGACTACTAATGAGGGTGTAAATTTGGTAAAATATGGATTATATACCCTCATACCAGAGTAAGTAAACATTGTAAGTAGAAAAGTATCATATTGAGTTGAAAGTAATAAGATTGAAAAATAAGTAAATAACTAAAATAGAACATGTTGTAAAAATAAATTAAATGTTCTAAAAGCCTGAAAAGTTGTGAAAAATAATAAAACAAATATTACAATATGGGGAAACAATATAGATAAAAAAGTGAAAAAATAACTTAGAATAAAATAACAGTGATCTATTTCTAACTCCATGCTAGACCACATACCCAGTCTCCCAAAACTATCAAAGTGCACCAGCCCAATCAGATGAACTCACACGAGCAGTGTAATGACCTGGCTCATTTAATAATGCACAATTCCTTATTTTATCATTTTTTATCATAAAAGGACCTAATTAAGACTTATATTCAATATAAGAAGTTATGGGGGCTTCTAGGGTACTTCTAGAGTCCGGAGCTCCAAAACGGGGAAATTAGGCGGGGCCGCACAGTTTGCCTAAAACCCTACGACCCGGGCGCACGATAGTGTGACTACTGTAGTAAGGATATGCACAATATACACACAGTTATTAAAACCATTCATAGAGGTCATTCTATTTTCCCAACAAGGAAGTGTAGTAAGCATGGTTTTTGCACAATTTGAAAAACCATGCGTAGAAATCATGAAAGCATATTTTTAGGATAAAATTACCATTTTCCATCACTATTTTATGTTCAAAAATTTTCTTTTCTCCTCCCTTATGTGGAAATAACCTATGGTTCCTCGTCCCTTGAACTCTAAAAACCATATCCTCCTTTGTAACTTGTTAATCCTCTATTCGGCATACGAATTCAATTCCGTCAAAAGAATTGAAACCCTTGAGGTAAGGACAACATCATGTGCTCCACCTTCCATGCCAAATATCTCCATCTATTATACTATTCAGATACATGATCATTCACCCCATTTCAAGGCATTGGACTAAAAAATATATCTACTCCATCCTTCTCCGAATCTGTGGTCGATATCCAATGAGAAATCATCTACAACCCTAAGGTCAGTGGTCACATAGTTTTCCATTTGAGTTTTGATCATTTTCTATTTATTACATCATGTCATTAGTCTGACTTTTCCAAGATCCCTTATTGTGTTGATTCCTTCATGTCTAATATACCATAGTGTGATGACATATATTAAATGACTCATGATTAAGGGTTTAGAGATAACTCTTGATTTTTATGGACACCGATTGGTGTGCCACTCAAATTGTAAATATTTCTCCAATTTCTAAAAATTTAAAATTATGGTTTCTATCTCCATCCATAGCTCTTATGTGAGTTGGCCATTTTCGCATCTATATTTTGAGCAACCCAATACACCCCATTGCTGTTTGGACCTCTTAGTATTAGAATTTCCAATTTTGACCTATGACTATTTGAAATGACATTTCCATTGACTTGTTCCCTTGTGAATGAAATTTATATCCTAGGAAAATGGAATGGGTAACTTGTATGGGTTGTCTAGGATGATGTGGAATAAACCTTATAAAATAATTGGCTCAAATTTAATGGATCAAGGTATGGCATGGATAACCGTGTTGTCATGAAAAAAAAATTTATTAAGATTTTATTATTGATTTATAGTATAGGGAAGACCCTGGGTTATCTCTAAAGGGGAATTGATAAGATTATAATGTAAATTTTTAATAAAAATTTCAAGGGGGGGGGGTTATTTTAAAAACAGTTTAAAGAAAATAACATAACTTGAAGAGTTTAATAGTTGAAAAACCAAGTTGATTTTGAAAACATTTGAGATAAAGGGGTAATTTTTATTTGAAAAAACACATTTAATGTTTATTTTTCATATATATTCATTTTGTTTTGAGAAATTATTTCGTTGAAATTAATGGGAATTCGATTAATTCCTAAGCCTTTATTTCATTGCTTGAAGAACCAAACCTTGACATAATAATCGAATAGTCATGGTCTAGGACCTAAAAATTGAATAATAGAATAAAAATATGATTAAAATCTCAATAATGTGGGTATGAACTGGATTATTCTACTATCCAATTGAAAAGACACAAGTTACACCATCAAAACCTCACACCGATCGGTTATTAATTAAGAGAAAATAAATCACATGCATCGAAACAAGCATTCAAATAAGAAATAAATAATGTTAATTGGAAGGAAATGTTTTAAAACCAAAATCACTCTAATCGAATGGCTAAAACATTCATATTAACTCCCTTGGCATGTGTATATCTCCCTCACAATGAACTCCCACTGTTTATCTTTACATTAGGAGGTGGAGGAAGCTTGGGTGGAACACCTTCTTCTTTATTGATCCCCTATGAGGATAAGGGCCTCCAGAATTTATAGGACGAAGAGGAGAATCCAATTGGACTAAAAAATTACAGAGCCTTTCTCCTAGTTCAAATATAAAATTAGGTGACCAATGTATCATTTTATAGGAAATGTTGAAGGTGGTTTTGGGCACATAGATTGTGTAAAACCACTTAGCACATTATTGTAGGTGGGTAGACAACCTTATCTCTCTTTGAAAAAAACTAATGAGTTTTTTCCCACCTATTGAATATCTAAACCGAATTTTTTGGCATTATTTTGACACCTACATCTTGAGATATTGAATGATCACAACACACCACTTTTGGCTTCGTGAAAATTCGGTGTTCTGGAAAGATCAGGTTGGTTGGGCCCCCAGATGGACAAATTAGGCTTGGGTCCCTTCAGAGGAAATGTATCCCAATGAATTTTTTACTAGAACAAAAAATATAAACCCATTTGAACCAACATTTTAGTAGAAATATGTTGTTTATTTCCCTTGTGTGCTTGGATACTACGTAGTTTTGCACATTTTTCTTTGACATCATCATGGGCCCTCCAAATAAACTCTACATGAAATGTAATTATCAAAAAAAATAAAATTTACATTTTTAAAAGTGATAAACACAAAATAATTGAATAAAAAATGAAGTGAAATTTTTTATTATTTTTATAATTTTCGATAAAAAACTATTTTAGCACAGTGGTGTAAGGATGAAAATGATACAGTGAATCACGGTGTGATCAATGACCTCCCTCTTGTTATGTTTTTCATAAATGAATTGCACAAATTGGTTGTTTGATTATTTTAAATTATGAGAGATGGTTTTATTACATTATATAATGTGAGTGAATATGATATTCCTATGGTTATGACTTATAATGTAAATGTGTGTATGAGAGGTATTCATACCTCATGAAAATTAGGAAATGTATGGGTGGGAGGAATGTTTACCCAACTCCATTGATTTCCGCTATCCTATAGGGGTGTGATGAATTCCTACCCCTTACCGGTTGTAACCTCTATATAGATGGGAGGAATTCATACCCCATGCAAGTATCTTCTATGGATGGGGGGAATTCTTACACCATTCTTGTATATTTAATGGGTGGGAGGCAATCTTACCCCATTCTAGTAATGGTTTATGCATATATATGAGATGCATTATTACCTTCTTCTTGTAAAAACCTATATATATATATATATACCTAGTGACTTATTTAGACATTACAACATTTAAATGATGTAGGTAGAACCACCAGGTGTTCTTTGGGAACCTGGGTGGGAGGTAAATTCATTATTCAATATTGCTTTACATTCCTATTGTTTGCTGATCATTGTGTACTTTCGAGTGCCTCTTGGATTACATTCAGAAACCGTTGGTGGTGGCCTACTGAGATTTATCTCACACCCTACGCAAGACACATTTGGAACCTAACAAGACTGGTTACCTATAGGTATGGATAGTGGAAAACACCACTCATCTGGATATTGATTCTTCTACTTAGACGAAGCTTATAAACAAAGGACCGGGACTAGTCATGAGATGCTATGGAGTAGCATTTGGATTTTGTTCTATTTTGTTCTAATGTATTAGTATGCATTCTTCTCTTTTTATTTTCCCATTTTGTATTGGAATTCCATTCCAACATATCTGTATCATACACGGCCTATGTGGCTCTTGATATATTATTCAGTCTTCCAATGTATCTGATTTTCTTTTATTGTTTACTTTATCTACATGTTCGTTTATTCTTCCCCTATTGAATGTTGTTGTTACATCCATTGTGTTACTCTGAAATGGGGGTAAATTATCCCTACATTACTACCTTCACACACCCACTTCTAGTTGATATCTCATGGCTTATAGGGAGGCTCCCTAGGGGTCACAGGACCAACTGAGCTCAGGGCATAGGCTACATGGAATATCGGTCCAGGACATTAAAAATTGTCATCAGATCCTTTAAATTCTTCATTTACTATTTGGAAAAATTAGATTGGAGATTTGGAATTTTGGGACTTGGTCAAAAGTCATTATTGGGAATTGTAGGCCAATGTATAGGGGAAGGACTATGTTTCTTGAATTATTAATGTTATTTATTCTGTTATTAGTGTTGATATCATTTCACTATTGGGTGATCACATGTTGTGGGATGTTATTTTTACTGATGATATTGGAATTTTGATTTCATCGTTAAACTCAATAATTTGAGGGTTATGTGTAGAACATGCATCATTATAGGAACAATATGAATAGTCTATGAAATTTTCCACTCTACGTTTAAATTTCTAGAAATAATTCTCTGTCGAATATTTTTGTTCCTTGTTTTACATATGTATAATGGTGATGAAACGTTTATATAGGATTTATATTATTCTATGGTGTGAGTTTAGTGGGTTGGACTCATTTATTTGTATTGTGTATGGGCCTTTATGGATCAGAAAATGTTCTTCTAACTAGCTCAACCATTTGAGGAAGGATATAATGACACAGATAAGGGCAATTTAAATGAAAATGACATCCATGTCAGTGTCATATTGTGACTCATAATTTTTATGGCCCCTTATACACGGGAAAATGACATATCATTGGATTTAACTAGTTAAAATGTATTAAAAATTGAGAATGGCCTTTTTTACACATGCTTAACTTAAGAACATGGCCTGGACTTGACCTTAGTAGTGGTTTGTTGGTGTTCTTCCTTCTTATGTCCTGTTATAGTCTGTTCTAACATCTAGTCTTAGCTTTTAAGGAGGTATATAGGTGTTTTCATTATTATAGGTAGAATTTATTATATTTCCTTGTTTCCCAAATGCAATCTCCTAATATGATTAAATCCATTCTAAGACATTCATTTGGTTTTATAGAATTACACCGCTATAGAATCCTCTACTCATCTGCACTGAAGGTGTTCACAATCATGTTACAGAGGTGGAGGGCCTTGAGCTAGCAGTTGTCCTTCCAGTTGAGCCACCTATGGTTCCTCCACTTGTACTAGAGTGGGGAATTTCCACCCAGTTCCGAGAGGGATTAATTATTATAATTTATAATATACAAGGAGGAGTGTAACCTGCACTTTGCATGGTAAATTTGACTCTTGAGATTCAATAATATCATCCTCCTACTTTTCGAAGGGATGTAAGGCCACTCACCACAGTGTCATGGATCAAGGTGATCCTTTATATCATCATGCACCTAGAGATTCTTCTAGAGCGGAGGATCAAACTAAGTGATTATATGCTACAAGACTCATCGAAGAGGTGGTGATATGTCATCACCCATGAATGACAATATAAAGAGATGGTTTGGGATGAATTTGAAACTATATTATTCAACTGATTCATTCCCCAGACTCTAAGGGAAAATATGGTTAGGGAGTTAATGAATCTTTAGTAGGGGAAAATGTCAATTTTTTAATACTAATCCCATTTCACTGATCTTTAGAATTTCACTCCCTCTCTAGTCGATGATTACCTTATGGCTGCTAGGCGATTTTATGATGGGATGTATTAATTTATCTGGTAAATAGTTAATGCTTTCAGGATGATGACTATTTCTAAGATCATTAACCATGAACTAACTACAGAACGAAGCCTGATAGATGTTGATGGTGAAATCAGGGGTGTTTAGGCACCTAAGTCTTTAAGTGCATAATAATCTGGTCAAAAGCGATATTTTAGAGAGTCTCTTGGGAGTAGCGGTGGAGAATCTCCCTCTTCTAGTAGTTCTCATATCTATCACCTGTATGAAGAACCATAGATTTTGAATAGCTAATGTACGTGGAATCTAGTGGAGTGTAGAGGATGTGGAAGGATTGAACATCTCCAATGTTTTTTAGAAATTTTCCTCTATTTCTATGTGAGCATGGATCTGCACCTACTCCTCATTAAGGTGTGGGGTTAGTAGGATCACAACAAGAATGCATCAGGAGTACCATCGTCCGGTTAGGCCATGTTGGTGTTTGAGGCATAGACAACTAGAATTTTGATTCTGAACACTGACAGAGTGGGCCTACACAGGGTAATCTAGCTATGAAATAGGGTCATGGTGCTGGCTAGTTACATGTAGTCCACCATATTCCTAAGTAGAAGAGCACCAGACCATCTACTATACAAGGTACTATTATAGTACACTCCACATTAGTATCTACTTTGTTTGATATAGGAGTGTCTCACCCATTTATATAAGAGGATATCACTATGAGTATAGGCCTTGACATTGAGTACTGTCATGAAGTCATGATGATAAATACACCTTTATGTATCCATTTGGTGGGAGTTTTCTGTTGGCATAATTATCCCCTTGAGATAGGTTGTTACATTTTAGAGTGGAACCTATACATTCTTAGCATAAAGGGTTTTTATATAATCATGGGGATGGACTGGTTAGTCCTTTGTAGAGACCATATTGACTTATACCATTGTAGGGTGATGTTTACATCACCAGAGAGAATTACACACTTGAACAAGGGAGAATGGGATCTCAGTGAATCATGAGAAGGACCCAAGTAGATAATGCTAGTTAGTGTTTTGACACAGGTTCCTGGTATTTACCATGATGACCAGGGGTTGAAACACGTTGATTTTCCTCCAAGAGAGGAGCATTTCAGATAAGTATTTTTTGAAAACATCTTTGTTCAACCACCAATGAGGTAGGTAGTGTTAACTTTTAAGCTTTTTCTGGGAGCAACACTTATGACGATTCATCTATATAAGGTGGAATTGAAGGGTTATTTGGAACTAAAAAAACAGTTGGAGTATCTAAAATAAAAATTACTTATACACCCAATCACTTATCCTTGGCGTTCACCTATCCTCTTTTCCATAAATGAAGATATTACCCTTAGGATTTCTATGGATTAACATCAATTGAATTGGCCAACCATCAAGAATTAGTATCCATTTCCTACAATAGACAACCTCTTTGATCAACTTCGAAGAGTAAAGGATCTTTCAAAGATAGATTTGAGGTTGGTCAATCATCAGATGCTTCCCAAGACTTCATACATACTTCAAATAGATTTTAGGAGCCAGTATAGTCTTTATGAGTAAATGATTATTCCATTCAGACTCATGAATGCACCAACATCTTTGTGGATCTTATGAATTGGGTTTTCCACCCATATCTGGATTAATTTGTGGTGGTATTCATAGATTATATGTTTGTTTATTATTCCTTAAAACACGATGATGAAACCCATCTTGACGTCTTACTAAATACACTAAGAGAGCATCATATCTATGCCAATCTCAATAAATTCCACTGATAGATCAATAAAGTTCACATCCAATGTAATATCTTCTCGAAGTAAAGAGTTTCATTTAACCCATAGAAAGTGAAGTATGTGGTCTCATGGGAGAAACCCAATAACTTATTTGATATCCATAGTTTCTTGGGGATTTCCAGATACTAAGGATGATTTATTTAGGAATTTTCAAGCTTGGTAGTGTGGCTTATAGTCTTGAAAAATAAAGGTGTGGAGTTCGAATGTTTAATATTTTTAAGGTATCCTTTCAAGAGTTGAAGGGAACACTTACATTAGTATCGATACAGAATATTCCAGAGCTATAAAGGAATTATAAAATCTATTATGACGCATCAGTTAATGGTATTGGAGCTATTATGATACACGATGAGTGATTTATTGTGTATGGTTCTCTTCATTTGAGGCCTCATGAGTATAATTATCCAACACACAACCTCAAACTCATTATGTTGATCATGTCGTACGTTTTTTAGACACTATTTATTAGGAATGTGTTTTGTGGTGTTCATAGAATTAAAGAGTCTCAAAAAAATATTTACCCATCGAGATATGAATATTAGGAAGTGTATGTCAGTCATGTACCAAAAATTGTTGGATTTTGAACTTTCCAATACTCCAGGGAAAGGGATTTCATAAGCCAATTCTCTATGATGACAGATTCAGACACATGCAGTTTAGGAGTCCTATGATGAATGGAAGAACGTTGAATTATTCATAGATATGAACATTAAGGATCAAAAGGACCATGTTTAGACTATCCTCTCTTCCTTAGCCGTGACATATACTATTCTAGAATGATTATAGTCGAGACAACTATCTGATCCTAAAGGCCCTGTCCTATGAGAGAGTGTTTTGGATGACGACACATGTTCTGGTTGGAAAATTGATAGGGATGATATTGTTCTGTTCCGTGGGTATGTATGGGTCTCTGAAGACATCAAAGAGGATATGATAAGGTATTTACATGCCTCATTATGGGATGTTCACCTTGGTGTCATAAACATGTTTCATGATCTACAATGTTAATATTGGTGGACCAAAATGAATCATGACATAACCAGCTTCATCACTCAATGTTCCACCTACCCATTGTTGAACACAGAACATCATCTTCTAGCATGGCTTTTTTAGCTGTTTTATATTCATAAGTGTAAATTGGAGGATGTTTCAACGGACTTTGTTATTGGTTTACCTAGAAAACCTCATGGGAATGATGTAGTTTGGGTTATTTTTTACCATCTGACAATGGTCTCACACTTATTTCTAGTGAGATATTCCTTTTTACAATTGATCAGGGAAAAATTTACATCAAAGAGGTAGTACATCTTCATAGAGAACCCCAAACTATTGTTTCTGAAAGGGATGATCATTTCACATCATGGTTCTAGAAGAGGTTGTAGAAGGCCTTGGGTACGCAAGTATATTTGAGCATGACCTATCACCATCATATCGATAGACAGATGGAGTGTACAATTTAGGTTCTTAAGGATATGTTTTGTGCTTGCATTCTTAATTATGGGGGTTCCTGGGAGAAAAAAACTCCCCTTATTGACTTATCTCATAATAGCATATTTTAGGCTACCATTGAGATGGATCCCTATGAAGTCTTGTATGGTAGGCATTTTTTATGACATCTGTGTTGGTTATAGGAAGGGGTAAGAAGCCGTGCTTGGGCCTCATCTCATACAGGAGACATCAAAATAAGTCCAAATGATTCATAAGCGTATGATTCTATCTTTGTCCCAAAAACATTATTATTCCAACTGGTGCCAATGACATATTGAGATTGAGGATGGAGACCAATTTTTCTTGAATGTCTCTCCCAAGCATGGGAAAACATGTTTTTAAAAGTAGGGAAATCTACCACTAAGATTCATTAGAAACTTCAAGGCTATGAAATAGATTGGACCAGCGGATTAGTCGTTAGCACTTTCTTAGAGATAATGGTCAATGCACAATGTTATTTATGTATATTTTCTTCAATGATATTATCCAGTCCCATCTCACATATTTCTACCTAATGAGGTTGAGATGAATATGGATGCTTCCTTCAAGGAGTATCCAGTTAGTATTATTGAAAAGAGTGGGAAGAAACTCGGAGGAAGTTATGTTTCTCTTGAATGGGTGATATAATTGAAAAATTTGGTATAGGATAAGACCTGTGATCAGGAAGCAGATATACGATCTTAGTGGCCAGAACTCTTTGCTAATAGTACCTCTTCACTCTCAGAAGGACAACTCAAGTATGAGTATCTCTATGGAGGGGGGGGGGGAGGTTGTAAGGACCCAAATCTTTAAACATGGTATGAATCATTAGTTTGTCTTTTTAGTTATCTTAAATGGTTTTAATGAAGTCTGCTAAAAAAGGTAAGGAGGTTTTAGGGGCATCTGAGGCACTTATGGAGCTTAGAACTCTGAAATGGGGAAACTAAGATAGGACGCATGGTTTTCCTGTAACCATGAAACCTAGGTGAACTACTATGTAGCCGCTGCAGTAAGGATATGCACGGTATACACATGGTTCGTGAAAAAATGCGTAGAAACCCTATGATGTGAACAATATTTAAGTAGATTATTCATGGTTTGTCCATGGGTAGGAAAACTGTGAACAGAAACCATGCGAGCCTATTTTAAAAGAAAAATGACCATTTACCCCTTTCTATTTTAACAACTAAATTTTTAATTTTATGCCTCCTTATGTGGACAGAACCCACAGTTCCTCCTCCCTTGATCTCTTAAAACCCTCTCCTCCTCAGATGCTTGCTACTCCCTTAACTAGCATTCAAATTAAATTCCACCAGAAACGTTGATACACTTGAGGAAAGGTTAACTGCACAAGCTCTTCCTTCCTCACTAAATATGACCATATATGATGCTATTTAGATGTAGGTTAATTTTCCCTAATTTCTAGGTATTGGAATGAAACTTAAATATACTCCATGATTCTTATAATCTAAGGTCAATATCCAGTAATGCATCTTCAACAACCTTAATGTTGGTGGACACATTTTTTTCATTTGTGTTTTGGCCATTTCTTAGTTATTCTGTCATGTTTTGGGCCGGTCTTTTCCGAGATCCCTTTTTTGTGTTGATTACTTCATTTCTAATTGACACTACTATGATTCCATTTGTTAATTTATACATTATTAAGGTTTTATAAAAAAACCTTTCATTATATGGACACCCAAGGGGTGTTCCACCAAAATTCGTCATTTTAGGCGAATATCCCAAAATGTCAAATTATGGTTCATAACTCATAGCTTGGTTTTTAATTGAGTTGGGAATTGTACCATGTGTATTTTGAGAAATATAAGACACCACATGTGTGTTTGGACCTCTTAGGCTTGGAATTTCCAATTTGTCCCTATAACTATTTCACATGACCTTTCCATTGACATGAGACCTTGTGAATGAAATTGTCGTGTTAGGAAAATGGAATATGTGACTTGTATAGGTTGTCTATGATGATATGGAATAAAGCATATAAATGATTTGGATCAAATGGAAATGATCCAGGGATGGAATGGCCTCCCCTTGTAATGTTTTATCAAAAGGTCATTTCATGAATTGGTTGTTTGATTAATTTAAATGATGTGAGATGGGTTGACTTACATTATATAATGTGAATGATTATAAAATTTCAATTCTTATGAATTAGAGTGTAAATTTATGGATGGGAGGCATTCATACCCCATGAAACTTATGAAATGTATGGGTGGGAGGAATGTTTACCCCACACCATTGATTACCTCTATGTATATAAGGGGTGGGATGTATTATTACCCTGTTCCGGTTATAACATTTATATGGATGGTAGTTATTATTACCGTATTCCAATATCTTGTATAGATGGGAGGAATTCTTACCCCATGCCAGTAGCTTGTATTGATGGGAGACATTCTTACCCTATGCCAGTATCTATAATGGGTGGGATGCATTATTACCCCTCCCCATCTATGGTTTAGACATATGGACGAGAGGTATTCTTACCTCGTTCTAGTGATAACCTCTCTATATATTCATAGTGACTTATTTAGACATTCTATCATTGTGCTGAATTAGGTAGATCCACCATGACATCTTTGGGATACTGAGCAGGAGGTAAATTGGTTATTCAATATTGTGTTACTTTTCTACTATTAGTTGCATACTGTTTACTGTTGAACACCACTCAGATTACATGTAGACACTGTTGGTGGTTTCCTACTAAGATTTATCTCACACCCTGCTCGGGCAACCTTTTATACTAGATAAGACTATTTTCCTACAGGTATAGATAGGGGAAAACACCACTCATCTGGATATTGATTATTTTTCTTTGAGGGAGCCTATGAGAAGAGGATCGATCTTAGGCTTGAGATGTTATAGAGTAAATTATGGATTTTTTATATTGTGTACTTATATATTAGTATGCTTGATTCTTGTTGTCTGTTCACATTTTTTACATTAATTCTGTGCAGACATATTTGTAAAAGACACTGAATATGAGGATCTTGTTATATTTTTTAGTCTTCCTCTCTATCTATTTTTTGTCCACTATTTATAGTATCAATGTCATTATTTATTCATTTTCTATTGTATGTTGTTGTTACATCCACTATTTTAATTTGATAGGTGGAAAAGTCCCACTACCTTACTACCTTCACAACCTCACTACTTGTCAGTGGCACCTGGCTTATGGGGAGATGCCTCAAGGGTCATGTGGCCAACTGGGCTCAGGGCACGGGTTATGTGGCAACTGGGTTCGGGATGTCACAAGAAACTATCTTTATCATAAAACTCTAGGCCTCCTCGCTATCCACCATGAAACACGTGCTAAAATTGAAATGAAGGCATAATGTTTAAACATATACTGAGGTGCACGTATATGTGTGAGAAAGAATGTCAGTAGGACACCCCATGTAGAAACCTTTAAATGTGATTCTATTAGTGTATGAAAAAGTAAACTGCCCAGCCTAGTTGAGGGAAAACTAAAAAGGAGGTGAAACAAAATGTGAAACCACAGTCAAATCTCAAGTACGTAATCCCAGTCAACTAGGAACATTCCACCATGTGAGCTAACCTATAGGTGTATGTATGTATGGTTCCATACCTATATATACATAGATAGATATTAAATTCTTTCATAATGAATCAAATTACATAAAAATCAATTTCATTCAATCCTAGGGGATGTAATCCCAATCGACATCTACCTACTTCAGCCAAAGGAGGGAGTGTTTGATCAAGTAATCTATCTATATATATATATATGTGTGTGTGTGTGTGTGTGTTTTTGTTGGGTGGATTGGGATGTACCACCACCATAAAAATTCCAAGGAAACTCTCATAGTATACCCCCAACCTAGGTCTAAAAGCCCACATTATCTAATGACCAACAAGTATAAGTGCTTGTGGGGTAGATCAGGATGTACCAACACCTTCCAAATTTGTGAGGGGATCTCACAGCCTGGCCCTAACACAAGTCCAAGAGAGCTAGATGCATCTTGACCTATAATCAAACGTGTTTTTGGGTATATCCAAATATTCCACCACCATCTAAATTACTAGGGGTCTCATGACCTTCCCCTATCACATGTCCAGGGGCCCTGACTGTCTCTTGACCTATAAGCATGAAATATCTATGGGGTGGATCAAGATGTACCACCACCATCTAATTTATTGGTTGTATCTCATGGATTTATCATTACCTAGTAATAATATGAATAACAGTATATAAAAATACAAGCATAAAATGTATATTGGGTGGATTGCGATGTACCAACACCTTCCAAATTATTTGGGGGGGGTGGGATATCACAACATGCCCCTATCCTCAGTCCCTGATTACTGACTATTATGTGACCTAAAATCATAAAAAATATGTAATCATAAATGGTGTGGGGGTAAAACTACCTCCCACCAATAACAGACATATAGTTCGCATGATATAAAACTACCTCTCATCTATAATCAATACAGATCCCTTGAAGAACTTCCAACCATCCCAAAAAAATTATTATCACAATATATACACATCGTAGCTCAATAGAAAAATCCCATGTAGTACCTATTGGTATACCATTAAATATTATAAATAACAAGTATCAGAAGCGGGATCCTAGGAAACCATGTCTGGGCATCCCAATAAGCAATATAGATCCCTAGAAGAACATCTGGGCATCCCAATATAAATAAAGATTCCTCATGTCAGGCTAAACATCCACCAACCTGTGCACACCTTTTGTAAACATCATTGCATAAAAAATAACCATGTCCAAGAATAAAGAATGAGCAAGGGTGGCCCAAATTCCCAACACAACATTACTTCCACTGTAACGCCCTGACCCCAGAAGCCCGAATTCAGTTCATTATTTTAATACATTGGAATGATAACAAGGGATAAAATCCCAAAATACTGATCAATTTAGTATCCATGAAAAAAAGATACATACATAATTTAACATTACAACTTGTAATAAAATACAACACTAATTTATTTCATTAGAGACATCCAAGCCTCCTAGATTATGCCTACAAGTCACTCATAACAAACTTATTCATATCCTGGGTAAAGGAAACATAAGAAAGGGGTGATCCTAAATTCATAGTAAGAGTAAGAAATACAACATAAGATAACATAAACATTAGGCATGGTGAAAAATTGAAAACACATGCCTTTACAAATAATAAACATGAACACTTTATGGAAGGAATATGAGATGAGTATATAATTCCATAATAAAACATATTCATGGGTATTCTAGTAGTCAAATAACCAAACGAACCATCAATATTATTTGTATAATGAGGGAATGTACAATGATGTACATTCTGAAACATTTTGTTAAGGCATTAGCCAAGACTTCTAAAAATGATTATGGTCTCGACCAAAACCATTAATCAAATTTGGAAAGGCCTAAGACAATTCCACATCTAACTATATCATGAGACCTACTGATGCATTTAGGAGCTAGAGCAGGCTCCACCCATCACTTACTAAGTCCAATGAATTCCACATATGAAATGGTTGAAACATAACATAAACATTCGTATTAAAACTAGAATATGAAATGTCAATACTTTATCCATAAATCATGAATGATATAAAAATAACACATCCACAATCAAAAATAAATCATTAAATACGATATGGAAGATTGTATTATAATAAATTAATCTCATTCAATAATTGCGAAGGATATTTACATAGATGAAAATAATAATCAAAACTATTTGAGGGAAATATCCCCAGTTTTTCTTGAAAACATTTAAAAGTATCACTATTTATCAAGAATCCGTTTGAAATAGATTTTTGAATCAATATTTCCCATACCACATTGAATCATCTAAAAATAATTTTAATTTTACAACGTTAATGTCTATATAAATTAATCTTTAAAACCATTTTTTTAAATATGGACATTAATGATAAATATTTAGAAGAATAAATCTTTAAAACATTTAAAATGATATTTTAGTTAGAGTTCCTAACCAAATGAGTGACACTTAAATAAAAATAATTGAGTTAATACAAACATTATAATATCATGAGAATAAAGTGATTCATGATATACATTGTTAGAGTACATTATATACAACATACATATGTGAATTGGTGCTTAACAATGAAGAAGTGTCAACGGAATGTAAATTGAGATAAATTCCCTTATAAAGATTGAATCTTTAGGTTAAGGATAAATCAATGTCATAATTATGTGTGAAAAAAATAAATACACTTAATATGATTGGATATTTAGTGTAAATAAATCAAAGTACATTCACACATATTCTGGTAAATACAAGTCCAATGACTTGGATGTTTACCTCAATGAATGGAAATTGAGTTAAGATTACTCTTATCAAGTTCAAATCAATGACTTTAGAATTTATTAACGGATTGATTATGTGAAAAAAAAGTATATCAACACAAAGGGGAGTGGGAATTATTTCATAAGAAAATGAATAGTGATTCCATACATAATCATGGAGTAAAATAATCAATTAAGTATGCATAAAGCTGAATGAGTGGAAATTGAAATTTCAAATTCCCTTAACGATTTGGTAACTTAAAAAACATACATCCCATGAAAGAAGGATCATAAAATGAAGATGTAAATACCCATAAATTAAAGTATATTACAAAAATAATACAATCCTAGGGAATTACATACTCCACAAAAAAAATAAATAGTTGCAATATAGCTTGAATCTCACGGGAATAAGAAGTGAGATGAAAACTCCTTACCACGTTGTAATCAATCGAGTCATATGAACAAAATTTAATAACCAAAAAATGAATCAAATTATTCCATAAATTTAAATAGAATAATTATAATATATATCAAATGGAAGTACACAATACACCAAATGTAATAAATAAGTGGCGAATAATGGATATCTAACGAAATTAAAAGTGAGATAAAAAACCCCTTACCTTGCGTCCGACATGACTAGTTAATTCTTTAATCTCCTGAATAAAAAACTAAAGTTAATTTGAAATTTATTCAGAACATTTTTCAAATTTATTATTTCATTTATATCACTTATTATCACGTTATAAACATTACAAGCTCATTTTAGTTAATAATAGTCATTCTGTTGATATTTGGTACTTGAGTCAAAAGTACACTTCTTATAAATACATGTTGTCCATGTATTCAAAATTAAATTATCCCTAGAGTGATATTAATGATTTATATATCATATATATCTTATATATTCAGTATATATAGGTATTTATAACAATACATAACATTTAGAGATAAGAAATGAAATGCACCGTTCATGGAGATGGTAAGTCGTACCTACGCATTAGCGCTACTTTAATTTCTAGTTCGTATTTTAATTAAATGAATACTTAATGATAAATAAGTATATTATAATTCCATTATAAAATAATATATAATTTTAGTAACTCGATTCTTTATACGCTCCTCGTATGACATAAACAAGTCATATCACTTTGAGGGGGAGGTAGTCGGCACTTTCATCAAATGAAATTATAGCATTTACCCATTTTGGAAACCATAAAGGTATGATATAAATGAAAAATATAGAAGCATAAAAACAATATAAATATAATATATTTCACATATAGATGCAGTTCCATCTTAATGACCACCATAAGAATAAGTACAAGATAATTGAATAATCATCATTTCGTGAGGCAGTAGTTCACCGTCCAGAGAAACATTATGTTCTTTTCCCATTAGATGGAGGTGTGTGTAAGTGTAGATCGAATAATTCTCATAACGACAACCTAGAATATTGATGATACTGGTGTCATTATAAAATAATGTAATAAAAATAGTTTAGGGGGTTGGATAAGTAAAATATTAGAAGGGAACATTAGGAAATACATTACCATAAAATTTTGTAACTCCCTTTGGTTTGATCCAAAATGATTTCTTGAATGCCTTATGCCTATGTTAAGGCTTCTAGGTGGAATGAAAGGGATATTGAGAGATTATTTGGGCCATGTATGTATGATCCAAGGATATTGAGAGGTGTGAGTAATGGGTTAGAGGTGAGGTTATTTTATAAGGGGGAGGAGGGGCTCTTTAGGAAACCTTGAAAATATTATTTTATTATATAATGATTTTCGGTTTATAAGGGTCCAAAACTCATTAATGTCGATGATAAGATGAATATTTTTTGAAATAAAATCATCCAATAATAATTGGACAGGTTTTGGATATTGTTTTAATTTTTATAATCTTATTTATTTTCATCATTTATTAATGAGGTAAAAAATTTATCATTATTGTGTCATAAATAATTTTACTTATTTGATGTCTAAAAATTATAAAAAAAAATACCATGATATAGGAAATATTTTTATATTTGCAAATAATATTTATAGTTGAAATTATAAATTATATAAATCCATGTAAATATTAATTTACTAAAAGATATTTTTTATGTCATTTTTGCATTTACTTTATGTTAATTAAAATAAAGTGACATTATCACTCTTATGTGGCTCTATGGGGTCACAAAAGCGACCCAAGGATGCCCATGGTCGCCCAAGAGTCATCCAATAAGATCAAGACATGTTTTATGGTAATTTCGTATTATTATAATATTTTTTACTTGAATTACCCTATTTATCTTTAACCGCCGTAAACAAAAGTCAAAAGTTACTATTCAACAAAAATAATTTAATCCTATAGAACCACATTTTACATTATAATAAAAACCATGTATGTTAGATTTTCTATATCCAATTCACAGAAGCGGTAAAATTTCCTTTAAAATGAGATAGTCATATTTTTAACTACTACTTAGTGGTTTCACTATTCATAAAAAATTAACGTTTTCAGAAAAATACCAGACATTTATCTGAAGATATATTTTATATACAGAATTCAAAAATGATGTCTATTTTATCAAATTAAAAAAAATAAGTTGGATTAATTAATTTAAAATTAATTCCCGTGGTCAAAACCGAAAGCGCATTTTTAAGAAATATTAACTATCAAAAGATTGACACTTGTTTTTGTTCAATTTCAAAGTGAAATTATTTCGAATGACAATAATTGGATTAATTGGTAAAAATATAATCTAATTACACTTAAAAAACAATTAAAAATATAAATATTACCATATAAATAAATTATATTAAAAGGTAGTTTTGAATTAAAATATAGTATTTCCCACTATTCATAAAAATTGAACATTATTAAAAAAATACCAAAGTTTCATCCAAACAAAACATTGATGTCCCGATTATAAAGAAGAGTTTTATTTTGTCAAATTTAATATGTACAAGTGTCGAATATTGTATTTACAAAGGGTTCACCATTAAATGGTGGTAAATTTTCATTTGTTAAAAAATAAATTTTTTATCTGAAAAAATTGAACTTGTTCTTGTAATATGTCTAAGAAACAAATGATACGTATGTTAAAATTATATTGAGTATAAAAAATTCCATGTATTGTTAATAATATTCATAACCTTTTTTTTGAACAGCTAGTTTTGTATGTTGTCGTGCGTTCGAACTCGGTGTTGTGTGTGGTGCAAGCTATTGAATTACTTTAAAGAGACACAGTACTATGAAATCTTGGGGTGTTACATCCACAACCTCAAGGGCTTACTAATTCAACATGAGATATATGGTGACACCTGAACACCATCTCTACCCAATCCTAAAGTACAGCTCATTGGTGGTCAAGAAAAAAAACCCACTAGGCCCCTTAAGCTAAAAACATAAAGAGGCATCCTACATTTTATTCTAAAAGTCTAAACATAAGTGAAGGAATCCTACATGGGATCCTTAGCTGGAAGTTAAGGAGTAATCCCACTCACGATCATAAAGAAGATACAAAGGTACATGCATCCTATAAGGGACTCCTTAGATCAATATATAATAAATCGAATCTGTTATGGGATTGTTTGTAGAAAGATAAAATATAGAGGAATCCTTCATTGGATCCTCAATAAAAGAAGTTCTCACTTCTTATTATTCTAGAAGGGAACATCTCGGATGGGAGACACCTTAACATAAAAAATGCTTGGGGAGATGGACCATAGCTCGTCTCAGAAAAAATTTCAAACCTAGGTTTGTTCGAATAACCATTGGATCATTCACGTTTAGGTATATCTCTTACGATATGACAAAATTTAATTACTATAGGAGGAAACACAACATATATATAGAATCCAAAAAACACCCATTAGGATTCCTCAAAACACTCCAAGGGTTTTACCATCGCAATATATAAGGATAACTACTCAGAATGGACTGATCATGGGTCCAATTCCAACACAGGGTTATAAAATATGAAATTTATCTCAAAGGGTACCAAGGTGGAGTACAGAACATGTATAGACCATCAACGACGTGTTCCCTTGGTTCTCTATAGGGGCGTGAACTCATGCCAGCCTGGGTGTGTAAACACCCTTTGTTGACAATGTGTAATGTAGGTAGATGTTGTGTACCCAACACAGGGTACATGCATGTGTCCTTCAACCACCCTGTCCATATACTATCTAGGTTTTGTATGTTTACACAACGTGAAACCAACACAGGGTCTGGCTTTGTACTATACACAACCATGTACCCCATCACATGTTCACATGGTTGGGTACTCAACTACACGGCCGAGTACCAATACATGAAGTGTATATCCATATACAAAACTTATACTCTTTAAAAATCATATTACCAAAATAGGAAGAACACATTGTGTGTTCCGTAGAACTATACACTGTGTTATCGGGTTTTCCCGAACAAAAACCCTCTAGATCACCTGAAACCCCAGTTTGAACCCACAAATCAACTTATTAGGACACTAGGGGTAACAACAAAAAAACTAGAATTTAAATACTCTAAAAATTTAATCAAAATGGGGTTTTTAGTAAATACATTAATGGTCATAACTTTGGGTGAAAATTGCCATAGATTCGTCTGATTTAACGGTCCACGGTTTCTAGACGTCGAACTGGAACTTCGAGGCCTTCATGATGGTAACTCCATCCCTTATTCTCTCCCCCTCTATCTCCATTTCATTATCCCTTATATCTTAGTCAAGTGGTGTAGGAGAATACACACAGTAGGAATCCATGATAAGGAAGGAATGAAATAAAAGGAAAAAAGAAAGAAAAGGGAAAAATAATGAATAGAAAAAGAAAATGGGGTTCGATCCAACCCCAATTCCCAACTCAAGTTTGTGCCTCACTTAAGAAAATCACCACATTATATACATAATGGAATATAAAAAATATAAATCTGACACTCCATTCCAAATAAATGGCCAAATGGACCTGCACCAATAATCTAATATTTAATTTAATAAATAACTAATATTAATTATTCTACTAAAATTCGAAGATCTAGGATTCCAATGAAAATATTTTCCTATGGGAAAAACCCTATTCTGATACCAACAGAGTTTTCATAAAATTTATCTGAGAAATATTCCTCGGGTAAAAGTCCATTTTACCCCTTACAAACATCTGAAATAAAAAATCCAAATTTCTACTCTAAATGACAGTCCAGAAAAGCATGTGTACTTATAGGAACCACACCAAATGATAACCAGAAATCAACCATGAAATTATTGATAAATGAATCATATGGATCATCCTCATTTTCAGAAAATGAAAACCAAATAGTTGACCAAATCATCTTGTAACAGAACTTGAAGCTATAAAAATATACTTTCTTCCAGAAAACTCATCATGGTGGAGTACATCAGAAAATGTCAAAACACATCCATCTATCTAAAATTTCATATACAACAATATCTTCCTCGCTCAATCCTTTATATAACACCTCTAAAACATGAATGATGAAAATTATATTCCATGAATGTATGGAAATTATAGTTGATGTGTGGAATTTATATAATAGGACTCATGAATGATATATATAATATAGAAATTCCAACAAAACAATATCTGACGGAACATCCCAATAAATTTTTAAACCATCAACATAATCTCTCTTAAATATTTGGTCTATTTATATTTTTACTTCAGGGTATCTCTTATGAGACTCCCCCACCTATTAAAACAAAGATGAATCCTCTATCATTAGAAATAGATATCATATTATTATAACATCATGAAAATATATATGAGATGTCATAAGCTACATATTCATCTTTTTCCACTCATTTCATTCCTATTTATCATCGTCATATGTTAACACGATCAATGAATAATCCACAAAATCAACATTTTCTAAATTTTGTGAGATCTAAAAAACATAATCCTAGAGAAATTCCACCTATAAATATTGAAGAAGGATAAAATAACACTGTGAAAATATATTACACATGTCATTGTGATCTGGGACGACAATAAAGTTTTACCAATGATGGTAATGTATCTATATCTATAGAGAAAATACCATAACCAAAAAATTGAGAACATGATTCATATAATTTCATTCATGGTGTATAACCTACCTCAACATATAATATATAACTACTCCTCTATAATATTATGTTTCTCTTAATGTAATGTTTAAAATAATAAGAATGAATAGAAAACATAAATCGTTTCTTAGGTAAGAGAATAGAATAATTCCGAGTTACGTTTTCTTATATGAAATCAAAATAAAATTTACACTATAGAATTAAAATGATGGATATTTCCTTCATGGTAAATGATAAAAGTGGTATTGATAGTTAAGAGAATATTCATTAAATATCCAATAATACAGTTAAAAGATGAGAATACTATGTATCTCTAACATATTATTATGAAAATTAAATGAAAAATCAATCTCAATCAGAAATGGATCTCTATCTAATAACCTTTTAGAAAACTTGATTCCTATAATATGAAATTATGACATCCAAAATCAATGTTATAAATACTTTCATAATGTTGAAAATGAAAATGTATTTTAAAAACCATTCACTAGTACTCCTCATACACATCATTATTTATTTTTTAAACCTAGATAACATCAATAGAAACCACTGAAAATTGATCATGAAAATATTTGAAATACAAATGAATTGACCCTATAAACAGAACAAATGCATTAGTTCCACTAAAGGGTCTCACTATGAACTCAATTGGAATTTAATGACATTATAATATGATATTTTAAATAAACATTGGAGGTATTTTATATGTTTATCTTATAGAACCATCTAACATTCTTTAGATCATAAAAAAATTAATTAATCCTTGAGAGAGGATACTGATACTTCACAATCCCAAGATTGAATAAAAATAGTCATTAAATAACCTCAATACACCATTATACTTCATAGAAAACAACATCAAGGCTAACTATAAAGATAAAATAGAGATATTTGTAATCATATATAATTTATCATTAATTTTAATTCATAACTCTAGAATCTTAGTCAGTTCCAACAGATAAGAAATCATTCATATTAAAAATTATCCCACATATTGGTCTATATTAAACTCAATATCTCACCAGAGGCAAAAATATATTAATCTCTCTATATTAAATATATCAAGAAATACATCACCAATTTTAGAACCTCGTATACATATACTTTATATGAATAATGAATTAAACATGCAATAAAAAATTAATTCATTGAGTTTAGATATTCAATACGAAATTCCTATGATGTTTATCCCTTACAAACACCACATAATCTAAATCCACAATATGTTAAATCACTAATATTTTAAATCGTATTATATATACGCAACACATGTCATTTATGACATTATATGGTTTTATATGTTGTGAGAATAAATTCCAATTCATTGGGTAACCACATATTATTAATTCAAACCAATATAGAACATAAAATAGACTCAAACATTCTACCACCAAAGTAAATAAGTAAATATTCTTAAAACTAATATCAATATGAAAATATTGTCCTCTCATAATTATTGGTGAAACAATAAACATTAAGACAGAAAATTCATATATAATTGTGTCAAGATTAGAATATATGCATGTCATACCACTCACCACTATATAACATCCTAGCTCATAAACAACCACTCATTATGGTTCCCATACCTTCCTTGATTTCCTACCCAACCTTCCTCCAAATTTCATTTGAACATTTCTCTATCCCCATATGTTTAAAGGCTAGTCTCTATAACACCACTAATTTTTTTTACCCATTTGTGTGTTTTATATTTGATTAAATGGTATGGGTGTATTGTGGTGTATGGGGTATACCATTTACCATCACACTAATCAAGGATCTATGTTATCTCCCCTAATATAAATGATACAGATATATTGTTTCCTCTACCATATCAAGAATAATATATCACACCACCACCAATACTTTTGGGAGAGAAACTATTATCTCCTATGAATAAAAAATAATGGGTTTATCATTGATAAAAAAGTTACCTAAAAGTTAATATACCACCTTATAGATATAACTAAAATAAATATTATATATCCTCTTATATATTTCATACTTTTCCTCGTTAATTACAACTTTATTTCTATATAATTACTTAAAACTACTATTTATATCTTTAAAGTAAATGGATTTACCGGATATGAAACCTCCATTAATGTATTCTCTCAAAATAATGTGTTCTCTTGTTCTCAATAGCATAAAATTAGTAAAATTTAATAACATAATCATGATACTCACTTATTACTCCAAATAACTATATTTTCCTAGATAAATTGACAAGATATAATATTAACACACTAGCTAATGTGTAATATATAAAATTTCCTCGCAAACTAATATAAAAAAGGGCTCAAATTGATCATATAAAATTTTTGATTGTGAGGAAATAAATTAATCCCTCTAAATAATAATCTATAAAGTAGGATTATTTCTAGAAGAATCCACTTATCCTCAAACACATCGATATTATAATATATTTTCTCAACTTTCTATTGACACTGATAAGCTACTCTGTCAGAAATAAATAACTCATACATCAATATGCTCTTCCATTGGGACTCTTATATAATAACTATTTGTGCATCTTAATATACTAGTTTAACATTATATTTCAAAAATGTTATTCCTCTTTCATTCTATACATTACAACCTCATTATTAAAATGTGTAGGTTGTATTAAAAAAACAAATAAGAGTATGGTTTTAAGGAATATCTAAAAATTTATTATTAAGATATCTCACACGAATAGTTAAACATATTGTACAAAAATTAGCCACGAAATGTTACTACATGTTTCATGAACCTTAACATATACAAATACCATGTTAATTTAATAGTAAACATATATTATGGATTCAAAAATATTCAGATCGTATACTCAAAATCATAGAGGTATTTTAATCCTTGAGATAGACTCTATGGTATAAATTCATATAATACAATATCCTTACCAAACCATGGAATAAACCCCATGGAAGAAACATTGATGAAAACTCTAAAATTCATCATATAATACTCACTATGATTGAATTTTATCATGGCCTAGCCCATCTAGTGTTTTCAAAGATAGGATGAAAAAGACTCAAGAGTGGGTGAATTGAGTTCTTAAAATTTTCTTCACTTTGAAAACCATATCCATTTGAATATGTCTAATTACTGATTTTTTAGTATATCCAATAAGAATAGAAAATATGTTATATAAAATAAAATATTCATCCATTGACATTTATAATGGTTCGGGGAATAGATGTCCCCTAATCTACTCCACCAACCCACTTCTCTTTGAGTTTGTTGATTTTCACTATACCAGCCGTTTTTCTAGGGACTTCATATCCATTTTCTAGGGACTAATCAACTGATTTAAATTAGCTAATACATGTTATAATTTCATATGGTCCTTCAACCGATCACTAGTAATTATTTATAGATAACAAACTCAATGTTTAATAGATTGGGAACCATTACAGTGACAGAGATAGAAAAGAAAAAATTTATAGGAAACATAACCGGTTTTAAGACACAACTAACAAAAAAATACATATCTAGGAGGAATAAAAATATTGATTTTTTTTCTCAAGGATTTTTTTTAAATCATAGTAATGTTGACCAAAATAATCACATCTATATATTTTTAATCTTATTCTTTTTTATAAATAGAGCAAATAATTTGAGCTTCAGGAGTGCGAATAATTGAATGTATTGAACTCCTCTATTATTCCATATTTTCAAATTCTTGAAATTCATAAAAGCATGGAAGAACAATTATAAATTATTTATAGTAACAAATCATTTCAAACATGGATCTGAGTCAAGTATGTTTCTTGGAAATAAATTATCAACATTACCTTAAACTAAATTATCCTTTTACTTTCATCCTTTCTCGTTAATACTTATTCTTTTAATCAATTTTTCAATAAGGTGGTCATACTTAATTTAAATAGTACATGAAAACATTTAAATCTCACTCATGTAATTCAATAGAAATAAATTCTTGGTTGCCACATGATGTAGAAAATTTTAGGTCACCAGGTTATTGATCATTATATTTAAATTCACATAGTTGGTTTAATCCATTTATCCAAAATGATATGTATAGAGAAATTTCACTTAGAAAAATTCATGTATCTTATGTATCTATGTTGCATATTTGTTTCACACAGATGAATCTGGTAGAACTGAATTAATTTATCTATCCATTTTTAACAACATAGAGTATTTCAAAATGTATTTAATTCACATTGTCGATTATGTAACATAACCGATATATATTTCTAAATGATCGCAATTGGTGATTTCTCCTGTATCTGATTCTATGATATAGTAGATTCATATATGTGATTGATGTAGCTGAATGCTTGATATATCTGAATCTCTATATATCCAAATTTCTCATATAAAAAATTTATCAAACTTATTCAATTTTCATGAAAATAACATTTAGATTTGGATTCTTGAATATTTAGTGGTCAAAATATTTAAAATAGCGGTAAAACCAATTAGAAACACACACAAAAAAACATCAGTAAAGTATGAGGTGTATTTGAAGTCATAAAAAACCAAAAAGTGTATGTGATATATTGGAATAACATGATTAGTCAATCAATCTCCCCCATATTGACGATCAAAAAACCCTTAATGGCATAAAATATATTAAGTATGAAATTTTTAAAAGTTTCAAAAGATGTAGTATAATAAAATTAAAATTGATAATGATTTTAAAAAGTTATGTTTTGATTGTAATTTTCTTTACCCACTTAATCTGACACTTCTCCAAATTTAATAGATCTTCTCCAAACATTTTTTAATGGTACTGAATTACTCATTTGGTAAAACATTGGGTGATTATCTCCCTTTTGTTTCATTAAAAAGTTAGGGTAAGGATAAGAAAAAACATTTCATTAAGCATGATCACTTATAAACATATTAAATATACTATTAAAACCTAGTGAGAATTAGGGAATAACTTTACTGTATATATATTAAAAAAATGAAGAAAATAAATAAAGAAAAAAATATTAATTTAAAATAATAGATAACAAAATAATAAAAAACAAATAAATAAAGAGGTTTTTCATTAGATGATACCAATCACTAAAAAACCTATAAATGTGAATAATATAAAATGAAAATAATCACAAAGATAAAAGATAATAAATTAATAATAGGATATTTAATTTATTTTCAATTGGATAAAAATTTATATATTTTACACACCCATAAAAATTATATAAAATATATCAGTAAAAATTCTCAGTCTTAAGGATGGTTCCAATCCTAGTAGGTTAATTGGGTGGTGGTAGATTTAATGTAGGATCATTTCAGGATGTATTGTGAGGGTTTATAAGAGATTCCATGACTTATTTTCTGTCCTCAGTAATAAAACCACTATATAATACTATAAAATCATTCTCTTAAATACACTAGGTAAGACCACTAAGAATATTTCTTAGATTCCCTTTAGAAATAAGGGAATAATGAGTATTAGCTATAGTAAATGGTACACTCATTATATTATTAGGTGATGATGATGGGGCTACTTTGACATATCTCAAAAAATACATAGAATCATCTATCAAATATTTCTCTTTCTTATAGATTTTGGATGGATCATATATAAGGCCCCGACCCCTGATGCCCATAGTCGGTGTATTATTACGTATCATTAGCATGAGCACAAAAGATCATGTCTCGAAAGACCGATTAGTTTAGTAGCTTTGGAGGTACTAGATACATTCATAAGGTTAACATTACATCATAAAATGGAAAACTACAACAACATTGTTTCCATAGAAAACACTAAGATCCCATTGACTATCCCTAATGATCAGTCATAATATACTTCTTCGAATCCTGGTAAAAATAAAACATAGAAAGGGGTGAGCTCAGATGCTTAGAAAGGATAACAATATAGCAGAAACTTTCATAAATAAGAATAAACATTTAAAGAAATGTATAATACTAAAACAAAATCCTTTAAAACTTGAACTTCAGCATAATATGGAAAAGATAAAATCAAATAATTACATATACTTATTCACATGAATATTTTAATATTTGAATAATCACATGCAATTTCAATAGCCACATTGGTAATTATGGAATTCATAATGCCAGACTTTCATAACCACATAGTCAAGGACTTGTTCCAAGACTACAAATAAGATTTTTTCAAGGCCTTGTACCAGGAAACTATTTTGTCTCATGAGACCTACCTATGCATCGAGGAGCTATAGCGGGCTCCAATTTTCACTTACTAAGTCCAATGCATTCCTCATATGAAAAGGTTGAAACATAATATGAACATTCGTATTAAAACTACCATATGAAATGTCAATATTTTAACCACAAACCATGAATGGAATAAAAATAGCACATCCACAGTGAAACATAAATAATTAAATATAATATGGAAGATTGTAATATAATAGATCAACCTCAATGGAGAATAATAAATGATATTAACATAGATATAAATAACCATCAAAACTGTTTGAGAGAAATATCCCCCTTTTTAATGAAAACATTTAAATGTCTCACAATTTATCAAGAAGCTGTTTAAGATAGATTTTTGAATAAAAGTGTCCCATACCACATTGAAACTTTAAAAAGGAATTTTAATTTTAAAATATTAATGTCAAAATAAATAAATTCTTCAAAACATTTTTAAAACATGGACATTAATGAGAAATATTTAGAATAATAAATATTTATAAAATTTTAAAATGATATTTTAGTTAGAGTTACAAACCAAAAGAGAGACACATGAATACAAATAATTTTGGTAATAAAAACATTATAATATCATGGGAATATAAGTATTCATGATATACTATTTTAAAGTAAATTATATACACCATATAAAAGTGAATTGGCGTATAACAACAAAGAAGTCTCAATGGAATTTAAATTGAGATGAAATATCCTATAAAGACCATATACATAGGTTAAAGATAAATAAAAAAACGAATTATGTGTGAAAAATATAAATACACTCAATATTATTGGATATTCAGTGTGAATCAACCAAAGGACATTCACACATATTTTGGTAAAAACAGTACCAATGAATAGGTTGTTTAACTCAATAAATGGAGATTGACATAAAATTAGTCTAATCAAGTTCATATCGATGACTTGAAAATTTATCAATGAAGTGATTATGTGTATCAAAAATATATCCATAGAAAGGGTAGGGGAAATTAATACATAAATAATAAATAGTTATTACACACATAATCATGGAGTAAAATAATCAATAAAGTATGTGTAAAGCCAAATGAGTGGAAATTGAAAATTGAAATTCCATTACCAATTTGGTAACATACAAAACATACATCCCATGAAAGATGGATCATAAAATGAAGATGTAATTAATCATAAATTAATGTATATTACACAAATAATACAATCATTGGGCAGTAAATACACCATACAAAAGGAAATAGTGGCAGTATGGCATGAATCTTACGGATATATGAAGTTTGATGAAAACCCTTACTTTATTGCAATCAATTGAGTAGTATAGAAAAAATTTAATAACACCCAAATGAATTACATTATACCATGAATATAAATATAATCATGATAATATATATATCAAATGAAAATACACAATACATCACATTTAAAAAATTTGTGTTGAACAATGGAAATCTCACGAAATTAAAAGTGAGATAAGACACCCCTTACTTTGTACTTTTCCTTGGTCGATGGTAGGTTAACCTCATATATAATGGTGAAATAATTTTTATTAAATTATAAAAGAATCATATACATTAATAGTATATCATATATGATCTTTTAATATTTCATTGTTAATAATATTTTAGTATTATAATCGTTTCACGTGTTAATTTATTCATTTTTTTATATGCTTTGTTTCGTAAGTTGTGTTTATTATGAATTGGATGTATCTAATTCATATTCAGAATTTTATTAACTTTTTAAAAATTATTTTCAATCATATAATGAAAATTATTCTTGAATGGATTACGATGGGGAATGAATCTCATCGTGTTTGTGGAGACGGTAATCCGTACGTATGCATAAGCAAAAATATCATTCTTTTGATATTGAAATAATATATAATTGGATAGTATATCATATATAAAGAAGAATTATAATGTTATATTTATTATTTAAATCAATTAAACATCATTATTATATCCATCCAAATAATAATGTATTGAAAAACAATTATACCACGACGTGGAGATGGTAAGCCGTACGTAGGCACGTATGGTGACATGTCATTCAAAGGATGGATAGAATGATGAATATGGTTGTAACATATTTTTAATAACATCACAGAATATATAATAGTTTGGAGATATTATTTTAGAATGGAAAAAACAAATAAAGGGGAAGTGGAAGAAGAAAGGAACTTGAAGCAGGTGATGAAATATTTACCTCTTCTTCGAGTTCTTCCTTTCGATTCGATCAAAAGGGCTCTTTAGGTTGGCTGTCTGACTAAAGGAAGTATTATAGGATTAAGGGAGGACAATTTAGAGTTTATATGGGATGATGATGGCCGATATAAATATTTTTTAAGGTGTTAATTTGAGGGATGGGGGAGTGCCCTTCTATAAGAGGGGTGAGGGGCACCTTAGGAAAAGCTGGAAATATTATTTTATAATAAAATAATTTTCTTTTTCTAATGGATGAAAAATGAATTATTTATAGTATAAGGTGGGTATGGGTAGAAAACTACTCAACCAATAGGTTTTAGATAGTTTTGGGTCACTATATTAACCTTATCCTTTAGATTTAACTCTTAGTTAAATTGTTTGACATTTACCATGTCTCTTTGTATTTTTTTAATATATGGTTAATAAACTTAGTATATACTTCCAAGAGAACCCAAAGTGGTTCATTAATGATAAAAATATCATTATATATGTATTTTTTTCAAAGCATAAATTTTTAGGAATTGAATATCAATTAATAATATAATATTTGATTTAAAAACTCTTTTTTGTCAATTTTGACACTATTTGGTATTTTGTTTTTTTCTAAATTTATAACAACATAATTACTTCAAAAAAAATTAATATAACCAACCCTAACATATCATATTAACCTATAAAATTATTTTAATTCATTAAAAGTCTCATATTACAGTTATTTGGATATTTATAATATCAAATATTTGAATATTTCATTAATTTGGTAACTACTGCATCATCATTGTGTCATATATAAATTAAATTATTTAATGTCTAAAAAATATAAATAAAATAAAATTATGTTGGAAATATTTTTATATTTCTAATTAATATTTATAATCTAATTTATCTTATTTATAACCCTATATTAAAAATGGTTTTGTTATTAAGCTTTGAATTTAACACTTTTAGCTCTTCTGTGAATTAAATAATAATAAATGTCCTAATCTAATCCAAGTAGACCTAAAGGATCATATTTTATTCCTAAGCTTTTTTTTGGTCTCATTACACTTATCTAATAGAATTATGACATGTTTTAGGGTAATAATAATATTATTTTTACCCTTAATTACCGTATTTACTTTTAACTGTGGTAAATAAAAGTCAAAAGTCACTATTCACCAAAAATTATTTTTATGTTATTGAAAAAAATTTTATATAATGATATCCACCATGTCTCTCAGATTTTCTAAATTAAATTCACCGAAGCGGTAAAATTATGTTTTATTCAAATTTTCAAATGCTCCTAGGAGGTGGGTAAAAGACAGTTAAAAAGTTCAATAAAATTTTTGTATATCTAAAATTATTATAAACTAACTCCATTGAATTACAATGAACATAAATATATATTATGTATCTATTTTGACCTAAAATAAATTTAAATAAAATAAATAATTATTTAAAAAAAATTTGGTTTAAAACTATAACTTAGTGTTTTTCACTATTCATCAAAAATTGAAAGTTTTCAGAAAAATACAAAAAATTCACCATAAGATAATTTCGATATTCCAAATCCAAAAATGAAGTCCATTTTGAAAGATAAAATTTTAAAATTTCAGAAAGTGGGTATTACTTTTCATAACGGCTAGTTTGATTGGTCGCAGTGTGTTAGAATCTCGAAGTTTCATACAATGCCAGATATTACATTATTCAAAGGGAAATGTACCATGGAAGCTTGGGGTGTTACATTCTCCCACCTTTTTGAAATTTCGTCCTCTCAATTTTTAAAATTGGGCTTGGGAACATAATTGAAATTCCAACATCGGAAGAAGAGTCAATAAAAATATCAGTTTAAAAGAAATAAAGAGAAGTACAAAGGTCACCAGAGATAACAGATACTAGGATTCCATGTAGGAAAACATGGATATGGAAGATAAAATAAGTGTCATGTTTTGATGTAGAGGGATAAAAAACATGATCAGGAGAAATTTAACAACAAGAATACAATAAACTTGTGATCAGACAAACTGTCATTAGTTTCTGAGTAAGAAAAGTAAATAGACAAAGTTTTTTTGTTTTAAGTTACATTTCATACACATGAGGAATTTATTTATGATATTGACTAATAACATAAAGATATATACTTACTTTTTAAGTGGAGTTTCATTCTTTTATAAATTTCTACCACTAACGAATTTTTTTTCAAATGATGAGTATTCAAGATGCCTTTCTCACACCAGAAGAGATAGAATCAAATTCTAGAGAATCACATGATCCAAAAATGATAAATTACATATTTACCTCATGTTTATAGATTAATAAAATCCAAAACCATTAGTACAAGATCAGATGATCCCCCAAAAGGATATTCTTTTTGAGAATTAAATAATAATCTTAATTTTTAAAATTAAACCAACAATACCCCAAAGTTAAATAAATACCATTTTATAAAAATATGTCCTTAAAATACATCAATATAATCCAAACTAATATTGAAACCCAAAACATAGATGAATTTGGTAATTTAGTCTTCCAGGTTAAACTGTAACTCCAAATGACATAGACTACTCTTTAAGTCACATACTTAAAAGTAATTAACCTAATACCATATTCTCTATTATAGGTTAATTATATCCATAAATAACCTACATCACTATAAATCCACATTAAAAACATAGGTAAAAATCCACCCTTACTCCTCAAATGAAATCCCATAGTATTCTATTTTTCTTAGGCATATAGTGTTCCCAACAGAGCGAATGTCTTCCAAAATAACATTTATCACCTAATAACCAAATCATTTTCCTATTCTAAGGGTATTCATTTTATAACACATAAGATCCCAAATAAACGTATTATTGATCAATAAAATAATTTAATTAAAAATAATTAGTCACACTAACTAGGGACATCACGTAGTCTAGTTTTAGGCGATAAATCCCAATCACACTCTAGTTATGGGTTCGATTCCCACAGCTTTGTCTGATGCGATGGGTTGTCACACGGTCTGCATGTTATCCTTTTTCAAAAACTATATTTTATAACATTACCTAGATGAGATAAATTCTTGAAAATAACCATAAAATAATTTAACAACAAATGTTAACTCATACCTTTCATTTTCATCTCGAAATATAATAACTTGTAATCACCTCAAACCCAATGATCATATAAAACCAAATTGTTATTTATAACTATATCCACAAGATAAAAGAAAATTCCTCCTCAAATATCATTTTCACATGGAAAACCGTAGGGTTTAAAATTCAAGAGAAAATTATTCCAAAGTAATCCCATCAACGAAGAGCACTAATACTTTTAAAAATTTCTCCAACTATTTATTTCCAAATAGCTTCTACTAAGACCATGAAAATATCTTATAGAATATTTCATTCACTCAGGTAATGGCTAGGTCCCATTCATTGACAAAAAATAACTGTAAATGGATTCTTAGGACCATTTTTATTTTATTCCATAGTACTCTTCATCTTCTTTGGAAATTCATTACATTATGTCCTTCTTTCTCACATGTAAAGAATTCCATTTTTTCATTGAGGCACTTTACTAGGTGTCTCCTTCCAAATTTCTTGCATGATGGAAATTGAGGATTCTTTTTCTCCATGGTCTCCACTATTTAGTCTCTTATCATTCATCACCTTTCTCTTCTTTGTTGGGTATAGGAGTTGGTAATTTATATGTTGTTGATAATATATTTGGAAAACTGATTTGGCATGAACCTGATATCTTTTACATCAATCAATATTCCATTTTGTTGCTCATTTCTAGCATCGTTCCCAGCTTGTAAATAATTCTCCAAGTGACTATGACTTCCTTGGAATCTAGCCATTGACTAAAACCAGAAATCATTGTGTGAGTAAAAATAGTCATAAAATCATTTAAAGAATATCATGACACCATATTTTCAATTTGAAACACCTTCGGATTTACAAAGATCATTTATTCTAATATTATATTAAAATCCATCAAATTGATTTGTAAAGAAAATTTAAATTATCCTAAGCATATCCCTTGAGAGTGTTGTAAAAAAGAGTGCAGCAAGGCTCGTAGTTGTGCACCAATTCCTGTTCGAGTCTAGCTCAAAGATGTGTTTTCAGGTTTACAACTAGTTACATCTGTGCTGGAGCCATATCAACCTACTCATATCCAGACAGGGATGTATTGTTCGGAGAACTCACAAAATCTCTTCAAGACCAAAATTTTAGGAAGTTATTCCATACTAGTCCTCAAATTATATCTTCAGGCTATGTGCTCTAATAAGATTTCATCTAAATATAGTTTCCAAGGATTATACTAAACTTTCTCTGATACCAACTATAACGCCCAAATCCTAGAAGACCATAGTGAGTTCATTATTATGTATCATTGCATGATCACAAAAGATAAATTCTCTAAAGATATATTATTTTAGTAGCCTTGGAAGTACTAGATAAATTCACAAGGTTTACATTACATCATAAAATGGAAAACTACAACAACATTGTTTATATAGAAAACACTGAGATCCCATAGACTATCCCAGTAGGTCAGTCATAATATACTTCTTTGAATCCTGGGAGAAATAAAACATATAAAGGGGTGAGATTATATGCTCATTAAGGATAACAATATAGATGAAACTATCATAAATAATCATAAACATTTAAGGCAACGTATAAGACTAAAACAAAAGACTTTTAAACATAAACTTCAGCATAATGTGGTAAAGATAAAATCAAATAAATCCATTTACATATTCACATGGATATTAATCTAGTCAAATTATCACATGTAATATCAATAGAAACTTTCATAATGATGGAATGCATAATTCCAGAATTTCATAACCACATAGTCAAGGCCTTGTGCCAACACTAAAAATAAGATTTTGTCAAGGCCTTGTACCAAGAAAGAAGTTTGTCTCATGAGACCGACTGATTCATCAAAAAGCTATAGAAGGCTCCAGTCGTTGCTTAGTAAGTCCAATGCATTCCTCATATGAAAAGGTTGAAACATAATCTGAAAATTTGTATTAAAACTAGCATACGAAATGTCAATATTTTAACCACGAACCACGAATGGTGTAAAAATAGAACATCTACAGTCAAACATAACTCATTCAATACAATATGTAAGATTGTATTATAATAGATCAACCTCAATAGAGAATATTTAATGATATTGAAATATATGAAAATAATCATCAAAACTATTTTAGAGAAATAACCCCCTTTTTCTTCAAAACATTTAAAAATTTCACTTTTTATCAAGAAACCGTTTAACATTGATTTTTGAATCAAAGTGTCCCATACCACATTTAATCATTTAAAAGGAATTTTAATTTTAAAACATTAATGTCCATATAAATAAATCCTTAAAAACATATTTAAAACATGGACATTAATGGGAAAGATTTAGAAAAATAAATATTTTAAACATTTTAAAATGATATTTTAGTTAGTGTTCCTAACCAAAAGAGAGACACGTGAATGAAAATTATTGAGGTAATAAAAACTTTATAATATGATGAGAATAAAGGTATTCATGATATACTATGTCAAAGTACATTATATAAACCATATAAAAGTGAATTGGCATATAACAATAAAGAATTGTTTATGGAATGTAAATTTAGATGAAATCTCTTATAAAGACCATATCCTTAAGTTAAGGATAAATAAATGATATAATTATGTGTGAAAAATATAAATACACTAAATATTATTGGATATAAATTGTAAATCAATCAGAGGACATTCACACATATTCTTGTAAAAACAACACCAATGAATTGGATGTTTAACTCAATAAATGGAGATTGCGTTAAAATTACTCTTATCAAGTTCATATTGATGACTTGAGAATTTATAAATGGAGTGATTATGTGTATCAAAAGTATATCCATATAAAGGGGAGTTTAAATTACTACACACATAATAAATAGTAATTCCACACATAATCATCGAGTAAAATATTCAATTAAGTATGCGTAATGTCGAGTGAGTGGAAATTGAAATTTGAAATTCCTTTACCAATTTGGTAACATACGAAACATATATCCCATGAAATATGGATCCTAAAATAAAGTTTTAATTACTCATAAATTTAATTATATTACACAAATAATATAATCACTGGGTAGTACAAACACCTTAAAAAAGGAAATAGTGGCAGTATGGCATGAATCTCACAGAAATAGGATGTGAGATGAAAACCCTTACTTATTTGTAATCAATCGAGTCGTATGGCCAAAAGTTAATAAAAAAATGAATCACATAATACCATGAATATAATGAGAATCATGATAATATATATATATATATATCAAATGATAGTACACAGTACACCACATTTAATAAATAATTGGCGAACAATGGAAATGTCAATGAATTAAAAGTGAGATAAGAATACCATTACTTTGTAATTTACCTTTGAAAAGGGTAGATTAACCTCAAGTATAATGGTGAAATAATTTTTTTAAAATTATAAAAATATCATATACATTAATATGATATCATATATTATCTTTTAATATTGATTTGTAAATAATATTTTAGTATTATAGTCATTTCGAGTGTTAACTGATTCATTTTCCTTTATATGATTTCCTTCTTATGTCATGTTTTTTATCAATAGAATTTATCTTATTTATATTCAGAATGATATGAATTCTTTAAAAAAATTTCTAATCATCTAATTAAAATTAGTCTTGAATGGATTTCAATGGGGAAGGCATCTCATCATGTTCATAGAGACGACAATCCATACGTATGCACGAGCGACAATATCATTCTTTTGATATTAAAATAATATATAATTGGATGATATATCATATACAAAGAATCATTATAATTTTATATTTTTTTATTTACATTAATTGCACATCATTATTATGCCCATCCAAATAATAATGTACAGAATTACACTTACACCACGACGTGGAGACGGTAAGTCGTATGTACGCATGAATGGTGACATGTCATTCAAAGGATGGATAGAATAATGAATATGGTTGTAAAATATTTATAATAAAATCAGATTAAATAGAATATTCTGTAGATATTATTTAAGAATGGATAAAACAAATAAAGAGGAAGTTGAAGAAGAAAGGAACTTGAAAGATGTGATGAAATATTTACCTCTTCTTCGGGTTCTTCCATTTGATTTGATCAAAAGGTCTCCATAGGTTGGCTTTCCGACTAAAGAAATGCCTATAGGATGAAGATAGGATAGTTGAGAGGGTATTTGGGTTGTGGTTGGCCAAGAAAAAATGTTTTTAAGATGTAAATTTGAGGGAAGGGGGAGTGCCTTTTTATAAGAGTGGTGAGGGTCACCTTAGGAAAATCTGGAAATATTATTTTATAATAAAATCATTTTCGGTTTCTAATAGATCCAAAATAAATTATTTAAACTCAAAGGTGTGGATGGGTCTAAAACTACTCAAAAAATTTGTTCGATACAGGTTTGGGTCACTATATTAACCCTATCTTTTATATTTAACTCTTAGTTAAATAGTTTGACATTTACCAAGTCTCTTTGTATTTTTATATTTTATGGTTAATAAACATACTATATAGTTCTAAAAGAACCCCAAGTGGTTCATTAATGATACACCAACCTAATATTTTTAGTAATATAATATCATTAATAATATAATATTTGTTTTAAAAATATTTTAATTCAATTTTGACAGTATTTGGTATTTTGTTTTTTCTAAATTCATAACTACATTATTACTATAAAAAAACCTTATCTAACCAACCATAAAATTTAATATTAATATATAAAATTAGTTTAATTCATAAAAGGTCTCAAATTATAATTACTTGGATATTTATAATATAAAATATTTTAATATTTCATTAATTAGGTAATTACTGCATCATCATTGTGACATAAATAAATTAAATTATTTAATGTCTAAAAAAAATTAAAAAAATAAATTTATGTATGAAATATTATTAAATTTATAATAAATATTTATAATTGAATTTATCCTATTCATAACCCAATATTAAAAATGGTTTAGTTGTTAATCTTAGAATTTAACACTTTTTACTCTTCTTTGAATTAAATAATAATAAATGTCTTAATCTAATCCAAGTAAACCTAATTTAATTCACTGAAACTAGTTTCCTAGAGTTGGTGTATTAGTACATAACATTGGAATGATCACAATAAAGATCAAGTCTCAAAAGACCGAATAGTTTAGTAGCCTAGGAAACACTAGATATATTCATAAATTTTAAATTACCTCTTAAAATGAAAACTACAATAACATAGTCTCCATAGTCCACACTCATATCCCCACATAATATCCTAGAAGGTCTTTCATAAATTACTTCTTCACATCCTGGAAAAAATAAAACATTGAAATGGGTGATCTCAAATGCCCAGTAAGGATAAGAATATAGCGTAAACTTTCATAAATAAACATAAACATTTAAGGAACTGTATAACTAAAACAAAAGACTTTTAAACTTGAACTTCAATATAATATGGCAGAAATAAAATGAAATAATTCCATTTACTTATTCACATGGATATTCTACTAATCGAATAATCACATGCAATATCAATAACCACTTTCATAATGTTGGAATGCATAATGCCAGACTATCATAACCACATAGCCAATGCCTCGTGCCAAGATTAAAAATAAGATTTTGTCAAAGCCTTATTCCAAGACACTAGTTTGTCTTATTAGACCTTCCGATGCATCATGGAGCTATATGGGGCTCCAATCGCCACATATTTAGTCCAATGCATTCCTCATATGAACAAGTTTAAACATAACATAAACATTCATAATAAAACTAGCATATGAAATTTCAATACCTTAACCATAAACCATGAATGGTATAAAAATAACACATCAACAGTCAAACAAATCACAAAACCTTCAATACATTATGGAAGTTTGGTATCATAATAAATCAACTTCAAATAAGCTTAAAATCCATCAAAGGATGTTGACATAAATGAAATCAAAACTATTCAAGAGAAATATCTCTTTTTTGAAATCATTTAAAAGTCACATAATTATAAAATAAAACATTTAATTTGAAAATTTTCTTATAATATTGTAAGGGAAGCTTCTAAGATTTTATAACAGCGGAAAATAGCCGCACCCGGCGTATAAGTTAAAAAAGACATTCTTACCTTAATTCTTTCAAAAAGGTTAAAAAAGACCTTGTTTGGAAAATGATAGAAATATTCTTTTATAAACTTCTTATAAAAAGTAAAACAAGGGTATAAATGAAATTATCCCATATTCTGTAAAATAGTAAGAATGTTTTGAAATGCATTTTTAATAAACCTGGATGTGGATGATAAAGAGGTCCCAGTAGATAATTTTGTATAAATAACCTTGGATAATGAAGAGATTGCGAAATAAACCCTTACCTTGTACTTTTACTTGGTTGGGGGTAGGTTAACCTCCTTTATTATGGTGAAATAATTGTTATTAAATTATACAAGAATAATATACATTAATATGATATCATATATTATCTTTTAACATTGATTTGTTAATAATATCTTAGTATTATCGTTGCTTCGGGTGTTAACATACTCATTTTCGTTTATATGTTTTGTTAAGTAAGCCATGTTTGTTATGGATAGGTTGTGTATTATTCATATCCAGAATTATATTATGTTCTTAAACATTACTATTAATCATCAAATCAGAATTATACTTGAATGGATACGATGGGGAATGAATTCTAATCGCGTTCGTGGAGACGGTAGTCCTTACTTACGCACGAGCGACAATATCATTCTTTTCATATTAAAATAATATTTAATTGGATTGTATATCATATATACAGAATCATTATCATGTTATATTTATTATTTACATGGATTAAACATCATTATTATACCCATCCAAATAATAATGTTTTGAATAACAATTACACCACGACGTGGAGACGATAAGCCGTACGTACGCACGTATGGTGACATGTCATTCAAAGGATGGATAGAATACTGAATATGGTTGTACCGTATTTATAATAACATCACAGTATATAGAATATACTAGAGTTTTTATTTTATAATGGAAATAACAAAGAAAGAAGAAGTTGACAAAGAAAGGAACTTGAAAGAGGGTGGTGAAAACATTACCTCTTCTTCGGGTTCTTCCTTTTTCTTTGATCAAAAGGGATCCATAGGTTGGATTTATGATCAAAATATGGCCTCTAGGTTGATGTGAGGGAATTTAAGAGAGTATTTGGTCAGGTTTTGTCCGATCCAAAAGTCTTTGAATGTGTTAATTAGTGAGAAGGGTAAGTGCCCTTTTATAAGAGGGGTGAGGGGCACCTTTGGAAAAGTTGGAAATATTATTTTATAATAAATTCATATTCGGTTTTTAATGGCTCCAAAGTGGATTCATTAATGTTTAATGTGGATATGGGTCGAAAGAAACTCAACCAATATGATTTAGATAGGTTTGGGTCACTATATTAACCTTATCTTTATGTATTAACTCTTAGTTAATTAGTTTCACTTTTACAATGTCTCTTTGTATTTTTATATTATATAGTTAATAAACAAACTATATACATCCAAGAGACCCCCTAGTGGTCCATTAATGATACACCTATCATGATATAAGTCTCTTTCTTGAACCTTAGATTTTTAGGAATTTAATATCAATTAATAATATAATATTAGTTTTAAAAACTCTTTTATGTCAAATTTGACACTATTCAATAATTGATTTTTGTAAAAATCATAACAGAATGAATTCTTCAAAAAAAGTTAATTAAATCAATACTAACATGTCATATAAACCTATGAAATTAGTGTAATTCATAAAATGTTTCAAGTTATATTTATTTGGGTGTTTATAATATCAATTATTTTAATTATTCACTATAATAGTAATTACTACATCATCATTGTGTCATAAATAAATTAAATTATTTAATGTATAAAAATTATAAATAAACTACCATTATGTACAATATCATTTTATCTTTCTAATTAATATTTATAGTAAAAAATCCAACATATATAACCCTATGTAAAAATTGTTTTTCTAAAAGATATATGCTTATGTCATTTTTGTATTTATTATAACTTAATTAATATAAAGTGTCATTATCACTTAAAAGTGGATCCATGGGGTCCTAAAATCGACCCAAATATTCCTATGGTCGGACATGTATTAAAAAATAAGGTTAGTACACGTTTTAGGGAAATTTATTATTATTATAATATTATTTGTTAACCCTTATTTATCGGATTTACCCTTTAACCATGGTAAATAAAATATTTAATGAAGTAATTATTCAAAATGTCTAAAAATAAAAGATACCTATTTACACAATTTGGACATCTTGATTCCAAATATGGAATCCATTTTTCCAAATTCAAAACACCTAAGTGGTAGAAATTAATTTAAAATTAATTCCCATTGTTAAAACGAAAAGCGTGTTTTTACGAGATAATAACTATCAAAATATTGACACTTGTTTATGTCTGGTTTAATTGTGAAACTATGTCCAATGACCAAAATTGTATTAAATGGTAAAAATATATTCTAAATATAGTTTAAAACCACTCAAATTCATAATTTATCACTATTGATTATTTCAATTAAAATATATGTTTTTAATTAAAATTCAGTAATTTTCACTATTCATCAAAATATAAATATTATCCAAAAAGATCCAAAATTTTACCCTAGGCTAATTTCGATATTCTGAATCGAAAAATGATTTCAATATTGAGATATGAAATTTATAAAATATCAAAAAGTGGGTATTATTATTCATAACGGCTAGTTTGATTGGTTGTGGTGTGTGTTAGAACTCAAAGTTGCGTACAACACACGCTACTGTATTATTCAAAGGGAAGCATACCGTGGAAGCTTGGGGTGTTACATTCTCACCTCCTTCAAATAATTTCATCCTCAAAATTTCTAGAATACTACCACATAAAAATACTCAAAGGTTCTTCATCATAAGTTCCTCGGGTACCCACGTTGCCTCTTCCATTCTATGGTTTCTCCATAGAACTTTTACCAAACATGTCGTCCGGTTTCTCAGCACTTGTTCTCTCATATCAAGAATCCTAATGGGATCTTCGCAATAGGACATATCAGGTTCTAGTTCTAATTCCTCATAGGTGATTACATGCGTTGGGTCAGGCATGTATTTTTTCAACAGTGATACAGGGAACACATCGTGAACTTGGGAGAGACTTGGTGTCATTGCCAAACAGTAAGCTACAGCCCCAATTCGTTCTAGAATTTCGAAAGTTCCGATGTACCTGAGACTCAATTTACCCTTTTTACCAAAACTTATAACTACATTCCTTGGAGATACCTTCAGGAAAACATAATCATCGACTTGAAATTCTAAATCCTTCATTCGATTATTGTCATAGTTCTTATGCCTACTTTGAGCTGCTTTGATATGGTTTTGGATTACCTTTACCTTTAACATTGTTTCCTCCACTAGTTCTGGGCCTACAAGTTTTCATTCACCAACATCATCCCAACAGGTTGGTGTGAGACATCTCTTTCCGTACAACGCTTCATATGGTGCCATCTGAATACTTGAATGGAAGCTATTATTATATGAAAATTCTACCAGAGGAAAATATTGATCCCACATACCCTGAAAGTCAAGTGAGCATGATATCAACATGTCTTTTAAGGTTTGAATAGTCTGTTCTGATTTTCCATCTGTTTGAGGGTGGTAGGCAGTTCTCAATTGAAGTTCAATATCCAGGGATTTCTGAAGACTCTTCCAGAATCTTGAAGTAAAATGGGGATCACTATTAGAAACAATCTATAGAGGTACTCCATGAAGTCTCACCATTGCATTAATATATAGTCTTGATAGACGTTCCAATTGTAGATATTCTCTTATAGAAAGAAAATGTGCTGATATGGTAAGACGATGAATAATAACCCATATTGCATCATTCCTTCTAGGAGTCTTTGGTATCCCCATGACAAAGTCCATCATAATATTGTCACATTTCCACTCTGGTATGGGAAGATGTTGCATGAATCCTCCTGGATGTTGCCTTCTAGATTTTACTTGTTGAAAAACCATACATCTTGAAACAAAATCAGCAATCTCCCTCTTCATGTTGTCCCACAAAAAATGTTCCTTCAAATCTCTATACATTTTGGTTCTACCTGGGTGTACAGAGAAATTGGAACTATGAGCATCGTCCAACAATTCCCTTTTTAGATCAGGTAAATTGGTAACACAAAGTATCTTCCCAAATTTTAAAATTCCTTCTTCATACAAAAATTATCTCAATCTACCATCATTCACAGCTTTAATCTTCTTTTGAAATTCTTCATCATCATTCTGAGAACTCTTTGTCCTTTTTAGTAAAGATGGTTTGGCAACCATTTGAAAAAGCATTGATGTTTCACCTTCGATGGTTATTACCATTTCCATCTTCACTAGATACATGAAAATTGGATCCCGTTAAATTCTCAAATTGTTCAAAACTCCATGATCTTTTCTTCTCAAAGTATCTCCCACCTTTTTTGCCTTCCCCAGGTGGTAGTGTATCGTGGAATCATAATCCATGAGTAGTTCAAGCCATCGCCTTTGCCTGATGTTGTGTTCTTTTTGTGAGAAAATATACTTCAAACTCGTGTGATCAGTATAATGCTCAAATTTTTCACCATAGAGATAATGTCTCCATATCAACAAAGAAAAGATCACAGCTGCTAACTCGAGATCATGAGTAGGATAGTTTTGTTCATGAATTTTCAACTGTCGTGTTTCATTGGAAATAACTCTATCTTTCTGCATAAGAAAACAACCAAGTCCTTTCCTCAATGCATCACTATAAATAACGAACACATCATTCCCCGATGGTAGAGTCAATAAAGTAGAATTGAATAATCTTCTCTTCAGTTCTTCGAAACATTCTTCAGACTCTTTTGTCCAAAAAAATTTAACCCCTTTACGTGTGAGCTTTGTTAATGGGCCAGCCAACTTGGAAAAATTTTGGACGAAACATCGATAATAACCTGATAAACCAATAAAACTGCATACCTCAGTTATACTCATCGGTGCAGGCCATTCTTGGATTGCCATGGTCTTAGAAGGATCAACATAGATTCCATCCTTAGAGACAATATGGCCAAGAAAAGAAATATCCTGAATCCAGAATTCACACTTTCTAAACATCCCATATAATTCATGTCTTCTAAGAGTCTTCAGGATAATGCGCAAGTGATTTTCATGATCTTCGTAGCTTTTGGAGTATACCAAGATATCACCAATATGTTAGAACCATGGTCTTATATGAATGATTTGGAGTATGGTTTGTGTTTTTAGTCAATCAGCAGTGGAAGTTCAGAATGTGTACCCACAAAAAGATCATACAGTTCAAGTAGACAACAGTATTGAAGGTGGTGCCGTTTCCCAATGTATGCCAAATTTTTGGGCATGAAAATCCACAAATGGAGAAAAGTATTTTTGGTAAAGAGACTTGCGCGCCATGTACTGGATGAAAATGAAACTTGTGCCCCATATGATTTTCAAGATCAGAACATGGGAAAATGACAAAGGGATAAGGGCTGCGCAAGTTTTGGGCTACTCGTGCAAGTGACCTGCGCGCCGTGAAGATACTTGGGCACTGATTCCTAGGAAGACTGGAAAATTGGGCGCCTATTTTTTTCAATATCATAACTTCAGAATATGGTAAAGTAAAGAATTTCGCACAAGTATTTGTATAGGTTGTGCAGGTGAGAAGCGTGACAGAGGCTAGGGAGGATGAGCTGTGTGTCGGAACCTGCGCATCGAGGGAGCACTTGCGCGCCACCACGTAGGGGATCCAGTTTTCCTATAAATAGAGGACCCCCTCTTCATTGTGAAAGAAGTTAAAGACTCAGAGATTTTTCGAGCTCTCGTCACACAAGTGGTTGAGTCCCGCAAGTGGTTGTTGGGTCCTGCAAGTAGAGGCTGCGCGCTAATTGTTGGATACGTGACCAAGGCAGTTGGGGAGTTAAAGGACCAACATCGTGCAAGTTTGGTGTTGAAGGAGTCAGTGTCGCGCAAGTTGTTTGGTGTCACATGCGCCCCAATTTTGTACCGCGCAAGTGACTTGTGCGCCAGTATTGTGACCTGTACGCCGGGATTGGATAAGCCTGTCGAGGTTGTTAAAGTTCATCTGTCCTTTTGAAGCTGCATGAAAGTTGAAATATTGCCCGGTACCCTCATCACAAAGTGAGATTCACCTTCTGATGAGAGTTGGAATTCAACAGAGCATCTACAAATGACAGAGGATGCATTCTTATGCAATGATGAAGAGACCTTCACGTCTATAAACTTAGTGGGACTTCACCAATGGCAGTGTGCTAGGGGGAGTCAATGGGAGTGACCCAAGGGAAGTAGTGAGCTATCTGTGAACCATTGTAAAGGCAGTGAGCCTGGGACCGAGTGATTGTGCCCAAACCTTGGTAATCCACAGCTAGTGATGATTAGTGGAATTTGGTACGACTGACAACTTGTCGGCGTATGCTCCTTGGATGTAGCCCTTAGTGGTGAACCAAGTAAAAAGTGATGTGTATTCTCTGTGCATGTGGATGTTTGCATTTTGATCCAATTAATCATACAGGTTCAACAAGTTCCTACCAACGTGGGAACAAGATTCGTCACATTAAAAGAAAAATTTGTCACCCTAATTCACCCCACCCCTCTCAGGGTGTCCCAGGGTCCGTCACAATAAATACCACCACAAATTCATCTAGATATTCCTTGAAAACTCTATTAGTTATATCCATAAATACAGAGGGTGCATTAGTTAGCCCAAAAGGCATTACCGTAAACTCATAATGCTCGTACCTTGTTCGAAATGATGTCTTTGGAATGTCTTCCTTCTTCAAACACAACTGATGGTATCCAGATCAAAGGTCAATCTTTGAAAATTATTTAGCTCCATGCATTTGTTCAAATAAATCATCAATGCGAGGTAGGGGACACTTGTTCTTTATTGTTATAGCATTGATCTCCCTCTAGTCGATACATAACATCATAGATCCATCTTTCTTTTTAACAAAAATAACTGGGGATCCCCATTGAGAAACACTAGGGAGAATAAATCCCTTATTACTCAATTACACTTGTTGTTTCTTTAGTTCAACTAATTCCAAAGTGGCCATTCTATATGGGGTCTTCGATATAGACCTTGATCCAGGAATTAAATCAATGGAAAACTCAACTTCTAGTTCTGGAGGATGTCCAGGTAAATCTTCCGGAAACACATCTACATATTCTTTCACAATAGGTACATCCTCTATTTGAACATTCCATTCCTAAAACATAGTCATTTCGTTCTATTCCTCCCTAATAATTTGATTTAGTTGATCTACTAGGGGTGGATCTTGATAAGAATTAGGTGGTGACGACTCAGCTCTAAAGATAAGGTGTTCATTATCATCATCATCAAAAATTGTAACCTTCTTCTTCTTATAATAAATCTTCGCATCATGGGATGAAATCCAATCCATACCGAGGATTATATAAAACTCAATCATAGGTATGATGATGAGATAAGTAGATAAAGAACATTTATGTGCTCTAATGAGGACTGATTCACAAAACGTTTTTGCAATGATACTTCCCTTAGGAGTTTTAATTGATAACTCCCTTGTTAAATAAAATTGGATATATCAAATTTTCATAGAAAACTGGGAAGATATGAAACAATGCGATGATCTAGAATCAAATAATGCATTTTCTAAACTTGAGGAAACCATTAAATTACCTGCCACTACGTCTTTCAGAGCTTCTACCTCAGCCGTAGTGATAGAATAAGCTTGACCTTGATCCCTTGGTCTTTTCTGACGTAAGTTCCCCTGATGCTTAGAACATTAATTTGAATAATGTCCCATATCCCTGCAATTGTAGCATTGGACATCAGTAGCTTCCTTCTTCCCCTTTCAATCAAGAGCTTGGTGGCCTTTTTCACCACACTTGTAACAGACTCGCATTCCTTTTAAGCAAGTACCGGGGTGTTTCTTCCCACATTTACTGTAGGATGGATATTCAACTTTTCCCTTCTTCCCCTTATTTACATTCCCAGAATGATCAGCAGATCTCTTCTTCTCTTGCTTAGCTTTAAAGTCATAAGACTTAGATAATTCCTTCTCTGTCTTGATAGCACATGAGAAAATGTCTTCATACGACGGGAAGGATTGTGAGACTAATGCTCGATGGAGAAATGGTTTTAACCAATCAAAGAAATGATCAATCTTACTTCTTGGGTTAAGTATATAATCTTTGGAAAACCTTGATAACCTTGTAAAGTGAGCCTCATTCTTTGCGACATTCTCATCCTCCTTTTGTCTTAGACTCAGAAATTGCCTTTCCATATCTGCTCAATGATCACGAGGAAAGTATTTTTCTAAAAACAGATCTTTGAACTCCCTCCATTCCATATTTGATACTTCATCATCTTCCTTTGTGTTTTTAATCAATGAACACCATTGATCAGCATCTCCAGTGAGGCGTTAAACATCCATGATAACTTTTTCCCTTTCCATACTCCCCAAAGCCTGAAATATTTTATCTAGGGAATTTATCCATTGCTCAGCTACTAATGGGTTTTTACTCCCATTGAACGTTGGTGGTTGTTGCCTCATGAAGCGATCTAAAATTGATCCTCCACACTGTGGATCCGGGTGCTCCATACAGGTAAGATTATTATTCATAACCTGAGTGAGTTGTCTCAGTATGGTGATTAGCTGATCAGCACTAGTTGCATCACCAGCTCCACTATAATTATCTTGAGTAGGAGGGAAATCCATACATGGAGTGCATGCATTTATATAGTTTCCATTTCTTCCACTAGATGCCATTTCTAAACAATGGCATAAACCGGATCAGTTTATAAATCAAAATACCTAATTTCATACTTATAAAACACTTAACATAAATTGAACTATTTGTGGATATAATCCATAATCATAAAAATTGTTTTCTTTAAAGAAGTATATACTGAAAAACCCTTCATAATTATTTGTAAAGAAAATGAGAGTTATCCTAAACATATTCCCCAGGAGTGTCGTAACCAAGAGTGCAGCAAGGCCCGTTGTTGTGCACCAGTTCCCGTTTGAGTCTAGCTCAAAGTGGTGTTTTCAGATTTTACCCCTAGTTACACTTGTGCCAGAGCCGCCTCTACCTGCTCATATCTAGACAGGGATGTATTTCTCAGAAAACTCACAAAATCTCTACAATACCAAAATTCTAATAAGTTCATCTATACTAATACTCAAATTCCATCTTAGGTCTACGTTCTCTAATCAGAGTTTATCAAAATCTAGCTTCCACAGTTTGTAATAAACTTCCTCTGAGACCAACTATAACGCCCCGACCCCTGTTGCCCAGAGTCGGTGCATTATTTCACAACATTGGCATGATCACAAGAAAGATCATATCTCAAAAGGATGATTAGTTTAGTATCCTTTGAAACACTAGATATTTTCATAATGTGTACATTACATCATAAAATGAAAACTACAATAACATAGTCTCCATAGTCTACACTCATATCCCCACATACTGTCCCAGCAGGTCATTCATAAATTACTTCTTCACATCCTTGTAAAAATAAAACATTGAAAGGGGTGAGCTCAAATGCCCAGTAAGGATAACAATATAGCGGAAACTTTTATAAATAAATATAAACATTTAAGGCACTGTATAACTAAAACAAAAGACTTTTAAACTTGAAATTAAATATAATATGGCAGAAATAAAATGAAATAATTCCATTTACTTATTCACATGGATATTCTACTAATCGAATAATCACAAGAAATATCAATAACCACTTTCATAATGATGGAATGCAAAATGTCAGACTATCATAACCACATAGCTAAGGCCTTGTGCCAAGACTACAAATAAGATTTTTACAAGGCCTTATGCCAAGACACCAGTTTATCTCATGATACCTACCGATGCATCGAGGAGCTATAGTGGGATCCACCCGTCACATATTAAGTCCAATTCATTCCTCATATGAACAGGTTTAAACATAAGATAAACATTCGTATTAGAACTAGCATACGAAATGTCAATAATTTCTCCATAAACCATGAATGGTATAAAAATAACACATCCACAGTAAAAAAATCTCAAAACCTTCAATACAATATAGAAGTTTTGTATCATAATAAATCAACTTAAAATAAGCTTAAAATCCATCAAAGGATGTTAACATAGATGAAATCATAACTATTTGAGAGAAATATCACTGTTTTAGAAATCATTTAAAAGTCACATAATTATAAAATAAAACATTTACATTGAACATTTTCTTATAATATTGTAAGGGAACCTTCTTATATTTTATAATGGTAGAAAATATCCGCACCCGTCGTATAAGTTAAAAAAGACATTCTTACCTTAATTTTGTCGAAATGGTTAAAAAGGACCTTGTTTGGAAAACGACGGAAAGATTCCTTTATAAACTTCTTATAAAAAGTCAAACAAGGGTATAAACGACTTTAACCCACATTGTGTAAAATAGTAATAATTTTTTGAAATACATTTTTAAGAAACATGGACGTGGATGATAAAGAGATCCCAGTAGATAATTTCGTATAAACTACCTCGGATAATGAAGAGATTGCGAAATAAACCCTTACCATGTACTTTTCCTTGGTTGTGGGTAGGTTAAACTCCTTTATAATGGTGAAATAATTTTTATTAAATTATACAAGAATCATATACATTAATATGATATCATATATGATATTTTAACATTGATTTGTTAATAATATCTCAGTATTATTCTTACTTCGGGTGTTAACTTACTCGTTTTCTTTTATATATTTTGTTACGTAAGCCATGTTTGTTACGGATAGGGTGTATAATATTCATATAAAGAATGATATTAAGTCCTTAAACATTATTATTAATCATCAAATGAGAATTATACTTGAATGGATATGATGGGGAATGAATATCATCGCCTTCGTGGAGACGGTAGTCCGTACGTACGCACGAGCGACAATATCATTATTTTAATAATAAAATAATATTCAATTGGATGGTAAATCATATATACAGAATCATTATGATTTTATATTTATTATTTACATGGATTACACATCATTATTATATCCATCCAAACAATAATGTTTTGAATAACAATTACAACACGATGTGGAGATGGTAAGCCGTACGTACGCACGTATGGTGACATGTCATTTAAAGGATGGATAGAATACTGAATATGGTTTTACCATATTTATAATAACATAACAGTATATAGAATATACAATAGTTATTATTTTATAATGGAAATAACAAATAAAGAAGAAGTTGAAGAAGAAAGGAACTTGAAAGAGGGTGGCGAAAACATTACCTCTTCTTCGGGTTCTTCCTTTTGATTTGATCAAAAGGGCTCCATAGGTTGGCTTTATGATCAAACTAAGGACTCTAGGTTGAAGTGAGGGAAGTTTAGAGAGTATTTGGGCAGGTTTTGGCCGATCCAAAAAGATTTTAATGTTTGAATTAGTGAGAAGGGGTAGTGCCCTTTTATAAGAGGGGCGAGGGGCACCTTTGGAAAAGCTAGAAATATTATTTTATAATAAATTAATATCCAGTTTCTAATAGATCCAAAGTGGATTATTTAAAGGTTAAGGTGGGTATCGGTCGAAAACAACTCAACCAAAAGGATTTAGATAGGTTTGGGTCACTATATTAACCTTATCTTTATGTATTAACTCTTAGTTAATTAGTTTCACTTTTACGATGTCTCTTTGTATTTTTATATTATATAGTTAATAAACAAACTATATACCTCCAAGATACCCCCCAAGTTGTCTATTAATGATACACCTATCATGAAATAAGTATCCTGGCTGAACCTTAGATTTTTAGGAATTTAATATCAATTAATAATATAATATTAGTTTTAAAAACTCTTTTATGTCAATTTTGACACTATTCAATAATTGATTTTTGTAAAAATTATAACAGAATGATTACTACAAAAAGAGTTAATTAAATCAATACTAACATGTCATATAAACCTATAAAATTATTATAATTCAAAAAAGTCTCAAATTATATTTATTTGGGAGTTTATAATATCAATTATTTTAATTTTTCACTATTATAGTTATTACTGCATCATCATTGTGTCGTAAATAAATTAAATTTTTTAATATCTAAAAATTATAAATAAAGTACCATTATGTACTAAATCATTGTATAATTCTAATGAATATTTATAGTCAAAAATCCAACATATATATCCCTATGTAAAAATTTGTTTGCTAAAAGATATATGCTTATGTCATTTTTGTATTTATTATAACATAATTAATATAAAGTGTCATTATCACATACAAGTGGATACATGGGGTCCCAAAATCGACCCAAATATGCTCATGGTCGGAACTATATCAAAAAATAAGTTTGGGACATGTTTTAGGGTAATTTAGTATTATTATAATATTAATTTTTAACCCTTATTTATCGGATTTACCCTTTAACCATGGTAAATAATATATTTTCTGTAGTAATTATTCAAAATGTCTAAAAATAAAAGTTACCTATTTGAAAAATTTGGACATCTTGATTCCAAATATGGAATCCATTTTTCCAAATTCAAAACACAGAAGTGGCAGAAATTAATTTAAAATTAATTTCTGTTGTTAAAACAAAAAGCGTGTTTTTAAGAGATAATAACTATCAAAATATTGACACTTGTTTATGTCTGGTTTAATTTTTAAATTATGTCCAATGACCAACATTGTATTAAATGGTAAAAATATATTCTAAATATAATTTAAAACCACTCAAATTCATAATTTATCACTATTAATTATTTCGATTAAAAAAGTTTTTTTTTTAATTTAAATTTAGTAATTTTCACTATTCATAAAAATATAAATTTTATCCAAAAAGTTTCAAAAAAGTGGGTATTAATATTTATAACGGAAAGTTTGATTGGTTGTGGTGTGTGTTAGAACTCAAAGTTCTGTACAACACACGCTACTGTTTTAATCAAAGGGAAGCATACCTTGGAAGCATGGGGTGTTACTGCTAATGGATCATTTTTAATTACTATGGTTTTTTTTGGTTGAATTACACTTATCCAATATAATTTGGACATTTATTAGGGAAATAATAATATCATTTTTACCATTAATTACCCTATTTACATTTAACTATTGTAAATAAAATTCAAAAGATACTATTCAACAGAAATTATTTTTATGTTATTGAACAACATTTTACTTAATTATATCTACTGTGTCTCTCAGATTTCTGAAATTCAATTCACAGAAGTAGTAAAATTACGTTTTATTCAAATTTTCAAATGCTCCTTGGAGGTGAGTAAAAGACGGTTAAAAAATTCAATAAAATTTTTATATATCTAAAATTATTATAAAATGACTCCAATGAATTACATTGAACGTCTATAGGTATTATGTATCTATTTTGACCTCAAATAAATTTAAATAAAATGAATTATTATTTAAATAAAAATTTGGTTTTAAACTATAACTCAGTGTTTTTCATGACTCATTAAAAATTGAAAGTTTTCAAAAACAAAATACAAAAAATTCACCGAAAGATAGTTTTGATATTTTGAATCAAAAAACTAAGTCCATTTTTAAAGATAAAATTTATAAAATTTCAAAGAGTGGGTATTAATATTCATAATCTCTAGTTTGATTGGTCGCGGTGTGTTAAAATCTAAAAGTTTCATACAATGAAAGCTATTACATTATACAAAGGGAAACATACTGTGGAAGCTTGGGGTGTTACATCATAAACCACTTCAATTATTTATCTTATACCTTTGTATGCTTCTGGAGAATTATAACCATGTGTCCATCAACTTCTCATATTAAACAAGGAATCAACATAGAAGTTATTTTTGTAGAACTTAAGAATAATGTTAGAGGTATTTTCATGCATCTAAGAAATAGTAGTTATTCCATTACTAAAAAATCTACAAAAATATTGAAATGGTAATGAAATAAAAAACTGAAGGGTAAACAATATAGTATAATACTTTATTTTTTTTAGAATATATACAAATCCAGTGACCAATTTCTCAACGGTTTGGTCAATAATTGATTACAAACCAACAATTATTCCATTCATTGATTGCCGCTTTCTATCCAAGGTACCAAATTTTACTTTTAAAAGATTGAAAAATTTCTCAAACACAAAACAATATGGTTGAGGAACATGAAAAATAGGTTTTGTAACATGCACAACTAACACATCTTGTTCAAAAACAGTAGTTATAGGTCATGTATTTCAATATACAACCAATCTCATTCCTATAGAAGCAACAACTACAGTTGGAACGTCATTTGATTCTGAACCCAATTTGACATCCAAAGAATGAAAACATATATCTTCAATAATAATTTCCTCAAACTATATTTCATAGTGTCTAATAGTTTCATTGATTAACCGAATGGAACTATATATTATATCAACCAATCTTATGGAAAATTCCAAACAATATTTCATCTTTACACCAATAAAATTTTCAAGATAACCCAAATAGAATTTCAAGGCCCTGTGAGTTCTAATAAAAATATTCTTAATATATTCTTGAGTTTCATGGAACTCACCCATTATATCTATCTTTATGTATTGAATCTAAATAATTCTATGAAAATACCACTGATGCCACTGGATCTAAGAAGTTACTGAACATAACTCTGACAGAAACTGACCAACACCATTTTGAAAACATGGAATAGTTGAAGTCTTAGAGTTGGTAGTTAAAAATGACTAAAACATCATGATAGATTAAAATTTAATCAATAAAAATCTTTTTAGTGTGTATATGTTTTACTTCATCTCATTATTTACTTACTTCAACTTGTTAATAACTTCTTGAGATACACCATTTTTCACAAATGGATGATTAAAAAAATTTCCCTATAAGATATAACCATAACTAAAAGTTCACTAAACTCAGTATTGGCCAAACAAACATAATTTAAAACACTTACTAAAAAAATGATTTGATTATGTTACTTATAACAAACATCAAAATCAACTTTCTGAATTAGAGGAATAGAATGAACGTTCTTTATTTTCTCTATTTCTACTTCCAAAGCACCAATCAACTAATAAAAATTATACTAAAAAATAGAAGAATAATTTGGTTCTCTTATCTCACAATTCCTAGAAACATTATCCACCCTTAAATAATAATAATATTCTATGATATTATCCAAATTATACATTATAAAAGAAGAAAACTCATTCCTTTTAGGAAATATTGTTCTATTACTAACTGAGGTTGTTTCTTCCTGAGAAAGTGGAAGTTGTAATTTCATTGTTGGTTCTGGGCAAAGGATAATCATGTGGTGGAGGGTGATATATTAAAATTTGTTTTAAAATTTCTATACCCAAAACCGTGAGTAATGATATTTTACATGAAAATTACAATTTATTTTTTCAAATTGCAATAAATTAATAAACATGTCTTAAGTTTATTTCATAGATTTCCATGTTGATCATCTAAAAAGTCCCTTTTTGAATTTCCTTTATTGCACTGGGAGGATCCAATAATAAAATCCATATAGCGGTGATCCACACAAGATCCTTTGATATATGTGCAAAACTAACCCATCTTTCAGTGTTAACGTGAGGAATAAAATGTATTTCATTGTTCATTCTTGATCTCTCATTCTTCTATCTTGAAGAAATATATATATTGGTTCTAATTCTTGAGAGGTAGGAAGATGGGGGAATAAAAAAAGAATTACTTCGGTAGAAAAATTATATCTTTTTTATTACCTACAAAATATCCAAAACAAGTTATATATAGAGGTATGTTTAGGTTTCAATATATTTTTATATCATGCTATCCCTTAAAACAATATTAAAAACCTTATTAAAAACCCCAAACCGAATAAACAATTTATATTTATTACTTTGTGATGTTAGACAACATATGCTAATGATAAATATTATTTACCATCATGTAAAAAATAAATTATCATTTGAAATGGTCTTCGTTCATTAAAACTAATATGTATTTATTGTATACATGAATAAATATATAATTAAAATTTTTCATTCATCAAAAAATATTTACAATTGATAAAATGTGACTAAAATTATTCCCCATTCTTCAGAATAATATTTATTAAATTAATTAAATTAAAATATAATTTAATAAAGATCATCAGAAACATATAATGTGTGACCCTCTTGGAATATTTATCATTGTAGTCAGGAAGGATTTCCTGAATTCTAATATTATTTTCTAAAAACTGGCCAAGGTTACTATGATAAAGACCTTAATATTACAATGATGAAAACCACATACGAATGCTAATTATGTATTATAATCCGGTTTTCAGAATAGCTCATCAAGACGGTTTCACATCTGTGACACCAATCTATTTTTTCAATATGTATTTCTTTTACTATATAAAATAAACACAACATTACACCCTAGAAAGGGACGTTTGGGGGAAGGTTCTATTCAAATAAATGTAATGAGATATCAGCTTCTTTAAATATGGAAGGTAAAAATCTTTTTCAAATTATACATTAATGCCATGTCACTCACAACGCACCCTACATATCTACTTTCACTATGAACTATCATCATGGTTTATGAAATACATCTATGAATGCAATTCATAATGACCATTAATAATAATCATAATGTATTACGACCGTTACAATTCCTCATAGATTGGAATATCTGATGACACCAAAACATTTGGAATTCATATTGTCAATTATACGATCATAATCTCTAGTCATGGATATTACCAAGTGCTAAATTCATGGGAAGTTGCCTCCTATTCATACCTGTACCCACAACTGACAATATTTTCACTATGTTACCTACCATAGTGCATTATCCAAACATATAACAATATTTAAGAATATCTACAATGAAGTGTAATGTTATATTTATAGAGGAGAATTGCTATGACCTTATCAATGTTATGTATACTATAAGATATTATTACATTATAGTCTCATATAAAAAAGAAAAATATGTAATAACAGGTTTTATTAATATTAAATAGATCAAATATACATTTAATCAAAGTAAAAACTGGCGGTCCTAGGAAACAAACTCCAATGAACTCCCACTTGGAATAGAGGCAACTACATATGAATTTCATTCAACTATACCACACATGATACTCATTTTTCTGATGAGTCAAGGCATTAGTCAAGGGGTTGGACATGTCGTGTTACATGGGAATTTTGTTCACTGAAATTTTTCCTCTAATAGAAAAATCCCTAAACAGTTGATATTTTTTAAGTATGTGCTTCATCTGATGATGTGACATTTTTTCTTTTGAGACATCCATCACTTCCATTTTATCAAAGTTGTGTGTGATTTTATATTAACTTCTTGGTAAACTAACAATCTATTGGATTAATTTTTGCATCCATACTACTTATATAGATTCCTCATAATCTTAAATATAGTCAATATATGTTGTATAATATGAAACCACATAATATTTTGAGCTCTTCTAGCTCACAATATCACCATTAAAAGTGAACATGTTTCAATTTGGTTACATTAAGTAATATTGATTAGTTTGGAGACTACCATATGAATATCCACTAATGATCAGTTTCTCATATTCTCTGTAATCTAGAAACATATCCTTAGTAATCCTTAGATACTTATAGATAGTCTTGACTTCCATCCAATGGTGGTCACCATGGCCAAATTGATTTCTTCCCATCGTATTTTATTCCTAAGAAACATCTATCATAGTACACAACATAACATACATGTCTGACATAGTCATTGGTTTGTATGGAATCCACGACATCCAATTAATTTCTTGATGTGACTAGAGGCACATTTTCCTGGAAATATTAATGACATGTGGTGCTAGATGCAATCCCCTCTTGGATTATTCCTTACTGAATATCTCCATTATCTATCCATTGTATATATATTAACAAATCCCAAGGAACCACTTGGATTTATCATGATGGATCTTTATCCGACGAATATATTTTGGCTCACAAAATTACTTCATAGATAATCAATTACTAAACCATGCTTTAATATACTATATCATTGGTATTTAATTTCAAATTATTAATATGTCATCGATATTCTATATTAATAAAATGAATGAATCTATACTAAATACATTGTAGACACAATTATTTAACTCATTATTTATTGAGAAGAATTATTTTATGGGTTCATCAAAACAAATGTTCCTTGAGATTGATTCTTTGTTTAATCCTTAAATTGAATTTTGTAGTTTTCATATCCTATTAGAATCATTTAGAATAAAAAAACCTACAGGTTGTGTCATAAATATATCTTCATAATGATTCCCATTATGGAAGGCTATTTTGAAATCCATTGGTCAAATCTCATAGTCATGGTAATTCATAATGGAATGTAAATTTATGATGGATTTCAGCAATGTAACTGGTGAAAAGGTTTCATCATAGTTAATGCTTTGACATTGTTTAAACCCTTATTCAATCAGTTGTGAATTATAGGTAATAACACTTCATTCCATTTACATTTTCTTCTTTAATACCCATTTACAACCAACATGAAATATGTCCACTGGAGGATTTACCAAAATACAGACTTGGTTTTGGTATATTGAATCCATCTCAAAATCTATTGCTTCGTGAAAAATGGAAACATTTTTTCCACTAACTAATTCGTTTCAGGTTAAAGGATCATTATTATATAATAAAAATGAGTACCCATCCTAATAACTAGAAAACTATACCATTATGGTTCTCGAACCCATTTAATACTATTATGTAGTACTTGTGTGTTTGGAATAACTTATTCATCCATAGGGTCTTGTGGATTTTGTTATTATGACAACTCATTGTATCTTAAGCCTAGAGTTCATCAGAGTCTATATCTCTCTAAAAATTTATTTCAGAGATATTAAACTTCTCATGAAATGTGTTATGTCAATAGATGATGACCACGTTTTCTGGTGGATTATACAGGTAATATCCATTTATTTTTTTTTGAAAAATACAATAATGACACACTTTGTGTCTCAGGGTGAAATCTTGTAACCTAAAGAGGCCTTAACATATATTTAGTAACCCCACATATGTATGTATAATGACATGAGTTTCATTCCATTCCAAAATTTCTATGGTATACCATCTTTCACTTTATTTGGAACTCGATTTAGTATGTATTCTATTTTTTATAGAGTATCTCCAAAAGGATAATGGATAACTCACATGATTCATCCTTTATTGTTACCAAGTCTTATCATACAAAGATATTACATCTTTTTTTTATAAATATTAAGAGCATTAAACAAACACATGTGAGGAATGAATAGTTTAGTGCCTTTAGAAACTGGTAAACACAAATAATGGTCCAAATGTGAGATATTCCATCTCCCACTGTGTTCGACATAGTTATCAACTTTCTTATTCATATCACTCATAATACATTTCTTCAAAACCTAGGTAAATGAATAATAAGAAAGGGTGATCTTGGATTCTCATTAAGGGTAAACAGAGGAGACACGTAATCATAACAAGAATATAACTGTATGAGAAAATTACAATTATATTAGAAAACCTTACACATTATAATAGAGATCATAAAGTTGATTTCTGGAATAATGAATTGAATTTTATAAAAAAATAAATCATAAGGGATTCAAATAATATTATCCATGAAGGAATAACATTGTCATATGAAATTTATTTATGAAGTACACATAATCATAGAAATTTATTTTCAAATAATTCATGGCTCACTACCAAGGCAATCATATTGAAATGGATAAACTCCCGAATCCATTTTAGAAGTCAAGGTTCACTCCTTATATCATCATAGATGGAAAATACCCTTAGTGAACAGAGATAACTCCTCATTCTAGCCCATTCTCTCATATGAGATATAAGTCATTACCCAATGAATTGGAGGGAGATATAGGTCCACCCATATCATGGTGAAAACAATATTTATATGTTATAAAAGATCATAAAAATTCATCACATCATAAAAGTTGAAATAAAATGTGTTTCATAATCATTTCATCATAACATAATAGCATAAACAGTGAAAATAAGAGGGTTTTATGAGATTTATATAATGTTATAACCCATGGAAGAGAAATGGGATTCATAAAAATAAATACATCCTAAACACAAACCAGTAAAATAAATAATAATAATGGAATCCATTGATCATATCCCCAGTAATTCATTGTTAACATTAATTGATGTCATATTATATAGAAAATGATTTTGATCTATCATTTAAAACTTTTCACGAAGTAATTATCCTTTATTTATTGAAAAATAAATCTTTTTAAAAATTAACTTTTTTGGAAATTAATTTTTTAAAAATCAACTTGAAAACATATAAATTAATCTATGAATAAAATATTGGTCATGATGCCTGAAAATTTTGTTTCTGTCATACATGCTAAATGAAACATTCCCTTCACATTTTCAATAAAATCCAAACTCGAATGTTTTGGAAAAAACATGAATATTTTTCAAAAATCATTTTTTAAAAATTATTAAATGGGTAAAAATATATTTTAAATTTAATATTATGATAATAAAACATTTTTTTATTTTTTTATAAATCATGATTTTGGAAGATAACTTATTTTTGACGTAAGAGGGAAATAATGTCAAATTTATTTAAATCTATCTATCAATTATTTTAAGTAGGAAAGTACAAAAAATGGTAATATCAATTTAAAATAACATTAATAAATATAGAATAATAAAATTTATGGGTTTATAGAGATATGGATCATAATATTTTATCATTAAAATCATGATCATAATCAATCCTGATTAAACGATGAGACTGTAACATATAACCAGACCACTTTAGTAACATTTATTCAAATTCCTCAAGAGAAAATAACATAAAATAAAAAATAAAAAATCACGATGGACAATATATTGATGGAATTACATGTCAAATGTTATGTATATACACCTCATGAAATAATATATGTTCATAACATAATTTGTGTCTCATAGAAGGAAAATTTAGTCAAAATACCTTACCATATGTATTTACGTAAGTCGTACTCATTAGAACATATTGTATACTAAATATAAGTTTATTATAAATTAATAAGATAACCATGTTTAGATATTTCATACAATATATGATTTTATTATGACATTTTATTAACTGTTTATTAAAAATTTCTTGTCAAATGCCTGTGTCGGGCAGTAACTGATTTGTTCTTCGAGTATGTTTTGAGTTTTTATTTAAACCCTCTTAAATTGATATTTATTTCATCATATATATAATTTAAAAACTGAAATAAATATCATATATACTCATTTTATATTTATTTATATTAATCCATTAAATTTAGTGATAAAAATAAAATGAACCATTCATAGAGTAATTAGGTCATACGTACAGATGAACGTTGTTTCCATTTTCTTGTATGATTGAATGAAATAAATTTAAATTATATATATCATAATTTTAGAATCATTTTTATGTCATATAATACATATTTTTATTGAACCCATCCATAATACACTATATTTAATGTGTGAATGAATCACATCTCTTCACGACATGGTAGTCTATCATCAACAGAAGAGACATTATCACATTTCCAAAAAAATGGAGAAGAATAATATATGCATGATATAATAATTCAATAATCATAATAAACTCATAAAATATAATCTAAAATAATAAATTCATCCATACAACTATCATTGAGATGTTGTAATTTTAAAACAAATGACATAGGTTCATGTAGCGTCTATCCTCCTTTCACAGGAATGATGGTTTTGTATCTTATTTTATGGAATATGATATGGTTGTTTTTCATGCCATTAAAATAAAAAAAATTCTATGAAATTTAGATATTTAGATTATTATATCATAAATTTATAATAAATTAAGGAGGTGGAGGAAGAAATTAAACAAAAATCTCTTTGTTCAATGGATTAGTTGTAATGGTAACATTAGAATAATATTATTATCTAATATATAACTTTTTTGTTAAAACATTATGTCATGTTTTGTACAAGATAACTTAAGGTTTAATGTAATGAAATCATGAAGTAGTTATTTTTATAACACAAACTAACAAAGAACATTTGTTGAAAAAAATATTAATCCAAACGAACTCAGGGTTTAACATTCCACCAACCATAAAATGATTTTATCTCTCTCAATATTCGTCACTCTGGTACAAACAATGGAGGATTATTTTTCCTCATAATTTTCTCAGGTTCCTACATAGCTTATTCAAGATGGTGCCTCTACAAGAATGCATTTACTAGGTGATTGATCTTTTTTTGAACATTATCTATACAATCCAAAAATCACTACCTATTTATCCCCATAAGAATATTTTTCTTTAGGGGTATAACTTCAATACATGTGAAGGGTCTTTCTTGTAATTCCCCAAGAGAGATACATGGAACACATCATGAAATTGATAGAGGTTTGGGGGAAGTGAAAAGTGAGAAGCTACCCTCTAGATATGATCAACTATTTCAAAGTGAATGATACTCCGAGAATTCTATTTCCTTTCTTCCCAAATATCATAACCTTCTTCCATGGATAAATGTTTATAAACACTATGTCACCAACATCAAATTCTATGCCACACATGTAATTATAATCATAAAATTTCTTCTGAATTTGAGCTTCCTTGTTGGGGTACTATATATATTTGAACTTTTATTCCATTTCTTAATCTCTCTTAGTTCCAAATATATTTCGTTCACCAACTTCATTCTAACACATTAGAGTTCTATATTTCAATCAATAGAGGGATTCATAAGAATACATATAAATTCTTGAGTGAATGATAATTTTGTATGAAAACCCAATTAGAGGAAGGTGTTTATACCAACAAACTTTGAATATCATAGAATAAAATTTCATCATATCCTATATTGTTTAAATATTTATTCTTTGCTGACTCTTGGTTTAAGGATGATATGTAGTGTTGGAACTCGACTCCATATCAAGATCTTGCTAAAATCATTTCTAGAACATTGAGGTAAACCTCAGATCCCGATCAGACAAAATCAAATGTGGTACTCCATGAAAATATACCACCTCATTAATTTAAATCCACGTAATATGATCCATATTTAATTATTATCTTATAGTGATGAAGTGTGATAACTTAGTATGTAGATCGACTGCAACCCATATAACATTTTTCTGTTTTGGAATTTTGGGGAGTCTTGAGGAAAATTAAATGTTGATGTTTCTAATTTCCATTTTGGTGTGGATAATAGACAACAAATCCCCTTATAATATAATATATCATCCTTTACTTGCTGACATACCATGAACTAAGATATAAATTCTATGATATCTGTCTTCATTTCACCCCATCAAATGAATTATTTTAATATTTTATGTAACTATATACCACCAAGAATAATATGAAATTTAGAACTATAATATTACCCTAGAAACTCCTTCTTCAAGTTTGTTATCTATAGAACACATACATGGTTCCTAAACACTATCATTAAATCATGATTAAGGTAAAACTAATCAACCTTTTTAACCTTATTTCATATCTCTACATTGTCATTTGTCACCTCTTTAATAATCACATAGATTGATAGATCATCATTTAATTGAGAATGGTAATATTCCTCCACTTCATTTAGTATTTACATATTCATCCTTTCCAAATCTAGGAATATGTGATCATTTTTATCCTCATAGTGGATAATCTAGCATGGTCCTTTCAAATCAAAGCATTGGTCACCTTGTTCACCTTAACTGGTGGTAATTCATTAAAAAATCATAATCATTAATTATCTATAGCCATATTCTTTTACACATATTCAACTCATTCTATGTGAATATATTATTTAATCATTTATGATCTGTATATATATATCACACATTTCTATATAAAGATAATGTATCTATATCTCTAATGTAAAAAATCAAATATAGAAAACTCCAAATCATCAATTGGGTAATATTTATCATGAATATTTTGTTTTCATGAGTCATAATTTGTAACCATGTCATTTTTCATAAGAGAACATCACAACCCCTTATTGGATACGTGACTATTGATTATAAACAATTTGAAACTACAGGGTAATATAAGCATAACTGTGCAGAGTAATCTCATCTCCATTTCCTTGAATGTTTCCTTAAATTTATCATTTTAGTGAAATTTCCCCCCCTTACAAGTTAACATGTTCATAGGATTAGATATTCATGATACATTCTCCAAAAACCATCAATAATATCCATCTATACCATGAAAAAAATAGATTTAAGTCATCGTGGTTAGTCTAGGCAAAGCTTTTACAACCATTATTCACACATTGTAAATTCATAAAATAGTTTCTCCTTTATTATACTCTTTAGTCCAAGTATCAAGTTATCTTCAGGATCATCCTTTCTCTTTGAGTATATAATAATTTCTTTTATAAAGACAATATCAAAATGATCATGGTAATATTAAAAAATTCTATTTATTAAATCCATGAATATAGAGTGGGAATTAGTAAGACTGAATGGAATAACTATATATTCATAGTATCTAAACCTTGTAAGGAATTATATATAGGGTATATGTTCCTTATTTAACCTTACATTATGATATCTATAATGGAGGTAAATCTTCGAATAGTATTGATCTCTCCACATTCGATCAATCAAGTCACCAATATGGAGAATATGAAACTTTTTATAAACTGTTATCTTGTTTAGGACTAATAATCAATCCAGAGCCACATTTATCCATCAATCCATTTAAAAATAATAATAGGTTTAGCCCAAGGTAAAATAATAGGTTCAACATCATATTTTTGGTTTATACTAGGAATTTCTATCACAATGACATCATAAAAATTCATTCACAACATGCATATCATTACACTCGATTTTATCCCCAATAATCTAAGATAAACACCACTTCTGAGTGAGAATTAATTCCAATAAAGGGGATTTGATTTCCATAAGAAGATTTCATTTATCCTCTCATTGATAGTTGATCATATGTCAGTTTTGAATATCAAATATGACATTCCTTCATTGAAAATTATTGTGTAATTTATATATAGAGACACAATCCTTTCTCATGATAAGATCCAATTCAACCAGAGGAAGAATAAAAATATTTTCATGAAGCACATTACAGCCAACATCAATCAGAGATGAATTATAGACTTGAGATTTGACCATCCCAACATTAATATTTTTCAATTCTAATTCTATATCTAATATTTTTTGTTCCACATTATACCCATATAAAAGTATTTATATATTATTGAATAGGTAGACCCATATTAAAATAAGACATTTTTAATATAATGTGGATTGTAAGTTTACCTTTTATCACTTCATTATCACACCCCTCATCAAAAATTGTTATAACATGAGTTTCCCTTTATCACTTGGATTAAGAAGTTACTCACATTGATCATCCTCATTAACCATGAGATATGGTAACTGGTTATCATAGTTCCCATACTCCTTTCATCTGAAATAGTGTATTTTTAGTGGTGTATTCTGTGAAAATTTATCTATATTAACATAATTATCTTACTTCATCCCATCACTTTAGAAATCCATTTCTTGATTTCCTTCCCTTCCATACTTCAATAATTTAATATTTCCTTTAGGGAAATTTCTTACATGCTTATTCTCACACATTTTTCATAAAGGAAATCACCTATTCTTTTCACCATGGTTCTTGGATATTCCATTTAAATCCATCTTCCTCTTCCTATCAAAACTAAGATATTAATACATACTTATATCCTCCATTTCTATATTAATAGAACTTAAAAAAATCCAATCATTGATACTAATATCTTTTATAGAAAACATTCTTCAGAAACACCATTTTATGCTACAAAAAAGTCAAAAAAATATTATTTTAGGTTCAATGATAATTCCATAAGTGTACCATGCATGTCTGGAAAAATATTCCTCATATGTAACAATGTATTCATTATCCCTTTGATTTAAATCAAGGAACTCTTTCACCAATTATGTATGAATAATACAAGAAATGTTCTTATTGACAAATAATTTCATGAAGTTTACATATTTTTTAGAGTCAATTTCACCCTCCTTCCTCATATTGTTGTTAAGATTCCACCATCGATGTGCATCACCTTCAAAAAGTTAGATAGCGATTTTGACTTTATCATGTTCTTAATAGAGTAGATTGATAATATTTATTCAGTGGTACTGATCCATTTCCCAAAAACTAGAGGATCAGTAGATCCTATAAAAGAAGGTTGATGTTCTCTCTTTAAGGATGCATTATAAGGTTATTTCCAGCTTTTTTCATTTGTAAGTGCAACAAGATTCATATCATGAAAATGTTGTGCGAGAAAAGCAATGTGATTGTTCATTTCAGATCCTGTAGCATTTAGATTCATAGGGGAAAAAATTTATTTTCTATTTCATATAGAATTAAAATGGTTCCTTCAAGTTATATTCATTGAATAAATCCAAAAATCCTAGTGTAAGAAATAATAATCTTGATGGGGAATAACATAATCATGAAAAATCACTTATAATAAGTCCAAACAATGACACTTTATTTTTTAATCCATGAAACCTTATGTGTTTCCTTATTCATCCATGATCATCATCTAGTTAAATACAACCTGATGGTTTGTAAATATTTTTTGAATTTCAAATGCATATCCTTCAAGAGTGTCAAACCAGGTGTGCAGTAAGGCCAATTTTCATGCACCAGTTCTTGAATGAGTCATGATTAGTAAGGTTTTTTTTGGTTTTTTACCCTTAGGTAAATTTTTTACAGAGACACATCCAATTTTAGTATCTATAGAGAGATTTATATTCATTGAAATCACTCTCTCTATTATTTACAAAATTCTATGACACATTTCTTATACTTTGACTCATAATTAAACTTATCCTTTGAAAATTATATAGATATCTCACTCAGGTTTTCTAATCACATTTTCTAATGGTTAAATAAACATATCATATGATTTTTAATGGTATGTTTTCCCAATTGCTATTACTTTTCTGGTTTTGAGTGTTGGAGGTATTCATGGGAGGTCCCTGGATTTTTTTATGGAAGCTGGAGGTTTAGTGGTACTGGTGTAGGATTTACACATCATGTAAGTGGATAACGTTAAGTGAAATTCGGTTTCATGTCTTGACTAGGTTTGGCTCATGAAATGTATAACTTTTTTGTTTTAATAAATAATAAAATGTAGAGGCAACTCATTTTTGGGTGGAACCAAGAATCCCATGATTATACAATATGAAACGGGAATATACATCTCGTAATACCCCGATTGGGTCCATTTTTAAAATTCCATTCAATAAAATCCCTAATTCATTCAATCATGTTTTCTTTTTTTACCAAATTTTGGGTGAACCTTAGGAAAACCTAAGTGTTCCTCGATCCCTTCCCCCTCCATGATCTATTGATCCTAGTGTTTGTTAGTGGGTGATCTGTGGTTGATCCATGGTGAGTTCGTCTCCCTGTTTTGGTTGCTTTCCTTCTATTCTTCCGTAGATATAATTAAGAAAATGTTTTTTGGTTTCATACTTGAGTTTTGTTTTCATTTCGATGGATCCTAGGTGATTTATAGGTGGATTTGTGTTTCTTTTAGTTCAATTGTGGTTCACATGTTGTCTTCTTTTCTATATGGTGTGCAGCAAGTTAGAAAGATTCTTGAGGTAGGGTACCCCTCGTTTCTCATTATTGTATATTATATAGGAGGGGTTTTTTTGGTTAAACTATAGATTATGGTGGTTCTAGAATAATTAAATATATTGTAGATTTGTTAATTTAATTGAAAGTGGAAATATGGTTTGATTCACATGCTTTTACAGCATTTGTTTCTGACATTTCCACTAGGGAGTGCACATCTGTCTGTTGAGGACGACGAGGATGCAATGGATATTACCTCCCATTCCGGATTTCCAATGGCGGGTGACATATGTTCCTTATTCAGGGATGTTTCTCCTTGATCGAAATGGGATGATGGGATGTCAGTTATTTCTTCCATGGATTCCTCCTCGGAATTCGTCACCTAGTCCGGGTCTCACTTATTGACTAAAACGTTGTTCATTAAACTCTTCCTAGTTCCTTGTCTTTATGGAAATCGGTTAACTACAATGCTTCTGTCAGGACATTCCAAGGGGTCTAGTCAGGGCAGAAAACATCAGTCAGGGGAGTATTCACATTGGACATCACTGGCATGTCTTGACACCGGAAAAATAGTGTGTACGTGTTTCTTCCCATTATTATAGGGCTTCTAGAGGGATCAAAAGCCTGAGGCATCCCATGTAGAATTAGGGGAATTATATTCCATAGGAATTTATGTGAGTATTTCCCCAACTTCCCAGGTTCAACACAGGGTATGCCCCTAGTTTAACGTCTAGCAGAGATGGATCAGACTGATTGGAACACTGGCTGGAGTGGATCAAATGGGTGCAACCCCTAGAGGGAACACTGATGTTGGGGATAACTCATGGTTTGTTACCCTATTACTAGTAGGAGTAGTGATGAGGTTAATTGGCTTGATCTCACCGGGATGTAGTGGTCTGGGTAAGAATCATGATGTGTGATGGATGGTTAAGTGATGTGAATGGAGAATGAGAGGGAGTTGACTCAAGTGAAATAGTGACATTGGGATTGAGCCTCGAAGAGACTTCCTACATATCCCTATGGAAAGGAATCAATGTCCACGTAGATTAGTGGCGGGGATGGGACACTTTAGGAGGTGGCTCGATGGAATGGAAGCATGAATGGGATCTTGGGTAAGTTGAACCTCCAGGTTGGGGGCATGACCTTCCCAAAGAACATAGGCTTGAGGGAAAGACTAGGATGAGACATGGGTGATGGCATTGGACCTCATGGAGGTTTCATACATATATTTACTTGGAAATGATCAAAGTACATGTAGTTTGATATGGGGGCATAGAATCAGGTTGTGCACAGAGGAAAACGACCCGATGATATATTGGGGATTACGGATGGTTAAAAGCCCGAGATGGTTTGACACCTGAGGGCGAACCAGGGATGTGGGTCCCAACAATGGGGACTACAATGGATTACCGCCAAATTGGAAACAATACAACTTACTAATGGTTGGGATCGATAATGGATTACCATTTATCTATGTACACAATGGCTTACCACTAGTTGGTGTTACAATGGCTTACTGCTGGATGGGGTCACAACGGATTACAACTGGATGGGGTCACAACAACTTACCGCTGGATGGGGTCACAATGACATACCACTGGATGGGGTCACAATGGTTTACCCCTATATGGGGTTGAACCTCATGGAGGCTTCGTATGTACCCTATCATGGAGACAGGGATCAAAGCCCATGTAGTTTGAGCGGGTACAGTTTAACGGCGTTTGGGATGAAAAGGGGAATACAGTTTAACGTCATGTAGGATGGGGATGGACCGATGTGAAGGGTATTGGGACCAATGGTTGTTGGGTTTGGACCTCAGTAAGGCTTCCTATATACCTTACCATGGCATGGATCGAATTACACATTGTTCATAATAAGTTTGGTGAATCGACCTCAAGGTGGTTGAGACCAATGGATAGTGGGATTAAACCTCAGGGGGCCTTCTTACGTACCTTACCTGGGAAAAGATCAATGTCCACATTGTTCAGAATGAGTTTGGTGAACCAATGTGAAGGTGGTCAAGACTAATGGATGGTGGTAATGAACCAAAGTGAGGCTTCCTACATACCTTACCTTAGCAAGGATCAAAGACCACATAGTTCAGAATGGGTTTAGTGAACTAATGTTAAGGTGGTTGGGACCAATGGATGGTGGGATTGAACCTTAGGGAGGCTTCCTATGTAGCTTAACGTGGAAAGGATCAAATTCTAGTTAGTTCAGAATGGGTTTAGTGAACCGACATGAAGGTGTTCAGGAAAAATGGATGGTGGGATTTAACCTCAAGGAGGCTTCCAACGTACCTTACCTTGGAAAAGATCAAAGTCCACGTAGCTCAGAATGGGTTGTTTGAACCGACGTGAAGGTGGTCAAGACCAATGGATGGTGGGCTTGAACCCCAGGAAGGCTTCCTATGTACCTTACCTTGGAAAGGATCAAAGTCCATGTAGTTCAGAATGGATTTGGTGAACCGATGTGAAGGTGGTCAGGACCAATGGATTGTGGGCATGAACCTCAGTGAGCCTTCCTACATTCCTTACCATGGCAAGGATAAATTCCACATTTTTAAGAATGGGTTTGGTGAACCAATGTGAAGGTGGTCAAGACCAATCGATGGTGGTCTTGAACCTCAGGGAGGCTTCATACGTACCTTACCTTGGTAAGGATCAAAGTCCATGTAGTTCCGAATGGGATTGGTGAACCAACGTGAAGGTGGTAGGGACCAATAGATTGTGGGCTTGAACCTTAGGGAGGATTCCTATGTACCTTACCTTGGAAAAGATCAAAGTCTATGTAGTTCACAATGGGTTGTGTGGGTCTTACACTCGAGGCTTCCAATAGAGGATTTCTTGGTCAATTCTTTTTGTAAGCCCACGTGAGTCTTTCTTGGTGTGAGAAATAAGAGGCATCATGGCCTGACGATCATGTCACGGAAGGTGAATCTGTGGGAAGTTGAATGGGGCATACATGTGGTTAGTATCCCAAAGAGGAAACATGGGATTACGCGTGGTTAGCGGCCCAAGGAGATGGAGGCCGAGACTTACTCCGGGGTGGAGGCCCGTTGGTGACAAAGCCCAAACGTAGAGGGAAGGGTGCTAAAAAAAGAGGGATTTGGTACCCGTCCCCCCTCTCTGGTCTTCAGCAAGGAAGAAGATTGGAGGAACATGGATGATACCTCCCAAAAGTGTGGCTAGGGGATTACACCACAGTGGTTGGCCTTCCCACATGGAAAAACACCACTCGAATAAAGAGTATATCATTCCATGTGAGGAATGATTTTACTCCTGTGGAGACCAGGGGCCATGAAGAATGTCCAAGGTGGGGAACCCCGCGTATAACACACGGGGCGAGGTCATAGTTTGACATCATGTGCTGAGGACGATGGCACTTGGCAGTTTAATGTCTTGAAGCTCAGACGAGGTGGGTTCACTCGGCACCCCTTAAGACTTACATAACTGATACCCCCTTGAGGGATGGAATGTAACAACAATGTCGTAGTGAGGGGGTGTTGGGGAGTGATCCATTGAGGGGTCCACATTATCATGGATATGCAAAGAATAAATAGTTGTTAGCATGCCTATGTAAAGAAGCATGAGGAAAATCAACGCATTGGGTATAATCGCCCAAGGGACTTTGAAATCACTTTGTCAAAACCAAGAGGGTTTCATAAGAAAAGGAGTTGTGGAGCATAGGGGTTCATAGGTAGAAGCCTCGTGAAGCACTGGTGCTCTGGGAAGTGGAGGGGCTTCATGAAGGGGTGTGATTCACAATGTGAAGTGGACTATCCTAGGCATAGGGCATAAGTGCAAATGGAAGGTGCTTTGCAAAGTGGAAATGTATTCACATAGAAGAGAATCACGAACCCAGGGATCCTTGTGATGCAATGTGCTTCGTGAATCACAGTGACCCAACTTAAGCGTGTTGGTCACATGTTGATGGAGGATACTTCAGAAAGAATATGTGCTCCATGAAGTACAAAGTCCCCTTGGGGATCTCGGTCCATCACAGAGGCCTGTGGGATCCTAGAAGGTCATCCCTTCTTGAATAGGGTATGAATTCAAACCAAGGGAGAGGAACTTTGCGATGCTAAAGTACCTTAAAGATCTCATTGTTCACAGGGTAGAGATTTATTCTCAATTTGGGATAAAAGATGGAGAAAGTTCGGATAATACTTCCTTTGGACTGGATAGTAACCTGATATTTATAGGAAAGAGGTGTCTTGAAGCAGATCTTGCTTGGCACGAAGACATATCTCGCTCTGTGGTGAGTTCGCAAATGTCAAATGGGTTCGCAGATCATACCCCTTTCTTTCTCTGTGGTGGGTTCGTGAACATAAAATAGGCTCACATAGCATTCTACCTCCTTGCTCAATGGTGGGTTTACGAATGTTAAATGGTTTCTTAGAGAATCCCACATCCTTGATCGGTTGTGGCTTTGTGAAGGGGATATTTGCGCCGTTCGTGGGGCTACGGTGGCTCTGTGATTACTCTTCACGAGGAAGCCCCTAATTCTTTCTATTGGTTCTTGTTCTTAAAAAATTTTCAGCCAACAAATGCCCTCCTCATACTGGGATACGAGGAGAAAGAGAGGGTCAATTTTTGGGGGTCAATCACCAAAATCCCTCGTCAATCATGAGGAAGACTCGCGAAAGAGGTTGATGAAGTGGGGAGGTGACGGGCATGCTGAGCACGCCGTGAACTCACCAAAGTTAGATGTGAAGAATGAACCAGGGGTCCTTTCCTATAAATATGTGAGCTGACCTCTCTTTTTTCCTTTCTCTTATCAGCAATTTTAGCTTTTAGCGCTCTTGATTCACGAAGCTCTGCGTACTCCGCAATTGCTCTCCACAAATAGATACTTCTGCTATGTGGCACATAGTGAGTCTTTGACATCATTAAGGTGCACTCTATGGGTTGCATATGAAGACCATGGTAGGGATCCGTGAACATTTCTCTCGAACGATCTCCATGAATGAGCTCCGTAATAGAGTTTCAAGAACCAAAAACAAAGAATGACCAAACTCAAAAACTGAACGGCTTACCGAGAGGATTCCAGGGGGTCCTTATGGATGCATCCTAGGGGGGAGGAGATAAATGATTTCTTGGGTATAGGGGAGTTCATGAGGAGCCACTCTTACCATAATTCCCTGGTGGTACTATTGTCGGAAATCCAAAAGAACTATCTTCGATATAAGAGGCTTCCTTTGTATGGCTTTGGACTGACAGATGGAGTCTTCATCCCTAAAGTGAGTAGTGAAGATCTAGCTTTCTAGTTCAGAAGTACTTCATTCTCACACCAATGGTTCGGGGAAACAAACGACCATGCTCAGGAGGACTTCACACCTGGAAATGTAGGCTGCCTATAAAATCACTTGAATAATGTTGATGGGAAGGAATTAAAGTCAGAGATGTGTCCCCCACTGTATCATATGATATTGAAGGTGGCCCTAAATAATCCAAGAAAGGGGTGGTCCGATGAGTGGGATCTGCGCCAGGGCAGAAACTTCACATACGACTATGCCTGGGCCTACTCGGTTGGTGCATCATGCGAGGAATTTAGGGAAAAGATGAGAAGAGTGGGCCTATATGTGGTGGCTTGGGACTCCCAATTCCACACCTATCAGCTAAAGCATCTGATGCCGAAGTTACTAAGAAGATATCATCGAGGACCAAAAAAATCTTCTTACACCATCGAGAGGTCAACATCAGTTTATGGGACCTGCATCACATCTTAGAGGTCCCAATACTGGGGGCGATGTATGATGAGTTCATCCCCATTATGTGTGCGTGGGAGGATCTGGATAAAATTCCACCGCTTGCGATGGCGTTGATGAACATGGTGCCGGTAGAGGATAAGTAGTCGGTGAGGGACGTCCACTTTAGATTGTAGTTCATGTTGTTCCTGAACTTTCCAGAAGATAGGTAGTTTTGGTGAGGCATCGAACATGCCCAAAGGGTGCCCGACGGGGCATGGAGCACTTGTACTAGATGGTCTTGGAGGATATCCAATAAGAAGGCATGTGGATTCAGTGTCAGTACCGAGTAGCAACTGGTAGTCTGGTTGGATGCCATTATTTCAGCACTCATCTGCAGTTGAATCCTACCAGTGAGGGACACAAACATGGGCATGCTACTGAGCACGTTTATCATGGTTTCTATGCTGGTGATTGGAGGGCATGTCAATCTCAGGATCCTGATTCTTTCCAAGCTATTTAAGATGCTGTGGAATATCAACAAGGGGATGAATCCATAGAGAATATATGGGCCATTCCCCCTTCTGTATGGGTGGACAGTGGTGCACTTCATATAACGACCCATACATTACATACATTGTTAATACTTCAAAATTGAAGCACACTTATTACAACATATGACAAAACCACAAAGGACCGTATAGGTATAGTGTCTTTAGAAACTGGGAAACATAAACAACTGGTTCATAAATATTCTACAGTGTCTCCCATTTATTTCATCATATCTAGGGTCCCTTTTAGCATATTCTACTTAATATCCATCTTCCTGACCTGGGGAAAAGAAAACATAAAAGGGTGAGCTCAAATTCTCAGCAAGGGAAAATAAAGGAAATAAAAATCATATCATATCTTTTTGAAAATCATAACCTGCAAAAGAGATCATAATATCTTAACATGGAACAAATCATAGAAGTGAAAATGAGATCCCCATAATCATAACATGAAACTTGAAACTTTGTGGCATGCACACATAATCATGGAAAATCATTTCTTGTTAGTCATGACTCATTGCCAAGACTATCTTAGTGGACAGAGTCCCTTTCTGAACCGAGTGACCCTCGTTCCAGTCCTGTTTCACTGAATCGGTATAACCTACCGTTCCAGCCATGTCTATCTCATGAGATATAAAATCTTTACCCAATGCATTGGAGGGAGATATAGGTCCCACCCATATTATAATGAATCCTTTCTTATGTGTGCCACATAATCATAAATCATACATCATCGCATAACCCATGTAATAAAAATGGGATTCTTAAACAACATGACATCGTAAAACAATTAATATAAGATAAAGGAATTCATAAAAATGTTTCCATCACAACATAATCAAATCCATGTAATAATAGGGATAAAAACAGAACCCTTTTATTATCTTAGATGGAAAATAATTTTTATAAAATACTTGAACTTCATTCTTGAGGAAAATATCCTTTCTACTTCAAAAACACGTTTCCTTTCTTAACATGTCATACAATTTTAAACTCAAAGAAGTTGATTAAAAATAAACTTGAATACTTGTAAAGGAAGCTTCTTGGAAATAATTTTTTTGAAATCCATTCATGCCGTATAACTTAAAAATAACATTCTCCTCGTACTTTTGTCGGAAAAGTCAAAAAGTACCTTATATGGTAACCCAAGGAAAGATTCCATTCATACAATGTTGTAAAAAGTCAATAAAGGGTAAAAATGACTTTAAACATTCATGGAAGAATGGTAACATTTTATAAAAACATTTTTAGAAAACATGGTCATGGATGATAAACGTAAACCCAGTAAATACTTACGTATAAGCAATCTCGGATAAAAATGAGATTGAAAATTTATCCCTTACCTTAGGTCCGATTTGCTTTGTACGTGTCCGAAGCTCCTGTATAATGGTTTAAATAATGTTATTGACTTATTCCAGAATCACACATATTGATATGATATCATATATGGTCATATTCTTAGCTTCTTGTTAGTAATATTTCATTGTTACTTGTTACTCGGGTCTTTATTGCCTTTTGTTCTTATGCGTTTTTTTCCGAATAAATTCTTATTCTTACTTTAAGGTTATAGATACCTTATATCCAGAATGGTATTAGTGTAACATATTTCATATTTATTTATTCAATTCATTTATATAATTACTATGTAATGATGATCATGTAGAACGAGTCGCATCACATCGTGGAGACGGTATTCCGTACGTACGCACGAGTGATGATATTGTTCCTATGATCATGGAATTGTATTGGAGTATATATATATTATTTCAGTATCAATATTACTTTATAATAATCATAAATAGTTACTCATTACACCATTATACCCATCCTTGTAAGGTGGTGGTGGAAAATAGATTACACCACGGCGTGGAGACGGTATTCCGTACGTACGCACGCGCGGTGATTTCATTTTTCCGTAGGATGGATAGAAGGTGAATTAGGGTTGTTTCATATTTATAATCACATATCAGTATGTAAGTAATACTGATGTTATTACTTTATCATGAAACAACTAAATAAGAAGAATTTGAAGAAGAAAGAAATTGAAAAGATCGGTAATGGATATTACCTCTTCTTTGGAACGCCTCTTTGAATCCTCCACTTAGGGAACTAAGATTGGTCTTTGAAGAAGACCAGGACCTCTAGGATTATTCTAGGGAAGTGGAGAGGAGAAAATGGTAGGGGTTTGCCGAGCTTGAGTGCTCAAATTGGTGTGAGGAGGAGGGGGAGGAGGTGGCCTTTTATAAGGGAGGAGAGGGGCACCTTAGGAATATCTCAAAATATTATTTTATATTAAAGTCAAAATCGGTTTATAATGGTTCCAAAGGGTCTTATTTCGAAGATAAAGTGTGGATGGGTCAAAATACTATCAACCAATATGATTTAGACAAGTTTAGGGTATTATTTTAACCTTATCAATTAGATTTAACCCTAAGTTAAATAATTTAACTTTTACCATGTCTTTTTGTTTTCTTTCATTATATGGTTAATACACTTACTATAACATGCCAAACGAACCCCAAATTGTTTATTATTATTATATATATCCTTATCTATGTCATTTGGCCGAACCTTAGATTTTTAGGAATAAAATAACAATTAATAATATAATATTTGATTTAAAAACTATTTTGTGTCAATTTTGACACTATTTGATATATGATTTTTGTGAAAGTCATAACAGAATTATATGTTCGAACCAAGTTGATTAAATCAACACTAATATATCATAATAACCTAGAAAATTTGTGTAATTCATTAAAAGTCTCAAATTATATTTATTTTGGTGTTTATAACATCAATTATGTCAATATTTCATAAATAAGATAATTACTGCATCATAATTGTGTCATAAATAAATTAAATAAAATACCATTATGTAGGAAATATTTTTAGCTTTCGAATGAATATTTATAGTCGAATTTATCTTATGTATAACCCCATATTAAAAATGATTTAATTATTAAACTTTGATTTTAACTATTTTAACCCTTCTTTAAATAAATTAATAATAAATGTCCTAATCTAACCCAAATGGGCCTAAATGGTCATATTTTATTCATAAGGTTTTTTTTGGTCGAATTAAACTTATCCAATAGAATTAGGACATGTATTAGGGTAATATTAATATCATATTTACCCTTAGTTACCCTATTTACTATTAACCGCGGTAAAAAAAACTAAAAAGTTACTATTCACCAAAAAATTATTTTTATCTCATTGAACCACATTTTACTTACTGATATCAACCGTGTCTGTCGGATTTTTGAAATTCCATTCACAGAAGCGGTAAAATTAATTTTTATGCAAAATTCAGTTTTTAAACTACCACTTAGTGGTTTCACTATTCATCAAAAATTGAAAGTTTTCAGAAAAATACCAAAATTTCACCCTAGGCTAATTTCGATATTCTGAGTCCAAAAATGAAGTCCATTTTGAAAAATAAAATTTATAAAATTTATAAAAGTGGTTATTACTATTCATAACGGCTAGTTTTAATAGCATATTGTTGTTTAGTGAAACTCGGTATTGTGTACGACGCAAGCTATCGAGGAAGGTCGCAATTGCGTGTAAAGCAAGCCAAGCAAGTGCTGTGTAGAAAAATATTCCTTTGATGATTCATATAACATAAAAGTCTCGGGTGTTACATTCTACCCCCCTTAAAAAGAATTTCGCCCCCGAAATTCATCACTTTGTAACAAACAGATGATGATACTTCTCCCTCATCATATCCTCAAGCTCCCATGTAGCTTCTTCAAGTTGGTGGTTCCTCCATAAAACATTAACCAATCGAGTGGTCTTGTTTCGTAGGACTTTTTCACTACGATCCAGAATCTCTGTCGGCTGTTCTTCATAAGAAAGATCTTGCTCCAGCGGTACAACTTTTGAGCTGAGTACATGTGAAGGATCTGATATGTACTTTCTCAGGAGAGATACATGGAACACATCGTGAACTTGAGAGAGATTCGGTGGAAGCGCCAATCGGTAAGCTACCTTCCCAACACGATCCAGTATTTCGAAAGGACCGATATATCTAGGGCTCAACTTCCCCTTCTTTCCAAATCTCATAACCCTCTTCCAGGGAGATATTCGTAAGAACACTTTATCACCCACTTCAAACTCTAGGTCTTTTCTTCGGTTGTCGGCATAGCTTTTCTATCGACTCTGAGCTGCTCTTATGTGTTGTTGAATAGATCTAACCTTTTCTGCCATTTCATCAACGAGATCAGGTCCTAACAGCTTTCTTTCCCCAACTTCATCCCAGCAAGTTGGAGTCCTGCATTTCTTTCCATAGAGAGCTTCATAAGGAGCCATCTGAACACTGGAGTGAAAGCTATTATTATAAGAAAATTCCACCAAAGGTAGGTGTTGATCCCAACCTCCTTTGAAATCCATAGAGCAAGCTCTCAACATATCTTCTAGGGATTGAATTGTTCTCTCAGACTGACCGTCTGTCTGGGGAGGATAAGCAGTGCTGAAACTCAACTCTGTATCCAGAGTATGCTGAAGACTTCGCCAGAACATCGAGGTAAATCTCGGATCCCGATCAGATATAATAGAAAGTGGTACTCCATGCAATCTTACCACTTCCTTTACATATATCTTGGCAAGCTGATCTAGAGAGAAATCCTCTCTAATAGAAATGAAGTGTGCAGACTTTTTAAGACGATCAACTATGACCCAAATAGCATTATTGCCTTTGGATGTTTTAGGAAGTACTGTGACAAAGTCCATAGTGATGTTTTCCCAGTTCCATTCGGGTATGGGTAATGGTTGTAACATCCCCTTAGACTTCTGTCTCTCAGCTTTAGCTTGTTGAAAACCAAGCATCGAGAGACATATTCAGCAACATCTCTTTTCATGCCATCCCACCAGAAGTACTCTTTCAGGTCCCTATACATCTTCGTGATTCCAGGATGAATAGAGAATGAAGAACTATGGGCCTCATCCAGCAGCTCCTTCTTTAATTCGGGGATGGGAGGAACACAAACTCGATTCCTGAACTTTATTATCCCATCACAATCAAGGTTGAATTCAGGAACATTTCTCACCTTCTTTTGTAACTTGACATCTTCTTTCTGTGCCTCTTTAATCTTCACATGTATAGATGGTTGAACATTCATTTGAGAAACATAAGATTTTTCCCCTTCCATTATAATTCCAAGATCCATCCTTTGTAAATCCATAAATATTGGATCTTTTGTGATCCCCATCATGTATAAACTAGCATGGTCTTGTCGACTTAATGCATCTGCCACCTTGTTTGCTTTCCCAGGGTGGTAATGGATTGAGCAGTCGTAATCCTTAATCAGCTCCAACCATCTTCTTTGACGCATATTCAACTCCTTTTGTGTGAAAATATACTTTAAACTTTTATGATCAGTATAAATATCACACCTTTCACCATAAAGGTAATGCCTCCAAATCTTTAATGCAAATATTACCGTAGCCAACTCCAAATCATGTGTTGGGTAATTTTGCTCATGGATTTTCAACTGTCGTGAGGAATAAGATATCACCATATCATTTTGCATAAAAACACAGCCCAATCCCTTCTTGGATGCATCACTGTAGATCACAAACCTTTCTCCACTACAAGGCAGTGTGAGCACAGGTGCACTGGATAACCTTCTTTTCAACTCCTTGAAATTCTCTTCACATTCCCCTGTCCAAACAAACTTAACTCCTTTCCGAGTCAACTTGGTGAGTGGATTATATAATCGTGAAAAATCTTTTACAAAACGTCGATAATATCCAGCCAAACCAAGAAAACTTCGGATCTCAGTTACTGTTGTTGGTCTTGACCATCTTTCGATAACCTCTGTTTTTGCTGGATCCACAGATATCCCCTCTTTTGAGATTATGTGACCCAAAAATGCAACTTTTTGAAGCCAAAATTCACACTTGGTAAATTTGGCATAAAGATTCTCCTTTCTCAGGGTCTTCAATATAATTCTCAAGTGATCTTCATGCTCTTCCTTGATCTTTGAATAGACAAGAATATCGTCTATAAAGACTACCCCAAATTGATCAAGATAGTCTCTAAAGACTCTATTCATTAGATCCATGAAGATAGCAGGGGCATTAGTAAGACCAAATGGCATCACTATAAATTCATAGTTTCCATACCTTGTACGGAAAGCCGTATTTGGTATATCCTCCCTTTTGAACCTTAATTGATGATACCCTGAACGAAGAACAATCTTGGAAAAGTATTGAGCTCCGCGTAGTTGGTCAAATAAGTCATCAATGCGTGGGAGAGGATATTTGTTCTTGATAGTGATCTTGTTAAGTTCTCGATAATCAATGCAGAGTCTCATTGATCCATCTTTCTTCTTAACAAATAGAACAGGTGCTCCCCAAGGTGATGCACTAGGGCGTATGAATCCCTTATCAAGATTCTCTTGGATTTGCTTCTTCAATTCCTGCAACTCAATTGGGGCCATTCTATAAGGTGTCTTTGAAATAGGCAAAGCACCCGGTACAAGTTCTATTGAAAACTCAACTTCACAATTTGGTGTAAGACCCGGTAATTCCTCCGGAAAGACATCATCAAACTCCCGTACAATGGGCATATTCTTAATCGTGAGTTTCTCACCAACCATTTGAGATAAATAACCTTCATTTAGTGGAATCAAGACCCATAAGATGGAAGGAATTTCCACTGGAAGGTTATGTTCATCCTTGCATTGATAGACGATCGTAGATTGATCTGGAATATGAAATGTGACTTCCCTTCATTGGAAATTGATATGAGATCCATGTAGAGAAAGCCAATCCATGCCAAGAATCACATCAAATTCAACTAAAGGAAGGATCACAAGATTTGCAGGAAGCACTTTCCCACAAACTTCGATCGGAGAAGAATTATAAACTTTTGATGCGACTGTAGTGCCATTAGGTGTTGTCACAGCTAACTCAACATCTAATTGTTGAGGTAATACGGTGATACCCTTAGAAAATTCTTTAGAAATAAAAGAGTGGGTGGATCCAGAATCAAATAAAACATTTTCTACTTTAGAGTGGATGGTAAGTGTACCTTTCACCACTTCGTTATCGTACTCCACATCGCTGATAGAAATTGCATGTGACTTTCCTTTTTCTTTAGCCTTAAGATTTTGTTGACGTCGACCATCATCATCAACCCTTGGATTTGGGCATTGATTGGCATAATGCCCCATCTCTTTGCACTTGAAACATTGAAGTGTAGTAGGTTCATTCTGTGTATCCCTTCCTTTGTTTGCGTCATTAGACATCTTCTTCCCATTATCACGGCATTCAAATGCCCTATGACCTTCCTTTCCACATTTAAAACATTTACTTGTCCCTTTAAGACAACTCCCTCCATGTTTCTTTCCACACTTTGAGCATAAGGGAAAGCTCATCTTCTTTTTAGTGTGCTCTTTAGATTTTCCTTTGAATTCCATCTTACTCTTCTTATCAAACCCATGTGATTGATGGGTTACTCCAATTTCCATCTCGACTTTGAGAGCACATCGAACGATTTCCTCATAGCAATTGAAGTCCCTTATGGCTAATGCCCTTCGCAGACTTGGTTTTAAGCCACTAAAGAATCGATCGATCTTACTCTCAGGTTGGATAATAATACCAGAAGCGTACCTTGCAAGTCTTGTAAAATTTGCTTCATAGGTACCAACAGATTCATCATCCCTTTGCTTCAGTTCAAGAAACTCTTTCTCCATCTTTGTTCGGAGAATACGAGGGAAGTACTTATTGAAAAATAAGTTCTTGAACTTGTCCCATTCCATAGACTCAATTTCATCCCTTTGCCTCGTATTCTTAATAAGATTCCACCATTGATCAGCATCTCCTTCCAAACGATACACTGCTAGGATGAATTTATCATGCTCAGAACATTGAAGAACTGAATATAACTTTTCAGTAGTACTAATCCATTGTTCAGCAACTAATGGATCAGTAGACCCGCTGAAAGAAGGTGGGCGCTGCCTCATGAAGGATTCAACAGAATGTTGCTCCTTCCTTTGCTCGTTTGGAAGTCCTGCATGATTCATATCTTGAGAAAGTTGTGTGAGCATGGCTATAAGATTTTTCATTCCATCTCCCATATCATTTGGTTGCTCAGGGGGACAATCATTGCATTGCCCATCGCATTCCGCCTTAACACGGTTCCTTCGGGTTCTAGCCATTGACTAAAACCAAGAAGAATAGTGTGAGCAACACTAATTATAATAGGAAAACCACATAATTCAAGAATAAAATTTTCATGCTTAAGGTTTTATCCTAGGGTATTCATGGCCATTTCTAAAACACTAAGATTGTGTTCTATGCTTAGACTTATCCTTTGGGTTCTTACTAAGGCTTTCACATCCTAGTTTCCAAAGGTTGATTATACCTTTCCTTTGATACCAACTGTAACGACCCATAATTTACATACATTGTTAATACTTCAAAATTGAAGCACACTTATTACAACATATGACAAAACCACAAAGGACCGTATAAGTATAGTGTCTTTAGAAACTGGGAAACATAAACAACTGGTTCATAAATCTTCTACAGCATCTCCCATTTATTTCATCATATCTAGGGTCCCTTTTAGCATATTCTACATAATATCCATCTTCCTGACCTAGGGAAAAGAAAACATAAAAGGGTGAGCTCAAATGCTCAGCAAGGGAAAATAATGGAAATAAAAATCATATAATATCTTTTTGAAAATCATAACCTGCAAAATAGATCATAATATCTTAACATGGAACAAATCATAGAAGTGAAAATGAGATCCCCATAATCATAACATGAAACTTGAAACTTTGTGGCATGCACACATAATCATGGAAAATAATTTCTTGTTAGTCATGACTCATTGCCAAGACTATCTTAGTGGACAGAGTCCCTTTCTGAACCGAGTCACCCTCGTTCCAGTCCTGTTTCACTGAACCGGTATAACCTACCGTTCCAGCCATGTCTATCTCATGAGATATAAAATCTTTACCCAATGCATTGGAGGGAGATATAGGTCCCACCCATCTTATAATGAATCCTTTCTTATGTGTGCCACATAATCATACATCATACATCATCGCATAACCCATGTAATAAAAATGGGATTCTTAAACAACATGACATCATAAAACAATTCATATAAGATAAAGGAATTCATAAAAATGTTTCCATCACAACATAATCAAATCCATGTAATAATAGGGATAAAAACAGAACCCTTTTATTATCTTAGATGGAAAATAATTTTTATAAAATACTTGAACTTCATTCTTGAGGAAAATATCCTTTCTACTTCAAAAACACTTTTCCTTTCTTAACATGTCCTAAAATTTTAAACTAAAAGAAGTTGATTAAAAATAAACTTGAATACTTGTAAAGGAAGCTTCTTGGAAATAATTTTTTTGAAATCCATTCATGCCGTATAACTTAAAAATAACATTCTCCTCGTACTTTTGTCGGAAAAGTCAAAAAGTACCTTATATGGTAACCCAAGGAAAGATTCCATTCATAAAATGTTGTAAAAAGTTGATAAAGGGTAAAAATGACTTTAAAAATTCATGGAAGAATGGTAACAGTTTATAAAAACATTTTTAGAAAACATGGTCATGGATGATAAACGTAACCCCAGTAAATACTTACGTATAAGCAATCTCAAATAAAAATGAGATTGAAAATTTATCCCTTACCTTAGGTCTGATTTGCTTTGTACGTGTCCGAAGCTCCTGTATAATGGTTTAAATAATGTTATTGACTTATTCCAGAATCAAACATATTGATATGATATCATATATGGTCATATTCTTAGCTTGTTGTTAGTAATATTTCATTGTTACTTGTTACTCGGGTCTTTATTGCCTTTTGTTCTTATGCGTGTTTTGACGAATAAATTCTTATTCTTCCTTTAAGGTTATAGATAACTTATATCCATAATGGTATTAGTGTAACATATATCATATTTATTCATTCAATTAATTTATATAATTACTATGTAATGATGATCATGTAGAACGAGTCGCATCACATCGTGGAGATGGTATTCCGTACGTACGCACGAGTGATGATATCGTTCCTATGATCGTGGAATTGTATTGGAGTATATATATATTATTTTAGTATTAATATTACTTTATAATAATCATAAATAGTTACTCATTACACCATTATACCCATCCTTGTAAGGTGGTGGTGGAAAATAGATTACACCACGACGTGGAGACGGTATTCCGTACGTACGCACGCGCGGTGATTTCATTTTTCCGTAGGATGGATAGAAGGTGAATTAGGGTTGTTTCATATTTATAATAACATATCAGTATGTAAGTAATACTGATGTTATTACTTTATCATGAAACAACTAAATAAGAAGAAGTTGAAGAAGAAAGAAATTGAAAAGATCGGTAATGGATATTACCTCTTCTTTGGAACGCCTCTTTGAATCCTCCACTTAGGGAACTAAGATTGGTCTTAGAAGAAGACCCGGACCTCTAGGATTATTCTAGGGAAGTGGATAGGAGAAAATGGCAGGGGTTGGCCGAGCATGAGTGCTCAAATTGGTGTGAGGAGGAGGGGGAGGAGGTGCCCTTCTATAAGGGAGGAGAGGGGCACCTTAGGAATATCTCAAAATATTATTTTATATTAAAGTCAAAATCGGTTTATAATGGTTCCAAAGGGTCTTATTTCGAAGCTAAAGTGGGGATGGGTCGAAATCCTATCAAAAAATATGATTTAGACAAGTTTAGGGTATTATTTTAACCATATCAATTAGATTTAACTCTAAGTTAAATAATTTATCTTTTACCATGTCTTTTTGTTTTCTTTCACTATATGGTTAATACACTTACTATAACATGCCAAACGAACCCCAAATTGTTTATTATTAATATATATATCCTTATCTAAGTCATTTGGCCGAACCTTAGATTTTTAGTAATATAATAACAATTAATAATATAATATTTGATTTAAAAACTATTTTGTGTCAATTTTGACACTATTTGATATATGATTTTTGTGAAAGTCATAACAGAATTATATGTTCGAACCAAGTTGATTAAATCAACACTAATATATCATAGTAACCTAGAAAATTTGTGTAATTCATAAAAAGTCTCAAATTATATTTATTTTGGTGTTTATAACATCAATTATGTCAATATTTCATAAATAAGATAATTACTGCATCATAATCGTGTCATAAATAAATTAAATAAAAAACCATTATGTAGGAAATCTTTTTAGATTTCTAATGAATATTTATAGTCGAATTTATCTTATGTATAACCCCATATTAAAAATGATTTACTTATTAAACTTTGATTTTAACTATTTTAACCCTTCTTTAAATAAATTAATAATAAATGTCCTAATCTAACCCAAGTGGGCCTAAATGGTCATATTTTCTTCATAAGGTTGTTTTTGGTCGAATTACACTTATCCAATAGAATTAGGACATGTGTTAGGGTAATAGTAATATCATATTTACCCTTAGTTACCCTATTTACTATTAACCGCAGTAAAAAAAAGTAAAAAGTTACTATTCACCAAAAAAGTATTTTTATCTCATTGAACCACATTTTACTTAATGATATCAACTGTGTCTGTCAGATTTTTGAATTTCCATTCACAGAAGCGGTAAAATTAATTTTTATGCAAAATTTAGTTTTTAACCTACCACTTAGTGGTTTCACTATTCATCAAAAATTGGAAGTTTTCAGAAAAATACCAAAATTTCACCGTAGGCTAATTTCGATATTCTGAGTCCAAAAATGAAGTCCATTTTGAAAAATAAAATTTATAAAATTTATAAAAGTGGTTATTACTATTCATAACGGCTAGTTTTAATAGCATATTGTTGTTTAGTGAAACTCGGTATTGCGTACGACGCAAGCTATCGAGGAAGGTCGCAATTTCGTGTAAAGCAAGCCAAGCAAGTGTTGTGTAGAAAACGATTCCTTTGATGATTCATATAACATAAAAGTCTCGGGTGTTACACTTCAGGGGTTATATTTTTATCCAAACCCCATATCTCTTGTAGGGTGAACTTCCTCTCGTCCATTCTGAATTCCACAGGGAGCTTTCCAGTAAATCTGACCATGTGGTCGGTACTAAACTAGGTCTGGAAGGTAGAGGAGTTCAACATTAACCTATTCCCGTTGCCAATGGGTGTATTCACTGATGATGTAATGGGAACAGAAGAGAATATGTCCTACCTCCTGGCCTTTTGAGGCAGATTCCTAGTAGCACGGGTGGATCGTGAGCCCTTCTGTGTGCCATACACCCCGCACTAATTTGCAAGGCAATTTCGGTGCATGCAGCGACGGACCCCGTTTGTCTATTTGGGGGTGGAATATGAGGATCAGTCATGCGTTATAAGACAAATGTGGCTCATTTTCACATGGGAATATGGGAAGATGCGAAACGAGCTACTTCTAACCACATCCATCTTAGTGTTGGTGAAGGATTACGCTAAAACCTGGGAGGAGGCCTACCCAGTTGAGATGTTGAATCGGCCAACCATTTGGGCCTGTGATGGTGTGCCTTCCCAACCTTAATGTTGGGGACGAAAGGCTATAATGACATACTAAGGTGGCAGGGATGCTGTGGCGGCCACGCCCATATCGGTTGAGGGGGAGGCATCGCCAGTAGACCCAGTTGTTCTAGAAGCACAGAGTTATCTAGAGGGGAGACCACCAAGAGGATTTTGTATAATATCCACCGAGGCTCTGAGGAATCAGCTACCATACATAGACATTCCACAGAATGTAGTATTCCTTGAGGCTTGAGACATCTGGGATGTCAACATGAAATTCCTCATCCTGTCTAAGATGTGGAAACAATTGAACCGTCTCGGGATGGATTTTCAGGATATCATTCCTCTCAGGTCCATCATTGCAGTATCCCAGGAAGAGGTGGAGAAATACCTGGCCAAGTTGTAGGACTTCATCCACACTTGGGGTGCCCGTGTCTAATGATAGACCAGGTAAAGGTGTTGTTCGATCGAACGAACCCTCCGCAGTTGTCGACGGATGATTTTAGGGAACGGTTCCAATTGCTGGAAGAATCATACAAATCCCCTTTGGGGAAGGAGGCCTATAGAGGGAGCCCTATATAGAAGGGAGAAGTCGGTGATCATGGTTCATATCTTGAATAATTTACAGCAGCCACTGAGGTAACATCCCAAGTCTCTTCCTCAGGGTTTTCTTCTAGGTAATTTTGTACACTTTAGCTATGTTTAAACTATGCTGGAGAGCCTCATTCACAGAACCTGTTATTGTCCCCTAGTGGATGCAGATGCGGGGCCTTCAGGATCCACAACAATGCCTATGATGATTACCGTGGGCCAAGAAACCCGAGGTGGATCCTAGAGAGATTTCATACCTTCCGACAATATACAGAAGGAAACACTTTAGGTTCCTGATGGAAAAGACCCATGAACTAGACCAAACATTCAATATCTGTAAGTCTCCTCTAAAAAATTTAGGACTACCACCCATCGATCATGTTAACTGACATCTATGCCATTCTTGGTATACACTATTCTTCAAATGGAGTAGGCGTCCATGGTGAGGTTGGTTGGTACTTATGGCGGGGATTTTGCATGGGGAATGTTGGTGGTCATGGAGGCAGATATCTAGAATGACCAAGCAGTCGCACTTCCGATCACTGTTTGGACCGTTAGCATGACAGGGCCTGAAATTATTGAAGTGGGATTTGAAGATGATGATAGATCAGACAACACGGGTCCTTCCATACCCGAATAGACACCATATGTGGACCCAGATGATGAGTTCTTGGGGGTGTTCCCTACATATGATCATGTCATCCCCACAGACTGGGATGAAATGTCATCTGATAAAGAGGATAGTAAGATAGTCCATCTCCAGTCATGGAAGCTGATCAATTGCTTCATTGATGAAACCACTCAAGAGCAATGGATAGACTAGATGGATAGAATTCGTTTGTGATTTCACGAACTGTGTTTTGGGGGAGTAAATGACTTGTGTCCCCACATGCTCATCTGAGATCTCATGGAAGAGAAGATTCAAGAGTATGACCACGACCTTGGTGTGAATTAGCAGTGGAGAAAATCGGTGAACATCAAGAGGCTCCAGGAGGCTGAAAATGAGATTCAGCAGCTGCAAGTCTGGGTAGAGGAACAATCTGCTCTCGTCAATGCACAGTTGAAGATTATATCACAGCTGAAAGCCCAGCTGGCATAGGACGAAGAGCAGATGAAAGAATCCTCGGTGGAGATGGCTATCGTCCGGAGTGACGAGGAGCAGGTCTGGGTTGTGGCAGATGAATTCTTACCCATTATTGCCAAGGAGGAGCGATAATTGAATAGGAGATAATAGATACTGGACTCCACAAGATAGAGGGTGGCAGAGCTGCAATGCTCTTTTGACGGGGTCAACCCGTCTATGAGAAAGGGTTGATCCTCAGGTTCTGTGATGCATGCAAATTTTGAACACACTTTCATGATTTGATTATATATGCTGGATTCATTCCTGAGTTCTGTTATTCATTTTTTGTTCTATTATATTTTTTTTATATTCATGGAATATCTGGTGATCATTCCCTAAGCTCACGTGGGTCAGGCCCGAGGTGAGAAACAAGGGATGACCACCATACCATTCCATGCGAATATAATAGTTCATTCCGAAATCCAGACATTCAGGGTTTGAATAACCAATTCGTATTTTCTAGGAACAATGGGAGAGGCTCAACTAGAGGACAAGGACCTCAGAACAATCGATGTGTCGTCTTCCCAATGTGCACTAGTGCACGAGCGGGGAGACACTAGGGGAATTGGAATTAATTTGAACATAGGGGAGTGGAATGTGCGTATCACGATACCCAAAATTCGGAACACAGTGGGGCTGGTGTGACAGTGAAGGATAACTATTTATCACGTTTGAAACATAGTATCCTTATTGAGTTGGCCTGAAATTGAGATTACAAATGTGGGCTGACCGTTGACCATTTTTGAAACACGAGGAATAACTCAAAATTCTACCCATTAGTCTTCTATAACGTTGGACCAGGATAGTAGGCACGTCATTGGCAAAACATCCATACTGTTAGGGGGTTCTTTTAGAAATGAAAGAGGACAAGGTTCTGATTAAATGGGATTCCAAGCATGGAATGTGCAGTAATGGGTTGTTCTAATGGAGTCCAAAAATCATGAAATCATGACACCATGGTGGAAACAAATTAGGTTGGTGTATCTGTCTGATTCGGGATCAAACACACTTCCAAGCATGTCCTCTTTTGTAAGGGATCTGGTGCATCCCATGATTAACATAGGCAATTCTGAACTTGTTTAGGGTAGAACCATAGTTTAGTGACATGCATTGAAGACATATGGACTCGTGATGTTTAACTTCATACGATAGGATGAGAAGTGAAAGGGAAGATCCCAGTATAAGAGTATGTGGTGCAGTAGTATTAAACCGAATGTGAATGATGACATAAGGAGTCTGCACCACATCACGTATCCCCGAAGGAAGTTCATTAGGTCAGGGGATCAAAATTGAACATTAGGATGGGCCCCAAGAAAAGTTGTAGGTAATTCCTACATTTCCCATTAGGATGGGAATCAAGCCGCACACAGTTATGTGAGCGTAATTTAATGTCATGCGGGGCGATGAAAGGCCTGTGTGGCATGGATGCGACAGTAAACATCCTACGAAACTACTAAGCCCACATGAGTCATGCTCGATGTGGGAAACAGGAAGTATTGATGGGAAATTCCTGACACTGGAAGGAACATGTTATGGGAGAAGGGACGCTGGGTGAATAACATCCCAATGATGCCGACCATCCTATATAACTCACCTAAATGTGTGAAGAAGTAAAGCCGGGTATGTTCAAATTGCACTTGAACCTTAGGATGTGGAAATATGTGAATCATGATGCTCGAGATATAGACCACAATGATGGTGGAGTGATGATATAGGATAGATATTTACTGTGTTTAAAACATAGTATTCATATCGTGTTAGCCAGGTACGGGGGCAGAGAGATGAGGGTCGACTGCTGACCACGTTCGAAACCCGGGACCTATCACAAATGTCATTCGGGGTCTTTGGGGACGTTGGCACAAGATGGTAGGTAAGCCATTAAGGCATGAGACCAGGCCGTAAAGGGGGTCCCTTCAGACATGGAAGAGGATGAGGATCCAAATAACTGACTCACGATGCTTGTACATGGAACAAGGGGAATGTCCCTGTGAAAATTCCACACTTCGGGCTCTTTATCAAAGCACATTTGAGTACAACTATAAGACATTTTAGATAGAGGGAATTGATCCCCCCTCTATGTACAAGGGTCTTGATGCTGCATGATCCCAAAAAAATGGTCATAGTATGGGCCATTATGGGGGGCATATTTAATGTATTTTGCATAGGGCACCGATGTAGCCAACCTGACACATAGTTCCCATAGGGAGATCTTAGTTTTGGGTCATAGAACTCGCACCAGATTGGAAAAAGACAAGGGGGGAACACGGTGCGGCTGTTGAAAACTATCCATGAATGATAAACCCTGAGGTACTCACCACACCACATGTTCCCAGAAGGGGTCGGGCCTATGGGCCAAAAGAGAGGGGACATGATTTTGGATTCTGGGGGATGGACCTGGAGACAATATTTCTGGGCATTCCTATGTATCGCTTGAGTATGGGAATCAACACGTACATATTTCTGGAAGATGTCGTGTGGTTTAACATCTTGTGAAAAGAATGAGGAGTGGTATTAGTTTATGGTCATAGATCTCGGACCATATATGGTAGGGAATTCATGAGACACATGGTGAGGTAATTATAAAAAATGATGTGAATGAGGACCTGGAGTCCAAATCACCATTTGTTCCTTGGGTCCGATTTAGGTCGAAGGACCAAAAATGAAAGTTAGGTTGGGCCCAAGGCAAAGTTAACAAGAATTCCTACATACCCCATAAGGATGGGAATCAAGACATAAGTAGTTCTGAAGGTTGAATGGTAAGGTACAAGTGAAAGAGATAATAAGGTCGTGCATGTCTGGACCTCACAACAAAAGAAGTGGCATTTTGGTAGATATTGTTTTCCATTTAATATGAATGTGTGTGTTTTTTTTGTGAACTGACGGACCTATGATAGAAAGTACAAGACTCACCACAAGAATCAAGCCGTATGCAGGCATTGAGAAATGGTATGGTGTGTGACCGATTCCAAACATGATGTCTTCTCTAATTAGAACCCCATGATGCAGTGCCATTTTTCGTAGTGCGGCTAGGACGATAATGTCATAGTTTAGGGTCATGTGATGGGACCAACCATACACTTTTAATGTCGTACAGTATAGAAACAACAGTTTAATGCTATGTGGGACTAGGTATCATAGTTTAAAGTCATATGGCACATACATATATAGGAGAGATGAGGTTAAAAAGGGAATGTGTACGGTGTGATAAATCATACCCGACGTGAATGAGGAAGAGGTCCACATCATACCACACACTATTCCAAGAAATAAACCTCGGGCCGAGGGGCCAGAAAATGTTAGAGAATATGGGGCAGGAGATAGTAGATATCAGTTAAACTGGACCTTATATCAAGATGTTCGGGTGTTCCTATGTTTCCCATATGTATGGGAATCAAGCCATAAATAGTTCTAGCGGTTTAGCATCTTGCAGGAAAATATACAGATTAATGTCATACTGGATAGGAGGTAGGAGGGACTGGCACCTTGAAGGGGAGTACGTGGTGCAATAATTGTAAACCTGACGTGAATGAAGGCATAATCCCACACACGCCACACCATACAGTCTTATAAGAGTTGGGGGCTAAAAGGGAGAATAGAGGAGATATATTAGTGTAAGTTGAGATGGAACCAAAGACTATAATTTTGGGCATTTCTACATATCCCATGAGAATGGGAATCAAGCTAAACGTAGTTCTAGAAGGTGATGTATAAGGATATCATAGTTTAAGGTCTTAGAGATTAGACCAATGAAGAAGAAAAACACTTCCTAGTAAGTGCAGACCTAGATCCGGTCCCTAAGCCCACGTGAGTCAAACTTGGTGTGGGGGAAAAGGGTGTAAGTTGTCTATGAAACACTTGGAATACACCTGAAAGGGAAGTCAGTGAGGAGCTATGAAGGATTCCTCTCTGCAGTTTTGTCCACCTAACGTGCAAATGCGTACTGAGTGACAGTAACAGGAGTGTCAATATTCCACTTGGACATGATGGTTTGGAAAATTATGTGAATCAAGTAACCAAAATTTAAGTATTTAAGGGGTTGGCATGATAATGGTAGATAATTTTTGACTATGTTCGAAACAGAACATGCATATCATGTGACCATAAATGGGAACAGTAGATGAGCATCGACCATTGAACATTTTCACAACGAGGGCCCTGTATCAATTTGTTGTCCGAAACCCTCAAGGATGTTGGCCTGTAATCATAGTAGAGCCCTTGGTCTGAGCATCCATGTTGTTTGGGGTCCCTTAAGATGTGAAAGACAATGGAATCCCAAATGAAGGAAAATAAGAAGCCTACAAATTGGGTGAATGGATGTCCAGGTAGAATCCGACACTCTAGGTTCTAAACCAGAGTACTCTGGGGCACATTGGCGAATCACCAACGAAGGTTGAGGGACCCAACTTAAGAGCAACTGAAATGAAAAGATGAGTGTAGGGAAAGGGATAGAAGAGAACTCAGGAAAAAGAGGTATGTTGCGTGGTTGTTATAAACCAGACATGAATGGGGAAATAAGCCCATACCACACTATATACCCCATTCCAAGAAGGGCACAGGCTAGGGGGCCAAGATGATAGGGGGGTTCTACGATATGGGTATGGACCCGAAGACTAGAAATTTTGGTGGTCCTATGTATCCCATAAGGATGGGAATCAAACCACATGTAGTTATAGATAGGTCGTGAAGTTTAACGCCATGCGGTAAGGATTAAGATAGTGGAAAGGTATCTCAATGAGGGATGTGTATGGAATGATGAGTAATCCTACATGAATGAGGACATAATCCCGTACCACACCATACAATCTTAAGTGATAACTTTGGCCCAGGGCCCGAGAAGGCCAAGGTACCTAAGGTTGGTCCCCTTACAAAATGTAACATCCAGCTTGCAGTTTATCGTCTTGCATTGGGGATGATGTTCACTTAGTTTAAGGTCATAGGGATCAGACCATAGACACCTAGTATAATGTCATATGAATGGGACAACTGAGTGGAGAGGGAGAATCATCATGCCTAAAACCAGAAATCTGTAACGACGACACAGGAAAACTGCTGACAAAGTTTGCTACACAGCATCTTCCCTTGTGTGACTGGAGATCAGGGGCAAGTAAGTTAGCATCGACCATTGAATTCATTTGCAACACGAGACTTGTATCAATATTTTTCCCTAAATCCTTGAGGACGTTGGCCTATCTAGGTAGGAGAGCCCTTGGTCCAATCATCCATGCCATTTTGGGGGTACTTTTGGATATAGAAGATGATAGAAACCAAAATGATGAGGCTCGTGAAGCATGGGGGGGGGGCCTACACACATGGAAATGATTATAAATGAAGGACAAATATCTTAAGGGGATATGTGTGGCATGGAAAAAATGGCTCACGTGAATGTGGATGTTAGTCCATACCACACCACACAATATTAATGATAACTTGGTCCAGGGGGTAGAAAAGGCCGAGGGACCTGAGGCTGTGTGTCCCAGAAAAATGTAACCATATGTACACTCATGCAGGTATTGCCTTATCATAGATCTTATTCTCACAAAAGAAATGCTCGGTGTGGGAAACAACGAGTATGATTAGGCATTCTTAATTACATAAAAGACCACCATTTAGAGTCACACTCCTGGTCGAGGAAGACTGAATTTTGAAGAGGAAGCATGGTAGAATGAACCACTGCACTCAATGTTTTGGACATATGGGGGTGGTGATAATGAAAGAGGATGGTTTTTGACTAGATTTGAAACAAAAAATCTATATAGTGTGACCGGAAATGGGAACAAAAAATGAGCATTGACCGGTAACCTTATCCGCAATGTGGGACTTATATCAAACTGTTTTTCGAAATCCTCAAGGGTGTTTGGCCTAATTGAGAAAAGATCCCATAGGCTATGTATCTATATCATTCAGGGGCCCTTTCAGATGTGATATATAATGGAAACCAAATATGGAAGGGATGCGTAGAGCATGAATACGCCTGTATGAGACGAGACGTAATGGGAGATCTCAGAGTTTGGGGCTGGGCCTATGGAAAAAATGACTGGACAGTCCTACATATCCCATGAGGATAAGAATTAAGCCATATGTAGTTCTGAAAGAGCCATAATGTTTAACGTCATGTGGTAAGGACGTGGGAGGAGAGAAGAAGGAGGGAGGGCACATGGTGCGATAATCACAGCCCTAACATGAGTGGGGACAAAGAATCCTATACAATGCAATGTAAGATCCTCCAAAAGAAATATACCTAGGAGGGTATGGTCAAAGAGGAAACTAGTGTCGGGATCAAGACGAAGCATCTGAGCATTTCTATATATCCCATGTGGATGGGAATCAAGACATAGGTATTTCTTAGGATGCAGTTTAATTTCTTGTAGGACGACACACAGTTTAATGTCATCTGGGATATGCTATAGTTTATAGTCATATAAGACCAGACTGTTTATAGTCATGGAGGACCCTAATGCAGTTTAGGGTTCTGAAAGACCAGAAAAAGGGACTCAAGAAAAGTATTTCTTGATAATCAATTCATTGGTGGGAGGAGTTATATTCTCACCATAAATGGTAACCAGTGAGTATGCAACATTATAGTAAATCTTGTAAACAACGTAAGGTCCTTCCCATTTGGGCTCCAACATGGGTGGTATCCTTCCAAGTATCATTGATGTTCTAATGGAAAAACCCAAGTAGCCTTTCAATAAGGAGCAGAGGTGATATTTCTTGTAGAATGCTCTAGATATCTTGTTCTGATGCCTTTCTAGATTGTGCAAGGCACGAAGCCTATCCTCATAGAGCGTGTTTAATTCATCCAAATAGATTTCAACTACATTATGTAGAACTTGCTAATCATAGGCAGTTGTGCAAAATAAGGGAAAATGAATCTCGATGGGTAGGACAACCTTCATTCAGTACACCAGGGAAGATGGGGTCACCTTAGTGGAATTATGAGTCGTCGTCTGATAAGCCCAGAGTGAGTTGGTGATCTTATCTGGACAACTCATTTTATTATAACCAACCATTTTATGTAGAATGTTGGAGAAGGTTTTGTTGAACGCCTCGATCTGTCCATTTTCTTGCACATGATAGCAGGAGGTATGGTTAGAATGGATGTTATACTTAAGGTACATTTTCTTCAGCTCAACTGCTCATAAGTTTGTGTTATTATCGGTAAGGATGGAGTGATGGACTCCAAATTGGTATATGATGTTGGATCTCACAATGTAAACGATAGAATCATCCTTGACCTCCTTGATCGGAACTGCCTCTTCCCACATGGAGAAGAAATCCATTGTAGTCAGAATGAACATGCATTGGTGAGATATCACTGGTGGATATGGTCCCTTAACATCGAGTCCCCATACTGAAAATGGCCAAGAGTACTTGGTATTGTGGAGAGGCTCTGGCGGTAGATTCAAAAAGATGGCATGAATTTGGAATTGATGGCACATTTTTACAAACTTGACATAGTCATGGATCATGGAAGGCTAAAAGTACCCCAGTCCCTAGATCTAGTGAGATAGTTTCAGACCAGTCTGATGATCCTAATAGGAACTGGCATGAACTTCTTATATTACATGGAAAATCCTAGCTCCTTGAATGCAACAGAGGTGGAACCCATCAAACCCATGCTTGTAGAGGATCTGCTCGCGACTAGGGCCGTCCTAGAGGGTGAATTGTAGCACGTGGAATCATATTCGCTCACACTCAGCCCGATCTTCTGGTAGATTACCATTTAAGAGATACTTAACAAAGGAGGTTCTCCAGTCAGGAGTCACTTCAATCACTATATCCATGGGACCTGGGGGTCCTGATGTGGAAGTTACGGCTGTAATGTGGCTTACCTGCAGGCTGTCATCATCATCTAGAGTGAAAAGAGTGATGATTTTCTAGTGTCTCACATTGATAATCTAATCATCATGTTCAGGATCTGCAAGTGACACAGATAGGCTGGCTAGGGTTCCAACTCGACCATTCTGAGTTCGAGGTACATGGGTAACCTCTAGCTTATATGGGAACTCATCCCTTAGCTGGAGATTGCATTCCAAAAATGGTACGAGCTCTGGCTTTCTGACAACATAGTCATGGTTAATATACTTGATGACTAGTTTAGAGACCCGTTTCACATGAAAATGGGGAACGTCTATCTCAAGGTCCAGCTGGAGGCCAGTAATGAGAGCCTGATACTCTACATCATTATTGGTGAAATCTTCTGACAATAGGAATGAGTAGAGTGGAATGGATTGTGCTGAGGTAACAAAGGAAATACCTATGACAAAACTGTTGAGCCTATGGTCATTGAGCCTTCTTCCAGTGGGGCTTCGGGAAGCACCATCACATTTTCCAACATGGGATGGGTTGGTCTACCAAAAGGATTGCCCCATCTAGAAAATCAAGGATTTGGATGGGTAGAAAGGATGTCTTCCATTTGTTTCTCCTTAATAGCATTCTAAGGGACAAAACTATTGTTGAACATCTGAAGTATGATTTTACACCGAGCTAGACGACCTGTCAAGATGGGGCCGTTTAGGATATACTTCAGCGGATCTACTCAAGACACCACTTGTACCTTGCGCTGCTGCAAGTAATGTTTCAATTTATGTAATATTAAAACAATATCATGGAATCTCTTCTTAATAGGGGATTATCTGGTATCCATATCGAGGAACATACAGTTGAGGTAGTAGAGGCTATTCTCTATTCCCTCGATGTTCTTATGGGTGAGAAGGGTGTCGAGATATCTCTCCATGGAAGTCAAATAAAGGACCAACGACTTTCTAGAGATGGGTGGCATTAATACCAGAGGGTGGACTAGATACTACATTATTTACTCGAAAGTAGTCTAACACTCTTTGTCCCAGTCATAGACTGTGCCTTTATCCGTGAGATGAGAAAAGGTATTACACTTTCTGGACCATTTCACAGTGATTTAACATATGTAGGCTAAGTGGCCTTGGAATCCACGTAGCTCCTGAATGTTTCTCAGAGGATACATATGGATAATGGACATAATCTTCTTTGAGTCAATCTCAATTCCCTTATATCTGAAAAAAAACTGAGAAACTTTCTAGAGGTGACCCCGAATGCAAGCTTCAATAATTTCATCTTCAAGTAACAGAAAAAAAGGAAACCAAACACTTTCTTATGGTATTTGAGATGATCCTAAATAAAGAGATATTTGACTTCCAGATCATCCACGTAACATTCCACCAATGTTCTGAGGATTGAATTAAATATGTGATGCATAGCCCACTTATTAGTTGCACCTGCATTCTTTAAACCGAAGGGCTTGACTTGGTAACAGAATGTACCTTGTGGTTCCCTGAAGGATGTAGAATCCTCATATTTGGGGGCCATTTGGATCTAGTTATATCCATAGTACCCATGCATGAAAGAAAGCGCTCGGAACCTAACTATAGCATTGATCAACAATTCCCTCACGAGAAGGGGAAAGTCATCCTTTGGAAAGTGATAGTGAGATACCAGAAGTCGATAAAGACTTTGATCTGTGTGTTCTTCATCTTGACTGGTACAATTATGGAAACCCATTTCTGGTACTATATCTCCCTAACAAAATTGGATCTGATGATCTTATCAAATTCTGCCTCAACAATGGAACCATGACAAGGGTTCATCTTTATGGGAGGTTTCTTGAACCAGTGATGATTTTTCGGGATACCGTGGTGGTGAATGAATACTTGAGGATCTACTCCTGGAATCTCCTCATAGAATTAGGTGCATATATCACAGTGATGTTTAAGGAAGACTATGTTCTACTGTTTCTCCTCAAGGGGGAATAACAGCACTGATCAATATGGGGTTTGGGTCTTCCTCGCTACTGAGGTTCACCTGTACCAATTCATAAACTGTGGTGGTAATGCTCTCTTCAAAGGTGGGGGGAATCATATAAATCCTCTTCTTCACTTATGGAGGGGGGATCCTCATTGGGAGGAGTTTCCTCTAAGCTAGAAGCTTTCGATGGGAAGCTGGTACTAGCCTAAGTGGCAGTTGACACTGCATTGGGGAACTCCTGTGCTTCTGCAACCATAGAGATGAAGGCTGTTGATCTGATCTTATCTGGTCTTCATCCCAAGTGGTCACGCTTGATGGTATCGAAGCAATAGTTACGCATCGGCTTGAGTCATTTAATTCCAGCCCAGCGAAGCAAGCATGCATGACATATTGTTGTTTCCATGGGACGAATATCTAGATACTTTACAGAAGTATAAGGATCTAGAATCACATGATCCTGGTTTTTGTAGGAGTATGAGGTGATCTTTTGACGCCACTTAGACCTGGGAATGTGTTACCCACTCATTCTAAAAAAAAGAAGGCATTTTCCCACGTCAGGATTTGTATCCTCTAATCTATGGATTGGAAAGAAATATGCATCATCTAGATCTGTGAATGGGTCAGTCGCAGACGTAGCATGCTCGACCTTGTTAGCTTGAATCTTCTTGTCCTTTCTCTTATAATATTTGCCATTCAGATAGTGTGCTTCACAAGAGTCAAAGGTGGATTCTTCACCTTGAAGCACACCCACCTGACCATTATGGGAGTACTTATGGAACCAGTGATATGATGAACGAAGATCCACATGTAGGTGGAGCCATGACCTACCCATCAACGCATTTTAGGTGGTGTCCTTGGAGACAAACATAAATTTGGTCCTTGAAACTAGGCCACCGAACTGGGTCTTCATGTGGATCATTCCAAACAGTGTATGTTCCGTCCTATGATAACCTTGGATTCTTAGGTCATAGTAACTTAGATCTTCCTCGAACAATTCCAGTATTTGTAATGTCCGAGTCAGGATTAGGTTGATTCTAGAGCCTGTGTTGACTAGATAGCGACAAACCTCTATGCCGTTGAACTGCCCAATGATGTACAGTGGATGAATGTGCCCCTATATGGGAGAACCTTCATCTTCTCCAGAGAATGAGATGATGGCCTGGAATTTATCTTTCTCAACCGCCTCATTATGAAAGGATTCTGCGGATGCTACCTCCATCTAAATATAAAGTGGGATTCTCAAAGACTCGATAGGGGCCTCTCGAATATCTGATAATAGGAGAAGGGCCTTAAGGAAGGAGAGAATTGATGGAATGTAGGAAAGTTGTTTGAGAACATCATACTTCCATGCCAGGAATGAAATTATGCTTACAAGAGGTTTCTCAATGATAGTAGGTTTGGTGGGCCATGCCGGCTAGACCAGCGGCTGACTGGTACTTAGAATATCCCACTGCTCACTATTCAAAGCATGTGGAGTGACTACTCAGTGAGGTCTAGATGATTGAGACCAGCCTATAGCAATGTGTGTCTGGTCACGATGCGGTCGAGGTGGCTCTTCCTAATACAGAAACACGAACTAAAGTGATGGTGGACTTGATATGACCAGATGAGAAGGTTGCGTATGCTGAGCTTTGTGGTGGGCCTACTGTGTGGTTTTAGTTTCATGAACAACGTGGCTGAAAGTGCTGACCGAGGCACTCCAACAACCCATATTTCTATGGATCAGTCAACAATGTTGAATTCTGGGGAAATTGGGAGGATCCTCCCGGCGCTCTTCATCATCTGGAATCGTGTAGGTGTTTACCAGCTCTATGTTATTAACTGAGGTGTACCCTTGACTGTCACATGAAGATTCGTCCACTACTGGATTGATTCAAGGAGGGATCTCCATCTCAGGGGACATGATATCGCTGAGAGTACAGGATGATGATGGAAATAGTGGGGGACTTTGCTTTCCCTTATGTTGTCGATGTTTTCTCTTCTAGAAAGAGGATGGCTAAGACAACAAAGCAGAAGTAGTTGCTGCAGCTTATGAAGGCCGTGGACGATTCAGGGATGCATGGATGACACAATGAGCATGGGAGACTATTTAATGAGCCATCCAGTCATCATACTTCTAGGACCCATGGTTAGAAACCTGATGTCACTTGCCTTCACTGTCACTGCTGCTTTCTGGCCTCATGAAGACACATTCCACCTGTGTCGGAGCTAGTCCTAACTAGACTATATTGTTATCCACATATTCTTGAAGCCAGTCTTTAATCACATAGCACTTTTTGAGGGTTCCCCCAGGATCTGGTGATAGGGGAAGTTATTAAGTAGTTTATTGAGGTTTTCATCTTCTGGCCTCTGACACTCAAAAAAATGTACAATCCCCTACTCCAACAAACTACAGATGTAACTGGGGTCCTGGTCCTCATTGAAAGAGTAGGTCCAGTTCTTCTTTTCTAGGAAGGGGGGCCTTGGAGCATGACCCCGACGAGTGGCCGAATGAGCATGTCGAGGAGGTGGATCCTAGCTATCTCACTTGGGAAGTGGTGACACATTGGAAAGGGAACCTGCCAATTCAAAGGTGGGTGTTGCTGGGATGAAGGATGTGCTTGTGGTTGAGGGCCTCTGTGGGGCTGTGGAAGTGGCTCCACTGGTAACAAATCTAGTTTCCTGGGGGCCTCTATTTGGGCCACTATGCCGAGCTCGGCCCTGACAGCCCTTCTCGTAGGGATTGTAGGAGGAAACAAACAAACCTTCTTAGCCAGCTGTAAGAATTCTTCTAGGCACTAGACCTTATCTGAGAGGTCTCAGAACCCCACAGGGTAGTTCTCAGTGATCAGAGGGGGGGAAAATTCGGTCTTCACATTACCTACATACATCGTCAGTAGTTTCTCCAAAGTCAGTGGCATGTGAAGGGAATATGTGAGTCCTTTCCATTGAGCAACAAATTTTGCAACACGCTCATTAGGCCTCTTCATGTATATGAAGAGATCCGCGATACTCATCTTTTGAGTGGTGAAACGGAACTAGTAGAGGAATTTCTTATGGAGGTCTTCCCAACCAGCTACTGATCCAATGGGGAGTTGGTTGTACCAGAAGAATGATGGCCCCTCCAATGTCTATAAGAAACACCAGAGTTTGATAGCTTCATATTGTGATGGGGTTCCCAACATGTGCCCACACCATGAGATAAAGTGGTCCAGGTGCTGCGGCGGGTCCCCTATCCCATTGAATGGGAAACATTTGGGATGTTCGAAACCCAGGGGTGTTGGAATGTCATCCAACCCTTCCAGATAAGGATTTCCTTCAGGCATGATTGCCACCTGTTGAGTATCTAAATATTCGAGGTGGGAAAATAGTGCCTCCATTGGATCATCTGGGCGAGGATTCCTATCTTGATAGGGATCCCTGACGACAAGTGCGTTGGCGAGATCTTAAACATGATAAAACTACCCAAAAGAATATGTATCAGCTGGTGGAACAACCTATGGAGTTTCTAGGTTAACCTAGGCTGGGTCTTGAGGATTTTTCACATCATTTAGGATAATATGGCGACACATACTACACCCTTTTTCCATAAGTTCCAGCCTCAACCATGTATGCATGGACATGATGGTGTAGGTCACCTAGGGGTATCTCGCCAAGGGGTAGTTGTGTCTGCCCCTACTGACCTAGCCCTGGATCCCTGTATATTGGATGTCTCTTTGTAGCACATTCAGTAAGGAGTTCGTCGACCATCTTCTTGTGTTCGATGAGTTGCTGACGTAGTGTGGCTTTTTTGGGATCGTCTGCTTCCATCTGCACTGAGCCAAACAGGTCAGAGGGTTTGAGAGATCTGAGGTGTTCCGTGCCATTGTTGGATTCTTATTGAGGACTAGAACCTTGGTGGGAATAGGAAGACCCATTAGATTACTCTATTGACAAGAGATCCTTCCCAATGGATGTAATACATGTGGAACTACCTTAGGGGATAAGTCCCTATAAAATATCTCCATCACATTCTTTCCCTCTGACAGGTCCGCCATATTAACCGCGACCCTTCCTGGAGTCATATCCTTTATGCCGCAGGGAAAAACGGGTTGGCATTGGATGAAATATAAATGGAGGGCCGTGTACTGCACCCAACCACAAATTTCCATGTGGGGTGATTCCCACTTGATATCATGTAGAGGACTCTAAAGTCCTAGATGCATCGTTGTTGGAGTGTCCCTTGGTGGCCTGATGACTCAAGGAACTGGTCCATGGGGAGTGCAGCCAAATCAACCAAAAAACATTGTTCATTGATGTCTTTGAAGTGTGCTTGACTCTTGGGATAGGCCAATCGTTGATGAAGAAGATGGAAGTGAGTCAACCCATAGGTTCTGGAAGAAACACTTGACCTCTTCCTGGGTGAGTCATTCCGGCGCACTGAAATTCGGTGCTGCAACTGGCTAAAAAACCTCAGGGAAATGGTCCACTACAAGAATGGCTCTCAAGCTTCTCTACTATGACTCGGGGTCTGGCACTTCATTTCCCCACTAGTCAACCGGAGCCAGCTGGGGAACTGGTAGCAGTACCATAGAAGACTGCTGATATGGCAGGAAGGCCGACTGAGAATATGGAGAATGAGCTAACAGGACACCACATCTCAGGCTATCCATCAATGAGTGTAGTGATTTAGCCACCACATCGTGGTAATACGGGCTAACGACCATAGTTTCTGGCGTAAGTAATATGAATACTGGTGGTGGACCACACTGCTACTCATCCTCCATTGGTCCCTCAAATATCTCTCTGTGAACTCTATTCTAGGTAGAGAGTGCTTCTGGTGATTATGGTAGCGATTGCACCACCGTAATATGGGGATCTACCAAATTTTTGTCATCATGGATATACCTGTAGAGGGGGATGGATTCCGATGGACCTCACATTCATGAAGTATGTGGCTGATGCACCTTGTTCATGCCCTTACCCTTGACACGGATGATCTAGGCGAGGGTTCCATCACTGAGTCATATTCTGCCTCAGTACCTGAGAAGAAGACTGGTTTGATCTTAGTCTAAATCATCTCAACATTCCTTATATGGTGGTGATGACCCGACCTCCTTCCCTGGTATGGTTCTTTAAGACGGGGTATATTTTTGGCCCGATGAGGTCCTTTGGCCGTACTGGTGCTGGGGAAGGGATGACTTTCACCTGAGTGAGATGGGGTGCGAGGAGCACCTAGAAAGAAATAAAAGGGAACACTGGTAGGACCTTCAATTACACCAGCTGATGTGCAGAGGGGACCTCCACCGGAAATAATGGAGTGGGTAGGACCTCTGCCAGAGCTGATAAGAGCATGTGTGCGACCTCCATGCTTCCTTCCCACGGCAGCGTTCGCGCGAGGAGGGTCCTCATACTATTCATGCTGAACATGAGTAGGACCTCTGTGCTAGGTTCCAATGAATCAAAGCTAACCTTCACCCCTATGATTACTAAGGAGAGGAGGTCCTTCTCCGGTAACTATAAGAACATGGGGAAGCCCCCCATATTGAAAACTGTTCGGATGCATAACATCTCCATATCAACGTTCTATGACAGGAGGAATTACCCCATACCATTCATGGAGAGACCAAAATCTTGATGTACATAGACATTAATTTACTTTTGTAGAATACTTAATACATAAAAAAACAAACACACAAGGATCGTAATAGTTTATTGTCTTTGGAAACTCAAAACATAATCTTCTAATTGTGGTGAAAGATATTCAACATCTCCAATAAAGATCTTACCATTTTGTTTTCTTACCTAAAACCTTGCTTTATATCCTAGGGAAAAGAAAGCATATAAAGGGTGAGCTCAAATTCTCAGTAAGGGTAAGCATGGTGAAAAAAACAAACCATATACATTTGAACATAAAACATGAACATAATGTTTAAACATCAAGATCTTGAACAATGACATAAAACATGGCAGTACGTAAGTCATAGATCATAATAATACATCAATACAGATAAAATAACATGGGAATAAAACACGTAATTATGGAAACCATTAATCACATGTTTTGATTTCCATAGTAGCCAAGGCATTGTTTCCAAGACCATTTTAGTGGACAAAGTCCCTTTCTGTATCGAGTTCACTCCTCATTTTAGTCCTGTAACACAGAACCGGATTAACTTACCATTCCATCCACGTCTATCCCATGAGATATAAATATTACCCAATGCATTGGAGGGAGATATAGGTCCCACCCATCTCATAATGAAATCATTCTTACTTGTGCCACAACATGAACATTAATCATTCATCATTACCCAAATTATAAAATGGGTTTCATAAACATAATCCCATCATAACATAATCCATACAAAAAAATGGATATCATTTCATCATAAGAAAAGTGAAACCATGTAAATCATAGAGAAATTATACTTGAAACAAACACATATGAAATAATTCCATCTTATATGGAAAATGGTTTTGATAAAACACTTGAAATTAATTCTTGAGGAAAATATCCATTCTTCTTTAAAATCAATTTTTTTTCACAAAATTCCACGAAATTTGAGAAGAAAAGGATTTATTTGAAAATATTTATTAAATATTCTACAGTAATCTTCATGAAAATAAGGCGTTATGAAACTGTAAAAATGTGTTCATGCCATATAAGTTAAAAAAACACTATCCTCGTACTTTTTCCGGAAAATACTAAAAAATTCCTCGTATGGTAAAAAAATATTCATTCCATAATATGTGGTAAAAGTAAAAAATGGGTAAAAAGAAAATTAAACATACATTAAAACAGTTTTAAAAAACATGGACATGGATGATAACAGTAACCCAAGTTAATACTTACGAATAAACAATCTCGGATAAAAACGAGATTGGAAAAGTTATCCCTTACCTTATGTACGATATGCTTCATATGGATCCGAACCTCCTGTATAATGATTTTAATAATGTCATTAAATTATTAAAGAATCATATTAATTATTATGATGTAATATATGGTTCACTTATGACTTTATATGACCCGTTCTTTTGTAAATTCCATTTTAAATTAGTGTTTTGGGTAAAATCGTTTCATTTATCGTCAGTGTTTTGACTTGTAATTATTAATATGATTACTTAGATCATGATTATATAATTCCAGAATATAAAAAATGATTTATATAAAATATATATTCAGAATATAAATTTATATAATAGATCGATAGAAGGAATGAAATACACCGTTCATGGAGACGGTAGGCCGTACGTACGCATGAACGTTGTTTTTCGTTTCCTTGTTGAATTGAATGGAATTAAGAGATGACATACATATGTATATAGATAACACTAGTAGAATTATTACGTCATATATTTCATTATTAACTATTATATATACATTATAATCATTATTTAATTGTTAATATGGAAAATGAATCTCATCGCGTCGTGGAGATGGTAATCCGTACGTACGCACGAGCGATGATATCGTTCCCATATTTATTGAATAGAATTGGAGTGGACGATATAATATCATAGAATCAGTATGATGTTATAATAATCATATATAGTTATTCTTTACACCATTATACCCATCCATTAAGGTGGTGGTGAAAAACAGATTACACCACGACGTGGAGACGGTATTCCGTACCTACGCACACGCAGTGATTTCATTTTCTATAGGATGGATAGAATGTGAAATAGGGTTGTTTCATATTTACAATAACATATAAGTATATAATTAATACTGATGTTATTACTTTATAATTAAACAACTAAATAAGAGGAATTAGAAGAATAAAGAAACTTGAAAGAGTCGGTAGAAGAGATTACCTCTTCCTCGACGCACCTCCTTTAAACATCATCTTAGGGCACTAGAGTTGGTCTTTTGAGAAGAAACTAACCACTATGATATAACTAGAGAGGTTTATAAGATTAATTGGTAGGGGTTTTCTAGGATTCAAGGCTCAAAATGGTGTTAAGAGAAGAGGGAAGGGGTGCACTTTTTATAAGGGAGGAGAGGGGCACCTTAGGAAAAATTTAAAGTATTATTTTATAATAAAGTCATATTCGGTTTTTAATAGCTCCAAATTAATTTATTTCTAAGATAAGGTGGGTATGGGTAGAAAGAATCTCAACCAATATGTTTTAGAAAAGTTTAGGTTACTATTTTAACCTTATCATTTAGATTTAACTCTAAGTTAAATAATTTAACTTTTACCCTGTCTTTTTTTTCTTACACTATATGGTTAATAAACATACTATAACAAGACAAACGAACCCAAAGTGGTTCATTATTAATATATATAACCTTATCTAAGTAATATTTCTGAACCTTATATTTCTTGTAATAGAATAACAATTAATTATATAATATTTGTTTTAAATACTATATTATGTCAATTTTGGCACTATTTGGTACTTGATTTTTGTGAAAATCATCACAGCATGATTAGTTCGAAAAAAGTTAATTAAATTAATAATAACATGTCATATTAACCTAGAAAATTAGTTTAATACATAAAAAGTCTCAAATTGCATTTATTTGGGTATTTATAACATCAATTCTGTTAATATTTCATTAATATGGTAATTATTGCATCATCATTGTGTCATAAATAAATTAAATTATCTAATGTCTAAATTTTTTAAATAAATTACCATTATATAGGAAATAATTTTAGATTTCTAATTAATATTTATAGTTTAATTTATCTTATGTATAACCCTATATTAAAAATGTTTTTTTATTAAACATTGATTTTAACCATTTTAACTATTCTTTAAAGAAAATAATAATAAATGTCCTAATATAATCCAAGTTGACCTAAAGGGTAATATTTTATTCCTAAGGTTGTTTTTAGTCGAATTAAACTTATCCAATTGAATTAGTACATGTTTTACGATAATAATAATATCATTTGTACCCTTAATTACCCTATTTACTTTTAACCGTGGCAAATAAACGTAAAAAGTTACTATTCCCCAAAAATTATTTTTATCTTATTGAACCACATTTTACTCTTTGATATTAACCGTGTCTCTTGGATTTTCAAAATTCTACTCCCAGAAGCGGTAAAATTATGTTTTATTAAATTTTCAAACACTCCTAGGAGGTGGGTAAAAGACGGTGAAAAGTTCAATAAAGTTTTTATATATCTAAAATTTTTATTAAATGACTCCAATGAATTACATTGAACTTATATAGGTATTATGTATCAATTTTGACCTAAAATAAATTTAAATAAAATAAATAATTATTTATATAAAAAGTCGATTTTTAAATAGTAACATAGTGTTTTCACTATTCATCAAAAATTCAACGTTTTCAGAAAAATACCAAAAATTCACCCTAGGCTAATTTTGATATTATGAATCCAAAAATGAAGTCCATTTTGAATGATAAAATTTATAAAATTTCAAAAAGCGGGTATTACTATTCATAACGGCTAGTTTATATAACTTGTCGTTGTTTAGTGAAACTCAGTATTGTGTACAACACACGCTATCGTGGAAGGTCGCGATTGCGTGTAATGAAATCCACGTTAGGGATGTGTGTAGTGAAAGCTACTTTTGATGTAGCGTACAACACAAGAAATCACTGAAATTAAAAAAAATATTTTTCATAAAATCTAGGGGTGTTACATTCTACCCCCCTTAAAATGAATTTCGCCCTCGAAATTCGTCGGGGTTATAATGGTTTACTACTCAAAAGTTTATTTAATAGAAACCCACATCGTAAAAAGGAATACCAAAACTTATCTTTATAAACTAATGTATGAAACATAATGGTTACCCAAATTAACTAATCACTAGGTTTCTACATAGGATAACATAGGTGAAAATATGGATATTGAAGAGAAATCTAACCACCATGTTCTGATTGAGAGTGGTAGAGAACATGGCAATGAAAAAGCCAATAATCACAAAGCCATAAATTTTTGATGATCTAAGTTACCATCTGATTCATCGGATATAAGGACACGATGACAATTTTTTTTGTTTTCAAGATCATTTCCCTATAGTTGAAGAATTTTTGAATTAAAAGAAATACTTACTTGATTTTGGTACAATCTCACCATTATTCATGCCTTGAACAATATCCACTTCATCTCGTAAAGAAATGTTGTTGAATTTGTCATTTGTGAAGCGTTAGCAGTTCATGTGATAGAACGGTGGGTCATTCTATCTATCTCAAATAAAAGGTTACAAAAAGTTATTAAATATACATAAGTCCGTCTATGGTGAGATTAATCATATATGGTTTTTAAAATGGACGTATATTTTGTATATCATACCACAAAATAAATTTAAACTAATTTATACTAACCAGGGACTTTCTGTAGGCCAGTGGTAGGCGATAAAGGCATGTCACACTTCGGTTGTGGGTTCGATTCCCACAATCTTGTCCAACACGACGGTTTGTCGCCCATTCTGCAGGTTGTTCCTTTTCTTAAACTACACTATTATAACATTATATCAATAATATCAAAACATATCATACCCATAGACAATACTAACTTAGGTTCAACATAATCCATTCTAATCTTTAGGCTTATCCAAAATACTTTTTTTCCAAACTCATAGTATAAAGAGAATGATTACTAAAAAGGTCATATAACAAGCACGTGAATACTATCATTTATCCCTCATATATCTTGTTGGTCACATTCCAATCCTGTGAATAACTTAATCATGTATTCTCTTGAAAAATTAATACTCAATGAACCTTAGTGAAAACATGAATGCTATCAAAAGTTAACTCTTTCCACATACCAAAATCTAAAAATTCAATATACTCAAACCATGATATAACTTTGTCCTTATATCAGTCATGAGCTTATGAATACTATCTAGCATTTAATTGTATCTATATCCCTTCATTATGGGCATATCATTTGCTTTCCAAAATATTTGAATCACTTTTCATGGTCACTGGTACCATATAATTATTGAAAACCAATGCATAGATATTACAAAATTCCACGATACCATAAATGAGATTCCATGATACTATTTTGAAATCCAATTACATAAACACTTAATCATTCCACAACATCCTTTTCATACTCAATATCACAAATAGTGATCCCATGTGACTTTCCTTTATCCTTTTCCTTAAGAGGTTGCTCATGGTGATCATCAATAACCCTTGGATTAGGGAATGGATTATCATAATTCCACATTTCCTTGCACTTGAAGAATTGAAGTGTTGATAGAGTGTTCTCTGCAGTCTTTTCTCTATTCACTTCATTAGAAACCTTTTTCCATTACTTCGACACTCAGCTGCATGATGACCTTATTTTCCACACTTGAAACATTTTCTAGTAACTTTTACAAAATATCCACCATGCTTCTTTCCACACATTGAGCATAACGAAACATTCACCTTCTTTTCACCATTGTTCTGAGGTTTTTCCTTGAACTCCATATTTCATTTCTTGTCAAAACCATGAGATGGATATGGTACACCAACATCCAGTTCTACCTTGATATCACAACGCACAATTTCTTCATAGCTACTGAAATCTCTTATTGCTAATGCCCTTCGAAGACTTGGTTTTAAGCCACCGAAAATCGACCAACATTAATTTCAGGTTGGATGATAAAAATAGATGCATACCTTTAAAGTCTTGTAAAATTCGCTTTGTATATACAAACAGATTCATCATCTCTCTACTTAATCTCAAGGAACTTTTTTCCATCGTTGTTCGAAGAGCACGAGGTACGTACTTACTGAAAAACATGTTCTTGAACTCGTCCCATTCCATGTATTCAATTTCATCTTGGGGCCTTGTTTTCTTAATTAGATTCCACAACTGGTCTGCTTCACCTTCTAAATGGTAAATAGCTAGAATGTCGTTATTATGTTCCGAACATCGAAGTATGGAAAATATCTTTTCAATGGTACTGATCCATTGTTCAACAACAGGTGGATCAGAAGACACATTGAATCAAGGTGGACGTTGCCTCAAGAAGGAATAAATATAATATTGTTCACTTCTATGATTATTTGGAAATCCATAATGATTCATAGCTTGTGTAAGTATAGAAATAAGATTTTTCAATCCATCTCCCATCACATTTGGTTGTTCAGGAGGACAATCATTTCATTGTCCATTATATTGATCAGCACAGTTCCATCGGGTTCCAGCCATCGTCTAAAACACCAAAAGAACAGTGTGAGAGGAAAAAATCATGCTAGGGAAAACAACTTAATAAAGTGAGATTGCCTTCATTATATAACATATTAGGGTTCATTATAAGATTTTTATCATAATTTTAGGACTACAACGTATATGTATACTTATCCTTAGGGACATCCCTAGAAATAACTTATAAATATCTCTAGGGATCTCACTAAAGTTTTCTCATCCATTTTTCCAAAGGTTAACTAAACCTTTCCACTAATACCAACTGTAGAGACCCAAATCTTTACATACATAAACATTACTTTACTTTTTCGGAATACTTAATACATAACAAAAACAAACACACAAGGACCGTAATAGTTTAGTGTCTTTAGAAACTCGGAACATAATCTTCTGATCGTGGTGAAGGATCTTCAACATCTCCCATAAATATATTCCACTTTAGTTTTCTTACCTAAAACCTTTCTTTTTATCTTGGGGAAAAACATATAATGGGTGATCTCTAATGATCATTAAGTGTAACCATGGAGAAAATAAAACGAACCATATACATTTGAACATAAAAACATGAACATAATGTTTAAAAATCAAGATCATGAGCAATGAAATAAAACATGGCAGTACGTAAGGAATAGATCATAAAGAAACATTAATCCTGATAAAATAACATGGGAATAAAACATGTAATTCTGGAAACTATTAAGCACATGTTATGATTTCCATAGTATCCAAGGAAATGCTGCCAAGACCAACTTACTGGACAATGTCCCTTTCTGAATCGAGTTCACTCCTCGTTTTAGTCCTGTAACACAGAACTGGATTAACATACTCTTCCATACATGTCAATCTCATGAGATATAAATCCTTACCCAATTAATTGGAAAGAGAAATAGGTCCCACCCATCTCATAATGTAATAATTCTTACTTGTGCCACAACATGAACATTAATCCTTCATCATTACCCAAATTATAAAATGGGTTTCATAAAAATCGTCCCATAATAACCTAATCCATAAAAAATAAAAAGGACATCATTTAATCATAAGAAAAGTGAAACCATGTATATCATAGGGAAATTATACTTGAAACATACACATATGAAATAATTCCATCTTATATAGAAAATGTTTTTGATAAAACACTTGAAATAAATTCATGAGGAAAATATCCTTTCTTCTTAAAAATCATTTTCTTTTCACAAAATACCATGAAATTTTAAAATAAAAGGATTTTGTTGAAAATATTCATTAAATCTTGTAGAGTAAGCTTCATGAAAATAAGGCATTATGAAACTATAAAAATCTCTTCATTTTATATAATTTAAAAAAACATTATCCTCATACTTTTTCCGAAAAAGTCAAAAAAGTTCCTCTTATGGTAAAAAAATATTCTTTCCATAACATGTGATAAAATTAAAAAATGGTTAAAAAGGACATTAGAAATACATGATTTTTTTTTATAAAACACAGACAAGGATGATAACAATAACCCCAGTAAATACTTACGAATAAACAATCTCGGATAAAAACGAGATTGGAAAGGTTATCCGTTACCTTATGTCTGACATGCTTCGTATGTATCCAAACCTCATGTATAATGATTTTAATAATGTCATTGAATTATTAAATAATCATATTCATTATTATTATGTCATATATGGTTCACTTATGAATTTATATTACCTGTTCTTTTGTAAATTCCATTATAAAGCAGCATTTTGGGTAAAATCGTTTCATTTATCGTCCGTGTTAATACTTTTAATTATTAATATGATTACATAGATCATGATTAATTAATTATAGAATATAAAACATGATTTATATATAATATATATTTAGAATTTAAATTTACATAATAGATCGATAAATGGAAATAAATACACCATTCATGGAGACGGTAGGCCGTCATTAAGCATGAACGCTGTTTTTCATTTCTTTATTGAATTGAATGGAATTAAGTAGATGAAATAAATATATATAAATAAATAAAGTAGTTTTATTATGTAATATATTTGATGATTACTTATTATATATACTTTATAATCATACTTGAATTGTTAACATGGAAAACAAATCTCATCGCATTGTGGAGACGGTAATCTGTACGTACGCACGAGCAATGATATCATTCCCATATTTATTGAATGGAATTGGAGTGGATGATATAAGATCGTAGAATCAATATTATGTTATAATAATCATATATAGTTATTCTTTACACCATTATACCCATCCATGTAAGGTGGTGGTGGAAAAACTGATTACACCACGACGTGGAGATGGTATTCCATACGTACGCACGCGCAATGATTTCGTTTTCCATAGGATGGATAGAAGGTGAAATAGGGTTGTTTCTTATTTATAATAAAATATCAGTATATAATTAATACCTATGTTATTAATTTATAATGAGACAACTAATGAAGAGGAAGTAGAAGAAGAAAGAAACATGAAAGAGTCGGTAGAAGAGATTACCTCGTCCTCGGCGCAGCTCCTTTAAACTTCTTCTTAGGGAACTAGAGTTGGTATTTTGAGAAGACCAGAACCACTATTATATAACTATATTGGTTTAGAAGAGTAATTTTAGGGGGTTTTAAGAGCTTCAAGGCTCAAAAGGGTGTGAAGAGAAGAGAGAAGGGGTGACCTTTTTATAAGGGAGGAGAGGGGCACCTTAAGAAACACTTAATGTATTATTTTATAATAAAGTAATATTAGGTTTTTAATAGCTCAAAATTGATTTATTTCAAATCTAAGGTGGGTATGAGTATAAATACTCTCAAAAAATAGGTTTTAGACATGTTTAGGTTACTATTTTAAGCTTATCATTTAGATTTAACTCTAAGTTAATTAATTTATCTTTTACAGTGTCCTTTTGTTTTCTTACACTATATGGTTAATAAACATACTATAACAAGCCAAAAGTACCCAAAGTGATTCATTATTAATATATATAACCTTATCTAAGTCATTTGTCCGAACCTTTGGTTTTTAAAACTATTTTATGTCAATTTTAAAACTATTTGGTACTTAATTTTTGTTAAAATCATAACAGCATGATTAGTTTGAAAGACAATAATTAAATTAATAATAACAGGTCATATTAACCTATAAAATTAGTTTAATATATAAAACGTCACAAATTACATTTATTTAGGTATTTATAACATCAATTATGTAATTATTTCATTAATAAGGTAATTACTGCATCATCATTGTGTCCTAAATAAATTAAATTTTATAATGTATAAAAATTATAAATAAAAAACCATTATGTAAGAAATTTTTTTATATTTATAAGGAATATTTATAGTTGAATTTATCTAATTTATACCCCTATATTAAAAATGTTTTAGTTATTAAAATTTGATTTTAACTATTTTAACGCTCCTTTAAATAAAATAATAATAAATGTCCTAATCTAATACAAGTGGAACTAAAGTGTCATATTTTATTACTAAGGTTGTTTTTAGTCGAATTAAACTTATCCAATATAATTAGGACATGTGTTAGGGTAATAATAATATCATTTTTACCCTTAATTACCATATTTACTTTTAACCGTGGTAAATAAAAGTAAAAAAGTTACTATTCAATAAAATTTATTTTTATCTTATTGAACCACATTTTTCTCTTTGATATTAACCGCGTCTCTCAGATTTTGGGAATTCCACTCACAGAAGCGGTAAAATCATGTTTTATATAAATTTCAAACTCTCCTAGGAGGTGGGTAAAAGAAGGTGAAAAGTTCCATAAAATTTTTATATATCTAAAATTATTATAAAATGACTCGAATGAATTAAATTGAACATATATAGGTATTATATATCAATTTTGACCTAAAATAATTTTTTAAAAAATAAATAATTACTTATATAAAAGTCGGGTTTTAAATAGTAACCCAGTGTTTTCACTATTCATCAAAAATTGAATGTTTTCAGTAAAATACCAAAAATTCACCCTAACCTAATTTTGATATTCTGAATCCAAAAATGAAGTCTATTTTGAATGATAAAATTAATAAAATTTCAAAAAAATGGGTATTACTATTCATAAAGTTTATTTTATATAACATGTCGTTGTTTAGTGAAACTCGTTATTGCGTACAACACACGCTATCGTGGAAGGTCGCGATTGCGTGTAACACAAGCCAAGATAAGGATGTATGTAGTGAAATCTATTTTTGGTGTAGCATACAACACAAGAGATCAATGAAATTAAAAATAATATTTTTCATAAAATCTCAGGGTGTTACAAAACATAATGAGCGTGAGAGATGATTCTATACTAAGTGTCACAATCATGGGGATGACAATCATTCAAATTGAAGGTATCACGTGTCATACCTCCATGATAAGCTTAGAAGTGGGGAAGACCTACGTTCTCTATGGTGGAAGTACGAGGAGGACATCTATACTGGGTGACGCTGCTTTGGGTCGGTCCGCGGTGGGTACTTCCTGAACCGACAACCAAGCGAGTCGACCCAGCTGGCCCATGGGACAGTTGGAGCCTCAATACGGGCAGGAAATATATGTGCCCCTACTCAATGTACACATGGGATTGATGATACACGTCAGAGGTGGATCGGGCCACAGTATTTTTCGACATCAATGCCACTTAGCTGGTGTCCTCCTCGGCCTGAGCCCGACACTGGTGTCGGGTCAGTCAGACAGGGGCTGGTGGTGCATGTACATAACTAACCTTCTCTTCAGCCCATGGGACTAGGTGGTGATGCTGGCATGGCCTAGTGGGGCCCTCTTAGTGGGCCCCTGAAACGAAATCCTAGGAGGGATGGCCCAGACATCCCCTACCTCATCAGCATAAGGGGGAGAGTCATCGAGGTGTTCTGGGGAGAGGCTCCCAAAACAATTGTATTTTGGGGTGGGGAGTAGTGGCTCCTGGCAGGACCCTTGTAGTCGGAGGTGGCGACTAGGCGTAGATGCCTCTAAATCATGGTGGGCCATATCCCGAGTCGGGATAATCCCATCCTCATATCGTCATATGAGGTCATTTATCACCCTTCATTGTATGAATTCAGAAGGGGGAATGGGGCATGGGAAACAAACATCTGTCGATGTGAAAGCCTTTGCAGAAGCGGTTGAGCCACACATGACTTCCACACTGGCGTTTCCCCTGCCCCTAGATCTGTGTGTGGGTGGCGGTTGGATTCCGGATGCAGTGGTTTGGTTCTAGAAAGCAGGGGGTTAAACTATTAGTGCAGAAACAAAGAAATCAAAGTCCAGTGCCCCAGGGCCATTCTACCTCCATTGGATGGAAAAAAAGATCCATGATGACAATGTCATAGACCAGGATGGACAACATATTTACTACCCCAACTTATGGTGAGTTTCACGAGAGGCCCGTTATTTTCATTGCTAGACCTGGCGCTGGATAACTGGATCTGGTGACACGATAATCCACGGATGTCTTGAATCCTTCTAATCTCCACATTGAGGAGAATAACCTTCACCTCGAGTTCACAATTTCTATTTCCGACGCTTTCACCAGGGCGAGCACATACATCTGTTGAGGAAGACGAGGATGTTCTAAATGTTTCCCCACATTCCCACTTTCTAAAGGTGAGAGGCATCCATTCCTTATTTTGGGACGTTTACCCCTTAATTGAAATGAGATGATGGGATGTCATTTCTTCCTACCAAGGATTCCTCCTCGGAACTCGTCACCTAGTCCAGGTTTCCCATATAGACTAAGACGTTATTCATGAAACTCTTCCTAGTGCCATGTCTTTATGGACACTGTATAATTACGCTGCTTCTATAGGGACATTCCAAGGGGCCCAGTCAGGGCAGAAACTTTCGGTCGTGGGAGTATTCACGTTGGATATCACTGGTGTGTCTGGATGCTAGAACTCTAGCACTTCTGGGGTCATTGCCCTTATTATAGGGCTTCTCGAGGGCGCAAAAGCCTGAGGTATCCCACATAGTATGTGGGGAATTATACGCCATAAGCATTTATCCGAGGTTCCCCTCATCTTCCCATGTTTAACACAGGGTATTCCACGTGTTTAACGTCTATCAGGGATAGATTAGACTGATCAGAATAGTGACTAGAGTGGATTAGAAGGGTGAAACCCCTGGAGGAAACATTCATGTTGGGGCTAACATGTGGTTAGTTACCCGGTTATTGCAGGGAGTAGTGAAGAGGTAAATTGGCCGAATCTCACTTGGATTTGGCGGTCTGGGTAAGAATCAGGATGGGTGAAGGATGGTTAAGTGATGTGGATAGATAATGAGATGGATTTGACTTGAGGGAGACAGTGATGTTGGGATTGATCCTCGAAGAGTATTCCTATGTATCCCCATGGCAGGGAATCAAAGTACGCATAATTCGGTGGGGTGATTGGACACCTGAGGAGGCGGCCCATAGAAATGGACACATGGATGGGATCCAGAGGAATTGGAGCCTCCAGTTCGGGGGCATAACCTTACTAAAGAACATAGGATCAAGGAAAAGGCAAGGATGAGACATGGGTGATGGGCTTGGAACTCATGGAGGCTTCCTTCACATATTTACTGGGAAAAGATCAATGTCTATGTTTTTCAAGATGGGGGCATGGAATTGGGGTGTGCTTAGAAGAAAACAACTTGATGATATACTCGGGCTTACGCGTGGTTAGAAGCTTAGTTTTGTCTGATCCTAAGGGAGGACCAGGGATGTGGGTCCGAAAAAAGGGTTCTACAATAGCTTACTGCTGGATTGGCAACACAACATCTTACAGCTGGTAGGGATCGACAACATCTTACCATTGATTGGGGTACTCAATGGATTTCCACTCATTGGGGTCACAAATTCTTACCGTTAGATGGGGTCACAACCTTTTACCACTAGATGGGTTGACAACGACTTACTGCTGGATGGGGTCACAATGGCTAACCAGCGGATGGGGTCACAAATGCTTATCCTTGGATAGGGTTGAACCTCATGGAGGATTCCTACATACCCTTTCCAGGAGACCGGGATCAAAGACCACGTATATTGAGCAGGTACAGTTTAACATCGTGTGGGATGAAAAGGGGCGTACAGTTTAACGTTATGTTGGACAGGGATAGACCAACATGAAGTGGATTGGGACCAATGGTTTTTGGGATTGAACCTCAAGGATGATTCCTACGTACCTTACCTTGGAAAGGATCAACGTCTACATAGTTCAGAATGGGTTTGGTGATCCGACGTGAAGGTGGTAGGGACCAATGTATGGTGGGATTGAACCTCAAGAAGGATTACAATGTACCATACCATGGAAAGGATTAAAGTTCAGGTAGTTCATAATGGGTTTGGTGAACCGACATGAAGTTGGTCGGGACCAATGGATGGTGGTACTGAACCTCAGGGAGGCTTCCTACTTACCTTACCTTGGCATGGATCAAAGTCCACGTAGTTCATAATGGGTTTGGTGAACCAACGTGAAGGTGGTCGGAACTAGTGGATGGTGGGATTGAACCTCAGGGAAGTTACCTATGTACCTTACCATGGCAAGGATCAAAGACCACATAGTTTAGAATGGGTTTGGTGAACCGACATGAATGTGATTGGGACCAATGGACGGTGGGATAGAACATCAAGGAGGCTTACTATGTACCATACCTTAGCAAGGATCAAAGTCCACATAGTTCATAATGGATTTTGTGAACCAACGTGATGGTGGTCGGGACCAATGGATGGTGTGCTTGAACCTCAGGGAGTTATCCTACATACCATACCATGGAAAGGATCAAAGTCTACATAGTTCAGAATGGGTTTGGGGAACTAACATGAAGGTTGTTGGGACTAATGGATGGTGGGCTTGAACCCCAGGGAGTCTTTCTATGTTCCTTAACATGGAAAGCCTCAAAGTACACGTAGTTCAGAATGAGTTTGGTGAACCTATTTGAAGGTGGTCGGGACCAATGGATGGTGGGATTGAACCTCGGGGAGGCATTCCACATACATTACCCTGTAAAGGATCAAAGACTATGTAGTTCAGAATGGGTTTCGTGAACCAACGTGAAGGTTGTTGGGACCAATGGATGGTGGGCATGAACCTCATGAAAGCTTACTACATACCTTACATAGAAAAGGATCAAAGTCCACTTAGTTCAGAATGGTGTTTTTGGGTCCTACACATTATGATACCTAGAGGGGATTTCATGGTTGATGCTTACCCTAAGACCACATGAGTCATGATCAGTGTGAGAAATAAGAGACAACAAAGGCCTAACGATCATGTCACGAAAGGTGTGTCCGTAGGATGTGGAATGGGGCTTACATGAGGGTCGTATCCCAAAGAGGAAACATGGGATTACACATGGTTAGTGGACAAAAGATATGGATACTGGGACTTAGTCTATGGTGGAGGCCCGTTGGTAAGAAATCTCAAAGGGAAAGGGATTTGGAACTAAAGAAAAGAGGGATCTGTTTCCCACACCCCCCTCTCTAGTCTTTAGCCCCGAATAATATAGGAGAAACCGGGATGGTGCCTCCAGAAAGAAAGACTAGGGGCTTACACAATGGTTGTTTTCCTTTCCTGGCTGACAAACACCACTCCAATTAAGAGGATCTCATTCCATGTGAAGATTGACTTCACTCCCGTGGAGACCATTTGGCATGAAGAACGTCCAAGGTGTGGAAATCCATTAATGACGCATGATGGGAGGTAATAGTTTAACATCATGTGCTGAGGATGATGGCACTTGGTAGTTTAATGTCCTACCCCTCGGACGGGGTGGGTTCACTCCACACCCCTTAGGAATTGTATAATTGATACCCCCCATGAGGGAGGGAATGAATCAATAATTTCGTAGTGATGGGTTTGTTAGGGAGCGATCTATTGAGGGGTCCACGTTAGCATTTCTATGTGAAGAACCAATAGCAGTTAGCGTGGCTATGTGAGGATGCATGAGGTGAAGCAATGAAATACGAAGCACCGCCCAAGGGACTTTAAATTTCTTCATGCAAACCTAGAGGGTCGCACAGGAGAAGTAGTTGCGGAGAAAATGGGTTCAAAGGTTGAAGCCTCATGAAACTCTAGTTGTCTGTGAAGTGGAGGGGCTTTACAAATGGGTGTGCTTCACGATGTGAACTATACTATCCTATGAATAATGAATATGTGAAAATGGAAGGTGATTTTCAAGGTGGAAAGGTATTCATGGAGAAGAGCTTCACAAATCAACGGTGCCTTGCGAAGCATAGCATTGCGAAGCATGTGTTTCATGAAGCATAGTGACCCTGCCTTAGCATGTGGTTCTCATGTGCATAGAGGGTACTTCACGAAGAATAAGTGATCCACGAAGACTCAAGTCCCCTTGGGGATCCCCTTCCATTGCGGAGGCCTGTGGGCTCCATGAAGGGAATCCCTCATTGAAGAGGAGATGAATTCAAACCAAAGGAGAGGCACATTGCAATGCTAAAGTACCTTGAAGACCACATGGTTCACATAGTAGTGATTTCTTCTTGATTTGGGAGCTAAGAAGGAGAAAGGTCAGAGAATCCATCCTTTGGGATTTAGAGGAAATCGGTATTTATAGGAAATATGTCCCACGAAGTAGAGCTTGCTCAGTGTGAAGACTGAGCTTGTTTCATTGTGGGATCACGAAATTCAAATGGGTTCGCGAAGCATCCCACCTCCATGCTCTATGATAGTTTCACAAATTTCAAATGGATTAATGAATCATCCTACCTCCTTGCTCGGCAGCAGGTTCGTGAACATCAAATGGGTTTTCAAAGCATCCTGCCTCCTTGCTCTGTGGTGGCCTCACAAAAGGGAGCTTTGCGCCGACGGCATTGCTATGGGGGCTCCACGAACAGTCTTCATAAGGTATCCCCTAATGCTTTCCCTTTTTCCTTGTTCATCCCATATTTTGGTGCCAAAAACCATGATATTATTTTGTGATATTTTGAATTGTATTAGCTTGATACCCCACTAAAAATTATCTCTTCTAGGGACTTATTTTCACTGAATATATCTTTCATTTTTTCTTCTTTGGTTGTGATTTTTATGATATCACCCAAAATTGAAATTGGATAATTACATATAATTGTATAATTTAGGGTTACACTAAAATTTTATTGTGTGATAAAACCCCTAAAAAATGTGGAATGCGATAAAATTCCCTATATAAAATTTTTAAATTATCATGATGTGTGGGGTTGTGTGGCCTTGCTTGTGGGATAGCAATGTGTGGTTGAAATGGGTAATGGGGGGATTTTTGGTTGATTGGCCACATTTTGTTTCTATGAGGTGGTTTTTCTGGTCATTCTTTTGGGGTGGTGAGGTGATTTTTTGGTTGTGCTTTTGGCGTGGCGTGGTGATGGTAGGATGGGATGTTGAGTATTTTTTTGAAATGAGGTTTCCTTTTGATATATGCTCGAATAGTTATGGAATAAATAAATAAATTTTTAATTATGTTTAAAATGGAAAGGGTTGGTTTGGTTAATTGGATGAGATCTGTTATGAAATATTTTAATTATGGGTTGTGAGTTTAAATATGGTTGTTGCTAAAAATTAAATGACTGGGTATTAAACATGGAAGAAATGTGAAGCTACTTTTCCAGGCTCTTCAACTTTTTAAATGACTGTAGAAGATACTAATAAATACATTTAGAGATGTGAGTTAGTTATTTTTCTTGTAATCCCATAGGTTGGGATTCTATGATTTTCTTTATATATATGTATAAATTTCATATTATTTTTATTTCTATATGCACCCTATCCTTGTTGAGAACTATGTACCAAACACCAACATCTTCATGTGGGAGGGGGGTATCTTTCCTAACATCCCAGTGGGAGGATAGTTGGCTTCCCACCTACTCTTCCCTAGTCCCTCATCCATGAAAGGGAGGTATGGAACATGTTGTGATGGTTGAATGTATTATAGTGCATTAGACTGTGGTTATGATGGGAATCCTCTGTGTCTTCAGGATGAGATGTGTTGTGGTATCCAAGGAAAATATGTGATGTGATTTACCATGTTTTTTCATGATGATATTTGATGTGATTTACCATGTTCATTTGGGATGAGATGTGATGCTTCATGGAGGACAGGTGTGTACAGGTGGGATGTCCTCTGAGGCCCAAGTGTCTTCAAATGAGATCTGTTGTGATTCCTAGGGGTGTGTGAGAATGATGTGTTGTGAGTCCAAAGTGTGTGTCTGCAGGATGCGTTGTGAGGCCCAAGTGTGTGCAGGCAGGATGTGTTATGTGGCTGAGATTTTTTCAGGCATGATGTGATGTGCTATATTTAGAAGAGGTGGGAGGAACATGACTTTTTCTATTAGGGTAATATAGGATAATCCGTGGCAGTGTATTTCATTGTACCCTATCATCTATGTGATTTACATTATATTATATTACATGGAGTACGTCATTGGGTGAGAATGCCATGGTCCGGATGGGATGCTTAGTATACCTGTTTAGGTGTTGTTTGGTTTTGATGTTTTCTCATAGGGGATTTTATTTAATTCTTTCACATGTTTATGAGAGACTTTAGTTTTCTAACTACGTAAATTTATGTACCCACCCTATGTATATAAAAGTATAATCAGGTTTTTTAGAGGATGTTGAGGATCGGGTTAAACCTTACTAGCTTGGATCCTTGATAATGTTTTGTTCCGTTTCTTTATCTTTACACATGGGTATTGACTTTGGAGACATTTATTTGTATATGTTTTATTTATGCATGAAAGTGGGACAATTTTTGGCTTTTTTATATTTTGTTTTAGAGTTGTTTTTGGATGATTCATCCACTCTCCTGATCTTGCTTCTTTATGAAGGGTATTGCCTCCCATATTGTGAGATTTGTACACCCTTGGTGATAGTCCCCAACCCAGGGCCTACTGGTGGCATGACTTGAGGGTCATTATCTCCCTTTATTCACTACCGTCCTTGGAGGGGTATCTATATAAAGGGAGATTTGTGATAGAGTGGTATCAAATCCAGGTTAAGAGATAGGATGAATTTTGGAGTTAGGCACTGGGATGATTGCATGGGATGGTATAGAAATAATTACAGTCAACCTTGGTTCTTGACTTATGCCTAGCAGACCGGTAAGGATATGGGATTTTATGACCCTATGATCTAGTGTATGGAATCTGAGCATATTGAATAACCAAGTGATATGGACCTGCTTGCATATTAGAGACCTAGGAAATGTTTATTTATCATAATGACTTGTGTGTTCTTGTTTGAATTTGGTTTTTTGGGAATGTTTAACAAGATGAAAGAAATTTATTGAGTTAAAATAACTATTATTGAAATTAGATACTACTTGGGTTTAGTAAATTTTAGTATTCCTTTTAGGTTGGGCTACAGGTCATCATATTCATGCGGCTTGGGTAGTTGATGTTCTGAAGGTTGATCTGATTAATCATTGTTGGGTTGATATGGTAATGCTGGATGATTAGTGGTAGAGGACATTTCATGATTTTTAGAGGAAGGATTTGGGAATATACTAGGGAAATATTTCAATCTTCGAGACCAAGAGCTTGATGGAGGAGCTCGAGATCACTTTCCTATTAATCAGGGACATGAAAGAGTAATGGGTACATTTGATAGTCAGTCAGATGCAATAAGTTGTGCATAAGTGTTGGATGGTGTATATGGGAGAGAGTAAGAAGGTAGTTGTTTTATTTGTTGAATTCAAAAAGGAGTTCTGAGAATATTTCGTTTCATCAACCATGATGGTAGTAAAGAGGCTTGATATTCTTTCTCTTCAGTAGGGGATCATGTTTGTATGGGAGTTGGGAATCATGTTCAAGGACCTTCTTCATTTCCCCTCATATTTTCTTTCTATATGAGGAGTCTCCAGTGAGATGTATTGGGGAAGCACTTCATCCTTTTATCAAGTATGCAGTTTCTCAATTTTCTTTTTTGACGTATCTAGAGGTTCATAAGAAGGATGAGGTTATTGAGAGGATGAAAACGCAAGAAGGTTTCCCAAGATAGGGTACAAAAGAAGGGTTCCTAGAGTGGAAGAGTTCTCTTTGGAAGGTCTTAGGCGCTTGGATATTTGAGGTTATGACCAGTAAAAAGTCGAATAGAAAATCTTCTTTTCTAGAATTATAATGAAAGATGTTTTCATGATTTTACTTGTATTTTATGCCAGCATGTTGTTGTTATGGAGTTTGTGAATATAACCCTGACTAGTGCCCCATGGTTTTCCAATATCAGTTTGGTGGAGGTGGTTAGGTTCAGCTCCATCCACAATAGAAGTTTCCAATGAGGTTGTTTTAGTAGAAAGGTAAGAAGTCACATGATCTGCTGAGAGGAGATGGAGAAAGTAGAGCATGACCTCCAGATGTTCCTTGTATTTAGGGACCAAAACCTAAGTGTGTTAATAGAGGTGGTCTTAAGTATACAGGAATAGAATCTAGGTGTGGTACGTTGCATGAAACAGAGGCAGTAGTTATAGAGGGGAAAAATATTCTCAGAGGTATGTTCAGTTTGTTTAGTACTCTTGTTTATTCCCTATTTGATTCATGAGAGTTCCTATCCTTAGTTTCACCCACTCTATAACATTCTCTAGTACAAGATATATAAAGGATTATCATTCCCCTGGATCTTAGTATTCAAGTAAGAGGACATACTAGCTTATTTGATGTTTTAAGGTGGTGTATACTAATGATGGGGCCGAATTTGTCATGTGGGGATATTTTCATGCAATAGATGCATCTATATGATTTCATCTTCAGAATCTATTATATTTATTCCGTAGTTTTTATTATAAAATTCATCCAAAAGAGTTTTATTATGTGGATAGTTAGTGTATTCTTAACTTTAGTCAGTAGAGTTTTCAGGTGGATAGTCGATGTTTGGAGACCCTTCTTTCGTTGTTGGATGAGTTTCAGTTGAATCAGAAGAAACTGGGATAGTAGAGGTTCCCATGGTCATTGGGGAGTTATTATATATTTTTACCAATTAGGTTGTGACGCTACCCATTCAATGTGATGTTGTGTTCAAGAAAGACTTGTAGCTTGGTACTTTTAGGATTTTTATGGATCCTTATCATATGGAACCTTCTAAGTTTCATGAGTTAGGGGTTCATATAGATGATCCAACAAATAAGAGTTGTATCCTTCCAAGTGTGTCTTTGTGGGGTGCTCCAGTGTTGTTCTCCAAGAAGGTGGATTAATGTATAAGGTTTTTTATAGACTACCGAAGGTTAAATCTGGTGACAATCAAGAAATTTTAACGATTTCTTAGTATAGACGATCTTTTTAACCAATTGAAAAGGGTGAGTTTTGTTTCATGATTGATATGAAGTCTGGATATCACCAATTGTTGGTGAAAGAGGACAATATCCTGAATACTACCTTCAGATCCATGAATGGTTTCTTTGAGTTTATAGGAATTTCATTTGGAGCTATGAACCCAAGAGATGTGATCATGGGGATTCTGAACACTGTGTTCCATGATTTCCAGAATCATATCTTTATCATTTTCAACAAATAAATCATGATCTACTAGATGTCAAAGGTGGAAGACACCGATCATCTCCAAACTATCTTACATGTTCTTTGACATCATCAAATATATGGAAAGTCTCCAAGTGTATGCTATGGTCATGATAGGTTCTTTTCCTAATGCATGTGGTGTCTCAGTAGGGTGTGGAAAAATACCCATAGAAGGTAGAGGCGGTTGTTTCTTGGGCAACACCCAAGATTTTGGTTGAGGTCCATAGTTTTCATGGTCTCACAGGATTTGATCAGAGCTTTGTACCTGATTTCTCTTGAGTTGTAGCCCCATTAACATATTTTACTTAGATGGAAAAAGATTTTTGTGGAGTTATCAATTCCATGAAATTTTTGGTTACCTAAAGGGGTTTTCGGGTAGTGCTCAACTACTCCATTTTCCAGAGGAAGGGGTGATTTTTGAGGTGTTTTGTGACACTTCTTGTTTGTTATTGGGATGCTTTCTTATGAAGTTGTGGGAATTAATATCTTATGTGTCTAGGTAGTTATGTACCCATGAATGTATCTATTCCACAAACAATCATTATATTTCTCTATTTGTGTTCTTGTTGATGTAGGGGTGACACTACCTCGTTGAGGAGTGCTTTGAGGTCTTCATAAATCACAAGCGTTTGAGGTATATCATTACCTAGTGCAATCTAAATCTAAGGTAGTAGAGGTGGATATATGTTTCTCAGGATTATGATTTTGGAAACTCTTACACCTAGGGAATGGGGAATATTTTCTCCAATACATTGAGTAGTATGTCATGGAAGGGTGTTTTTAGCAGTATAAGGATTCTCAGAGAGCAATGGAGGAGTTGGAAGCCATGTACATAAATGAAAGAGTGGATGTTAGTAAAAGTTTTATATTTCAGATGATGGTTCAGTATTCTCTAATTCGGTAGTTGGATGTGTCTCAGTTCGGAGAATCAGTGACATAGGTGATTCACAATCATGTTCTTTATGGTGATGCTCTAGAGGTATGGTCAGAGGATGGGTGAAAATAGATGTTGTTTCATAAAATTTTGTTTGTTCCAAGAGAGATGAAAAATTATGTCCTTTGTTATTTTCATATATCACCTTTATCAGTACACCCAATGGTTCCCAATATGTAATGTAGCTTGAGGATGTTGATTTGGTGTTCTAGGGTGAAATGTGTAGTTTTGGAATTTCTGGACAAATGCATCATTTTCCAGCAGGTAAATGTTGAGAATCATGTTCTTGGATGTTCATTTAAACACTTGGATATTTACAAGTTGAAATGAGATAAAAAAATATAAGGTTTTATTCATAGGATTACCTAGAGCCCAATGAGGTTGGGATGTTATCCGGGTATTAGTGGATCAGTTGAAAAAATCAACCCACTTCTTAGAGATCAAGGAATTGGGCATAGTGGATTATTTTTCTAATAGTTCTGTGGATGAGGTGGCACTTATTCAAGGAGATACATGATCCATTGTCCTAGATTGGGACACACATTTTATCTCATGAGTTTGGATGGGATTATAGTATGATTTTGGCACCTAGTTATGCCTTAACACTATTTTCAAAGCCCAGATAAATGGGCAGACCGAACAGAATATCTAGATTATAGAGGATATATTTCAAGTGCGCATCTTAGACATTGAAGGATATTGGGTATAAAAACTACATTTTTATAGTTTTCCTAAAATAATATCTATTACTCTTCCATTTGTATGGATATATTTTAGGCTTTCTATGGAAGATCGTTTTGTTCTCCATTGTGCTGTAAAGAGTTCGAGGAGACTTCTATTCTTGCTCCTGATGTGGTTTTGAGCCTGAAAGAGAAATTTGAGTTTGTTCATGATAGTATTAAAGCATCATAGGATCAATAGAAGTCCTATTCTAATCATTGGAGGAAGCCATTGGAGTTCAAGGTCATGTACCACATGTTCTTAACATTTTCCTCTAAATGCGGGCAGTGGTGGTTTGTTTGAGGGATTAAGATTTATCTCAAGGTTTTTGGAAGCTTTGTGATGTTGGGGTGAGTTGTCAAGGTGGTGTATTACTTGGATTTTTCACTACCATTGGAGATGATCCACAATGTCTTTCATGCCTCTCATCTTCATCAGTATCTTCACAACGAATCCCCTGTCATTGACTAGGGAGAGTTGGATATCAAGGATGAAACAATTTTTTTGGAATGGAAAATACAAATCAAGGACCATAAGGATAAGGTGTTTTTAGGATGGACCATTCCCAAGGATGTTGTTCTATGGAGGCATAGTGGATTGGAGGAGAGTACTTTGGGGTGAGAGAAGAAATGTTTCCCAGTACATGAAGTTGTTTTTGTTTTTTGTTTTCTATGTTTTCTTATGATGTGATATTTGAATCTATTTTTATAAAATTTCATGTTTTCCTTGGTATGTGATGTTTTTGGTGTGATGTATGATAATTTACTGACATACGAACGGGGTAGAACCTAATTACTAATCGAGAGAAACTAATTTCAATGCGATTACCCCCCTTCGGGTGAGTCAGTTCGTCCCAGAGTGGATAATATATTGATATGGAGGATAGAATTCCATGATAAGTGTGTTTTATATTGTGTAATCTATTAGTTCTCACAATCGTTAGATTGAGCTGTGTGGAGGTTGATATGGTTGTACAATGTGTTTTGTGTACAGTACGGATAGTGTGTTTGGTTGGTAGTAGTGTATGAGGTATGACGAGATCCATGAGATGTATCTCACGAGGTTATTTTTCATACCCATTTTCTTTTTTGGATCAGTTTTGGATTATCAAGTGTGAGAATCATTTGAGGGGTATCTAATGTAACCATTTGTTCCCTATCAATATGTTACTATTCTTTTTTTGAGATTTAGAGGTGTTCGGGGAGGTTCTGGGAGTTTTCGGTAGAAGTTGGAGGTGAAAAAGAACTAAACTTGAGTTACTTATTGGGTAAGTGGATTGTATGATGTGAAAGTCTACTTGATTTAATTTTTATTGTTGGTTCATGTTTTTTTATAATTTTCAGTGTTTAATAAAAAATAAAATGAAGAAGTTACTCATTTTTCAGTGGAACTTGGAATCGCAAGATTACACAGCGTGTAATGGAATTACACATCGTGTAATACCCCGATGCAATGCGGTTTAAATTTTTTTTCCATCTATACCCTCATTCATTTATCCATGATTTCTTTTTTCTCACATTTAAGGTGAACCCTAGGCACCCCGATGTGCTCTATGAGCTCTTTTCCCTCCCTTAGTGATCTGTTACTAAGTGAAATTTTGTTGATTTATTGTGAATTATTATCAATTTCATGGTTAGAATCCTTCCTTTCTTCCTCTATTATAAATAGAGTGGTGCTGTTAGGTTTGAGTTTTGAGTTTGGGTTTCATTTCAAAGGATCGTTGGTGCAATATAGCTTAATCTATGGTTATTTTCATGCGGTTTTGGTTCATGGTCATTCTTGTTTTCTTTGTGGTGCACAAGAAGTTGTAAAGCTTATTGAGTTATGGTTTCCCTTATTTATTTTTATTGAGTATCATGTGGGAGGGGTTTCTTTTTTTCAACTATAGATTATGGTCATTATGTACTACTTAAAGATAAAAAATTGGTTAATTGTATTTAATTAGGAAAATAGGGTTTTATTAGAATGCTTTTATAGCTTTGATATTGATTTGTGATTTCTATATTTTATGATCTTGATGATGCAGTAAATATTGTGGTCATTAGGGGAATTTCTTGCACTAGATACATCTTCTATATTTTCTACTATAGTTATGATTGTTTTGGTAACACTCAAATGGACATTATTTAATTAATTATACTTGGATAAGGAAATTTTTTCCCAGGTATTTTGGTTTGTGTGATAACACCTCGAAAATAAAGTGGAATGTGATAAAATCCCCTTTATAAATTTTTCAAATGATATTTATGTGTGCCGTTGTGTGGTCATTCCTGTGGGGCGGAAATGTGTGGTTGTAATGGGAAATGGGGTTACATGTGTTTCATTGACCATGTTTTTTGGCATAGAGAGGTGGTTGGTTTGGATGTAGTTTTAAGGAGGTGTGGTGGTTTGTTGGTCTTGATTTTGGGGAAGTGAGGTGATGGTAGGATGGTATGTTGATCTATTTCCGATATGTGGTTCCCCTGTGATGGTGATGTGAGTTGGTTAGTTTTCTTATAAACTAATAGGTTGTGCCTGTGCACCTTTAACTATATATATGTCAACATTTTATATTCTTGTGACATCCATATACACCCCACCCATGTTGTGAACTATGATCCAAACACACACATTATTATGTAGGGGTTATCATTCGCAATGTCCCAATCAGAGCATGGATGGTTGGCCACCCTCTCTTCCCTACTCCATCTTCTGGGATTGATATGTATGGTATAGTCTGTAGTGGCTGAAGTTATATTACTGAATTATATAGTGGTTCTAATGTGGTATCCTAGTTGTCTTCAGGATGAAATAGGATGAGGTATCCCAAGTGTCTTTGGGATGAGATGTCACATGCTTTCTCAGGCTTTTTTTGGATGAGATGTGAAGTAAATTCCCAGGTTCCTTTGGGATGAGATATAATGTGTGTTGGGTCCTTGTGTGTGGTGGTGGGATGTGTTGTGAGGCCCAATTATGTGGGGGCGGGATGTGTTACGAGGCATAGGTCTGTGTGGGCATGACATGTTGTGAGGCCCACGTTTTTGTGGTCGAGATGTGTTGTAAGTCCCTGGTGTGTGCAGGTGGGATGTGTTATGACGCCCACGTGTGTTCCGGTGTGATGTGAATTGGTATATTGGGAAAAGGTGGGAGCACTAGGATGTTTCTTAATACGGAGCAGGCAGGTAATCACAGGGAAAGTGGTGTGGGTTCCCTATCAATCGATGTTCAATACATTAAATAATATTACTTTGATTGCATCATTGGGTGAGTGTGCCTTAGTGAGGTTAGAATGGTAAGTATACCTTTTTAGGTGATGTTTGGTTTTTTCATTTTCTCATAGGGGAATTAGTATAATTATTTCACTTCTTCATGAGATAATTTGGTTTTCTTACTGAGTATATTTTTATACTCACCATACCTAAATAATGATATTTTTAGGTTTCCAAGAGGATTTCACAGATCGTGTGGGAACTTACTAGCTCAGATCCTTGATAATTTTTGTGCCACTAAATGATGTTTACATTTGGGTATTTCATTTGAAGACTTTTAAATGTATCCATTCTATTTATTCATGCATATGGGATGGTTTTTAGTTTTATTTTTATATATATTTTTTTTCTTGGAGTTGTTTTTCGATGATTCATTCTTCCACTCGATCTAATTTCTTTATAAAGTATAATGTCTACTATATTGTGAGATATAGACACCCTTGGTGCTAGTCGCCAACATGGGGCCTACTAGAGGTGGGACTCAGGGGGTAATTATCTCCCTTTCGTCATTTCCAGTCCATAAGGGGTATCTTTGGAGGGAGAATATCCTAAAAATGGTACCATCTATATAGACTTTGTCTTACCATACATTAATATTTCATCATTTTTATGAATAATTATTACATTAATGAAGAAAATGCATGAGGGCCATAATATTTTAGCGAATTTGGAATCTTGGACCCAAAACAACTCATCAATAAGTGAGATATTTCATCCCCCACAATATTCTCCATAACTATTACCCTTCATAGAAAATTTTTAAATAATACATTTCTTCATAACTTGGATAAATTAAAAATGAGAAAGGGTGATCATAGATGCTCAGTAAGGCTAAAAAAGGGGATACTTTGGAATAATATGAATATGACGCTATAAGAACATGATGAAAACATTACACAACCATTAACTTAATATCAAAGATTACAAAAATGATTCACCAAATGAAGAATGGATGACTATAAGTAATGAATCATAATGAAACAAATAACATTATCCATGAGAGAAAAATAGTGGCCTAAGATTTGGTTTAGTGGAATCCACATAATCCTAGAAAATTATTTAAATGTTAGTAAAATATCACTACCAAGGGTATTATATTGTTGTGGTTTCATTACCCAAACCATCATCGTAGTTGTCAATCACTCCCAATGCCATTACAGTGACAAAGTCCCTACTGAATTGAGTTTACTTCTAATTAATGACTTACTTTTATCCTGAGATATAAATCATTACAAAACTCATTATAGGGAGATATAGGATCCACAAATTTCATAATTAAAACCATATTTGAATGAAACACAAGATTATAAACATTCATCACATCATAAACTAGGACATTATATTTGGTTTCATAAATAATTCATTATATCATAATAGCATATCCCATGAAAAGAAACGGGTTTCATGAGTGTTCCATCATGGTATAACACATAGAAGAGAAATGAAATTCATTAAACTAATTCCATCATAAACAGAAACATTTAGTTTTATGAGTAATATTGGTTTCCATGGATCATATCCGAAATTAGTAATAGGTAATAGTAATGGATGTCATATTAGATGGAAAATTATTTTGATCAATAATTTAAAAAATTTCATGATGAAAACATCCTTTTTAATTTTAAAAATACATTTTGAAAAATAGAAAATTTTGAAAATAATTTTCATTGAAATTAATCTTGATAACCTATAATGTAATATTTGATGCAATGATTGGTCATGACATCATAAAATTCTATTTAGGTCATACATGTTAAATGGAAGATTCCTTTCAAATTTTTTATTTGAAATAAAAATGGAAATTGATAGAAAAATTACCAGAATATTCATTCAAAAAAATATTTTAAATGTAAAAAATAAGGGATAAATTTAATTTTATAAATAATTGGAGGATAATAAAACATTTTTTTGAAAATATTTCGATAAAACATTGTTTTGGATGAAAACAGATTTCAGACTAAATAGATAAATAAATTCATATTTTTTTTAAAATGTATTCTCGAATTATATAATAATCAAAGAGTGTAAAATGGAAATATCACTTGAAAATATCATGAAAAAAATATTAGTATAACATTTGTGGGTTTATTGAGAGATGTATCATAATATATTACCATTAGAAACATGATCTTAAACAATCTCGTTAAATGATTAGATTATAACATAAAATATTTATAATTTTGTATCCATGATTCGTATGACACATGAAAAAATAACATAAAATGAAATTTATAATATCTTGAGGATAATTAAATTAATGATATTAAATTTAAAATATGATTTATAACACCTTGATAAATAATATAGGTTCACAATATAACGCATGTCTCATTGAAGGAAAATTGAGAAAACATATCCTACCTTAAATATTGACATCCATCGTACTTATTAAAACATCAAGTATTATAAATAAAAGGTCCAAAAAATATATTAAAAATAAATATTTATATATATCATACCATATTTTATTTTCATATGACAATTTATTACATGTTTATTATAAATTTCATGTTAATGTCATGTTTCATGCATTAACTAATTTATTTTTCGAGTTTGTATTGACTGATAAAGTTTTTAATTTCAGTTTGATAAGGATTTAATAATCTCAATAATGTTAAAACAAATAAATAAATATCATTTATATTCATTATATTTGTATTTATTGTAATCAATATCGTTTAGTGATAGAAAAAGAAATTCATTGTTCATTGAGATGGTAGGTCGTACGTATGCTTCAACGATGTTTCCTTTTTTTTATTGGATTAAAATAATAAAAATTAAATAGATTATATTATCATTCAACCATAATTTTAATTTCATATATATCATTTTTTAAAACATTTATTAATACATTCCATGTAAAGTGTGATGAAATTATATCCTTTGGGCGGTGGTAGTTCATCGTACACACGAGTGATGTTACCCTATTTCCACAAAATAGAGAGAATGAAGGTGTATGAATCTTATAATAATTATATAAAAAAATTACACATATAATATTAAAATAATAAATCTACCATTTAAACTTACATTGGAAAGATTTAATGTAAAAACAAATGACAACAGTTTGCAAGGAGGTCATCTGTCGGACACATGCATGATGATTTCTTAGCCCAATTTATGGAAGATGATATGGTTTTAGGTCATTAACATAACATAAAAAATATAATTATATGTAATAATTTTAATATATCATCATGTAATAATATAAATTTAAGGATTTTGAGTATGAAATTAAACTAAAATGTTTGTTAATGGATGTTACCTCTTCTTCAGCTATCCTGTTTAGATTTTCATAAAATCCCAATTTGGTTGGGATTTTTAAAAAAATAAGGATTATATTATGAGAGTAGATAAGTTGGGAAGTAATTTATTCAGGTATTTATTGATGAAAATGTATTAAGAGGTGTGATGAATTTAGTGGAGTTAGTTCCCTTCTATAATTGGTGAGGAGAGGCATTTTTTTAAATACCCAAAATGTTTCACTACTGGGAGGTCACACTTACCTTATGAGCCACAAATAATGATCCATAGTGTAGTAGGGGGATTTTATGGTTGATAAAGACCTACACCATAGAAAATGAACACATTTTTTATCTTTTTATTCATTAGTCTTTATGTTTATTCTGGTTTACCCTTTTCAGTTATTCTTTAACAATGACAACATATATCTTTTTATTAACATAGGCAGTCAATCCATTAAGACTAAAATTAAAATTCAATTTATTAAATAATTTTTATATACATATTATCAATACTAGGACTGATTTATTTAATAAAAAATCCAATGTGTAAGGATATATTAATTTTAACAAAGGCATGTGAAACCCCGTTTTAACCTTAATCGCGATAATTAATTATAACATATTTCACTAATAATTATTTCAAAACATAAATTTTAACCTATTGGATAATATATTTATTCTTATTAAAAATATTAAATCTATTTTTATGAATTCTATTAATAGAATTGGAATAATTAAATTTAAAATTAACCTCACAGATGTGATGAGAAATCGGGGTTTTATAGAGAAAATGCTAAAAATACTACAAAGTTTTTATATCTTATTTAATGACTAAATTTATTATAATTACTCATACAACATTAATTAATTAAGAATTGAGATAATTTTTATTCAAAACCAATTTAATATATAAATTTACATTATAAATAAATAATATAAAAATGAAGTTTTCAATTAAAATTCATTATTTTTCACTATTCATAAAAATTGAAACTTTTTAGAAAAATCCAAAATATACAAAATAAACTAATTTTAATATGATTATTTCAAATAATTTTTTTATCATGTAAGATTTATAATGTTATTAAAAAATAATTTCATTATTATACACAGATGACATAATGAATTTTTTTTGAGAAAATAGTATTTATTGAAATGTATAAACACTCTATCGAAATTATTTTATTTTATTAAAATTATGTATAATTCATATGAAAAAATTATAAAAATTATTTAAATATTAGTTTGAATTATTCATATATCTATGTTTGACTGATTTGTTATAACGATCACATTAGAACAATAATAGAAAAAATATATCCAAATTTTGATAGAATTACGTGTCCTGTGTAGTGATAGATAAATCAGGGTTTCATGTAATACAAGATTGAAATGATTATGTGAATAATTTATGCTAAGAAGGTAAATTATTTTATTTGAAAAAAATTATTCAGAAATAGTTGGTTTGTTGCATCATTAATCTCACCATGTTTAACAAGGTCTTGTTCTTCCTTTCACTTACCTTGTTCAACATAGGTGTATAAGGATGAGTGGGTTGCGAAAAAATACCAAAATCTAATAGGTTTTCAAAGATCTCTCGATTATGATATTCTCCACCACGGTCCAATTAGAGTTTCAAAATCTTCTTACCAAGTTTGTTCTCAAATTCATTCTTATATTATATAAATTTTATAAAGGAATCTGAATTATATCTCATTAACTATGCATATCCCTGTATAATAAAGTCACTGATAAATGTTATAAATTATGAGTACCTACACATTTCTGTAATTGGAAATGGTATATACACATCCGTATAACCTAATTACAAAATATTTTTGTCCCTTTCCCCTTTTCCATTAAATGGGGATTTAGTCATTTTCCTTATAAAAATGTATGGCATACAGTAAGTGGTTTTAGGACAAATGAATCTAAATATCCATATTGTTTTAATTTTGAAAAATATTTTCATTTATATGACATATACGGTGATTCCAAATTTGGGTGTGGTATGAGTCATGCGAAAATGTTTTTTTAAAATATTTCCATTACTTGGTTCATGTAGTCTAACACATAAAGTATATTACTTAACCATTCCATAATGTAAAATTGATATCTTAATTAAAGTAGAAAATTTTATTCACCAAATTGAAAATAATAACATATGAATCTAGACATGGTAAATAAATAAACATTTTTTAACAAATGGAACATAATAATACCCTTTAAAACCAAGATAATTCAATTTGGAAACATGAGTCGTTAGTACCTAATAGCAACATTAGAAATTTTATTACCGTTATCTTCTTCATAGATCTACCCCCCCCCCCCCCCCCCCCGAAAATTATTTTGTATCTACATGATTCATATATTTTAATAAGTATGTGAGGACTACAATATATTTCTAATACCCAATTTGTAGAAAAATATAAATTTTAGTGGATAACAAACATACCTTAAGATTCCACTTTGTTCTTGTAGGGATAATTTTTTCTTGGTATCCCATATTCCCACTTGAGAAATAAACATCATTATATTCTTTTTTATTCTCCTTTATCTTACTCATCTTAGAAGGGTGTAGAGAATAATCATATGCATTGGATATTTTCTTTTGGCATTTCTACATTTTGAACATATTGATTGAATTTTTTTACGCTTCGTCTTCTAATCCACTTGGAAAATAAGATTCAGAATATTTAGAAGATAATTCTCAAATAAATTTATATTAACATTCATAATCATAGTGGAGAATATATGAGGGATTGATTCTAGAATGTTATTGATGCCCAATACTTCAGGGAGTTTAAACCCTAGAACCTATAGCGCTGAATGTAGCCACTTATGTTGACTACTTGAGGCTACAATGTGGATCCCTCTCCCTTATTTCTCTAAAAGTGGAACCTAGAAAACCCAAATCATTTCTATCTAAATCTTTCCTTGTAAACACCATGGAGGTTCTCAAGAATTCCATTAACATCCATTATTTTTTAAGACATCATAAATCACTATAAATATATTAAATCATCATACATAGAATGTTGATCGCATCATTAAATTGTTTTTCATAGATATGGAACCCTTCACCCCTCACCACCATGGGAGGTAGATCAAGCCTTTAATATTCTAGCACTTAGATTCACATGTATGGTGTAGAATAACCTGAAGGAATCTAAAATACTCTTGGATTTTATGACCTATTGGAGGTTATATTTCACCAATATTGATCATAGGGATATTGTGGATGATGATCATTGAATTTTATTATAAAATTAAAAATAGATTATTATTACTTCTTTTCAGTGTTATAAATTATGTACGAAAAAAAATAAATTATTTTATTAATTCTTCCACTATTTTATCAAGACTCAATATCCCTCACCATTGATCTTGGAATGTGTATTTTATATAAAAATACAGAGGAAATGACCCCCATTACTCTATTACTAATCCTGACATTCCCTAAAAACCACCTAAAAGTAATTACGAAGGCTGTATTTCCAGCTATTGTAGAGACCTGAAGCTTGACATACATGGACATTACATTACATTTGCAGAATAATTAACACATAACAAAACCAGACACCAAAGGACTGTAATAGTTTAGTGTCTTTGGAAACTCGGAACATAATCCTTTAATCGTTGTGAAATATTTTCAACATCTCCCATAAAGATCTTCCCCATTTTGTTTTCTTACCTAATACCTTTCATTAGATCCAGGGGAAAATAAAACATATAAAGGGTGAGCTCAAATGCTTAGTAAGGGTAAGCATGGATAAAAGAAATCATATACAATTGAACTTAAAAACATGAACATAATGTTTAAACATCAAAACTTTGTGCAATGACATAAAACATGGCGGTACATAAGGCAGAAATCATAAAGAAACATTAATCATGATAAAATATCATGGGAATAAAACATTTTATTGAGGCAACCATTAAGCACATGATATTATTTCCATAGTAGCCAAGGAATTGCGGCCAAGACCATCTTAGTGGACAAAGTCCCTTTCTGAATCGAGTCCACTCCTCATTCCAGTCCTGTATTACTGAACCAGATTAACATACCGTATCAGCCATGTATATCTCATGAGATATAAATCTTTACCCAATGCATTGGAGGGAGATATATGTCCCACTAATCTCATAATGAAATCATTCTTACATGTGCCACAACATAAACATAAATCATTCATCATAACCCAAAGAATAAAGTGGATTTCACAAACATTATCCCAATATAACATAATCCATACAAAACAAATGGATATCATTTCATTATAAGAAAATTTAAACCATGTAAATCATAGAGACATTATACTTTAATCATACACATATGAAATAATGTCATATTATATGAAAAAATGGTTTTGATAAAACACTTGAAATGACTCCTTGAGGAAAATATCCTTTCTTCTTAAAAATCAATTTCTTTTCACAAAATACCATGAAATTTTAAAAGAAAGTGATTTTTTTGAAAATAGTCATGATATATTTTGGAGTAATCTTAATGAAAATAAGGCTTTGTAAAACCGTAAAAATCCGTTCACACTGTATAAGTTAAAAATAACATTCTCCTCGTACTTTTGTCAAAAAAGTCAAAAAGTACCTCGTATGGTAAAAAAAAGAAAGATTCCTTACATACAATGTAGTAAAAGCAAAAAATGGTTAAATATGACTTTAAACATACATGAAACCATTTTTAGGAAACATGGACATGGATGATAACAATAACCCCAGTAAATACTTACAAATAAACAATCTCGGATAAGAACGAGATTGGAATAGTTATCCCTTAACTTACGTCTGATATGCTTTATATGTATCCGAACCTCCAGTATAATGATTTAAAAAATGTCATTAACTTATTACAGAATCATATTCTTGTTATGATATCATATACGGTTCACTTATGACTTTATATTACCCGTTATTTTGTAAATTCCTTGTTAAAGCAGCATTTTGGGTAAAATCGTTTCATTTGTCATACGTGTTTCAACTTGTTGTTCTTTATATTATTACTTATATAATGATTTAAATAATTCCATAATGTAGAACATGATTTATATATAATATATATTCAGAATATACATATATATTGATAGATCAATAAATGGAATGAAATACACCGTTCCTGGAGACGGTAGGTCGTACGTATGCATGAACGCTTTTTTCCTTTACTTATTGACTTGAATGGAAGTAAGTAGAAGAAATAGATATATATGTTTATATATACATAAATATAGTAGCTTTATCATTTCATATATTTCATTATTATTGCTTATATATACTTTAGAATCATTCTTGAATGGTCAACATGGAGAATGAATCTCATCACGTCGTGGAGACAGTAGTCCGTACGTACGTACGAGTGATGATATCGTTATAATAATTATTGAATTGAATTGGGGAGGATGATACAATATATCAGAATCAGTATGATGTTATACTAACTATGTATATTTATTCGTTACACCATTATTCCCATCCAAGTAAGGTGGTCTTGGAAAAACAGATTACACCACGGCATGGAGACGGTATTCCGTGCATAAACACGCGCGGTGATTTCATTTTCCGTAGGATGGATAGAAGGTGAAATGAGGTTGTTTCATATTTATAATAACATATTAGTATATTATTGATACTTATGTTATTACTTTATAATGAAACAACTAAAGAAGTAGAAGTTGAAGAAGAAAGAGTCTTGAAAGAATCGGTAGAAGAGATTACCTCTTCTTCGACGCACCTCCTATAAACATCTTCGTAGGGCAGGGATGGTATTTTGAGAAGACCAGAACCAATATGATATAACTATATAGGTTTTGAAGAGGAATTGGCAGGTTTTGGCCGAGCTTCAAGGCTCAAAAGGGTGTGAAGAGAAGAGGGAAGGGGTACCCTTTTTATAAGGGAGGAGAGGGGCACCTTTGAAAAAACATAAAATATTATTTTATAATAAAGTCATATTTGATTTTTAATATATTCAAATTGATAAATTTAAAATATAAGGTGAGTATGGGTCTAAATAATATCAACCAATAGAATTTAGACAAGTTTAGGTTTCTATTTTAACCATATCATTTAGATTAAACTTTAAGTTAGATAATTTAACTTTTACCGTGTCTTTTTTTTCTTACACTATAACGTTAATAAACAAACTATAACACGACAAACGAACCCCAAGTTGTATATTATTAATATATTTAACTTTATCTATGTCATTTTTTCAATACTTAGATTTTTAGGAATCAAATAACAATTAATAATATAATATTTTTTAAAAAAACTATTTTATGTCAATTTTGACAATATTTGGTAATTGATTTTTGTGAAAATCATAACAGAATGATTAGTTCGAAAAAATATAATTAAATAAATACTAACATGTCATATTAACTTATAAAATTATAGGAATTCATAAAAAGTCTCAAATTACATTTATTTGAGTATTTATAACATCAGGTAGGTTAATATTTCATTAATATAATAATTACTGCATCATCATTGTGTCATAAATAAATTAAATTATTTACTGTCCAAAAAATATAAAAAAAATACCATTATGTAGGAAATTGTTTTATATTTATAATGAATATTTATAGTCGAATTTATCTTATGTATAACCCTATATTAAAAATGTTCTATTTATTAAACATTGATTTTAACTAATTTAACTATTCTCTAAATAAATTAATATTAAATGTCCAAATCTAATCCAAGTGGGCCTAAATGGTCATATGATTTTACTAAGGTTGTTTTTGGTCGAATTAAACTTATCCAATAGAATTTGGATGTGTGGTACGGTAATAATAATATCATTTTTACCCTTAATTACCCTATTTACTTTTAACCGTGGTAAAAAAAGTAAAAAGTTACTATTCAGAAAAATTATTTTCATCTCATTGAAAAAAAATTTAGTCCTTGATATTAACCGTGTCTCTCTGATTTTAAAAATTCCACTCACAGAAACGGTAAAATTATATTTTAAGTAAATTTCCAAATTCTCCTAGGAGGTGGGTAAAAGATGGTGAAAAGTTCAATAAAATTTTTATATATCTAAAATTACTATAAAATGACTCCAATGAATTACTTTGAACTTATATAGGTATTATGTATCAATTTTGACCTAAAATAAAATTAAATAAAATAAATAATTATTTAAATAAAAAGGCGGTTTTTAAACAGTAACATAGTGTTTTCACTATTCATCAAAAATTGAATGTTTTCAGAAAAATACCAAAATTTCACCCTTGGCCAATTTAGATATTCCAAATACAAAAATCAAGTCCATTTTTAAATATAAAATTTATAAAATTTCAAAAAGTGGGTATTACTATTCATAACAGCTAGTTCATAATAATATATTAATAAAATCTCGTTTAGTGAAACGCGGTATTGCGTACTACACACACTATCGAGGAAGGTCTTAATTGCATGTAATGCAAGCCATGTCCGGGCTACATGTAGTGAATGGTCTGTTTAATGTTGTGTATAACATAATCAAAACTTTTTTCATTTATACATCAATCAAAATCTATACATAATGTTGTGTAGAATAATTTCCACAAAACGAACATGAAATTATGTATAACACGAGCCAAGAATAGTGTTGCGTATACTGTAAGCTAATACGGTGTTATGTATTGTACAAGATAATCTTGGTGTAGTGTATAATAGAAGACATCAAAGAAATTAAAAATAATCTATCTCACCAAATCTCAGGGTGTTACATTATACCCCCCTTAAAATGAATTTCTCCCTCAAAATTCGTCAGGGCTATAAATTGTTTATTACTTAAAAGTTTCTTTCAACGAATTCCACATCGTAAAATGGAATACTAAAACTTGCTTTTGAAAAATGAACATTAGAAATGAAAAGAATTCCCAAAGTAACTCATCACTTGGGTTCCCACATAAGAGATCATAGGTGAAAATATGGATATGGAAGAGAAATCTAACTGTCATGTTTTGATGGAGTGTTCTAGAGAACAGGGCTATTAAAAATCCAACAGTCACAAAGCCATAAAATTGTGATGATCTAAGGTACCATCTGATTCATCGGATATGAGAGCACTAGGACAAGATTTTTTTGTTTCTAAGATCATTTCACTAAAGTTAAAGAATTTTTGAATTAAAATAAATACTTACTTAATTTTGGTACAATATTATTATTTCTCATGCCTTGAACAATATCCACTTCATATATTAAAGAATGTAAGTTGAATTTTTCTTCTGTGAACTGTTAGCAGATCATGCGATAGAATGATAGGAAATTCCATCTATCTCAAACATAGGGTTAGAAAATGTTATATACATAAGTCCATATATGGTGAGATTAATAAAATATAGTTCCACAATGGACTTATACTTCATATATCATCCTTCTTAATAAAATAAAACTAGTTTCTACAAACAAGGGACTTCCTATAGGCTAGTGGTATTTGATAAAGGCATGTCACACTTCGGTTGTGGGTTCGATTCCCACAACCTTGTCTGACGGGACAGGTTGTCGCCCATTCTGCAGGTTGTACCTTTTCTTAAACTACAGAATTATAACATTAGATCAATAATATCGAAAAAATTTATAGCCTTAAACAATACTAACTTATGTTCAACATAATCCATTCCAATATTTAGGTGTATCCAAAATACTTCTTTCCAAACTCAAAGTATAAAGAGAATGATTACTAAAAAGGTCATATAACAAGCACATGAATACCATAATTTAGCCCTCATATATCTTGTTGGTCACATTCCAATCATGTGAATAACTTAATCATTTATTCTCTTGAAATATGAATACCCATTGAACCTTATTGAAAACATGAGTGCTTTCAAAAGTTAACTCTTTCCTCATACCAAAATCCAAAAATTATATATACTCAAACCATGAAATAACCATGTCCTTATATCAGTCATGAGCTCATGAATACTTTCAAAAATATTATTTTCTCCTAATCCATTCATTATGCACATATCATATTCTTTCCAAAAATATCTGAATAACCTTTCATGTTTACCGGTACCATTCAACATATACTTTCAAATAATTTAGGAAAAACAATAGTGTGACAATACATAGATGAATCTTTATTCCATAGTACCATTATGTATACAACATAACATAAACCATTCAATTACCTTCTTAAAACATTGAAAAAGCCTTAAGACTTCTTTCATCTCATATATCATTTGTAGTCTCCTCATCATCATCCACATAAATACTACCCATATGACCATGCTGATTCTCTTCATGTGATTTTCCCTTAGGGAATTGGTTTTCATAATATCCATACATTCCACATTTAAAACATCTAATCATTGTCGATGTCGTAGAAATACCATAATCCTTCTACACGGTGTTAACTGGACCTTTTCCTTTTCACATACTAGATTTGTGTCCTTCTTTTCTTCTCCCAAATCATCTTCCAGTTCCTTTGAAACATTTGCCTTGATGCCTCTTCCCACATAATTTACATGAGAGAAATTGATCTATCTTTCCTCTATGCTCATCATGAAACTCCATCTTTCTCTTATTATCTGAGTCGGGAAACATACCAAAGTTGAGATTATTGATCATATTATGAGATTACTGATTAGTCATAATAACAATGTTTGGACATCCAAATCCCGTTTCATTTGGTTTCTCAGGAATAATATCATTCCATTGTCCAATATATCCTCCATTACCGTGAATCTTCCTGTTCTCAGCCGTTTTCTAAAACCCAAAAAGAATAGTGTGAGATGAAAAAATAATAATCAAGGGGGTCTACCATCAATATTGAACATCTTATGTTAAATTCTAAGATCGTTACCATAATTCTAGGACTTTAACCTATACATATACCTATCCTTAGGGACATCCCTAGACATACCTTGGAAATATCTCTAGAGATTTGACTAAAGTTTTCGGATCCTAGTTTCCAAAGGATAACTAATCCTTCACTATGATACCAATTGTAGAGACCCAAAGCTTGACGTACATGGAAATTACATTACTTTTGTGGAATACTTAATATATAACAAAACTAGGCACCAAAGGACCATAATAGTTTAGTGTCTTTGGAAACTCATAACATAATCTTCTAATCGTGGTGAAATATCTTCAAAATCTCCAATAAAGATCTTCCCATTTTTGTTTTCTTACCTAAAACCTTTCCTTAAATCCTAGGGAAAAGAAAACATATAAAGGGTGAGCTCAAATGCTCACTAAGGGTAAGCATTGATAAAATATAACAAATCATATACAATTGAACTTAAAAACATGAACATAATGTTTAAACACCAAAACCTTGAGCAATGACATAAAACATGGAAGTACATAAGGCATAGATCATAAAGAAACATTAATCATGATAAAATAGCATGGGAATAATCCATGTGATTGTGGAAACCATTAAGCACATGATATGATTTCCATAGTAGCCAAGGAATTGCTGCCAAGATCATCTTAGTGGACAAAGTCCCTTTCTGACTCGAGTTCACTCCTCGTTCCAGTCCTGTATTACTGAACCAGATTAAGTTAACGTTCTAGACATTTCTATCTCATGAGATATAAATCATTACCCAATGCATTGGAGGGAGATATAGGTCCCACCCATCTCATAGTGAAATCATTCATACATGTGCCACAACATAAAAATAAATCATTCATCATAACCCAAAGAATAAAGTGGGTTTCACAAACCTTATCCCAACATAACATAATCCATATAAAACAAATGGATATCATTTCATCATAAGAAAAGTAAAACCATGTAAATCATAGAGACCTTATACGTGAAACATACACATATGAAATAATGTCATCTTAGATGAAAAAAATGGTTCTGATAAAACACTTGAAATGAATTCTTGAGGAAAATATCCTTTCATCTTCAAAATCAATTTATTTTCACAAAACGTCAAGAAATTTTAAAAGAAATAGATTTTTTTGAAAATAGTCATGAAATATTTTGGAGGAAACTCCATGAAAATAAGGCTTTCAAAAAACCGTAAAAATCTGTTCACGCCGTATAAGATAAAAATAACATTCTCCTTGTACTTTTGTCAGAAAAGTCAAAAAGTACCTCGTATGGTAGAAAAAAGAAATATTCATTACATACCATGTAGTAAAAGTCAAAAATGCATAAAAATGAATTTAAACATTCATCAAAACATTTTTAGGAAACATGGACATAGATGTTAACAATAACCCCAGTAAATACTTATGAATAAACAATCTCCGATAAGAACGAGATTGGAATAATTATCCCTTACCTTATGTCCAATTTACTTTGTATGTACCTGAACCTCCTGTATAATGATATAAATAATGTCATTGACTTATTACAGAATAATATTCATTGTTATGATATCATATACGGTTCACTTATGACTTTATATTTCCCGTTTTTTTGAAAATTCCATGTTAAAGCAACATTTTGTGTAAAATCATTTCATTTGTTGTACGTGTTTAAACTTGTTTTTCTTGATATTATTACTTATATACTGATTTACATAATTCCAAAATGTAAAACATGATTTATATATAATATATATTCAGCATAAACATATATATATATGATAGATCAATAAATGGAATGAAATACACCATTCATGGAGACGGTAGGCCGTAGGTACGCATGAACACTATTTTCCTTTCATTATTGACTTGAATGGAATAAGTTGATGATATATATATATATACATAAATCCACTATATTTATAAGGTCATATATTTCATTATTTTTGCTTATATGTAATTTATAATCATTCTTGAATGGTTAACATGGATAATTAATCTCATCACATCGTGGAGACTGTAATCCGTACGTACGCACGAGCGATGATATCATTCCCATAATTATTGAATTGAATTGGATTGAATGATACAATATATCAGAATTAGTATGATGTTATAATAACTATGTATAGTTATTCTTTACAACATTATACCCATCCATGTAAGGTGGTGTTGGAAAAACAGAGTACACTACGGCGTGGAGACGGTATTCCGTACGTACGCACACACGGTGATTTCGTTTTTTGTAGGTTGGATAGAAGGTGAAATGTGGTTGTTTCATATTTATAATAACATACCATTATATTAGTGATACTGATGTTATTACATTATAATTAAACAACTAAATAAGAAGAAGTTGAAGAACAAATAAGCTGGAAAGAATCGGTACAAGAGATTGCCTCTTCTTCGACGCACCCCCTTTAAACTTCTTCTTAGGGCACTAGAGTCGGTCTTTTGAGAAGACCAGAACTTATATGATATAACTATAGAGTATTAGAAGAGTAATTGGTAGGGTTTGGCCGAGATTCAAGGCTCAAAAGTGTGTGAAGATAAGAGGGAAGTGGTGCCTTTTTTATTAGGGAGGAGATGAGCACCTTTGAAAAAACATAAAATATTATCCATAATAAATTCATATTCGGTTTTTAATAGCTCCAAATTGATTTATTTAGAAGATAAGGTGGGGAAGGGTCTAACTCCTATCAACCAATGGAATTTAGACAAGTTTAGGTTTCTATTGTAACCTTATCATTTAGATTTTACTTTAAGTTAGATAATTTATCTTTTATCATGTCTCCTTGTTTTCTTACACTTTAAGGTTATTAAACTTACAATAACAAGCCAGAAAAACCCCAAGTTGTTTATTATTAATATATATAACCATAGATAAGTCATTTGGCCAAACCATAGATTTTTAGGAATAAAATAAAAATTAATAAAAAAATATTGTTTTTAAAAACTATTTTATGTCAATTTTGACACTATTTGGTAATTGATTTTTTTTTGAAAATCATAACGAAATTATTAGTTCGAAAAACATTAATTTAATCGTTACTAACATGTCATATTAACCTATAAAATTAGTGAAAATCATAAAAAATTTCAAATTACATTTATTTGAGTATTTATAACATCAATTATGTTAATATTTCATTAATAAGATAATTACTTCATCGTTATTGTGTCATAAATAAATTAAATTATTTAATTTCTACAAATTGTAAATAAAATATCATTATGTATGAAATCTTTTTATATTTATAATTAATATTTACAGTCTAATATATCTTATGTATAACCTTATATTAAAAATGTTTTTGTTATTAAAATTTGATTTTTAATATTTTAACTATTCGTTAAATAAAATATTATTAGATGTCCTAATCTAATCCAAGTGGGCCTGAATGGTCATATTTTATTCCTAAGGTTGTTTTTTGTCGAATTACACTTATAAAATAGAATTAGGACATGTGTTAGTATAATAATAATATCATTTTTACCCTTAATTACCCTATTTACTTTTAACCGTGGTAAAAAAAGTAAGAAGATACTATTCACCAAAATTATTTTCATCTCGTTGAACAACATTTTAGTCCTTGATATTAACTGTGTCTCTTGGATTTCCGAAATTCCACTCACAAAAGTTGTAAAATTAAGTTTTATGTGAATTTCCAAATTTTCCAAGGAGGTGGGTAAAAGACGGTGAAAGATTCATTAAATTTTTTATATATCTAAAATGATTATATAATGACCTCAATGAATTAATTTCAAGAAAAATAGGTATTTTGTATCAATTTTGACCTAAAATAAATTTAAATAGAATAAATAAATTATTAAATAAAAAGTCGGTTTTTAAATAGTATCCCAGTGTTTTCACTATTCATCAAAAATTGAATGTTTTCAGAAAAATCCTAAAATTTCACTCTAGGCTAATTTTGATATTCAGAATCCAAAAATGAAGTCCATTTTGAAAGATAAAATTTATAAAATTTCAGAATAGTGGGTATTACTATTCATAACGGCTAGTTCATAATAATATTATAATAATATCTCATTTAGTAAAACTCGGTATTGCGTACTACACATGCTATCGAGGAAGGTCTTGATTGCGTGTAATGAAAGCCATGTCAGGGATACATTTAGTGAAATCTTTTTTTAGTGTTGTTTATAATATAATGAAAACTTTTTTCATTTATAAATTAAACAAAATCATTACTTAATGTTGTGTAGAATAATTTCCACAAAATGAACTTGAAATTGTGTATAACACTAGATGAGAATAGTATTGCGTATACTGCAAGCTAATACAATGTTGTGTATAGTACAAGATAATCTTGGTGTAGTGTATAATATAAGACATTAAACAAATTAAAAATAATCTATCTCACAAAATCTCGGGTTGTTATAGCTATGGATTTATAGTTCCTTGATCCACCAAGTGGATTCTACTATCCTGTAATCCTAACATGGATTTCCTCAACACATGCCTCCAAATTAGTAATAAATACAATTTTACCAATAAAATCAATAAATATTTGGTACTCTCAACCCAAAAACCTCATGAGAACTCCCTAAAAAATGTAAGTTTCTATACATTTACCATTTTCAACAGTTAGTTCTATAGTTTCATTCCCAGTGCTGTTATTGAAGGTAAATTCTAACATAATATTACTTTAAGGGATTTTAATTATTTTATGCTGAAAATTTATCAAGTTGTTATCACTTACATGTCTTGTTAGTTTTAAGTGGATGTTACATGATTAATTAAACATGTTGGATAAAACATTTATGAATAATTCATTTATTTAATATCCTTATTTTCATATTAATTAAACTATTTGGGTTACCTTCATCAAATAAATAATTAAATGACTTGTTCATCAAATAAATAATTTCAAAGAATAAGATAAATAAATAATTAAATGACTTTCTCATGAGATTATCTATGTATTTATTTAATTAGTGGACATTAAATCTACTTTTACCCTAGGGAAAATATTTCTTATTGATGGTCTGGGCAAGAGTTCCATCATTCCACATTTTCGCCGGTTTATTACCTGAGTTAGCCTCAAAATGGTTCCATATTTAACTACCCCCATTTGACTTTGGATAATACATTAATTACATGTATTTATAACTCACTATAAGTGAGGATATCCATAGGATTATTTAAAAGGGATTAAATAAATAACCATGGACATGCACGTCCTACATAATAATGGAGGGAGGGAATAATCACAAGCCTTTATTTAATATTAAATAATTGGAAACCAATATAATAAATTAAATACAATAAATTAAAAATCATAGATTGGTCTTGTTCCAAATCATCATCAGTCATATATGAAAGGAATACAGAAATTTTAATAGCTAGAATTCATTTTCCATTTGATTATTTATTTCTAATATAAACCCAATTGAATCAATCAATCAATCAATCAATTAATTCCCATTCAACTTACTGGTTATCAAACCATAATTTTAAACACCCATCATTTACATAATTTAGGGAAACTAAACTATAGAAAAATTAATGAAATATTTATTACAATAAATAATTGATAATTTGAAAATCTTTAAAACCATTATTAAGGTGTCAAACATAGAATGTTGTGCTAGTAAATAAGTTATGGTTTTAATGGTGTAATTTTTCAATTTAATGTAACTTTAAATTCATTCATTTAATGGGATACTACACGGTGTGTACAAACTAACTACACATCTTGTATCTTGGTTTTGGTGTATACATGGTACACACTTGGCTCTCCAACATATTCCTTAGTCAGGATACATGGTGTGTATATGACACATACATGCCATGTGTCCACTTTATGTGTACCCAAGATACTTTTCTGGTTCCTCAGAATGTATCTCGAAGTATAAAATGACTTCTCTAATCCACCTACACATCGTGTTGTCAAAATACCTCATGGTCGTGAAACCCCAAGAATGACTCTGTGTGTTCTCGGGTGAGATAATACATGACATGTGGACTCCTGGAACACACAATGTATCTCTACATTTGCATGTCTAGATAAATTATCATGTATCTCATACATATGAATTATTAAACTATACATCGCGTACCTAGAATACACATCGTTTATATCTTAAATTCTCATGGTTTTCTATCTCATATGACTTATCCATGAACAAAAAATACACAGATTGCCTGATTTACACTGCAAACCAATGTAGACTAAATAGTGTGTATATTTTATACATGCCCTACAATATGATTACCATATTCTTGGTTTTCTGATAGGCGCAATAAATACACCATGTGTAATTCCTTCGTGGAATGTGGTATATCACGCTGAATGGCCAAGTGAAACATACTATGGTACACAACATGTACTTCAGAGTACATGCTTTGTAATCCTGCCTTCTGGCCAATAATTTGGCAGTTCCCAGTGGTGTATCTCATTGTTCTTCATATTTTCTTAGAAAAATAAGAAACTGAAACACTAAACGAACAACATTAATATGTAAAAGAATGTTAATTCAAATCAGACTAAAAAATGAATAACATTAAATGAAAATATATCCAAAATTGCGTAAAGATAAACAATCAAATATATAATTGTAATTTTAAATGTGAATCATCTGATAGAACTTTTTGGTTTAGGGTATAGTAGAAGCATGTATAGGTGGGTGATATATTATAAATTATTTTAATATTTCTATACATGAAACCATGAGAGAGGATCCACATCAAATTTATAACTGATTATTTATATCGAAAGAATGTAATTACCTTATCTTATGTTTCTTTCTTTGATGTCAATGTATATCATCATAAGAACCCTTTCATATTTCATTTATTTCATTGTGTTGATCCAAAGATAGAATCCAAATAGCGGGGATCCACACATTCACCGTTGGTCTTCAAGTAGTGCCTAATAATCTCCGGTTTCTAGCACAGGGAATCAAAATTCTTATATATTTAATTATTGTTTAGTAATCATTCTATCATGTCCAAATCACTCTAGAGACTCTCATTCATGAGAGGTAGATAGATGTAGGATTCGAAATATAATTGGTTGTACACAACAATTATCTATTATAGATTACCTAGACAATATCCATAACATGTTATTTATAAAGGGATGGTTTTGGTTAGAATATTCTTTTACTGCATAATGGCCTTTAACAAAAAAAAAGCATTTAATAAACACCCCAGTAATCATAATAATAATAATATTATTTTTTGGAATGAACCCACAAGAAATAGTTATAAATAATTTTTATAATCTCATGAATAATTATTTATCACTAGACACCAACTCAGTCCATTGAAACACCTCTATATTTATTAAATAGCCAAATAAATATTTAATTAATATACATCATTCATCAATAAATATGATCGATTGAGAGAACATAAACAAAATTATTCTTTATCCTTGAGAATGAATTTTATTAAATTAGTTATATTAAATTAAAATTTAAAAGATATCATCACAAAAAACACTTAGTCTATGAACCTATAGTATTATTTATAATTGTCATTAGTTTGGATTTTGAATATTACAAGGTCGATGTCTACTATTAGGTCAAGGAATCCAAGATAAATAAATTAATTTTTAATGAAAAAACAAAAAATGAATGCTCACTCTATAATATAATCCCTTTTTCGCAATATATCATCTTACTGGTTGCAGATCTATTTCACCAACCTATTTTCTAGATATGCATTTTTTTGAATATATGAAATAAATATTTTATTAAACCATAGGCATGTAATTTAATGTGATGGTTCTATTCTAATAAAAGGGTTGAGATAGTAGCTTCCAAAAATTTGTAATGTAAAATACTTCTTCATTTTATCTATTAATGACATACCACTGATCATGCACCTAATGTATCCAACTTCCCTATGAACTTCAATCATCATGTTTTATGAAATAATTTTTTTTATTTGAGTAATAACATGCATTAATAGAAATATAAATTTAAAAATACAATGACACATTGTCTCATATAATAATATATAATGATGAATAAACATATAGAATTTATAATGTTAGTTTTTTTCTCATGAGTTCTCCCCTTGGAGATTACCAACTGTAAACTTCTTGAGATGAAGCCTTATCCTCTTATGAGTGCATGCACACGATAGACTATAAATAATGTGTCCCATAATCGTCTGTTATCCAACCAATGAAAATTATTTAATAATATTTTAATAGCCCTACAAGGTTCTCATTATAGTGGGAAACTTCTATGACCATATATATGTAACATATATTATATGAAAATCACATTAGAGTCAAGTATAACAATGAAAAATATATAATCATATGTTTTTATAAATATTAAATACATCAAATATTTTTGTAATAAGAAGTAAAAATGGTCGGTCCAAGGAGACCAACTCTAATAGTCATATTAGGTGTATGAGAGTGTTCAAAAAATTCTATCAACTAATCACGATACATATCACCATTATCTGATGATCTACCAATAAATGGATCATTATCATGGTGATGAACAACAAATTTAGCTCTATCATTAGCATCAAAATCACTAGGCACAGTCTCAACGGGCCTTTCCCCAGGAACAAGAACAGTTGTTTCAAAAAAACTATTTATCTTGTTAAAATACTTTAGAAACCCAACCAACTTCAGAAACATGGCACTATGAAGCCTCTTATACTTTATGTCTTACTAAGTGAATCTCAAGATAAAATCTAGTACCCACTCTCGCAACCACTCCCATAGGAGCCACCATGTTGACAGGTGTCTCATCGCTAGGTAGTGAGGTTTGAAATAGCACATACCAAGTCACACATACCTGACCTATTGGCTTCTAGGAATATGAAACAGATTATTACAAGGTACAATAGATCATAAAAAATAGTATACTTAGTGTTACTCTTACGAAGCTTCACTATATATCATTCATTAATATCCACTTATTTTCTTTTCGTAAATAATGAGATTAGTCTTCAATAATGATAATAGTTCATCTTACCCTATTCATTGAAAAAATGATTCATGAGGTGCATCATATACCATGGAATGCCAACTTTGGGAATTTTATAATAACATACAAAAAATACATGTCTTTAAAATGAACCTTTTCTATCTCACAGTCTCTATAAACTATATCATTTTGCATAGGCTTGTGAAAATGGAATTCTATTTAACTGGAAAATCATTCATAGTATTCTTATGAAAACAAAATTGTGTGTGGTAAAAACATGAAAAACTCTATCGGTCCAACTGAGATTATAGAAAATAAGTTCGAACGAAAATTCGACACCCCTCATGGGGAAAATGAAACATCTTATCAATTTCAACATATCATTGCCTTTCAATTCATATATGGAAAAACTAAGTCCTATGTTTGGCTAAACTAGAACTCCGCATTCCCCATGAGCTCAATTACCTCATCCTAAAATAAAAAACATAGTTTCTTTTCGTGAAAGTAAAAATTCAAAATGAGAAACTCAAGTAATTTCTTCATCTACATTTTGGATGAATTCATACAAGCCATATCAATGGCATTTCAAGTTTTTAACATTCGTAGTACACTTCCTTGGGATTTCTTGGATGAACAATTACTTCCTTTATCACATCACTTTGAATTTATCCTCGAAAACAATGTTAGTTGATGGTAGAGTGAATATCAAGAGGCTTATGGATATGGATTAGATTTGTGAAGAATATATTTACATTAATGGAATAAGATTCGAGGGCCATTTATTTTAGGCCATGGAGTCGATTTCCAATGTACTTACATACCCAATCGGGTTTTGGGTCAATTCTAAAAGAAGAAATATATATATAAACATAATATAAAATAAATAAATTATATTTACCAGACATGAAACATTTAAACCAATAATATATAATTATTAAATCATTATATGTCATAAAAAATATTACTAAATAGTGCACACATTAAAATATGAGGATATAAAAAAATTAAAAATTCATTTCAATTTGAATAATTACAATTCCATAATGATAAAATAAATATGTTCACATGTAAGGGTATTATTAGAAATATCTATTAACTTATTCTTAATAGAGATAAATTCAAGAGTAATTTCATCTTTTTTAGCGTAATCTCACAATAAATGATGCCTTAAATCTATATTATTTTTGTATAATTATTTATTATATTATTTTATATGTTTATTGCACTATTTTTATCATACATGATTTATATATGTTTATAATTGAATATAAAATATATTAAGGTTTGATTTAAACACAATACATCTGAAATAAAACTACAAAGAAAAATATATTAGTCTTCCTTATCTTATAATGAAATATTGTGTTATTTCATACAAAAATAAGATACTATAAATTTACCAAGAAAATTATGGGTTCCTATGTTACTCATTATATCTAGTATAAAAAATCCAATGTTAGTATCAGAATGTATAGTTAAATAAAAGTCAGAAGTTTTCGGATAAATGAGGAACATGAATTATTCTATTAAAATACCTTAATATTATTCGTAGAGATTTTAAATTAGTTTCCTTATCATTTTCTTGAAATATAGTATACAAACATTATAAAAACATAATATTTGTTCTACTAGATATAAAATTTAATTGAATCTCAATTATTACTCTATAATGAATGTTTTTAACAGAATTTCCAACTTCATCCAAGCCAATATTTTCATTAGAACTCATTAAAGTTTTATATAATTTTACACTTTCATGTCCAAATATTTTAATTAAGTCGTGAATGTATTTAAATTAACTATACACATTTAAAATGTATTTTTGATAAATCTAAAATCCTAGAAAATAATTTATCTCACCCATCTAGATGATTTAAAATTATTTTTGCACGAGTTTTATAAATCCATGAAGAATTTTTTTTACCATGCCAAAAATTTCATCATCAACTTATATTTGATCTAAATAATTATCTGAAGATGATGTTTTCATGAATAAACAAGGATATTCCTTTAATACCATAAATATATTTAATAAAATAAAAAGAAAATAAACATGTATACCATGATTTAGGTTATCATTTAATCCCATAATGATATTTGGTGAATTTGAAAATTGAATTAGGAAAATTAGGATTTTTACAACAGGGAGGTTGATCAAAATAAACACCCTCCATAAGAAAACTATTTATAAAATTTGATTTTACATCAATATGATATAATCTAAAATTCATTTGTAATGGATATTCTAGGAGAATACTAATGGATCCTAGTCTTTCTACTTGTGAAAAGGTCAATTCATAATCTATAACTTATTCTTGGTCATATCCTTTTGAAACTATTCTAGCCTTATTCATAGGGACCAACACATGATTATCATGTTTATTCCTAATAACTCATTTGGTTCCTATAAAATAATGGACCTATGGTATATTAACTATTTCTCATACCTTGTTCCTATTAAATAGGATTTGGTCTTTTTGTCTGGATAATACCCAATCCTCATCTACTAAGGCTTATTCTATAGTCTTATATTACAATTGAGATAAAAATGAAGAAAACTCTACAAGATTTCCTCGACTTTTTCTAGTCAAAATACCATCATTTTAAAATTATATAATAGTTTCTAAGTGATGGTTCTTAAGGTTTATAAATTTTCCAAGTATAATATTTTCTGGCTAACTAGTATACCTCATTTTGAGATTTTTTTTGAGAATCATGTTCCCAATCACCATCCATTTCAATGCAAAAATGTGACTCAAATCTCATGTTCTAAAAAGAATCACTAAGATTATCATCATGATTCATTTTGTAATGAATATGATCACATTCATTAAATGTCTCAAGAGTTGATTGTTTAGTAATTTTGGATCTTTTTCTGAAAAAACTATAATCCTTTGGTAATGAATAATACTTCACCGTCCATTAGATGAAATTTATCATGATTATCCTTGGTATTTTGATTATTAACCATGTATTCAAACACTTTAAAGTCTCCTGATTTTTTATTTCAATCACTATGTATTTAATTGGGTGATTGGTATAGAATTGCTATAATTATAACAATCTATATTATATAATTTTTTTTATTTACGCCTTAATTCCAAAAATGAGTAGGCAGGTTATTTACACATAACACTTTTTTGTAAATTCCATGTATTATCTTATACCATCTTTAAATAACACCATTCCATTAAGGTGTCTCGGGGGAAAATGATTCTTTGATTCCATGTTTTTGAAAATATTAATTGAACTAATTGTTTTCAAATTATCCTCTAAGGATTATTCTCAATGAAATAATTTTTGAATCTTCCACTTTTTGAATTAGTTTGCAAAAAAAATGAAAACCAAGATTCACATTTAACACATAGAAAAGAAAACCCATATAAATATATAAAATTCATCAACCAAAAAAAAATTACTCATAAGATTTAAATCTATATTTCCTAAAAAAATACACATAATATCCTTATATGGGTCTAGAAATAGTAACATCTTTAAAATATTCAAAATAAGACTTATTCTTATTGACTATTTTTCAAGATTTACAAAATTTCTATTTCCATTATTTATGTAAAGGTAAGTCATAAACTAACTTATTTCTTGAAAATTTTCTCAAATAATGATTCAATTGTTTCAGCATTGAAACAATAAACATTTTCCATACCTAAATAATTTATGAATAGAGTGGATAAATTATGAGTTATAAGTTCCTTGAACTTAATAAATTTATCATTAAAAACAAAAAATGTATTATTTGAAAAATACACAAAATAATCTTCATCATATTTTTGAGATGTATTTATCATATTATCATTATTCCTTCTAAAAAACAAAATTATTGTTGAGGCCTGGTCTTGGATTTCCAACAGATCCAACCCCCATAATGTTTTCTTTATTATTTTCACCAAAAGTAACATCTCCTACCTAATTATTTTATTGGGGGTGGAAATTTTAGAAATCCCTAATAATATTAATTGATATTAAAATGTCCATATACAATTTTTAATTAATATACTCTCGCCTTTACAAACAATAAAAAAAAGGGATTGGGTTGGTACCTATATTTTATTAGGTTAATCAATGTTAACAGCTAAACATTTGGGAACCCAAATCTATTTGTGCTATCTAAAAATTGAAACACTAGAATAATGAGTTCATTTTTGTACTAAATTAATTTTTAACTCCACAAAATTGAGCTTTTAATAAATAAAAAATAATAATAAATTGTTACACTTCTCCATAGTGAAAACATATATCTTTGGATTGGTTTTTATTTTTATAACTAGGAAAATAATAGTTTTTAAAAACCTTGGTTTCTTAATATGATTTCTTATTCAATTTGTTTTATAATTATTTGGTAACAAAGAATTATATATAGACTATATTCTCCTATTTTTAACAGAGTAACAGTAAATTTTATGTCGTTAATTTCCTTTTGAAAAATTTCAATTTTATTTCCTTGTCCAACACATGATTAAGCATATTTTTTATATTGGTTTTTAAATCTATTTTTGCCCTTAGTTAAAATTTTTCATTCGAAAAACATAAAGTTAATTTTTAAAAGTTTTATTTTTATTTTTAAGAGATTTGCAGTTAGTTTCTATCATGGTACAATATTATTTTAAGTCTTCATAAGTGTAATTTTTTACCACTAAGTAAAATTCATGCTAAGAATATTAATAAGGGTACACATTATCTTGGATTTCAATAAAACAGATGTTGTCCTTTTGATTATAAATTTTAAATTTATATTCTGAAGTTGAAACATCACATGAATATTCGTAGCCACTCCATGTGGCCATCACAGATATCTTATCTTCCTTTTTATAACCAAATTTTTTGAAATAAATTTTCTCAAACTTCTTTTTTTCTTGTAGATGAGGAAAATCAATTTTCATGTCTCCAAGATTTTTTCACGCATAGAGTCCTACTTATTTTGAATTTACATAAAATTAATTTAACATGTTGAAGGGTATTATAAAAACTAACATCTTATTTTAAAATAGTTTTAACTTCCTTTTAAACTATAAATGTTTATTTTTTGATATAGAAATACATGATTTATAATTTATAGATGAATCAATCAGTTTTTTTCTTTAATTTTCCTACCATTTATAGATGTCAATAACTTAAAAGTATAATTTTCATTCTTATCCAACATATGTTCCCTACCTTCATCTTTAATATCTACCTCATACATCAGTATAATTATAAAAAGGGATATTATTTTAAAAAATTATACCTATGTTGATTATCATATATAATTATAGATTCCACTTCAAATAGGATTTAGAACTCTTAGAATATTCAGAGTATATTATGGCTTAGAAATTGGTTCTCTAAGAGAAGAAACATCATTAACAACCTCATCAAGTCTTCCATTCAACTGATAATTGATTTTTCCTTCACCCATTTTTAACGTGTCAGACTTGGGTTGGAAAGTATCATACTTGAGAGCATGCACAATATATTATCTTTCTTAAGAAACTCAAATATATTGTCACATTTGATGAGCTATTTCACATTGAGATACTCTATGAAACTCATTAGGACCTTGTTATCATATTTTAAAATTCATTGATTTTGGATTTTTATCCATTTTCTCTTATATATTAGAATCCCAATTTTCGTGTTTTATATTTGTAATTTCAAAAGGTTTCGTAACTTTAAGTTAGACCTTGAGTCCAATTTTCCTAAAATAAATTATCTTTTCTTTCTATTAATTATATTTCTCACCATTAAAACAGGAAAATTCCACCACTGATATACATTCCTTGTTTTCATTCATATCAACTATTTTGAGGAAGAGGAAATTTAGACATGAAAACATGCAAGATGAGAACAAAAAACTCACTACCTCTGATAAGAATTATTTTGTGGGATAGGTTGTAAAATACTCAAGAGGGGGAATTAAGATATTAACAGTTTCGTCACATTTAAAACATCGTCTTTTAAATATGACTAATTACTTCACTTTTCTTATAAACTAAAAGCTACATAAATAAACAATATAAAAGGAAATAATCCGAAATACATATTTATAGTGGTTTGGGGAATATAATTCCCCTAGTACACTCAGCCAACCCTCTTCTATCGGAATTTTTTGATTTTCAGTAGACTGAAACATTTGTCAGGGACTACCATTCCTTTTTCTAAGGAAAATATGACTGATTTCAAACCTTCAATACATAATACAATTGGATATTAAGTTTCAACCATGATCCATAAAGATTTATAAGAAAATTCCTTAAATGTTATTTTATTGGGAATCGTTACAACTAAATAGATAAAAAATACGGAGTTTAATGGTTACACACACAGTTATAAGATAAAACTTACCAATAGAAGAAATATCTAGGTGGAATAATAAGAAAAAAATTTTATTCGAGGAGATACATCTTAAAAATATAATAATGATCAAAATAATAATATTTGAAAACCGAGATGCTTCTTCTTGTTGTATATAAATAGAGCAGTGAATTTGAGCTTCATGTGTGAGAACACATGAATATATTTAATTCTTATGTTCTAATATATTTTTAACATATCTAAATTCATAAATTCATTCAAAAACTATTATATATTTATCATATTAAATAAATCCTTAGAATTGAGATTTGAGACATGTCCATTTCTTACAAATACCTTAATAAAAGTACCTACCAATAAATTATCCTTGAAAATTATTCCTTTTATATTATTTGCATCTTATTATAATTGATTTTTTCATAAATTGGAAATAAATAATTTATAGAATACATGGAGGAATTAAAATCTCACTCAAGTTCTTAAATGGTAACAAATACTACGTTGTAGTATTATATAGCAGATTGCATGTCAAAACATAACCAATACTCATATTTTAATCCTTATAGATGATTTTAAACATGTATCCAAAATGATATATGTATCAAAATTTCTTTTAGATTAATTCATGTAACTTATTTATCTAGGTAGCTCATTTTCTTCACATAGTCAAATCATACATAGCTGAATTGAATAATGTATACATTTGGAACCACATAGTTGATTTAAATACTTATTCAAATCATGTTTCTAGACTTTTAAATTTATATAATAGTGAACATAGAATATTAATCACATTGAGAGGTTGTAATAGTTATTGTTATAATGATAACAATGTCATTCCATAACAATATTCAAATATAATGCCATATATTCCTGACACATCATTCTAACAGGATTTATATTATTCTAAAATATCATTTATTAGAAACATGTAATCATTGGTAATTCACCTAATCATGTTCACAATTTGTTCTCTATAAGAATATTGAATCATGAGGACTTATGTTTAAGTAAAAATTCAATTTACTTTGTGAAATGGAAATTCCAGATTATGACCATTTGTAACAATTTATAAAATATAGAAGATTTTTAATGTGTATAAAAAATCACACACATTGATTTTTAATGAAAACAATAACATATATAATCTGGTAAAATGGATTATTTTAATTGAATCATCAGTTATGTAACATCAATTAAATACTTAGTAAAACATTCATCAGATATAGGTTATGAATGAAGATATTTCTAGCCCTCTGGTTGAGATAGTGTGTCATACTTACATCCATGGCCATAGAGGTCATATGAAAGGTCATCTATGTAAATCAGTGAATGATAGATCAATCATTAATGGATTATGACACATGTATACATATTTATTGATGAGATATGATATGGAAAAGGGTGGTTAGAGTATAGAATTATTTTATTTAGGAATGATATCATTTCTATGAATTTATATCCCCACTATTGGGGGAAAATATATTTCCAGATTCTAATCAGGTATATGGATCCTTATTCTTTCGGTTGAATAGTTTTAATTTTTAGAAAAAACATTATTTGTTTATTTAATTATGTTTTTTTGTCTACTAGTATTTGAAGTATATTTTTTTGATCTTGAATTTCATAAATTTGTTTATCCTTAAAATTCATCTATGTTGTTTTATATCATGTTATAAATTATTCTTAATGAGTTCCTAGACTAAATTATTTATTTGTATATTTCATTCTATTTGTATACTTGTTGAAACATTTAAAACAATTTAGATATAATCACCAGGGATATATGATATAGAGTTGACCCTATTAGTAATATTTTGATCATTACTTGAGATAAAAACCATTCAATTTTACTTTTACTATTATGAGGGAATGATAAAATAATATTCTATATTTTATTCAAATAGAGTGAAGGTTGAGTAACTTTGTATGAGTATTCCAAATTTTTTAGAACTATATTAAAAAAATTAATCATGATTTTTTCTATTTCCAAATTATTTTTGATATTGTTTTATAGAGAAACCATGAGTAATAGATGCAATGTTTTACTATTCTCAAATAAATTTTAAATCATTTAGAATTATATAAATTAAATATAATAGTATTGATAAAAAAAATATGTTTTAGATTTTCAAAATTATTCAAGATGTTGATAGACTATTGTAACAATAATTTTTTACATTATATGTTATATTATATTATTATAGATAACAAAACTTGTGTGCAAGGGTAGGATATAATCAACTTATATATTTTTCTCTATTATTATAACATACCAAATAGAATACCTAGAAAATGCATCTAAACCGGCATTCTTGAAACCAAATAAGCATTCCCAATTTCCCTATCCATCCATAAGATCCATGGGAATCATATGTGAAATGGGAATGATCTTTCCTATATTCAAAAAATATAGTAATTATGACGAATTCAAATCAAACACATAAATTCACATCACCTCATATGACACACCAGATACATCGTGCTTTTGAAAATAAAAAAAACCAAAAATAGGCTAGTCAATAGGTAAACAATGATAAAATAAAGGGCATATTTTCCTACATATGTAACAGTACCCTTCACATGTTATGACCTCCACAAATCCATAACTAAGATAATATTCTACAATCTAGAATGATATCACAGATCATACTAACAAAAAAATTATAACAATTTAAGGATACACACCCACTTTATTTTTTGTGTAGGGTGTGAGTGAACATCTAATAAAAATACCACAATGAATCTATATAATATATTTTATGACAAAATTAATAAATCATAGTATAAAATTTATTTTTTAAAACAATTATTATTAATTTCATAGTGAGGAAAATCAAATCACAAATCGTTTCCCTTCGAAAAATATATTACATTTAAATTAAATAGCAATAATGGGTTTGAAATAGATAAATAATAATGTATATAAATCATAGAAGCACGTTTCATAAGGTATAATTGAACCGATATAATAAATAATGTATAATTATAAATAATTTACACTATAAAATTAATTATATCAAGGGATAACAATATTTTGCCTATTGGAATGACCTTGGACATCAAAACAATATTATCTACCCATCAACCTAAGATATAATCCTAATAGTAATGTACCCCAGTATATAATTATTGAAATCATTGCATGGAATCAGTTTAGCCAGTCTCAATAAGTGTAATGCTCATCCATTATTTCCCATATATATACTTGAGGATCCAATGTAAATATACTAATCCTCAAATAATATAAAACCAACATTACATATTTACATAAAATATTATATAATTTCTTAATTATCCACTAATATAAAATCCATTATCAAATACACATCATAATTATCATTAGCATCAAATAATAATATTGTAACTATAACAGAAAATGGATTAATAAAATGAACAACATGTAAGAAATAAAAAAATCGGTTTTTCTTCAAAACATACATTATAAAAAATAACATATTATAGAACAATTAATATTCATTTTAAAAAATTCAAACATATATCAACCCACTATTGTAAATCAAATTGAATAAAAATGACTCTAATACATTTCATCAAACACCACATATGCGTCAAATAAAGATATTGAAAAGTAACACTTAAAAGGAATTTATATTTGTTATATATATATATATTAATTATATTTCAAAACACCTTTTATAAATCATTTTAGAATAAAAAACCAATATATTTTATCAAAAAGAATGAATAAAAAAAGCACATATAAAAATGATTAAATTGGTGTTTTATAGAATCTCCTTCTGCATAACATAATTTGAAAAACATATCATAAAAACAATTAATTATTTTTTATAGTTTCCAATTATAACATATAAATGAAAACAAAAATATCAAACACTAAGAACATTCCAAATAACTATAAATACATAGAAGCACCATCTAAAAATCATAGTAATGACAAATATATCAAATAATTAGTATGAATCCATAATAGATATTGATTTTTTATAGATATACAACATTAAAACCCATGAAAATTGAGGTTTACTACATGTTTTGTAAACACCCTAACATCCAATGAAACCTAGATCAGGGGAAACGTCAGAGGGAGAAGAGGATCAAGAAGAGATGTGAAAGGAGTGAAAATTTTCCCCTAAAAAATCTTATAGGGTTGATCAAGAAGAATACAGGAAGATAGGTGGGTTCTTACCCTCCCCCAAGTGAGTTTGTAAAAACCTAGGGGAGGGAGGTGAAGAAATAACATCATTGAATGAAAAAACCAATAAAAATAATAATAATAAAGATGAAGAAAACGTTTTAATAAACAGTCTCTTTTTTAGAATTCTCAAAACACTTATATATATATAAATTAATTATAACAATAATAACATCAATAATTATTTTCATAAAAACATAAATATTTTTTTTATTTTATTTAACACCCAATGATTTTATGGTATGTCTCTTTCAAAATTTAATCTCTTCGATAGATTAGGTTTGCACACAACACCCATTTTAAACGAATAATATAATATTATTGTGTGATCATTACAACATTGAAATTAAATTGGAGATAATTAATAGTGTAAACAACATTATTAAATTTTTATATTACACATTCAATCAAAATGTTTTACATTCATCCAATAAATTTGGTAGGCATAGGAGAAGAATAAATCCAATTATATGCATAAAAGTTATATTTTTTTATAAAGGATATTTTTTCACCTTTTAATGGATCACTAGGTTTAAAACTAAATTTCTACACTATTATAAAATTTATATTAAAAAATAAACCTCATATTTGAAATTGATATATCAAAATTTTATTTAGTTCATTTAGATTGTTTCTCTTAGAAGTTTCATTTTTTATGAATATTGAAAAATATTGCACTTAATTGAAAAATAAATTTTCACATAAATAATTTATAATGAATAATATATTTTAAATTGGTTTTAAATTAATATAATATCTATTATATATCTATTAATACAATTAAGTTATTTTGAATCTTTTTTAATTTTGAATTTGGATATAAGTTTTTTATGCTTTTGAACATTGTTACATTAAAACCCATTTTTCTCTCCTCATCCACGGGCCTAATTTTAAATTATTTTTATCCACTTATATTTGTAGAATTTTTTATTAATGGATCCATATTATGATTTAGAAGTTCAAAATTATTTAAATAGGCCCCTTTTATTTTTTTAATAATATTAATATAAAACATAATAATTTATAATAACACAGTTAAAGGTAAATTAAATAATTTACTATAAACATATTTTTGATAAGGATTATAAAATTACCCTATCACTAAATTTTTTTTATTAGATAATTGATCGTTGACAAAAATCATAATTGCACCAAATTTATAACCTATTCGATCTTATTGTATGAAATTATGAGCCTTATAATATTTTATTTTAAAAAAATTTAAAATTTGTAAAATAATGTTGTTAATCCGAATAATTTTTTTAATATATAGTCATAAAGAAGATATTATAACAACCCTGATTAATCTTACATTACAATTAAATAATGGTAATGCTAATCAACATAATAGTATTACAATTAAAAGTATCCAAAGGACTAGTGTCGGGGGAATACTAGGACAATAAATAAAATTTTAAAAATTAAACATAATCATTTATTTAATTTCTTCTTCTCACGATTCTTAGTGGAATCCACATTTTACTTAGTACTAGTAATAACCTAGAGATTTATATAAAATAGGGGGTGACCTAAAATCCCAGAAAGAGGACAGAGAATGATATGAATCTCGAAAACATAGGGAAAGTATAATCATCATTATCATAACATAAGCATGGGATAATTAACATAGACATGATAAAACACATTAGTTAATGTCATGGAATGAGGATGCATAAGAATTCAACATCATTTCTTAGGGGTCAACACCACACATAGTTGTGAACAAAGCTGGCATCATTTTCACACATAATCCAATTTCTCGCATGAGATAACACACATTACCCAATGAATTGGAGGGCCCTATAATTTTGGGTGCACCCATCACCTCATAAAATTTTTATTGTGCTATATAATTCCAATTTCACCCATCACGTCATAACATTTACATTATCATGCATGCCATATAGAATGTATATCAATAATGGTCAAAATATTACCCCTAGAATAAAATGGGTTTAATTTCAAAAATAATAATTTCAAAAGATTTGGGGTTCCAAACTGAAAGAGGAAATAACATACTGGGAAATAGAATCATCAATATTGAGTGAATATGAAAAAACATCAATAGAAGTAAAAGGTGTGTTTTTTTGGAAAGAATAGTTCATTTGGAAAAAGTTGTGATTGTCATAAAACCAATTAGGAAGCATTTATATGCCAAAACAGATAACATAATTATGAATAATTGATATTTATGTAACATTAAATTAATATCCTTTTTAAAAATGATGTGAAATGGGGATAGCACAATGAAAGTGAGTTGGGTTTGAGAATCCCCCCTACATAATGTTTGAACAATTTATTCTATTTAATATCCTAATTAATCAAATGAAATATATTAATAAAAAATTATAGAACCTTTTATAGATTAATTTGATTAAATATAGTATTATTAAGTTTAATTAATATTTTTTATGAGTTATAGAGTTTACTTTTATCAATCGAGAGTGTTCATTTTCTTGGTTTTCAGGATCGGTTCACTTTTCATCATGTGTGGAAGTTCTTGTAAAATGAGGATTAATATCCAAGATTTTTATTATATTTTACTAATTTTATTATAGAAGTCTAAAATTTTCTTATAATGAATTTGTTTATATGGTATGAGGACTAATCAATAGAGAAAATTGAATGATTATCAATTGAGGTTAATTTTGGCAGTTTTTATCATAATTAACCCGTTTATTTTATCATTTATTTTTATATATATTTGGTAGAAATATGATATAATAGGGTGGTAAAATAAAATTTATAATTATTTTCATCTATTATAGTTGTCTTATTACCATTCTTGAAGGTGTTAAAGGAATATGAAAGTTCGTCTCCCACTATGTAGTAAATTGACCCATCACGAGTGACGATTTAATTATTAGAATAAAATAGAGAGAGGGAGGATACTTATCCTGGATATTCCTTTAATTTTATTTAATTACATTATATATTTGTTCACTAGATTTATCATTACTTTTGGGTGAGGGGAGGTTTGGAGAGAATAAGAAAAATACATAAAAAGAAAATAAAAGAAAATGGAAGAGGTTTTTACCTCTTTAATTCCCCTAATTGAGAACCTCCTTATGGCACCTTTTTTTGATCTTTTATTGATACCATGTCCACTAGGACGTGGGGAAGGGTATTGGGAAGATAATTTTGTAGAATTTAGAAAATTCTCAAAGATTTAGAGGTGTGAGTAAATGATGTGGTGAGGTATGATATTAATAGTGGAGGATAAGGGTGTTTTCTTATTATTTTATTCATTTGTTTAATATTTTTTCCAAGACTATGAATATTTTTATCACAATGACTAATATATAAAAATAATAATGTTTTTCCTATATTATGCTGCTAACATCAACCTTGACTCAATGAATACTATATTTAGCTTATAGTGTATATATACTTTAAATTACTGTATTTTTCTATTCATAAAAAATTCATGTATTTTATAAAAATCACAAAAAGTCACACTATGTATTTTTGAATATTTAGAATTCAAAAATAAACTCAATTTTATGAAAATAATTTTATAAATATGAGTAATTTAATTTTTAATTAAAATCAACATTTACTTGGAAAATATATATTTTAAAATTATAACTAATTTTATAACACATTGAAAGATTATTTAAGGTCTAATAAAATTATATCAAAACCATAATACATCAAAATATTAATATATAGATACATTTTATAAGAATAAAATCTCATTTAAAATTTTAAATTAATCATAAAATTGTAATTAAATATTTATTAGTTAAAAAATGATTCCACTTTATTAAAATGTTTTAAATCATTTATATACATTTTCTATGATATAATTACACAATACGTTAATTTATAACTTGAATAAATTTTGTTTTTGTTTTTATGGAAGAATTTACTATTCATTTGGCCAGTTTATTATTCATTAGGTTTATATTACTATTCCTAAGGTCAAGTTTCTATTTCAATGGTATATGTTCCTTATCATCAAGAAATTATTATTATTTCATAAATTTTTCATTTATAATGATTTTATTCTAGCCCGTATGTGATTTTATAGGATTTATATTATATTAAATTACTATAACAAGGGAGAAATAACATTGATAAAAGTTTGGGTCGTTATATTTACCCCCCTTTGATTTTTTCCATCAAAATTTATTTTTAAATAAATAGGTAATGGTACATCTCCTTCATCAACTCCTCTTGTTCCCATGTTTCTTCTTCCTACATATGGTTCTTCCATAACACTTTGACAAGATGGATTGTCATATTACATAGAACCTTATCTCTTCGGTCCAGAATCGTTTCTGGTTGATCCTCATAAGAGGGATCATCTTCCAGCTATACCATATCTATGTTAAGTACTTGTGATGGATCTGGTATGTTCTTACATAGGAGTGATATGGGGAAACATCATGGGATTGAGCCATATTCAGTGTAAGTTCAAGAAAATAAGCCACGAATCCTATGTGATCATGGATCTCAATGGGGCTAATTTAAATTGGGCTTAGCTTAGCTTTCATTCTAAACGTCATTAATCTCTTCGATGGTGATATTTGAGGCAAGAAATTATCTCCAATGTTGAACTCCAATTCCCTTTGATGGTTTTCATCATAGATATTTTCCAAACTCTCAGCATCTATGATATATTACAGGATGTCTTGAACATTCTTTGTGATTTTTTTCACAAGATATGGTCCATGTAGCTCTCTTTCTCCTAGTTCATCCCAAAAGGTTGGAGGTTGAAATTTCTTTCATTATAGAGCTTCATATGGATCCTTTGGAATATTAAAATCGAAGCTCTTGTTTTTTGAGAACTAAAATAATGGGTGATGTTGATACCATCCACCTTTGAATTTTAATGAGTATTATCTTAGAATATCTTTGAGCATTTGAATATTCCTTTCACATTTCCCATCAGTTTATGGGTCATAGGTCATGCTGAAATTTAATTTAGTACTCAATGATTTTGAAAAAAACCTCTATAATTTAGATATGAACCCGAGATCATGATTAGATATGATCGAGAGTAGATCCCCATGTAGTCTCACCAATTCCTTCAAAAATATATTTGCAAGTTTTTAGAGTGATATATCTTCCCAAATAGTAAAAAAGTGGACAATCTTGGTGAGTGTGTTCACAACTACCCATTTAAAATTATTACATTTGGATGTACTCAGGAGATTCATGACTAAGTACATAGTGACATTCTCACATTTCCACATGGGTATAGGAAATGGTTTTATCATCCCTTTGGACTTCTGTAGCTCTGCAATAAATTTTTAACATATCAATCAGCATGAGATATACTTAGAAATATCCTTCTTCATTAGTTCCTACAATAAGTGTTCTCATAGAGGATGACACATCTTAGTACTTCCTAGATGAGATGATAAATTTGATCTATTCAAATTATCAAATAGCTCTATTTTTATCCCAGGTGATGAAGGCACAAATATCCTCATTCCAAACCAAATCACACCATCATCATTGATGTGTACCTCTTACAGATTTCTTCCTTTAGTACACTCACCATATTTTTTAATATGTAATCCGGCCTTTTTTGCTTCTTTAATCTTATCATGGATATATTGTTGGGAAATAATTAGGTAAAGGTATGGTATATTCCATTATATTATTATTTCCAAATCCATCCTTTGTATATACAATAATATAAAGAATTTTCAATCCACAACATGAATAGAGAAGTATGTGATTTTCTTCTAATAGAATCAGTTATCTTGTTTTCCTTGCCATGATGACAGTGAATAGTAAAATTGTAGTCCTTTATTTACTCCAACCATATCCTTTAAATCATTTTGATATCCATTTGTGTGAATATATACTTTGGAATTTTTTGATTGGTATCTAGGTGACACTTCTCACCATAGAGGTAGTACCACCATATTTTCCAATGAAAAATCACAGTTTCCAGCTCCATATCATGCGTCTGGTAGTTATTCTCATGGATCTTCAAATTCTATGAGTCCTTGGATATCCCATTATAATTTTTCATGAGTAAAACACCCAAATCAATTTTTTAATCATCACTGTATATCACAAAAAAGTCACCACTCTTTGGTAATGTGAGTATAGGTGCATTGATCACCCTCTTCTTTATCACCTTGAAGTTTTCCAAAAAATATCATATCCAGATATACTGTACCCCTTTCCTTGTTAACTTCATTATCATGATGGAAAATCATGAGAAATATCTCACAAAAATTTGGTAGTAACCAACTAATCCATGAAAACTGTGGATTTCTATTACACCAGAGGGTCTAGGTCCTCCATTAATCACCTTTGTTTTTTTTGGATCCACATAAATTCATTCACATGTGATCACATGTCCCATGAATGTGACATGATGAATCCTAAAGTCACACTTTTTGATGTCTTCGTACAACTTATCATTCCTCAATGTATCCAACATAAGCCTTATATATTCTTTTTGTTCCTCCTTTCTCATAGAGTATATGAAAATTTAATTTATAAACACTAACACAAATTTATCAAGGTAATGTATAAAGCCTCAATTCATAAAACCCATGATGATTAAATTGGAATTATTCTATCTAAAGGGCATCAGTAGACACTCATAGTTCCCATACCTTATATGGAATGCTGTCTTCTGAATATCTTCCTTCTTCACGTTTAGCTAATTAAATTCAGAACAAATATCCACCTTTGTGAATTACTGAGCACCATGTATTAAATTGAACAATTAATAAATCCTTGGAATATGATAATTTTTATATATGGTTATCTTGTTATCTTCTTGATAATAAATACACATCCGTATTAATCCATATTTTTTCTTAACAAACACCACTGGCCCACCCCAAGGCGACGCACTATGTTTTATACCCAAGGATGGTCTTTGTTGTAAATAGAGTATGGTTTCTGTTTGTGGTCAATACTCTAATGAAATATGAGGGATATTTTAAAGAAAAATATCATAAAGTTCAAGTCATAATCATTATTGAAGGTGGCTTCATTTCCCAATGTTTTCTAGTTTTTTGGGTTAAAACATTTAGAGAAGGGAAAGCATTGCGAAAAGTGGTTTTTCTTGAAGGTCATAATAAAATAATATTAAGGGATGAGATTCATAGATATTTTATTCATGATTTGTTTTTATTGAAGGATTAACGTATTGTGATAGTGTGTTATGGGATTATGAGAATTGGAGTTCCACAAAAATTGTTTTCTACAATAAACACTTCATAAATTTGGTAAAGGGTTGGATTTAATGAAGACTGGATTAATGAATTAAAAGATTTGAAGAATTTCAATTTGATATTATCATACTTTGTGATTACAAAAATTGGATCTCTATGTATGTGTTAATGTTTTTGTTGGAAATCTGTACAGTTATGACGAGCTTTGAGAACAGAGAATTTCTATGGAGATTTGCGAATGAAGGAGCACTACGAAGATGATTTTGACTAATCTAGAAAATGTGTTTAAGGAAGGGGAGATTTTTGATTATCCATTCATATAAATAAGAGTTTACCCCTCTTCATTTGAAAGGAACTTTTTAGAGAAAATATGGAATCACATGAATTTCATGAAGTAAGGGGTTCTGTGTGAAAATGGTAGTCTATGCAAGCTTGAGATTAATTAAAAGACTATTCAGGTCAGGACCAAAGTCAATGAATCTATGTATTGAGTTCATTACAAAGATGGTTCATTCTACATTGGATTATTGAGCTTTGCAGAGGTAGGTTGTTCTATGAAGGTAAGGGAGTTTCATGAAGGTGGGTTGTTCTACGAAGGTAAGGGAGCATCGTGAAGGTAGTGTGCTCTATGATGGATGTGGTGCTTCATAAAGAAGTGATCTTTGAGAAGGGGATTTGCAAAGGAAATTTTTGAAAGAATGTTTTTGAATAATTCTTTAAGTAGGTCGGGCTTTTAGTGTGCATTAACTCAGGTCTACGGTGCAAGCACAATACCGTGATAATTCATGGGGAAAGACATTAATGCCAAATAATTGAAGCAACCTTCAAGTAAATAAACTAAGTTAGACTTCTCCTAAAGTAGTGAGCTTGGGGGAGTCTAAGGAGGTGATCCAAGGGATGCATTGATCTATCTATAAATTATTATAAAGGCTGTGTGCTTAGCATACAGTTACTGTGACCAAACATCTGTATTCCACATCTAGTGAAGATTAGTCGATTTTGGTATGACCAAAAAACAGTCGGTGTATTATCCTTGGGTATAGAACTCAGTGGTGAATAAGTAAAAGTGTCGGCTTATCATTATTCATATGATTGTTATATTACATCACATCTCCATCAGATAGATTTAATGTGTTCCAAACAATATGGGAACAAGATCCACCATTTTAAAAGAAAATGTTGACGCACTGATTCATCCCTTACATTTCAGGGTGTTCCGAGTCCTATAAGTGGTATCCGAGGGTTACAGTTGCTAGTGTTAAATCATTAATTGTTTTTTCTAATAGATAACTCAGTTAATATTAGGGAATCACCCCTATTATATGGAAGTAACATTCAAATATGAAAAAAATATTATGATATATCATCAAAGATCTCATAGAATGGAAGTTTTATTTGCTAATACCCATGGAATACAATTCACTAATCCTAAAGGGATTTCAATTAATGATACTGATATGAAAATTATCAATGCAGATACTAAAGAATATAATTATATTATTCCATCTCTTTTTGATCAGATATATCTCAATCTAATGAGTTTCACATCTTCTCAGACAATTTGGGAGGAACTTGAGAATATATATGAAGGAGACAAAAAAAGTGAAAGGGGAAAATCTTTATGTCCTACATAATAGGATTGATGATCTGAGGATGCATCCTAATGAAAATTTAGATTCATTATTTAGTCAAATTTCTGATGTTGTTGGAGTAATACCAGGTCATGGTGAATAAATGAAATACATTGATATTGTAAATAAAAAATTTAGAAGAATTACACCACTTAATAATGAAAATTTGTTAGCCCTTTAGTAAATGGATCTTTCTAAACTCTCTCTCGATAATCTGTTGCGTACCCTAGTGGCATATAAGTGGGAGTCAAACCAAGAGATGTAACAAATAGAGTTAGTAAGTAAATTTCATTCAAATCCATATGCAATTTTTAAATTTTATGTGATAGTGTTGATGAAGATAATGAGGAAAATGAAATTATTTATCTCAATGCCAAGAAATTCCATAACAGAAATGGTAAATTTTAAGGCAATATCCCTATGTCTTGTTTTCATTGGGGTAGTGTTGGGAACATTATCTCTCGGTTCCCAAGATAGTTTTATGATGATGAACGCGAAGCTAGAATCATTCAGAAGCCTCAGAAAAAGTTTTTAAAATAGGGATACTTCAAATCTAGTAAGAACATGTAGAGAAATTGATTTTTTTTGGAAATCAAAATATAATGATAATGAATTCATTGAGGAAGAAGAATCCAAATTTAAATCTATGAACACATGCATCCATGATGGACACAATTAGAAAATAAGAACTATCAAAAGATAAATCGGGAGATAATCCGTTGACAACTGAATCTAATATCAAGTTACAACTTAATTATTCTTTAGAAATTTAATTGATGAAAAAGTTGAAATGAATTGTGGATGAATCATCTATATATTTTGATCATATAGAAGTTGAAATTGAAGAAGTAAAAGATGTATTGAATGAACTTTTAAAAACCATTGGATGCATAAAATATGTAGTATAGGAATAGATCAAAATTAAAGAATAGAAATAGGTGATAAATTAAATTATCGAAATAATTGAGGAGAATTCAAATACTATTCAGGGGCACTAGGAATAAGTTGTTACTTTATGGGGTAAAATCAAAAGTTAATCAAATTCAAAATAAACGAAGAGAAAAATATATTTCCGAAAATTCTCAGATGTAGAGTTGCTAGAGAGAGCTATGCATGGTTATGATGCAGTTGAAAAGGTTCTAAATAATAAAGGTCTTATACGAATGGGAAACCATAGAATCAGTTGTGATGTTGAGACATCAAATGTTGGAAATAAAATGAGCTATAATAAAGGCAAGCTAAAAGTGGGATATGTTGAAAAATAACATGAAGTGATGAAAAAGAACCCCTCAATTTAAAATTAATCGACGATTGAAAAATATCCCTAGGATACTAGAAATAATAAAAAGCGAAGATACATTCATATAGAAGGATACATGAGCATTAATAGAAATGAAATGGAATTTCCACTAATGAAATGTCAATTTTGTGGCTATTTGGGCCATACCAAGTCATATTGTGAAGAGGAAAGGAGCTATTTGAATGGGGAAGATCTAGAATGTCAAAAAAGGAGAAAAAATTCATATCCTACAACTTATAGAGGAAACAAATTTTATGTATATTTATTTCATTTCTCTAACATTTTCCATAAATCTATTTATTGGAGGCGTAAGAAAAGCATGGAAAGTGCATACATAACTCAGAGACAATTCAATCCTCATCAACCAAATAGTGTATCTCTCAGAAACTAGTTTTCTACTCTAGATGAAGAGTATGTGTATGAAGTAACTGATTACATGGAAGATATATTTGAATATCCAGCAGTTTCCTACACAAAATCCAATATCTCATGGAATGAATAGAAGAAAATTGTGAAATATAACCTTGCAGAAGTATCTCTCAACACTATAAGGAGCAGAAAAACCAGGATTCATGATATAGGATGCCCATCCCATATGATTGGAAATACAGACCTTTTATATAATATATAGAAATTTTTTGATGGAACTGTAAGATTGGGTAATGATGGTGCTTTTATTATTAAAATTGGTGACTGCACTAAACCGGATAATGGAGAGTTGAAGAAGATTGATGTTATTTATGTGGGAAGATTGCAATATAATCTTCTTAGAATGTATCAACTCCGTGTCTCAGGAGTTATAGTGATTTTTAGTTAAAAAGGCTACACTATAAAGGGATAGATAGGGATTTCTCTGATGAAATGATGCAATATAGATGACAACTTATATCAAGTTGATAGCAAAGATAACATGTGATATCTGATATTTGAAGAAGAAAACAAATTGTTGCATCAAATATTGGGGTAAATTAATATACCAGACATGGAAAAGATATATAAGACGAAAATACTCATGGATATTATCAATCTGAATCGTGAATGAGAAAAGATTTTTTATTCTTGTGTATGAGGGAAGTTGGTCTACAGTTCATAGTAGCCAAATAATAAAAGGGCATCAAATATTCCTGATCTCATCCATATAGACATATATGGTCTGATAAATTTTGCTGGAACTCATGGAGAAATGTACTCTATCATTTTCATTGATGATTATAGTAGAATTAATTGTGTGATGGTTATACACAAGAAATGAAAAGTGCTTTATTTCATGAAGACTTATCATCAAATCACTATGGTTGATTCTGGATGGAAAATCAATGTTTTTCAATCTAATAATAGATGAAAGTATAAACCCATTGATTTTGATGATTACCTGGAGAAGCAAGAAATACAACATGAGGTGGATACTATGAGAACTCCATCGAAAAATGGATTTGTTGAGAGAATGAATCAATAGGTGGAAGACATGTCTAGATCTATGCTGATTTAGAGTCATATTTCTCGACATTACTAGAAAAATCTTGTTCAAGATTTCGTGCATATTAAAAATCAAAGACAACTTCATATTAGTGAAACCAATACATTTTATGAGTTGTGTCATTGAAGTAGGGACTCATTTAATTATTTCCATGTTTTCTGAAGTAAATCTATTATCCAAAACAAAGAAGGAAACCAAGGAATCTATAGTGATGTAGAAGATGATGAAATATTCCTTAGATTTTCAAGGAATAACAATCCCTACTGGTTTTTGAATAAGTGGCTTGGAAAAATTGTGGAATGTAGTGATGTTAAGATAGTTGAAAACAAGACTATAAATTCAATGATTGGAACTTATAAAGATGTGATAGATGATATAGAATATAATGCATGTGTTACAGAATAAAATATTGAATTAGAATAAGGAGTGTGAGATATTCAGAGGTCACTACATATTGGGGATTCAGAGGAATAATTGGAAGATGAAATCGTGGCTCAAGAAAATTCATCTGATCCTCCTAGAAGAAATAAAAGAGCATAAATTGATCAGTCCAACATCATTGGGGATTGGATGGCACCCACAGAGACACATATAATGATTAATAACGCCCAATATACATTCTATCAGTACTATAACTATCCCCATTTGAAGAATCTACAAAGGACGAATCATGGGATAAAGCCGTGAATTAATATTTAGACCATATCGGTAAGAAACATACATGGGATCTGTTCAAGATACCCAATGCCATAATTTGATTAGCAAAACATGGATTTTTAAGAAAAAATATGATGATCAAGGTAAAGTTATCTAAAATAAGGTGCGATTGGTTTGTAAATGATATTCACATATTAAATGTGTCGGTCATGGAGAAACACTTTCTATGGTCCTAGACATGTGTCAATTGGGCTATATTAATCCATGGAAATCCAATGAGGGTCTAAATTTTATCAAATGGAAGTTAAGATAGCATTCTTAAATGGTGTTCTGAAGAAGAAATCTACTGTGAATAACCAGTGGGTTTTTTACTTGGAAAAGATGAAATGAAGGTGTATAGATTAAAGAAAGTACTCTATATTATGAAAGAGGCACCACAGGTGTTGTTCTATCGGCTGGATTCTTATCTAAAGAATATTTAATTCAATAAAGTATAACTGAATCACAATCTCTTTGTGCATAACTCTAATAAGGGTTAGTTCATGGTATTGGTGTGTGTTAACGATATTATTTTCTGTGGAAGCAGACATGAATCAATGGACATATTTTCCAATCACATTAAATCAGAATTTAAAATATCCACGATTGGTGAACTCACATATTTTTTAGGGCTACAATGGATTCATAGAAAATACTTCTCTTTTATTTCTCAGTAAAAGTATATAAGGTATTTTCTAAAGACACTTAATATGTATTACTCCAAACCAATGTTGACTCTAATTGCAGTTGGAACCAAACTTTGGAAGCATGGGGATGAGACCTATATGGATTCCACCATTTACATGAGGATCATTGGAAGCTTATTGTACTTGATAATGACACACCTAGATATTTTCATTTTAAGATGATTAGAGAACCATTTTCTATGTAATTTTAAAGCTGACCATATGGAGGTAGTGAAAAGAAACATTGAGTATATTCAAGGTACTCACATTTATGTCTTATACATTGTTGTGGAAAAAATAGTGATCTATCAGTGTTTTCTGATGCTGTCTAAGATGGATATGTTGTTGATTGAAATTACACAAGTTGTAGATCATGCATTATTGGGATGAAATGTGTGGCCAATTTTAGTAAGAAATAGGAAAGTACTTCCCTTAGTACTTCTGAAGTTGAGTATATCTTTTCTACAAATCATCGCACTCAGCTATTGTGGATGAAGTCACAACTGACTGATATTAGATATGAGGAAAATCAACCAATGGTGAATCACTACAACAAAAATAGCCTAATTTATCTTATGAATAATCATGTTAAGAATTCTCAAACAAAACACATTGAAATAAGATATCATTTTATCTAGGAAAACGTTTAACAAGGCTTGATTAAGATGGATCATGTTGGAACTGATGATTAAGTGGAAGACATTATTACCAAGCCACTACTACTGGTTGTTTTTGATAAACATCGGTTGAACCTCAGTGTTAAACCAGCTCCAAGTGCATAAAGATTTCATGAGATTTATATCTCCCTATTTTTAATACCTGTTTTAATCTATTTGTGAAAGTACTAATGTTTTATAGGGAAGATGTGATCCATTGGGAGTATGATTTGAGATCTAAAAGTCCAAATTTTATTCTTTGGGCTTATTTCCAATGGGGGAGAATGGATAAATTCAATGTTTTTTGGTTCAAATAAAGAGGATTCAATTTTAAATGATGATGGATAATAGAGGAATTGAAACATATTACAATGGGGGGGAATGATGAGTTAAAAAGTGGGAGAAGTTTGGAGACAATGTGAATGAAAAATTCAGAGTTCTATATGTAAAAAAACTAATCCAAGATTCCCCTCTTTTTTACTACATAGATAATTTCACACGTATACTTAGAGTGTTGAATGAGTTGATTCTTGTGCATCAGGTTTTGGTAGTGGATAGTACTCCATTTAATTTATGTGCAAATTTCCATTAAACTGAAAGGGGGAGATAATTTGAAAAAGGAATGTTCTTTACTGGAAATGGAGTATGGTATGTGTTTTTTGTCAATAATCTAATATATAATCAGGTCGATTGAAATTAAATGGATCATACAGTTCAGTCTGTAAGCAATATTGAAGGTGGTGGTGTTTCCCAGTGTTTTCAATGTTTTTGGGGACCAAACATTGGAGAATGGAAAGCATTTCAAAATGTGGTTTTTCTTGAAGTCCTTATGAAAATATAGAAATTTCATGTGTTTCTTAGATATGGGATTCATGATTTGGGTTTTGTGAAGGATTAATATATTGTGACAATGTGCTCTGTGATTACAAGAATTTGAGCATCATGAAAAACATTTTTATGGAATCAAATATTCATAAATATGGTAGAGAATGGATTTCGCGAATACTGGATTAAGGATTTTCAAGATATGACGCATTGCGATTTGAGATGGTGATACTTTGCGATTACAATAAATGGATCTCTACAGAATCACAAAGAGGATTAATAGAAATCTCTATAGTTATGATGAGCTTTGAGAACAAATAATCTCTGTATATCATTGCGAATGGAAGAGCATCAAAAAGATGTTTTTTGATCGACATGGAAAATGTGCTAGAGGTGGTCGATCTTTGAGATCGGCACAAAATATAAATTAGAGGCTACCCCTATTTATTTTAAACTAACTTTTTAGAGAAAATATGGAATCACTCTGATTTCATGAAGCAATTGGTGATCCATGAAACATGTATTCTATAAGAGATTTATCTTCGTGAAATGACTATTTTAGTCTTGAGAAATTTCAATGATTCTAAGTACTAACTGCTTTGTGAATATGGGACGTTCCACAATGGCTTAGTGAGATTCACGAAGTCAGGATGTTCTTCGAAGGAATGGGAGCTTTGCGAAGGAAGTTTTTTCACTGAAAGAAAGGGATCTTCTCTAAGGTAGTGTGTTCTATGAATGTAGGGGTGATTCGCGCAGTAGTGATCTTCATGAAGAATCTTTGCAAAAGGTAGTTTCTGAATATCAGGTTTAAGTCGATATGGATTTTTGTGTGCATCAACTCAGGTCTATGGTGTAAGAAGATTCTCAGGGTAAGTAAGGGTCAAAGTCATTAATGCTAAATCAGTGAAGTGACCTTCAAGTCGATAAACTAAGTTAGACATATCTCAAAGCAGTGAGCTTGTGGGAGTTGACAGAACAGATCTAGTGCATGAAAGGAGCTAACGCTATAGTATTTTAAAGGTAGTGTGATTGGAACAAGGTGAATGTAACCAAATATATGCATTTCACATTTAGTGAATATTCGTTTATTTTGGTACAACCGACACACTGTTGACATAAGCTCCTTGGATGTATCCCTTAGTGGTGAACCATGTAAAAATGCTGTTTTTTCATTCTACATATGATTTTTTGTTAATTCACATCTCCATAATATAGATTTAACATGTTCCTACCAACATGGGAACACAATCTATCATTTTAAATGAAAACCTTTTCACCCTGATTCTTGCCTCCCCTCTCAAGTTGTTTCGGGGTCCTACACTAGGGTGTATGGCCCCTTTGACCAAATGGTTTTTCTACTACTTCATTAGCTCCTCTAGTTTGATAGAATCCATCCTATACAGAAACATTTAAATAATATTATATCTAGGTATGAGTTATTTTATGAAATCTACCTCAATATCCAAGGGATGTATGGGTAAATCTTTAGGAAATAAATCATTAGAATCCCTAATAATGGGAATTACCCATAGGACGATACCTTCTTTTTAATCATCCATTTGAGTGAGGAATGCATATTCATAGGGAATAAATACCCACACCGTTGATGTATTTTCCATAGGATATTCACGATCTTCCTTTAATTTTTATATGATCATGAGATGGTTTAGAATATGATAATATATATCCATTTCATAATAGTTTATATGTTCTATATATAACTATAGACAATCCATTACCATTAGAGCGTTGAGTTCCACAATGCGAAGTATCACAAGATTCACTAGAAGGATCTTCCAACATAATCCAGTTAGAGAAGAGTATAACACATGGTTTGAAATCATTACACCACTTTTTTTACATATATCTCTATATAAATGTTTTGGGGAAACGATTCAATAGTTCTAGAAACGTGTAATACATAAAGGAATTCATAAAACCAAAATTAAATAAGACATTATTCATTATTTAGTGAATAATAAGTGTACCATGTATAAATTAGTGTCTTTTCTCCACATTAGCAGTAGTGATGGAAGTAGCCTTGCCTTGGTACTTTATATTTCATTGATGATGACACTTATTATGCTCAAGGACTTATGGTTTAGTGCACTATCTTGTGTGGCGTCCTTTCTCCATATAGATGTAGCATTGGACAAGGGGTGGTTCCCTCCTTTCCTCCACCACATTGTCCTACACACTCATGTAATTTCAATATTCATGATCTTTGTGGAATTCCCTTACACATTTGAAGAATTTCTCTATTCATTTGAGGTAGTTCTACTGATTTTTCTTCCCACATTTTGACAAGTGGGTGGTTGAGTTTTCTTTCCGCCTTTCTCATTAGATCTCCTAGTGTGAAATTCCATATTTTTTTTGTTATCATCATAAGGAAGGGACCATTCCAAAAACTCCATATTCACCTTCAGATCACATCAAAAAATTATTCATAAATCCAAAAGTATTAAATTATAAGAGACAGTCAATGGTGTGGTTTTAAAACACTCAACAATTAATCAATTTTTCAATCATTGTTGATTACAAAAATGGAAGCGTACATTTAAAGCCTTGTGAAAATTTATTTATAGGCCATGACAGATTCTCCTTCCTTTTTCTTCAACTCTATGAATTCTCTCTCCATCTTTTTATGAAGAGTTAATGGTAAATACTTGTTAATAAACATTATCTTAACGTCTTCCCACTCCATATCTTCAATATCATACTTTGGCTTTGTTTTCTTAATCAAAACAAACCATTTGTGAGACTATCCATCTAGATGATAAACAAAAAGAATCACCTTCTCTATCATAGACCATTAAATATGAGAAAAGCTATTCTCCATTTAGTTGAAAAACTATTATGCGACTAGTGGATCAAAATATCCACTAAACATTGGTGGTTTTTTCATATAAAGGAATTGATAGCCTATTTCTCCCTCTTAGGTGAAGGTGAATATTCCACATTATTCATGGTATTGTTCTTATCCTAAAAAAGATGGGTAAGAATCACCATGAAATTTAAAACTCTACCTCTAATGTTACTGGGGATGTTGTTTGGTAAATCATTGTATTGTCCCTCTCACAAGTTGTTGGCTTGGATTCCTCTAGTTCCAATGACATTCTATAATAGAAAATGTTACAACAAAAGAGAAGACAACAACCTGGGAATAAATAATTTATTCTTTTGTGCCATTAATTATAATGGAAGAATTTCTACTATCCCAATGTATAGAGTTTTCTAAAACAATTTTTATTAGATTATTACTTATAATTAGTATCATAAAAAGGGTTTTCACAAAGGTTGTCTAATCATAATTCCCAAATTAACCAAATCGTGCTCTGATACCAACTATAGTGAAAATGATTTTCTTATATTACAATCACATCATTTCAAAGATAAGAAAAATAATAGTTTTAAAAATACTAGGATCCAATGGTTTAGTGTCTTGGGAAAACTAAGAATATGAATAAAATTTTCATTATAAAAAACAACAATTTATTTAATTCCTTCTTTTATAACTTCTTAATGGACTTCGCATTCTCCTTAGTACCAATAATAACCTGAGGATATACATCAAAAAGGGGTGAGATAAAATCCAAATAAGAGGATTGAGATAGACATTAATCCATATAACATTGGTTGAGAATAACCATCATCATAATAACATAACCACGGGAAAATCATGAGTGGAAATATTAGATAAAGGCACGAAATGTGGGAATGAAAAAAATGAAACATCAAGTCCTAGTGGTCAACACTATACGTAGATGCAAACAATGATAGAATCATGTTCACAAATAATTCACTTTTTATCAATATATAAATAACATTACAAAATGAATTAGAGAACTATATAATTCTAGGTTCACCCATCACATCATAACATTTTGATTGCGATATATAATTCTGGGAGCTCCCATCACATCATAACATTTACAATATCATGCATGTCATATAGAACATATATCAATCATCTATATTAAAAACCCCATGGAAAAAATTTCATTTCATTTCACAATAAATTATTTCATAATATTTTGGGTTCCTAAATGAATGATGGTAAAACATACATGGCATAAGAATCAAAAATCTTTAGTGAAGAAGAAACAACCTCAATAGAAGTAAAAGGTTTTTTTGGAAAGATGAGTTCTTTTTGGAAAATGATTTGATATCATAAAGTAATGTAGAAATAATTTATATCATATTAAATATATGATAATGATAAAGAAATGATATTTATTGAATATTAATGGAATATCCATTCAGAAATTGGGGTGAAATAGGGAAAATCCAATGAAAGAGAGTTGGGTTCAAGAATTCGCATTACCTTATGTCCAAATGCTTTCTTCTCTTTAATATCTTGGATAATCAAATTGAAGATAGTAATTGAAAATTATAGAACCATTTATACATTAATTTAATCCAATAATTTTTTATTAAGTTCATTTATGAGCTTTTTGATGAGTTATAGAATTTAATTTTATCGTTCGGGGGGTGTTTGTTTTATTGGGTTTCAGGGTCGATTCGCTTGTGTTCATGAATAATATTTTTTGTGAAATGTGGATAAATATCCATAATTTTTATTATATGTAATTAATGATCCGAAAGATGTTTAAATTATTATAGAATTAATTTGATTATATCGTATGAGGATGATTCATTAGATAAAATTTAATGAGGAGTTTTTTAGGTTAATTTCAGCAGTTTTTTATCATAATGAACTCCTTTCTTTAATCATTTAGAATTTTTTATATATGTTTGAAAAATAACATAAGAGGGTTGGAAAAAATATTATAAAATATTTTTTAACCATATATAATTGTTTTATTGACATCCTTGAAGGAATTTAAGGAAAATGAAAGTGTATCGCCCATGATGTCGTTAGGTTGACACATTAGGGGTGACAAATTCATTTTTAGAATAAAAGGGAGAGGGGGGGAGGAGTTTAATGATGGATATTCCATTAACAAGATATAATTATAGTATATGTAAGATATTGGAGTTATAATTGAATTTTTTTGAGGGTAGGTTAGGTGAGGATATAATGATAAAATAACATTAAAAGAAATTAAAAGAAAAGGGGAGATGTTTTTACGTCTTGAATTATCCTCCTTCATAACCACCCTAAAGAACCTCGGTTTGGTATTTTGTTGATACCAAAACCTCTTGGACGTGGGTAAGGGTATTTGAAAAAATTGGAGGTGAATTTGGACAAGGATCAAAGATTGAGAGGTGTGAGGAAAAGAGGTGGTGAGATGTTGTATTTATAGTGGTGGAGGAGGTGTTTTCCCATTATTTTAATCCTTAGTTTAATATTTTTCCTCATGACTATGAATAGTTTGAGAAATATTACTAAATATATAAAAACAATGAAGTGGATTTTTGTATTATGGTTCCTAAATAATCCATGACTCAATGAATAGTATATTTCGCTTATAATGTATATATATTATAAATTACCGTATTTTACTATTCATAAAAATCATGTCTTTTAGAGAATTACAAAAATTCAACCTAAACATTTTTTGAAGTGAAGAATTAAAAATTGAATATAATTTTCTTAGAATAATTTTTTAATAATTGTATTTTATTTTTTAATTAATGTCATCATTTACATGGAAAATACATATTTTAAAATTATTACTGATTTTAGAACACTTTTGAAACATTACATATGGCATCAAAAAATTATCATAAATCCATAAGACATCAAAATATTAAATTATGGATAAATTGTATGAAAATATTTTTTAAAATTATTATATTTATCATATAATTGTAATTATATTTTTATGAATTAGAAAACTGATGACACTTAATTAATAATTATTAAAATATTTAATTAATAAACTATGATATAATTATATCATACATTCATTTAAAAGATTCCTAAATTTTATTCATTCTTTCATGCATGAGGATACTATTCATTTGGATGGTTTATAATTAATAAGGGTAATATTACTATTCTTAAGGGGAAGTTACTATTTCACCGGTATAGGATCCATAACATCTTGAAATACATCTTATTTGATTAATTATTCATTTATAATGTTTTTATTATGGTTCATAAGTGGTTTTATATAATTTATACTATGTGACATTACTATAAGAATAGAGAAAGTGCATTGATATATGCCTGGGTCTTTAGAGCTGTGTTTTAACACAAATAGTCCTCCAAAAGATCAATTATTTATATTCATCATGGAAATATTTTTGAAATTTTTATTCAATAAATAATTACCTTAAATTCCTTAAAAATGATGATGAAAATATCATTTCATTAAGGGAAACATCAAATAAATGATATTAAAAATATTAAAAAATATATAATTTTTATAATTAATTTTATACATTAATTTTATATCTTACTTTGACATATTACAGATTCATTAAATTATTATTTTATGTCAGTGTTATTTTATTTTATTAAGTCAAACTAACAAAAAGTTCATAAAATTGATTTTATGAATATTTTATAGTAAATAATAATTTATTAAATGATATTAAATTTCATAAAATCATAGATTATAAAAAATTGTTTTTATAAGGGTTAAAATTTCATTCATGATCCATTAATGTGTATTTTGGAATTTTATAGTAACCATATGCACCCTCAAAAAGAAAAAACTCATGTTGTCATGGTTAGAGTTAAAGGGATTAAATAAGGGTTATAACCAAATGATAATGATAATAATGAGACCTAAAATAGTCAAAAAATTGTTATAAAAACATTATTCAACCATTATCACCTTTATATATAATTTGAGTTTTTTAATTGCCACTATTCAGTGAATATAAATAATATATTATTTAAATCAAAGATATTTAAAAATTGTCACTCTCTTTGTGTTCAATATATTTTTTGTGTTCACATAGGGAAAAAATAAAGATATGAATGAAAATAAATTTCCATTTTTATATTAATTAAATAATATTAATTTTATAAATTTATGTTTTATTTTTATGAAGTTATATAATTACATTAAATGATTGTCAAATGCAAATATAATATTTATCTAATTAAATGACAAATGAAATAAATAATTTTAAAAATATTAATTTTGAAATTATTTGAATTTGTTAATGTCTATATGGAATTATATATATCAATATGACATATTAGAGAGTTTTTACATCCTTAAATATGAATTCCCTCTTTTTATTATCATATTTGAAGTCAAATTAAATGAATATTGTCAAAACTGACATTAATGATAATTTATCAAAATAATATTTTTTTAAGGAAAAGATAAATTACTGATCAATGAAGCCGGGATTATAAAGCCAATTAGGGAACGAGTTCACCCAACAATGATTAACCCCAATGTTTCCCAAAACGAGCCAAACGATGGGCCATTGAATTACCATCTCTTTTGATGAAAGAAAATTTGCATGCATCGAATCCATCGGTCAGGGACCAGATCTTCTTCAAGATGAGTCCATAAGGTTGGGATTCCTTATCTTTTGTTGGGAGAGATTTCACCACTTTGAGGTAGTCGGATTCCACCAAAATCTTACGCCAAGATTTTTAACGGGAAAAAAGAAGCCCTTGGAGGATGGCCGAGGCCTCTACCACCACAAGGCTCCATGAGTTAGGCACTTCCCTACACTAGGCTTCCACAATCTGGCCCAAACTGTTATGAGCAATGAGCCCAATACCGACACTTGAATTAGCAGAGACGATAGCATCAGTATTAATCTTGATGAAACCCTCAAGGGGGAGACCAAAAGGGAGTCTCTCGTCGAGTGTGGCTCAAAGAATACCCGGCTTCGCTTTTCATCCAACCATTCATCCACTCCAACGCTTGATCAACCCATAGGTGATCAGGGGTTACCTTCATCTGGGAAATGTATTCATTTCGGGTAGTCCAATCCAACTAAGAAATTGTACACATAAGCCCTACCACTCTTGGTTCCAGAGAAGACACCCATTTAGTAAGGTTTGGTACCAACCCAATTGAAGGATCAAAGAAAGAACCAAAATCCAGCCTCCAAACCTTCCACACCCCATCCACCCCCTTACAGGAAAGAATTGCATGCAGAGGGGATTCCAAATCATGGAGGCACAAAGGAAAAGTGTCGTCCTCCACCAAATGTCACTGCACTAGAAATTCATGGGTCGGAAGAACCCCTGCACAGACCTGCCACGAAAAAAATTTCACCTTAGGGGGAGCGGTGAGGGACCAGTATAACTTCCATCGATTATCAGTATAGGATGGGGTATGACCTTGAACCCATATTTTAAAACCTGAACTGAAAACATATCTCCCATGAGGTTCCCCAGTCCACCAAATTTGGTCAATCCCCATTCCTGGTGTGAGAGGTAAACCCATGATGAGTTGATAGTCCACTTCGTTAAACCAGCAACACAGCTTATCCCGATCCCACACCTCAAGCGAGTCATCGAGCACATCACATACACTTGCATCATCAAATCCAGGGAAAACCGGGGAGGAAACATTATGATTGGCACCCTCTACTATCCAGGGATCGTTCTAAATGTTAGTATTATTCCCATCAGCAATTCTCTACACACATCCCAAATCAAGGAGAGATTTTTCCCCCCAAATGCTCCTCTACATAAAACTAGGTCATGGCCCCAGCTGGGCATGCAAGAAGTCATAATGAGGGAAGTACTTAGCTCTCATCACCTTTGAGAATATGGAATTTGGTTAGGAAATTAGGTGTCACCATTGCTTCTCCAAAATATCCATGCTAAACCATTTATGATTGTTGAATCCAAGGCTGCCACTAAATTTTGAAACACACAAGTTCTCCCATGACATCCAGTGGGAATTATGTTTCCCCTATAGGGAGCCCCACCAAAAATTGGCCAACTGGGAGTGGAGTTGATCAACAGGAGTTTATGGGAATTTAAACAGTGACATAGCATAAGAAGGGATTTCATGGGCCACTTACTTCATGATAACTTCCTTTCCCACCTTGGAAGTCTTCATACCAGACCACAGAGAAATCAGATTATCCACCCTATCCACAATTGCACTGAAAAATTGTCTCTTAGATCTACCCAACTGGGTCAGGAGGCCCAGGTACTTAGGATTCTTATCAACCATTGGAAACCCACACATTTACTACAACTCCTCTCTCTTAGCTTGTGGGACACCTTTACTGAAAGATAACTCTGATTTCAAACCATTAAGACATTTCCTAGAGGACTTTTCGTATTGATTGATGATATTCAGCACTGTACTGCATTATTGTGGGGTAGCACGCGCGAATAAGAGGCCATCATCTGCAAATAAGAGATGAGAGATAGGGGACCATTACTACATACCATAGTACCATGGATAACTCCTTGATCTTCTGCCTTCAGGATGAGATGAGAAAAGACATCTGCCACCAGAATGAAGATGTATGGTGAAAGGGGGTCCCCTTATCTCAAGCCTCGTGATGGTTTAAAGCTCGCTGAAGGTACCCCATTAATGTTGATTCTGTAGGAGACAGAAGTCACACAATTCATGACATTAGAGATCCATTTCGACCCAAAGCCCATCTTGGATAGAACATGTTCTAGAAAAGGCCATTCAAATCTATCATAAGCTTTCATCATATCAAGTTTTATTGCCCTAGTACCACACTTAGATGAGGAGCGACTTTTCATAGAGTGGAATAATTTGATGGCAATGGTAGCATTGTCTATAATAGATCTCTTTGGAATAAAGTCACTTTGGTTATCTTAGACAAGAAGCGGTAGAAAATTCTTATGTTTGCCCACCATGATTTTGGAGAAACGTTTGTAAATCACATTACACAGGCTGATTGGCCAAAACAACGAGATTTTCTTAGGGAACTGGGATTTTGGGATAAGAGTAATAAGAGTTTCATTGAGGGATTCGGGAGCATCTCTTCCATCTCACACCTCCTTCATTAGGGCTACGACATCGGGCCCCACTATATTCCAATAGAGTTTAAAGAATAGAGCATGAAACCCATCAGGCCCCAGTGCCTTGGTAGAGTGAATAAGATGCAGGGCCCCAAGCACTTCCTCCTCAAACAAAACAACAATGTTTAAAATGACATAAAAACTAGTCTAAATTATATTTTTTATGTTATTAAATCAATATAAAATATTATATTGGAACCAATTTCTATTTGGAGGCATTTCTAATGAGAAATTAATTTATTATAATTTAATCTTTTAGGAAATTTAGAATGTTCCCCTCACCTCAATTATAAAAGGGAAGAACCTCTATCACTTCTTCCCACCAATTTGAGCCTTCTATCTTGACCAACCCATTCCCATTTCTCCTAGAAAAATTATTATCTAAATTTATCAGTTCTTATTATTCCAAAATAGTATCCCTAGATCCATTTGGAAGACATCTAAAGGATGTGTATCAAAGAAGAGGTAAAGGTTTTACCAATCCATTCAAATTAATTTCTTATTCTACATAGTTTTCATGTAATTTCTCATAATAAAACAATAAATCCAATATAATATATATTTTTAAAAATTAATTTTAGTATGGTACAATTTTATTCCTCCCCTTATCCATAATTTTTAAAATGAAAGCCCCACGGGGGCGTACGTACGACTTACCTTCTCCACACAGTGATGTAAATTGTTTTTCATCTCCAATTAAATTGGATGGGTATAATGATGGAAATAATGAAAATATATCATAATTATTAAATGTTATGGATTCTTTAAAAATTGAAATACCATCCACAAACATATCATTTTCTCAATTAAGGTAATGATACTATCGATCGTCCATACATACATGTTACCATCACAACAACGCGTTGTGATTCATTTTGAATGTACACCATTCCATAATGATTCTAATATTTTATACAATAAATAAATATGATATATATTACCATAATATAATTCTTTATATAAGGGAATAATATCCTATGTGCACAAACCGAATCTCAAATGACAAAACATGCATTGGAAAATGAAGCAGTTAACGCACATAATAAGGAAAATAATGATCCGTTATTAACAAACTGGTGATAAAATTATATAAGAGGATCATATCTGATAACATAAGTATTTTTGGAAAAAATTAATATCACGATTTAAACCATTATACTCAAGGAGAAATAAACTTCAACTAAATGAAATCATAAGGTAAGGGTTTCCAATCTTACTTTTACTTTAGTGTGATTTATGATTTATTCACCCCTTATTTCATCGGTATAGTGTATATACTAAAATTTGATAAATAATATCAATATTATCTTTATATTCATGGTATTAAATGATTCATTTGATAATTATTTCTTTTATGGGGCATGTGATTTGACTGATTACACGTGGTAAGGATTTTGTTTAAAATTATATTCCACTAAGACTTATTAGTTATTATGGACAATTCAATTTTTTCTGGTGTATAATTTTACATTTATTTATAGAAAATATCACCTATTTTAAATTTGAAAATTATTTTATTATTGATATTATTATATATGAAACTTCATTCCATTTTTTACATTCAGTGATTACTTTTAATTTTATTTGATTAATGTAGGAAATATTGGTAAATATGTATCTTTTCATTCAATAAGGATATTTCTTGATAATTATAGGGTCCTAGATATTTGGAAATGTGAATGAAAATACTCCGACCAATGTTGATGAAGGTTAAATATGCATCCTTGGTTGTAAATTTCAAAGGAAATGTTGAAATATCCAAATTTGGAAAATGACTGAAGTTTTCCGCTACTGATTTCTGAGAATGGTCCACAGAAGGAATCACCTGCAAACGATGAATTTTGATGAATGAGAATGATCACACCATCTCATCCACAAACCATGTTTTTGGGGAAAAAATGTTGATGAAAATAAACTCTACATATATCCATCGCGAAATATGTCATTAGCGAAATGGAGGCAAAGAATTTCCCCCCGTATGCTATCCGTGTGAACCAAACTATTCCTGGATGAAGTGAAGTAGGCTGCATCCTAAGAATTGTGTTGTTTTCAGTATTGAGGAGGTTAATTATACCACCATGAACCTCATACATAGAGAAACCTTATTAATTGAGTCATCCACAGATTGGGTGATTTCTTCAAGGGATCCCGCAACAGTTGTTGTGCGATCCATAGATATATCTTCCCTGACACTCTAGAAAAATAAAATGGGGGGGGGGGGATGAAGATGCACTTCAGAAGGCTTATATGAAGATGTATGGAGAGACCGAGAACCTTCAAAATTGGAGATCACAAGGTGAATATTTTCACGAGAACGAAGAATGGAACCACAAATGATTTCTTATAGGTTTAAACCAGCAGTGAAAGATAAAAAAACCAACACATAATAATAATTGGTAGACCAAAAACCTAAATGGAGAACCATGTATTGTATTCCTTTCATAGATGAACTCCCCATGAACCACATGACCAATGCCTCTTCTTCGATCTGGCATTGCACATAGCACATCGCTATGTGGGAAAAAACCTGCCTCGTGTAGCGTTCCCCTTTGAGAATGCACTCTAGTAGCGCATATAACCATTCTATACAGATGAAACCAAGGACCTCATACCACCATGGTATGTGGACCACTCCCAGGTCCATGTAACAACTCTATACATGGACTTCCCCTCCACCTGTATAGCAATCTGCTATGCAAAGGGGTCTCCATTCCGCATTAACAAGTGGTACATGGAAAAGGGTACCCTATGGAGTTCTATATCTTGTTTCCAATAATGTCCTTCCATTCGCATCTCATCCCCCATAAACCCTCTACAAAAAAACCCACAAGAATTAGGACAATGCCACTGGACAGTATGATCAGACCTTCAGGTGCAATAATGCCCCCTTTTGAGTCAACACAGTTGTTGTAAGCAGAGTTGTGTCCATAATCCTTGAAACGGCACATACCCATAGAATGTCCCTACGTCTTCATTTTTGTAGTAACCAAGGATCCATCCTTGTGATAATTATGTGAACCTCCCCATTCTAGGGATAAAGGGTAATCACTTGCATTTCCTTTTGATGGGAACTAGGGATATGTCAAATGAATCATTCTTGATTTTCATTTTACAAGAGGAAACATTACTCCCCTTTTCTAGAAACCATTTTATAGAACTACCACTAAGGTATGTCCCTAGACTTTCCATAAGAGGTGTCACTCTTAACCCTTTCACCTCAGCCCTGGACACTAAACATGAATATCTTAAATATCAACAAAGTTAGTGAAACTGGAACATCCAAATTTCCCTTCCTCTCTACCATTGGGATTGTAGCCATGAATTTTTTGATGTTTCCTCCTCCTATTCCATCTGCAGGATAGGAAAGTGTGTGGTTTTCTGGATCTACTGATCCCTATTGTTTCTCATAGCGAACATGAATCATGTTCATAGGTTAAATGTGATCACAACATTTTCACCATCAAAGAAATTAACTATGAGAACTTTGATTCCTACCCTAACCAGGACATAATAGGATACCTTCTTAAGTACCGAGCACAAGTGACATTCTCCTCATAAGCCATTCCCAATAATATTGCACCAAACTCAACCTATCCTCTTCCAAGGTGTAATCCCCAAGGAATGAAATAAGAGAACTCTGATTCCCTCTATAACTAGGATATGAGGTATTCCTGATTAAGGAATGAGCTCATGGGACATTCCCCTCAAAAGAAAATCCCAATAAAATTCCCCCAAACTCAAAAAGGACACTTCCTAGGTTTAAGGACCATGAAATGAACTAAGAAAACTCTGATTCATGCTCTAACCAAGATACACAGGATTCCTGATTAAGGCCCACGATCAAGTGACTTTGTCCTCAGAATCCAGTCCCAATTAAATTACCCCAAACCCTTTTGGGCCTCCTCCTTGGTGTAATCCCCACGAAATAAACTATGAGAACTAGGATTCTTGCTCTAACTAGGATACATAGTATTCCTTCTTAGGGCCTAAGCTTACAGGATGTTCTCCTCAGAAGCTAGTCGCAATAAAATTCCCCAGAACTCGACAGGGCCTCCACATAGGTGTAATCCCCAAACAATGAACTATGAGAACTCTAATTCCTACCCTAACAAGGATATGTATGATGTCTGCCTAAGGTATAAGATAAATTGGTCACTTTCCATGCATTATCCCCAATAATGTGGCACAAAAAAGAGCATATTACTTAGATGTAAGCCCTAAATTAATTATAAAAATGGGAAGATACCATACATAAGCCCCAAATAGTTTCTCACTTGGGATTCCTCTATAGTGTATGCCCCAAACTTCTAGAACTACATGGACATTGATTCCCATCAAACTGGGATACATAGAACTCCATGGAATTTGAAAATAATACTTCATGGACCCTGTCTATCCCATCATCTTCATGTCGGTTCACCCTTGACACCATCCCATGATGTTTAAATGAAAGGGATACTGAACCATGTGAGCCTCGATTCCTAACCAACTAGTAGTGTGGCTTTCACCCTAAAGTCTACATCTTTTCTATGTACCTTGGGCCACCTTATTATAATTCCTACACAAAATCATGACTAGGAACCTTCGGCCTTGATGTACTTGCTACATGATGTTAAACTACATGGATAGGTCCTTGTCACCAAACCTTAAAAGGTGATGTGTCCATTAAGTGACACCAAATTACATGGTCTCTGATTCATATTGTGAGGATACATAGGAATCCCATATTATGGGTCCAACCCTAAAATTGGAACAATTATTATCCCCCATAGATAAAAATAAACTCCAGTGAGCCTCTTCATATAGCTTGAAGTAGTGATATCTCAATAATTCCCAATCCATATGTGTATATGGTTAATCTGGCGACCCATGGGTAACAAGCAGACATATGGTTGGAAAAACCAAGGATTCCTGAACACATGGAAATTTCATAAATCTATAAGAGAGTCGTAGAGTAGGCAATAATTCCCCACAAAAGGGTGTGATGAACCCGAACTCCAATCCTCTGGACCAATGGATTCCTTAAGTGGTGTTGGCCAAATCGTCATAAAATGAGAACCTTAATCTAGAATTAAAGTCCATGAATCCAGGATACATGGGTCATTGGGTGTTTCTAGCTCCACGAATAATCTTGTTGTGTAGTCTGACCACACACAAATGAAACCCTTGCAATCTTCCATGGGGACCACTAAATGGTGGCTCCTACTTCACAACATGAGAAGGATAAATTTCCCAGTCCTTGTTGGGATGACATGAAAAAGTTTCCACCACTTGGGGAGTGAGTCGAATTAGGTAAAAATAAAAATGGTGAACCAGATGTGAATCTTTCACCATGGAGGCTGTATTATCCCCCAGAAAGCCCCTTTTTCATTATAAAAACAACCAATAATGTTTTTCAATAATGCATATAATCATAATATTCTACTTTGACAGTGTTTTGATGTCTGTATATGTCATATATATTACAGTCATTCCCTATAGAAACCTTCAATCCAACACAATATCAATAGATTTCTTCGATATACATGTCATAAACTGCACATGTGACTGGATCCTCGATGAAGAACATGACTCTCTCACCTACCCAGTGTCGTAGACATTGGGTATCAAACATGTTAATCAAAGAGTACTAACAAAATGGAACTCTCCCCATTGTGGAGGCTACAATACATGCCCTTAAATCAGTGAAAACTAGAATGTATCCTCTTTAGTCATGAATGGCATTCCATAACAAGGCGACCCCACTAGCCATCTACAGCCGCTTCAAGAGTCTATCCCCTGAGTGTGATAAAGTGTAGCTACCTTATCTAAGGGAGTCATATGAAGTCCAAATAAATGAATTCATCACATATACATAGGATCCCTTCATGAGGGATCCTTCCAATGGATTTCACCCTCAGTAGTGTAAAACTCAATATCCTCGCTCTAATGAGGATCTTATGTTGAGGACACCTACTGAAGTCCAACAGAAACATGGACCTCAGGCTACCCGTTGAGGGATAAAAATCCATAATTAGAATCAGGTCATCACACTAATTCTAGAGGAGGAGATCATTTGCACAAATTCCGAATTATGCAATGGGAAGACGTACGATTCTTCCCCCTCTACTGAAGCCCATAACAGAAACAAAAAATCAATATACGAGTGAACACATATCCATGATCACTCCTATAAATCCCACCAATGATATATGGTGTCACATCATGAGATGCAAAAAATTACTACCAGTGCTCATTGGTCCTTCCACACTGATAAAGAATCAAATTATAGGAAGATGCAAATCCCCACCAATATACAAGAATCCCTTTATCCAAATAGGATGGAAACTAGCTACACGCATGCAAAAATCCCTACTAATGGAACTCAATACCACCATTTAAATAGGGAGGGAATCTTTGGGAATTTATATAACATTACCAATGCATATGAATCCAACCAATCCAGCACAATAGAAATCAGTGGGAAGATGAAAATTCATGCCTACCACAGCAAATCCCCCAAGTCAAGTATGGTGGAAACAAAATATGAGCAGATTCAAATTAACATTACTACACACAAAGATCATCAGACAAATATAGAGAAAAAAAATCAGATAAAAATTTCTCTTTGTGAATATAAACCCCACATGTCCAATATGGTGGTACCCCAATAAAATAGCCTATAACAAACTCAATCCACTTCCCTAGAATAGGAGAACTACTAGTACCCACTGGAAAGTCATATAGGACTAGGCAACCACAAAATCCTTCTCTGAAATCGAAATGGGACTTCATACCTATTCCATGCAAAGAGGTCTCCCAAAAAATCCTAGAAGTTGTAGAGGATCATACTTTGATCAAATACTATATCCTCCTGACCTATCAATATGTCATTGCATTGGTGAAAAAAGTGAGGAGTCGTGCCCAAAACATGGTCCACCCAGGCCGGGTGATTTTTCTACAAAATCTCACAATCACTCTGGAGCAGACCCACATCCATGCTCTTATCAAGGAGGGCCATTAGCCATTTTTCATGATACAATTACAATTGGGTTGGAAAAAATACTCTCTACAATTGTGGGATGCCGGTGAAATGTGTTGGACACTCCATGATAGGATTATATCCCTTCCAGAACAGAAGACATTCATCAGAATATCCTGATGGCATCATAGGAACCATCCAAACAAAGACCCGCATATGAAGGTCGTTACTAACAGAAAGCGACCCCATTTTCCCACAAGAGACCACCCAGAAATGAAATTCCCTAAATGAATTTGAAAAATGTAGAGCACAGTCACAATTGTACTCTATTGGAAGATGGAGTTCTTGGCACCATCAAACATATAACAATAGAATATCAAGATCCTATCAGTTCATTAACAAATTATAGAAGTGATAGTAGTAGTTGAGAAAGTCCTCTTAATAATGTTGCTCCCAGAAGATCTAAAGGTCCTCCCTAGAGAACCCACGTTGCCTTAACTCATGGTAAATAAATGATCAATCTCGAGAGATTATCTTTTGATTTGTGTCAGGGTAGCCCTCCCCTAAACTATAAGATCATATCATTTTCCCTGGTGGTCCTCCCTAGGTTATATGTTGTAGAAATGATTCTCTCTGTAGTTAGATGTAAATCTATGATGGTAGTCATTACCATTATTGAAACCACTATGAAGGCCCTCCATGATATGACATCAAGCAATGAGAAGGTCCTTCCCTCAATGTAGTGCACCCTGGAGATCCTCCCGACATTGTAAACTATAGATATTCTCCATAAAATCAGTTATATGATGGTTTTACTCTCCATGATAGTAGTTATTATGAAGCTCCTCCCCTTGCTACGGTCCACCCTAAAAGTCCTCTTCATGGTATACATTGTAGAAATCCTCTCTATAGATGGACAATATGTTTTTATGGCAGTCCTTTCCATCACGGAACTGATTTTGAAGCCCCTCCCACATAGTAAAAATTGACACCGGTGAGAAGGTTCTCCCCTCACCAGGTCAAGCACCAGTAATTCCTTATATGATGAGGCACTTGGAAATATGGAGTTTGACATTATAGATACCCTTTCTATGAAAAGTGATATCCATTATCCACCAAAGGATTTCCCATGGCCATTATCATATTATTAGCCATCCCCATACTATTTTCATGTTAACAAGACTCCCTGTAGCCCAGCTAGTTGTAACAAAATTACTAAGATGCAGTCAAACTAGACAGATCAAATAGAGGTGTCCCTGGTGGAACAACAAAAGGAAATATTTCTCATGATAAGACAAATAGTTAGGGATGACATACTAGATATATATTTTCCGAATACATGTTTTCAATTATGAATACCCTGATTTTTTTCAGAAGAATCTATGCATAACATTATCCTCAAAATATGGACAACCATATGCTAGTTAAAAGAAACTTTTTTTTCCTATGATGGGTATGTAGGACATGTTGATATATTGGGGGTGCTTCTCCATCAAATTGAACTAGAATCACTTTCGTATTCATGGAAACCGCATTCTATGATGTGGAAGACAGTCCTTGAAATTTCCCACCTCCATGCACTACACATGTTACATTGCATCATTAGCAACACATCGCATGGTGTTCATATCCAGGGATGGGGAGAACATGGAGCTCTACACTTCACCCCATGCCCTGTCTATAAAATCCCACTAGAAATGTAATAATGCATTATATTTATCCCCATACAGACATCAAATGAAAATCTTTTTCAGGGGAATGGAACACTCGATATGAACCAGCGCAGAGTAAGTCTCCAAAGTGTCAGACACAACAAGAACAATCCATTATAAAGATCCAGAATCAGGCCACTAAGAACATCTGAAAAGCATCTCACCAACGGGAATATAATCTATTACTATTTCAAATGTCCTTGGAAAAAAGTAGTTCACATACAGACCTGACACTATATCTGGCTCACACCCGCAAAGAAATGCGCAGGATAATGAAAGCAACCATAGTAGTAAAAACAACCGCAGTACATGATCAACACTAGCCTGCGGGGCTTGGAGAATTTTTACACCAAATGTCCCCATAAGATTAGAAAGTGTGGGCTGAGGTATAATACTAAACAAATGGGATTAACCCCAACACACATGGTTGGGGGAATTTTTTCCATAAATTCTCTCCTACCAGACATCTGTCTTTTCCCTCTATGGTAGAATAATGAATAGAGGGGTTACCCATTATATCCCATCTCAGGACAAATATCCCCCAGAAAGGAGGTGTAAAACCAGATCATGTCAAGGATCCCTTCGAGTCAATATTCAATAGTAAACCCTAATAGTATCATATAATGGCAGGAGAATATATAGTAAAGGATGTAAAAAAGCACTCTTACCATTCAACACCTAGTACGCCGCCCCTAATGTGGTATTCAATAGTGAAGGTCATGAAAATAAGTCCCATAAAACGTTTTGAAAATAATTAAAATGATGATGAAATAGGAGAAGAGGGTTCCCTCCCAGAGATGGTCCACACCGAACCCGAAGGTGTGCATACCAGGAATGAAAAGGTTTTCATAATCCCAGGATCTCTCTTATCCAATATTGCATTGCCTCATGCAATATTCCCCAAAAAGGATAAAAATAAGATCAAGGTCCATGACCCACCTCCTCGTCAACATAAAAATGCATCCTTGATGCTTGAGGAGAGGTTTTCTTGACTTTAGGAATAAATGAAAGAGATGAGGTGAATTAATGTTGATTTACTTCCTGAAAACCATTCTAAAAGCTATGTTCCTCAAGTAGGGCATCAACACACACTTCCAACAATGGTGCCTATGCCATGAGGAATCATCCCTGTAAATGATCTTAGGCCTAGATGCTCATACAATAATTCACTAAGGCCATCATTCTACATGAATATAGCCCTAATAGGATACTAAGACTTCCCTCCACTTGGGAAACATCCACAGAAAATGCAGGTGAATCCACAAAGGGTACCCTCGGTTGGGTATCCTTCTCAATTTATAGAAGTACCAACACATCTAATATCTCCCTATATTACACCAGCCCAGGCTCCAGTCCATCAAGATATGCATTAGTGGATCTTGAATATAATAGAGTCATTAATAGATCGATTAGAGGACATGGAAGAGAGGAGTGCTGTAAAAAACCATAATAGAAACGTTACCCTAATTGGGCGAGCAACGTCCGACCACCACCAAATTTTGGGAACCCCTTCTTCCTTATGTTCAATTAATCAGGTGATCTTGAAAAAAAATATGATGCACTACACTTCATAATGTAATCCCATGATGGGGACCGTAATGAAGAAAGAAGTAGGGAATATCATATAATTCATGTAAACCCTACAAGGCTGAGACTTTTTATGGTATACCAGTATCCTAGCCAATTCAATAATAGACTGGGAGTATCTAAAATGAATTTTTCTCATCCAGTTCAGCTGTAAATATAAAAAAACAATGGTTAGTCTTCTCATGAACTATAAACAATAGGATAATGATAGATTATCATACTTCATTCCCATATTGAATGTTTTGACATACGCCTTGAACCAACCACTCCTACAAGATAATATTTTTTCCATGCGTATTACAAACCTATGTGATGAGTTGTTATCACCACTCATTCTCTTGAAGTATACAAGTGGGTTCTGAGATTCTATTTCATTTCATAGAGAATAGAATATTACATACAACAAACTAATCTCAAGTCCTATGTAACCCCATCAACCCCAACAATAATATTAGAATGAGTTGAAGCATCTTTTTTTAAACTCAAGCCACCCCTACCCAGCACCTCCACTAGCCCATGCTCTAAGTCCCACACCAAATCATGAAGGACCTCCTACGATTCAACATTCACCTCCACCTTGAAAAGACATTCATAGAGGATCCAAGGGAAAATTTTTTGAGTAATTAAGAAATAAATTTTACTCGTTATAAGATGATCATGTCCATGGAGACTTCATAGCATCCATGAATTTCTATCTTCTCCGGATACTAGAGACAAAGAGTGATGAAGAAGAACATCTCAAGGAAAACCTATATTATTGACCCTATAACTATTTATTGGGACATACCATCTAGAAGTGTTTTGTATTCATGGACATCATACAACGAATGATTGATTCTTGAAAAGTTAAGATGGTACCACTACTATCACAAGTGGAATAATTATTGACCACAAACCATGATGAATAAGGGGAATGGAAAAGAATTCATTAAAAAGAAGGGGAATAAGTTAGATAAATGGATGACTCAGAACATAGTTGTAACACCTGGATGTTTTTGTCAAATATTTTCATTAAATAATTTTTATTGTGCAGTAGATTTCATTTCACACAATTGTGAGTTTAAATCAACCACACGATTCCCTTATTATTAAATTACCATTATAGACTAGTCGTTAGGTTAGTGGGAATAATTATAACTAAGTTATGAAATGCATTGTTAATTCATTGGCTATCAATTATTTATGTAAAATATAAATCAAATAGATATTTATATTTTTGTGTGAATTAATTTTGGTAATGAAATTAATGAGATATATATGTGTTATATAGTTAATAAAATATTTATGATATTCATCCAATGTATATTTAAGTCCTATGGTATGAATAAAACCATATATAATGTATAGAAACCTTTTTTATAAAGGTTAATTTTACACCTTTGAATGGAGAAACCCTTTTAAATTAATATTTTAACATGTTAAATTTTTATATGAAAATATAAACATCTTATTTTGAAGAGGGATATAAAAATTTAATTTGGATGTATTTCAGATAATTTTTTGATAACATTCATGTTTTTATTAATAGTAAATATATGTTGAATTTTAATTGAAAAAAACTTTTTCCACTGAAATAATGTATATGGATAAATTAAAATATTTAACCGTTTCAAAGTGAAAATGGAATATATTTTTAAAATTTAACCTAATGTAGGTCATTGTAATTAATTTTACATTAAATTCACATGTAATAAAATTTCAATCATTTTCAATACTTTAACTTTTAAAACCCATTTTTTCATTCCATCTACAGTGTTAATTTTAAATTAATTACTACAACTTATGTGTTTTGAATTTCAAAAAATCAATTTTATTTTTGGAATAAGTAGGTCAAAATTATTTAAATATATTTATTTTATTTTTGGGTAATATGAATAATAACTTCAGTACAGTAAAAGTGTAAATCAGGTAATTAAGGGTGAAAAATAATATAATAAAATAAACCTAAAACTTTTCCTAATATAATTTCACAATTATAATTTTCCCTAAAGCATACTTGAGTCGTAATGGTATCCATTGAAATCCACTTGGATTAGATTAGGGCATTAAATTTATTTTATTTACAGAAAAGTGAAATATGTCTCACTCAAACTTTAATAATTAAATTATTTTTAATTTCAAGTTATAGAATAGAAAATTCTGACTACAAATTCTCATTTTAAGGATAATTATTTTTCTATTTCACGAAAATATAGTTTATGTTTCTATTATATAATTAATTATCTTAAAGATATATACTTGGATGATGAAAAAATTGATTAATTGATGAGAAATCAATAAAACAATTTGTATTAAAATATTAATAACCATAAAAGTCCCAAACACTTGACCAACCCTTATTGGTCAAGTATATCTCAACCATAAGAATCGAAGGTTCAAATTATACATCATTTGGAGGCTTTTAGAAGAGATTATGCCACTTATATTATTTTATTTAAAGGGAAGATATATTTTTCACATTCATGTTTTAAAATAGTATAACAATTATAATTATGTTTTTTAGAAAATAAATTCTAATACTAGTATTCTTTAGAGAGATAATGGATTTAGCTTTATAATATTTTTTTATTTTTTATTTTTATTCAAAAAATAAGTATATTAAATAATTACACAAAATTGGGGATGTAGTTATTTTATTGATGAAGTGATCAAAAAAATGGTATTAAAAATATTTTAATATATATGAATTTGTCTAATTATGTAAAATGAAATTTATAGATTAACATACCCCATTAGGGATATAATAAAATATTTTCATCTAGGTTTACTTTTTATTTATAAAATATTTTAAAACCATGAAATAAATAGTGTAAAATTTTACACAATTGATATTTTTTTGAAAAAAGGTTGTTTATAAATTATTTAAAAATAAAAAAACAAAATTTCTTAAAAATATAGGATAATTATTATATAGTCTAATATGTTCTAGATTATTCATTTATGGTTTAATTTACTTCATATAAGTCAACATTGATCCCCTTTAATATTGAAATATTTGTTACCCTAGTTAAAAATTAAATAGAATAACTATGTGTTAATTAATATGATAATTCTTAAATTGACATAAACATGTGTCTAAAATTTATTGGTTGATGCGATTACAACCCTATATAATATTATATTTTAAATTGTGTCATTTTAGAAGTTTTTAAGTGGGGTTTGAATTTATTATAAATTAATATTTTTGATGTTTACAAAAGTGCCTCACACATCAGTTATAAAGGGAACTTCCTCCCTCATCACATCACTTCATTTAGAGCCTTAAAGTTCAACCATACACTTTCCATAACCCTTCAAAACTTCCATAGAAACATTATATAGGTTGTTTCTTCATCAAAGACCATCTCTAGTTCTCTAAGAGGATATTTAGTGGAGGTTTGGATGCATACAAAGCATATCAGGCCTAAGGTAAGGGATAACTTTACAAATATCATTTTTATCCGAGATTTTTTTTCATAAGTATATACCAGAGTATATTTATCATCCACATCCATGCTTCCTAAATATGTAATTAAAAATATTTTTTATATCCTTCTATAATTGTTTAAAGTCAATTTTACCCATTTGTGAATTTTTACTAAACGGTATGAATGGAATCTTTTGTCGTTTTCGTTAAGAGGTACTATTTGAATTTTTTGATAAAAGTAAGAGAGGAATGATTTTTTAACTTGTACTTAATCAACTTATTTTTACACTTTCATACTGAATTATTTTCGTTAAGCTTCCCCTATAACCTTACAAGGTTATTTTCACATAAAATGATTTCTTCTAAAATTGTGTTGAATTTTGAGGAAGGAAAACATTATTGATGAAGAAAGAATATCTTTCACAAGAATTAATATCAAGTGTTTTTCTCAAAATTATTTTCCATATAAGTTTAAATTAATTAAATATGGTTGTATTTATATACCTATCATTACTATTATTTGACTGTGTTTATTATGGAATGTTATTTATAAAATCCATTTGTTTTATATGAATTACGATGAAATGATGTTTAAGAAACCCATTTTATTTCATGGATTACTCTAGAGAGAATGTTTTTATGTTTTGTGGAAAAAAATAATGGTTTATAAATGAGATGGGTTGGACCAATATCAACATCCAATTCATTGAGTAAATATTTATATCTCATGAGATAGACATGACTGGAACAACAAGTAAATATGGTTCAGTAATACAGGGCTGTAACAAAGAGTAAACTGGATTTAGTAATGGACATTGTGTGCTATGATTTTCTTGTAAATGAGCCTTGACTAATATGAAATGATTTTATATGCTTATGTGTGTATGAAACGAAATTTCATGTCTTATGTTATGACTATAGGCATTACAATGCACTTTATGATTTATCCCATGGCATGATATCATGATCTTTTATATGAAGGAATTGATTTTAAAATGTTATCTTCTTATATTTATGATAAGATTGGTATTTTCCTTTTTACCCTTACGGATCATTTGAGGTAACCATTTCATATGTTACTTTTCCTTAGATCATGAATAAGGGTATTAAGTAAGATATGTTAATAAGGACTCTAGTTATGATGTAATAAGCAGGAGACAATTTAGAGGTTTTATGAACGATTTGTTTATGATTCCCAATTTCTAAAGACACTAAACCTATACAGTCCTGGTGTGGTTTTTGATATGTTAGGTAAATGTAGATGTAAAATATATATGTAATGTATGGGATGTTATAGTTTGTATCAGAGAAAATGTATAATTAACCTTTGGAAACTAGGATGAGCGAACCTTAGTAAGAACCCTAAGGATATTTCTAAGTATAGGTTATGATCCTATCCTAGAGTATTAGAGATGTTCTTGAATAACCTATAATACAACCAAAAGTGTAATAAATTGAAATTTTATTCTTTAATTATTGTGTTTTAGCATTATGATTAGTGTTTCTCACACTATTCTTCTTTTCTTTAGTCAATGGAAGGAACCCAAAGGAATTGCATAACTACTGAATTTGATGAGCAATGCAATGATTGCCCCATGAGAAACACAATGTTATGGGTGATGGAATGAAGAATATTTTAGACATGCTCACACAAATATTTTAAGCTATAATACATTCCATACTTCTTAATGAGAAAAGGAGGGACCAACATTCTATTGAATAATTCCCGAGCCACTATCCACCTTCATTCAGTAGGTCTCCTGATCCATTATTTGCTGAAAAAATGATTAGTACCGTTAGAAATATATTTTCATTTCAAAAATGATCTAATTATGATAAAGTCATATTAGTAGTATATTGTTTGGAAGTTGATGCTGATCAGTGGTGGAATGTTTTAAATAATATGAGGAAAAGAGATGACATTGAGTCCTTGGAATGGGATGAGTTCAAGAAATTATTTTTTAATAAGTAGTTTCCTCATATTACTAAAACAAATATGTATAAGGAGTTCTTCGAACATAAGAAAAAGTATATTGAATCTATTGGTACCTATGAATAAAATATTACAAGACTTACAGGGTACGCTTCTAAAATTATTATCCAACCTAAGAGTAAAATTGAATGATTCTTTAGTGGCTTAAAACCAAGTCTCTGAAGTGCACTAGCCATAATAGACATCAATAGCTATGATGAAATTGTTCAATGTTCTCTCATTTTTGATATGGATATTGGAGTAACCCATCAATCATATGGGTATGATAATAAGAGAAAAATGGACTTCAAAGGAAAATCTAAAGACCACACTGAAAAGAATATGATTTTCCCTTATGCTCAATGTGTGGAATGAAACATGAAGGTAATTGTCCTAAAGTGACTAGTAAATGTTTTAAATGTGTAAAATATGTTTATAGAGTAGTTTAATGTATAATTGATAGGAAAAAGATGTCTAATGATTCTAATAGTAAAAAGGAAACACAAAATTCACCTCTTACACTTAAATGCTACAAGTGAAAGGAAATGGGGAATTATGATAATTAATTCCCTAGTACTAGGGTTATTGATGATGATCGATGCCAAAAAAACTCTTATGTCCATTGAAAAAGGAAATTCACATGTAATCATTATCGACGATGTGGAGTATGATAATGAATTTGTGAAAGTTACACTTACCATACACTCAAACGTAGAAAATGTTTTATTTGATTATGGATCCACAAACTCTTTTATTTATAATAAATCTTCTAATGGTATCACCGTATTACCTCAATAATTAGATGCTGAGTTATCTGTGACAACTTCTAGTCACATAATGGTCACATAATAATTTTGTAATTCTTCTTTGGATTATGTTGGTGGGAATGTGCTTCCTAAAATGCTTGTGATCCTTCCTATAGTGGAATTTGAGGTGATTATCAGAATGGATTGGCTTTCTCTATAGAAATATCATATCAATTTCTATGGAAGGTAAGTCACATTTCATATTCCAGATCAATATAAGATCATCTATAGATGCAAGGATAAATATAAACATCAAGTATAAATTTCTTCCATCTTATGGGTAATTATTCCAATAAATAAATATTACTTATCTAAAATGGTTCAAAATAAACTCATGATTAAGAATAAAACCATTGTACGGGTGTTTGATGATGTATTTTTAGAGGAATTTCCATGTATTCCACCAAATCGTGAATTTGAGATTTCAATAGATTTCATTCCTAGTTCTATGACTATTCAAAAGAAACCTAACATAATGGCCCCAATTGAGTGCCAATAATGGAAGAAGCAACTCCATGAAAAACTTGATAAGGGATTCATATGCCTCAGTGTGCCACCTTGGGATCACCTGTTCTATTTTTTACGAAGAAATATGGATCAATGATACTCAACATTGATTAATGATAACTTAATAAGATCATTATCAAGGAAAAATATCATATAACTTGAATTAATGAATTATTTGACAAACTACACAGAGCTCAATAATTTTCCTAGATTTATCTTCATTTAGGATATCACCAATTAAGGGTCAAAAATAAGAATATACCGAAAACAACATTCCATTCATGTTATGGAGACTATGAGTTTATAGTGATTCCTTTTGGTCTTACTAATGCCCCCGCTAATGGGACCACTTATGAATTGTATTGAGGACCATAAGAAAGTAGAAGAATTACATGGAATCTAAAAAGTGTGAATATTGTATTTAAAAAGTTTAATTTTTGGGTTACAAAATCCCATGAGAAGGGATATTTGTGGATCCATCAAAATCATAAGTTGTTTAATGTTGGCCGAGACCAAAAATGGTAACTGAGATCCAATATTTTCATGGTTTTTTGGAATATTATCGACGTTTTGTGAATTATTTTTCACAATTATCTAATCCACTTACCAATTTGACTCAGAAATGAGTTAATTTTTTTTGGATAGGGTAATATGAAGAGAATTTCAAAGAATTAAAAAGAAGGCTAGCCAGTGAACCTGTGCTCACACAGCCCTGTAGTGGAGAAATGTTGGCGATCTATAGTCATGCATCCACGAAAGGGATAGGATGTGTTCTAATGAATATTGATATGGTGATATATTATAACTCAAGGAAGTTGAAACTCCATTAAAAAAATTACCCTTATCATGATTTGGAGGGAACTATATTAATATTTTCATTAATGATATGGAGGCATTATCTTTATCGTGAAATGTGTGCTTTTTATACAAATCAAAAAAATTTAATGTATATTTTTACTCAAAAGAAGTTGAATATGTTCCAAATATTATGGTTGGAGTTGACTAAATATTATGAATTCTAAATACATTACTACTATGGGAAAGCGAACAAGGTGGAAGATGCTTTGATTTGACAAGACCATGCTCACTTATCCATGACGAGGATCACAAAAGATCCAATATCTTTGGATTTAAAATGGGCGGATCATGAAATTTTAATGGAAGGGGAGAAATCATATCTTTCTCAAATAAATGCTCAACCATATATACAAGTGAAGATTAAGGAGGAGTGGAAGAAATATGTAGAGCTACAAAATAAGGTTAGATTTTTTTTGGAATTCAACCTTGATTGTGATGAAATAATAAGGTCCAGGAACATGGATTGTATTCCAGCCATACTATAATTGATGAAGGTTCCCTTAGATGAGGCTTATATTTCTTCATTATCTATTCACCATGGAAGCAAAAATATGTATGGAGACCTAAAACGGTATTTTTAGTGGGATGGAATGAAAATAAATGTCACTGATTATGTCTCTCAATGCTTGGTTTTTCATCAACTTAAAGATGAGAGGCATATGACTAAGGTGATGTTACAACCATTACCCATACAAGAATGGAAATAGGAAAAATCAATATGGAATTTATTGTTAGATTTACCAAAACATCTAAAGGACATGATTCTATAAGGGTTATAGTTGATCACCTGATAAATTCGGCACACTTCATTGCTATTAGAGAGGATTTATATCTTGATTAGATCACCAGGATATATGTAAATGAAGTTGTAATATTTCAGAGAGTACCACTTTCCATTATATCTGATCGAGATTTGAGGTTTACCTCAATGTTTTGGTGAAGTATTCAGCATGCTCTAGATATAGAGTTATGTTTTAGCACTGCTTATCATCCTCAGATATATAGTCAGTCTGAGAGGAAAATTCAAACATTAGAATACATGTTGAGATCTTACTCATTATATTTAAAAGGATATTTGGATCAACCCCAAACTTTAGTGTAATTTTAAATAAACAATATAGTTCACTCTAATATTTAGACGGATCCTTGTGAACACCTCTATGGAATGATTTAATGAACAATAACTTGGAAGATAAATTTTGGAAATTAAATATATTAGGACGTAATCATGTTGATGAAATGGTAGAAATGGTCATATCTACTCAAAAACACATAGAAACATATTAAAGTAGAAAAAAAATCTATTCTAATAACCAAATTAAAGAATTAGTGTTTGATGTGAGTGATAAAGTGTTTCTACTAATATCTTCTTCGATGAGAGTAATGTGATTTTGAAAAAAAGGCCAAGATGAGCCCTAGGTATATCAGTCCTTTTGAATTTCTAGATTGTGTTTGGAAGGTAGCTTACGGATTGGAAATTCCACCGAATCTCTATCTGGTTCAAGATGTGTTTCATGTATCTATCCTGAGAAAGTACATACCCAATCATTCACATGTACAAATCATATATGTCGTACCATAAGAGAAAGATGTTTCATATGAAGAAAAACAGATAAAGATTCAAGATCATAGAGAAAAGGTTCCACGAAACAAGAACACTTTCTTGGTTAAAGGCTTATGGAAGAAACACCAATTTGAAGAAGCTATATGTAAACTTGGGGATCTTATTAGGGAGATATATCCTCATATTTTTGTTTCTATGTGATGAATTTCAATGACGAAATTCAGTTTAAGGGGGGTAGAATGTAACACATGATGTTTTTATAAAATTGTTTTTTTAATAATTTTTATTCTTTAGTAGCTTGATTTGAATGAAATCTGGAGTTTAGAAAACCATTAGATTCCCTTATTAAAAAATTAACATTATTGTCTATCCGTGATGTTAGAGGGAAAAATTATAAATAACTTATGAAAATACATTGTGAATTCCTTAGCTATCAAATATTTACGAAAAATATAAATCAACTAGATATTTTTAATTATGAGTGAATTACTTTTGGAAAATAAATTAATGAGATATATATGTGTTATATAATTAATAAAATATATTTTTTATTCATCCAATGAATATTTTAGACAAATATTATGAATAAAATCATATTTGACATATAAAAACCTAATTTTTTAAAAGGTTAATTTTACACCATTGAATGGAGATCCCCTTTAAAAATAAGATTTTCACATATTAAATTTTATTTGAAAAAATAAACAAATTATTGTTATGCGGGATAAAAAAATTTACTTTGGATTAATTTCTTGTATTTTTCTGATAACTTTCATGTTGTGATTAATAAAAAAAGTACGCTATATTTTAATTAAAAATAACATTTTTCATTGAAATAATTTATATTATCAAATTGTATTATATAATGGTTTAAAAGTATAAATAGAATATATTTTAACCATTTAATATAATTTAGGTCATTGGAATAAATTTTACATTAAATTCAGATGTAAATATATTTCAATGTTTTTCAATATTTTAAATTTTAAAACCCGTTTTCTCATTTCAATGAAGAGATTAATATTAAATTAAATAAAAAAACTTATATATTTGAAATTTTAAAAAATGTATTCAATATTTTTATTAGTAGGTCAAAAATATTTAAATTTATTTATTTTATTTTTGGGTAATATGAATAGTAACTTTGGTAAATTTTATTAACATGGTAAAAGGGTAAATCAGGTAATTAAGGGTAAAAAATAATTTTATAATATTAACATAAAACATGTATTAATATAATTGGATGATTGTAATTTTTTTTGAAAAACATACTTTGGTCGAAATGGTATCCATTAAAACCCACTTGGGTTAGATTAGTATATTTAAGTTATTATGTTTTAAGAAAAGTTAAATATATCTCACTCAAACAATAATAATTAAATTATTTTTAATATAAAGTTATAAAAGAGATAAATACAATTATAAATACTCATTTTAAATATAAAATATTTCAGTTTATGATGAAAAATTATTTTTAATTTTTTGGAAATAAATAATTACATTAAAGAATTATACTTGGATGATGAAAAAATTAATTAATTAATGAGAAATCAATAAATTTATTTATTAAAATATTAATAAACATCAGAAGACAAAAACACATGAAAAAAACATATAGGACAAGTATATCTAGACCATAATCATACAATGGTCCACTTATTGACCATTAAGAGGCTTATAGAAGAGATTATAACATTATATTATTTTAGTCAAAGTAAAGATAAATTTGTCACAATCATGTTTTAAACGAGTTTATCATTTTTTATGTTGGGGTTTTCCAAAGATAAATTTGACTAAAATTATTCTTAAGAAAGATAATGGATTTATAATCATCGTATTTTTTTATTTTGAATATTCATTCCAAAATTTGTATATTAAATAATGACACAAAATTGAGGTAGTAATTATTTTATTAATATAGATCAAATAAATGTTATTAAAATTTGTAACACCCCAATATTTTATGAGATATATTCATTATTATTTATTTTATGTCTTGTGTTATATGCTACACAAATATTATATAGTGCTCTACAAAACAATATATTATTTTTTAGAATACACAACACTAAACTTGTCCTGTGTTACACACAATTTTAAGTTGTTTTGAAAGAATTCATTTCACGTAACACTATGTATAGATTTTGTTCAATGTATAAAAGTACTATGTAAGGATTATGATATACATAAAACCAAAGGAATCGTGAACTACACACAATATTGACTTGGCTTGCGTTACTCGCAAGAGAGACCTTCCTCGAAAGCTTACGTTGTTTGCAATAGAGAGTTTCACTGAAGAACGATATATTATTCAAATATAGTTATTTAATGGGATATAAACATGACATTATGAATAGTATAACCAATATTTTTAATTTCTATTCAAAATTAACATTAATATTCTGTATTTTCTAGATATGATATAAAAAATAATTCATTATTTTAGATAAAAGAAGTATTATTCAAAAAATGAGATTTTTCCACCTTTTGAGGGCGCACAAAATTTAAATATATTTTTTAATACTTTTATATATTATATTTGAAAATATAGATTATTTATTTTTAAGAAAGATATCAATATTTATTTTGGTTGAGTTTGTTTTTATTTTTCGGATAAAATTCATATTTTAACAAATAGTGATAAATGCTATATTTTTATTCAAAACTTCCATTTCATCAAATTTATTTATATTTATAGATTATATTTATAATTTATTTAATGTTTAATTAGATTATATGTTTTTAATATAATACAATTTTTTTCATTGAAAGTAATTTTACATTTAAATTGAACAGAAACTCATGTGAATCTTTCGATAGTTTTTACTTCTTAAAAACCCGTTTTATGGTTTTTCCAACAGGAATTAATTTTAAATTAATTAATTAAAAATCTATGTTTTGAATTTGAAAAATGGATTCCATATTTTTTATTTTACGGATCTAAATTATGTTACAAGGTTAATATTATTTTTTTATATTATTAATAATTACTACAATAATTTTTATTAACCACAGTTTAAGGTATACCGGGTAAAATTTGGTAACAAAAAATATGATAAAGATAATAAAATTATACTAACACCATCCAAAACCCTATATGATGATTTAAAGTCAACCAATATAATATAAAGGTCTGAATTAATCCATTTAATGGGTTTTTTCATGAATATGATGTAATTGTAATTAAAACAAAAGAAAGTGAAAACCTGTCACTCTCTTATATCTTATACCTATAGTAATTTTAATATAGTGATAAACTTCATCAAATATTGAATATAAATAGTCTCTCAGAATCCAATGAAGTTATAAAAATCATGCTATTTTATTTAGAATTATTAAGTACAATGTAATTAACATTAATGTTGAAACAATATTGACATGGTGATTATTTTATTGATAGAAATATGAAATAACTGGTTTTAAAAATATTAAAATAAGTATCATAAGAACTAATTAATGTGAGAAAAAAATTTCAAGGTGATTTTGAAAAGTTAATAGTGTATAAAATGTTTTGTTTCAAATTCATATTCTTTTGTTATTTAATTTAAATTCAAATAAATTAATAGTGTCAAAATCAACAATATTGTTATTTTATTAAATTAAAATATTATTAAATTTTTGAAAAATCTCAAAAATATTTACAAATTACAAAGTGAAAATTATATGGTAAAAAATTTCATAAAGTAACCAATTATAGAAAAATTATAACACACGGGTAATTATTTACAACCATTTAATATTTACAATATTATTACTACAAATAAAATTAAAAAGATTAAATAAGGACAAATCAAAATGATAAAGTTTAAAATAAATTAAAACCATGTCTAAATTTTACTAGATGAGATTATTTCAAAATATACTCATCTTATATTCTAAATAAATGAGTTTGGGACCATTATAACCTAAATATAAATTTATAATAAATTAATATTTTAAGACTTTCTTAAAGTTTCCCTCCTCCCTCTTATAAATGGCCACCACCTCTACCCACACAATCACGCCTTTCAAGCAATTTAAATCATCACATCTCTACAAAAACAATCTACCAACATCCCTATATTCCTCCTAGAGGCCAGACATTGGACAGAAATCAGTCATTGTTCGACCTTCTATGAAAACCAATTGAAGATACTCGGAAAAGATGTTTTTTATCACATATTTCAAAATTCTTTTCTTCATCTACTTCATATTATTATGTTGTTTTCTTATTAAAGTAATAAATCCAGTATATTCTACATGTTTTGATGTTATTATAAATATGGTACAACCTTATACCTCTTTTTATCCATCCCACGAATAACAATATCTCCATGTGTGTCTACATACAACTTACCGTCTCTACGCTATGGTGTAATTTGTTATTCAACAATACATAATTTGGATGGGTATAATGATGAGTATAACTGATTTAAATAATGAATATAACATTATAATTATTCTTTATAATTAATATATCATCTAATATAATAAAATTTAAACATTAATTGAATGAAATTATCATTTATGCGTACATACGACCTATCATCTCCACGACGTGATAAGATTCATTATCCAAATTAACCATTAAATAATGATGGTAGACTATATATAAACGATATGCATGAAATATATGACATAATAATTCGAATGAATTTATTTCATTTACTTTCTTCCATTCAATTCAATAATGAAACAGAAACATCGTACATGTGTACATACAACCTATCATCTCGGTGAACGGTGTATTCCCTTTCATTTATATATCTATTATAAATATACTTATATACTGAATATATATGATATATAAATCATTTCTTCCATTCTATAAGTAAGTAAATCATAATATAAATAAAAATATCATGAATTGAAAGTCAAAACCCATATGATAAATAAAACGATTATTACCCAAAACGTTAATTTAACGTGGAATTGATAAGTAAAATGGTAATATAAAGTCATAAGTGAATCATATATGTTAATGGAAAAATTATTATAATTCATTTATGACTAAATAATATATTTAAACCCACCATATAAGAGTTTCAGAAACATATATAAGAAATCATACCTATGGTAAGGGATATTTTTGTAATCCCATTTTTATCTGAGATTTTTTATACGTAAGAATTCAAAGGGGATATATTTATCATACATGTCCATATATTCTAAAAATGTTTTCATTAAACGTTTAATATTATTATATGTATGTTTAATGTAATTTTTACCCATTTTTTACTTTTACTACATGGTTTGGAAGGAATATTAATTTCGTTTACCATACGAGTTTCTTTATGAATCCTTAGACAAAAGTATAAGGAGAATGTTTATTTAACATATGTGACATGAATATATTTACTATAATTTCATGAAACATTATTTCCATGATATTTTATCCAAAATATTTCAATTTTATTCTCAACTAAATTCTTTTCTATTACAAATGTGTGGTATTTTGAGAAACAATAATGTTTTTTAAAAATAAGGGATATTTTCTTCATGAATTATGTTCAAGTGTTTTATCCAAATTATTTTCCATCTAAGATGACATAGAGTTATTTTTATATCCATATTATTAATTTTGTTTGATCATTTTTTTGTTGGAATAATTTTTATGAAATCTATTTATTTTTTATGGATTATGAAGGAATGATTTTTAAGAAACCCAATTTTGTTCCTTGGGTTATGCTACAGTGAATGGTTTTGTTTTTATGGAATATGTAAGAATGATTTTATTATGAGATGGGTGGGACCTATATCTTCCTCCAATATATTGGGTAAATATTTATATCTCATGAGATATATATGACTAAAATGACAGGGAAATCTGGTTCAGTAATACCTGGATAGAACAATAAGTAAACTCAGTTCTGTAATGGACTTTGTCCACAGTGATGGACTTGGAAGAAATTCCTTGTTTAATATGAAAATCATAATATGTGATTATTTATTTTCACAAAATTACATTTTTTATGCCAATTCTATTTTATCAGGGTTAATGTTCCTTTAATATCTATGCCTTATATTCTACCATGGTTTATCTGTGGACTCAATATTCTGGTATGTTTTTATTAAAAGTTATGTTCACGTTTTTACATTATTATGATTATGTTTCGTAAGATATTTTCCATTCTTACCCTTACTGAGCATTTGATCTCACCCCTTTTCGTGTTTCTTTTCTCCCAGTATTTGAGGAAGGTTATAAGTAAGATGTTTCAAAAAGGTGATTGCGTTATAAATGATAAATATGGAGACAATGTTTATATTTTACAATTATAAAATGCACAAATCTAATATGGTATTTAGGTGCCTATTTATTTCTTGAATTAAGTATTATTAAATAGTAATGTAATGACCATGATCATTAAGATTGAGTCACTATATTTGGTATCAGAGAACAGGTTTAATTATCCTTTGGAAACTAGGATGCGAAAACTTTAGTTATATCCTAAGAGACATTTTTTTGTTAGGTCAAGGTATGCCCCTAAGCGTATATCAAACTATAGGTTATAGTCCTAGAAATATGGTAACCATCATGAATAACCTGGTATTAAACCTAATATGATAGAGATTGAAAGTATTCCCCCTTGATTATGTTTTTTTCCTAGTATAATTTTTTCATCTCACACTATTATTTTTGGGATTTAGATAATGGCTAAAACCTGAAGGAATCGTGTTAATGATCATTAAACTAGGAAATGCAATGATTTTCTTACTGAACATCCAAATTTTATGGGAGTTGGAATGAAAAATTATATTTCTATACTTACACAATCTATGAATCATTATGATCTTCCAAATTAGCAGAGTAGGGAACAACAATTAGTTGAGTCCTCATGAGGAAACGTCTACCTTCCTTCAGTGGGTCTCCTAATTAACTTATTGTTGAACGATGGATCAGTACCATTGAAAATATATTCTTCATACTTCAATTTTATGAATATTAAAAATTCATTTTTAATGTTAATAATTTTGAAGGTGAAGCAGGTTAGTGGTGGACTCTAATCAAGAATAGAAGGGAAAAAAGATAAAATTGAATCCATGGAATAGGACCAGTTCAAGAACATAACTTTTAGTAATAACCCCCCTCACATTATTCAAAAAAATATGGAAAAGTAGTTCCTTGTGCTTAAGAAAATGGAGGATGTATCCATTGGTACATATGAGCAAAATTTTACCAGACTTGCAAGGCATGCTTCTGGCTTTATCATCCAACCTAAAAGTAAAGTTGATCGATTCTTCAGTTCCTTAAAACCAAGTCACTAAAGGGAATTTGTAATAAGAAACTTCATTATATATGAATAGATTGTGCATTGGTCTATCAATGTGGAAATAGAAGATGGTGTTATATATCAATTTCATTGTTTTGAGGGGAAATGAAAGATGGAGTTGAATGGAAAATATATAAACAATGCCGAAAAAATGATGAATGTTTCCCTACACACAATGTGTTGAAAGAATCATGATGAATATTGTCGTAAAGGGACCAGAAAAGTTTTCATGTGTGTAAAAGATTTCCAACGAGTAGTTTAGTGCTGAAGTAATGGGAAAAATAATTCTAATGATGTAAATATAGAAAATAATATAGAGAATGCACAACCAACTCTTTAATGCTACAAATTGATGGAAATGGGGAATTATGCTAACCAATGACCTAATCAAAGGGTTAATGATTATCATCGTTAGAAACCTATTAAGTAAAAAGGTAAAATGCATTTAGATGTGATCACTATTGGTGATGATGAGTATGACAATGATGTGGTGGAAGGATAACGTATTTATGAAATGTGATTCCAATATAGTGTTATGGAATCTCATTTATAGTATTATGGAATATTGGAATACTTATGTCTCGGTCCATTGTGGTTTTCCATAATTATTTGGTTTGAGTAACCACAAAATGTGATTGAAATATTTTTATAAATCATGTGATATTTAGATAATAAAAGGATAAGGAGATAATGCGATGTTTGATAATATTAATGAAATCATGAATGTTATAAGGTCAATGTGATATAATGGTTTGATTATATAAATTGTTTGGTATTTTTTTTTGTGTAAAGAGTTAATTTTGACAGAATGCATGTTTTCACTAAGGTTATATGGAAATTCATGTTATTATCATGTTTCAATAGAATACATGATTAAGGTATTAATGTGTTTGGAACGTGATAACCAAGAACTACCTTATGATATTTGGGAGATAAATGTTATGTTGATTTAGTTCACCTCTTTATTAATTTATTTTATTTTTAATTTTTTGGAATAATTTTAATGGTATCTATTTATGGATAGTATAAGTTATATTACAGGGGGGTTTATTAGATTAATGCATTATCTCACTATTGGTGGACTTAATCATATTTGACCACATGTGCTAAACTTTTATAGAGACAAATGGAATGAACTATCATTTTATCTCATGATCTGCTAACACTTCAAGAATAAAAAATTCAACTTCATTTCTATAAATGTTTAATGAAGTGAAAATTGTTCAAGGCACGAACAACGGTGAGATTGTTCCAAAATCAAGTAAGTATTTATTCACATGCTAAAATTTTCAACTTTAGGGAAGTAAACTGAAAACTAAAAATGTAATCTTAATAACTTCTAATCTAATGAATCAGGTGGCCCATTAAATCATCAAATATTTATGGATTTCTAGTTGATAACTTTCTCCAACCGTGTTCTCTAACAATATCCATCAGAACATGATGGTTAGATTTCTCTTCTATATCCATGTTTTCACATCCCACCTATGTTCTCTTATGTGGAAACCTAGTGAAGAGTTACTTTGGGTAACTGTTATGTTTCTAACATTCTTTTTTTAAAATGACATTTTATTATTCCTTTTTAGGATTTGGGTTTCTATGAAAGAAACTTTCAAGTAATAAAACATTTATAATCCCGACAAATTTCAAGGGAGAAATTCATTTTAAGGGGGGTATAATGTAACACCCCATGCTTTTATGATATAGATTATTTTTAATTTATTTGATGTATTTTGTTGTAAACTAAACAATGATTAGATTGTGCTATACACAACATCGTATTAGCTTGTAGTATACACGACACTATACTTGGATTATGTTACACACAATTTCATGTTATTTTGATAGAATTCATCTTGCGCAACACTGAGTATATATTTTCTTCATTGTGTAAAATAACTATGTTATGATTGTCTTATATGTAACACTAATGGAAGGTTTCACTACCTAGAACAATGACTTGTCTTGCGTTGCACACAAGAGCGACCTCCTTAAATAGATTGTGTTGTACGTAGTTCTGAATTTCACTAAACAACGATATAATATTTAATATTATTATTTAATGGGATATAAACTAGCCATTATGTATAGATTTAACCACATTTTTAATTTTTATATAACAATAAGGTTAATTTTATGTATTTTATCAACATGATATAACAAAAAATTTAATTTTTCAGATAAAAGAATTATTATTCCAAAATTGCAGTTTTTTCCGCCTTTTGATAGAGAAAAAATTTTAAACCTAATTTTTTATAGATTTATATATTCTATTGGAATAAATAGAATTCCTATTTGGGATAATTACTCTAAAATTTACATTTTTTAATTTTTTTAGTAATTTTCTAATAAAATTCACATTTTAATGAATAGTGATAAATACAACATTTTAATTCAAAATTGGATTTTCATCTTATTTATTTATATAGTTTGATTATCTTTGTAATTGGTTTTAAATTTTAATTGAAATATATTGTTGTAATTTAATCCAATTTTGGGCCTTGGATGTAATTTCACATTTAAATTGGACATAACCACTTGTTAATCTTTGGAAGGTTTTTACTTTTTAAAAACCCACATTCAAGTTTTGACTACAAAAATTCATTTTTAATTAATTATTGAAACATCTATATTTTGAATTTTTAAAAATTGATTCAATATTTGGAATAAATTTCTATAAATTATGTTAATATGTTACTTTTATTTTTTTAGATATTATGAATAGTAACAATGATAATATTTATTTACCACAGTTAATGATAAATCAGTTAAATTAGGGTAAACAAATATGATGAAGATAATAAAATTATCCAAAGAACACCAAAAATAATTTTGATTAAAGAAAGTCGGCCTATATCTCCTAAGGGTCGTAATGTATTCATTTAATGGACTTTTTTCAATTAATGTGATGTAATTATAATTAAAATAAAATAAATTTACACATGTCACTCTCTTCGATTTTATAAGTATAATAATTTTAATAAATTGATAAACTTCATAATAATTCTAAAATAAGTTGTCTCCAAAAATATAATGAAATTATATACATCATCTGAATTTAATTATAATTTTTGAGACTAATTATGTAACATTAATGATGACACAATAGTGATGTAGAAATTATTTTACTGAAAGAAATAAAAAATACATGGTTTTAAAAATATTAAAATAAATATTATATAAAATAATTAATGTGATTCATAAATTTTCGTCATTACTATGAAATTTGAGGAGTGTATTAGATATTTTCGTTTGAATTTAGCTTCTATGTGGATTTTATTTAAATTAAAAAAACTTTAGTGTCAAAATAGACTCTACTGTTATTTTATAAAAATAACATATTATTAAATATTTTAAAAGATGAAAAAATATTTATAAATTAAAAAGTGAAAATTATATGGTCGAAAATGTAATCAAGTATCTAATTATGTAATATTTTCAACACATAAGTAAATATTTATAACCATTTAATATTTATAATATTATTTCCCCAAATAAAATTAAAAATATTAAATAAAGATAAATCTAAATGATAATGTTTAAAATAAAAACAAAACATGTAAAAATTTATTTGGATGAGAGGATTTCAATCCATAAACATCTTATCTTCGTAATAAATGAGTTTTGGAACCATTATAAAGAGAAAATAAATTTCTAATAAATTAATATTTCTTGACTTTACTAATGTGCCCCTCCTCCCTCTTATAAAAGGCCACCACTGAAACCCACTTACTCACACCTTTCAAGACCATTTTCTCATCCAAGGACTACTCAAGTAATCTCCAGACATCCCTCCCTTCTTCCTATATTCCAAACAATGGGAATAAATCCATCCGAGGGAGACCTTTTATAAAAATCGAAAGGAGATACTCGAAAAAAGGGTAATTGATTTATCACCTTCTTCAAAAATATTTTTTATTCTACTTCTTATAATTATGTTGTTACCATAATTAAGTAATAATTCCAGTATCTTATAAATACTATGATATTATTATATTTATGGGAAAACCTTTTACCTCCTTTCATCCATCCTATGAAAAACAATATCATCATGCGTGCGTATATATGACTTACCGTCTCCACGTCATTGTGTAATTTGATATTCAATAATAATTAATTTGGATGGGTATAATGAAGAGTGTATAGGATGTAAATAATTAATATAACATTTTAATTATTCAATATAATTAATATAAAATCCTATTCCATTCCATTTAATAATTAAGTGAATGATATCATCGGTCGTGCGTACATACGACATACCATCTCCACGACGCGATGAGATTCATTCTCCATGTTAACCATTCAAGAATGATTATAAAGTTTATATAATAAATAAGAATTAAATTTATGCCATAATAATCCTACTGAATTTATTTTATTTAGTTTATTCCATTCAATTCAACAAGGAAATGAAAATGGTGTTCTTGCATATGTATGTCCTACCGTCTCCATGAATGGTGTATTCCATTTCATTTATCTATGTGTTATATAAATTTATATACTAAATATATATGATATATAAATAATATTTTACATTCTGGAAGTATATATATCACAATATAAGTAATAATATCAAAAATAAAAAGTCAAAATAAATACAATATATAAAATTATTATTACCCAAAACGTTGCTTTAACATGGAATTGATAAATAAACAGGTAATATAAAGTCATAAGTGAATAATATATGATATCCTGAAATTTATTATTGGTTTTATACATGTTAATAATATGTTTAAACCCACTACACTGGATTTTAGTACACATATAGAAGAAATCAGACCTAAGGTATGGGATAATTTTGTCTTCTCCTTTTTATCTGAGATTATTTATAAATTAGTATTTACTGGGGGAATATTTATCATCCATTTCAAAGTTTTCTAAAAATGTTTTCAAAAAATATTTAATATTTTTATATGTATGTATAATGTCATTTTTACCCATTTTATACTTTTACTACATGGTTTAGAAGGAATCATTATTTCTTTTACCATACGAGTTACTTTTTGACTTCTCTGACAAAAGTACGGGAATAATGTTTTTTTAATATATGCAACATGAATGAATTTAAACGATTTCTTGACAACTTATTTCCATGAATCATTTTATACACGATTCCAAGTTTATCTTCAACTATATTATTTTCTTTTATAATTCCATTGAATTTTGAGAATAGAAAACATTTTTCAAAAATAAATGATATTTTAGTCATGAATTGTGTTCAAATGTTTTATCAAATTTTTTTTCTATCTATGTTGATATAAGGTTATATTTTTATCCCTATTATTACTTTTGTTTGATCATGATTCTGATGCAATTATTTTTAGGAAATCTATTTAATTAATACATGTTATGATGGTATGATGCTTAAGAAACCCATTTTTGTTCCTTGGGTTGTGCAATAATGAATGGTTTATATATTTGTGGAACCTATAAGATTGATTCCCTTATGAGATGGGTGGGGCATATAACTCCCTCAAATGCATTAGATAAGGATTTATATCTCATGAGATATACATGACTATTATGAAAAGTAAATATTCTTCCATAATACATGGATAGAATTTAAAGTAAACCTGGTTTAGTTATGGACTTTTTCCACTATGATGGTCTTGAAGGCAATTAGATGGCTTAAATAGAAATCATAATATGTGGTTATTTGTTTTCCAAAATTCCATATTTTATGACAATGATATTTTATCATGGTAAATGATCCTTTATGATCTATTCCTTTTGTACTACTGAGATTTATTTCATGAATCAATATTTTTGTATGTGTTTTTAAAAATTAAGTATATATTTTTACATTATTGTGTTTTTGTTTTGGATGATATTTTACATGCCTACCCTTACTGAGCATTTTAGCTCAACCCTTTTCATGTTTCTTTTCCTCGATGATTTAAAGAAGGGTATAATTAAGATGTGTCAAAAGGGGGTTTTAGTTATGAAGGATAAATCAAGATATGGTATTTTGGTTTTCTAGTATCCATAGATATTAAACTAATATAGTTTTTGGTTTCCTTTTTTGTTTCATGTATTAATTATTCCTCAAAATTAATGTAATTTCCATGTACGTTAAGAAAGTGTCTTTATAAAAATATTTTAATAAATATAATTTATGATAATTATTATGTCAAATGAATTTTCTATATTATCTTGACCCTTAGGTATATAATAAAATATTTGGATAGAGGTTTAATTTTAATTTTGATATTTATAAGAAACCCGGATGTAAATAATGTAAAAATTAATACTATTGATATTTTTTAAAAATAAGGTTTTTTAAATTATTGAAAAATCAAAAAATATTTCCAAAAAATATAGAATAATTATAATATAGTCAAACATGTTCTAAATTATTCTTTTACGTTATTATTTACTTAATGTATGTAAATATTTTACCCTTTTAATATTGACATATTTGTTTCCCTATTTAAAAATAAAATAAAATAACTATGTGTTAATTAAAATGAGAGTGTTTAAATTGACATAAAAACTTGTCTAAAATTTATTGTTTTATGAGATTACAACCCTATCTCAACTTATCTTAAATGATGGAAAATTTTGGACGTTTTAATGTTGGTTTTGTTTTTATTTTAAATTAATATTTATGATGTTTCAAAAAGTTCCCCTCACCTCAATTATAAAAGAGAACTTCCACCCTCAACTATTCACATCATTTTGAGTCTCGAAATGTGACCATACCATACCCATATCCATTATAAACATCCCTAGAAACATTCTAGAGGTCCTAGTTTTTTTAAAGATAAACTCTAGTGCTCTTATGGGAGATTTAGTGGAGGCCCTTCGAAGAAGATGTAGTTCAGAAACATTCAAAGCATTTTGGACCTAAGGTATGGGATAAATTGCAAATATAATTTTATCTGATATTTTTTATTTATAAGTATTTAATAGGGTATATTTATCATCCATGTCCATGCTTCCTAAATATGTATTTCAAAATATCATGTATATCCTTCAATATTTTTTTAATGTAAATTTTAGCCATTAGTGAATATTTATTAAACGGTATGAATGGAATCTTTTATTATTTTCGGTACGAGGTACTTTTTGAATTTTTTGGTAAAAGTAAGAGAAAAATGTTTTTATTACCTTGTAAGGAATGATGTTTTTATACAATTTCATAACTCCTTATTTCCTTGAAAATTCCCCTACAATATTTCAGGGTTATTTTCAAATGACATGATTTCTTGTAAAATTGTGTTGCATTTTTAGGAAGGAAAACATTTTTGATGAAGAAATCATATTTTCCTCAAGAATTAATTTCATGTTTTTTTCTCAAAATTATTTTCTATCAAAGATGAAATTATTTAAATAGGGTTATATTTATATCCCTATTATTACTATGATTTTATTGTTTTTATGATGGAATATTATTTAGTAAATCCATATGTTTTATATTAATTATGATGTAATGATGTTAAAGAAACCCATTTTTTCATGGATTATGATAGGGTGAATGATTTTATGTTTTTGTGGCACAAAAAAGAATGGTTTTATTATGAGATGGGTGGGACCTATAACACCCTCCAATGCATTGGGTAAATATTTATATCTCATTAGATAGACATGATTGGAATGACATGTTAATCTAGTTAAGTAATACAAGGTTATAATGGGGAGTGAACTCGGTTCAGTAATGGAATTTGTTCTCTATGATGGTGTTGGAAACTATCCATGACTAATATGAAATGATTTTTGTGATTATGTGTGCATTCCATGGAATTTCATGTCTTATGTTTTGAATTTTGGGATTACATTTCACTTTTATGATTTATCCCCTGACATGATATTATGATCTTTTATATACATGATATGATTTTCAAATTTTATGTTTTTATGATTATGATATGATTGATATTTACCTTGTTTACCGTTATTGAAATTTTGAGCTCACCCTTTTATATGTTTCTATTCCCCAGGTCATGAAGAAGCATATTAAGTAATATATATAAAAAATTATTCTATTTATGATGAAATAAGTGGGAGACAATGTAGATATTTTAAGAACCAGTTGTTTTTGTTTCCTAGTTTCTAAGGAAACTAAACTTATATGGCCATGGGATGGTTTTTTTCTATTATGTAACAAATAATCATTAATGTTGATGTAAAATATATATTTAATGTATATGTAATTATAATAACCAACTGATCCAATGGAATATACCAAGCATAGTTGAATCATCTAACTATGTGCCCAATAGCTCTGGATACACTGCAAATGACATCCTCAACCCCACAATCTTTTAACATTCATGAATTTAGGGTTCAAGTGGAAGAAGATGAACCTCAAAAGATGAGGAAATAATATTTGGCTCTATCAATGTCATCCATTCAGTGAACCCATTTTCTGATGATGAGTACGGTAATGAACCCAAGTTCCCTACACTCAATCAAGGTAGAAGAGGAAGAGGCCACATAAGCCAAGGATATCAGGGAAGATACGTTAATGGAAGAAACCAAATCTCTGGATGCACACCACCTCAATCCATCAATATCATAGAAACACACAGAATCTCCCATCAATAGACTTAATAGGAATATTAATCTTTCTCAAACCATACTGGAAGAAATACTAGTCCAGTCATCCTATAATATCCAGCAGAAGAGGAATAATTGTATAACCTACCATGGAATACCATCAGACCTACCCTACCGAATCCACAAAGTGTAGAATCATTTCCATCTCTTATTTTAGTGGTCAGACCATCTACATTCAAGGTTCAAGCATCTAAATCACTTGTGAAAGGTCATCTATAATCTTAGACATTGCAGACTATCAATCATAAATATGACAATCAAATGTAGTTATCCTTAGTGTTATACAAGATATCGATCCAGGATACATTTAATCTGTCATCAGATCACAGGAAAGCTCTCATAGAAGCTTTGTTGGGTCTCCAAGTGTTTGAAGACATTGTGGCAGCCACTAAATTATATCAGATTAAGACCAGTCCTACGGAATGCAACACTATCATGTCCTTTATGGATAAATATGAAGACATAAACATGAAAGGGCACATCAAATCCCTATATAAGTGACTGGAAAAATAAATGGTGTCGATATTTGAAATATTTTCATCGACAATGGCTCTAGAGTTAATCTCATCCCACAAATGGACAGTCTACTGACTAGGATGAAATGAAGACAATATTACACACTTTACCATAACGTTTTTTTGGATATGATAAAATTGTATCAAATCCATTAGACCAAATCAAGCTCAAAACATGGCATGGATGCCTTTTGGCTGAAATATAAATTATGGTGATTTGAAAAAATATGGCCTTCAATATCCTACTTGGAAGGCCCCGGCTGTATCAACATGCCGAAATTCCAACATTGTACCATTAGTGCATCAAATATTGTGTTTATGGGAAGAATGCAACATTTCTAGGAATCGATCCTTAGCTGATGGTTTTGATTGGGTAATCTCCCCAAAGAGACTGGAAGTGGTACTCACTGACCCTCTCAGGTAGCTCGATTTATAATTCATACTTCCCATCAATCAAGTGCAGTGAATGAGTCCAAAATCAGACATGTATTCGTCCTTCTACATGATCATTGTTGCGACCACTAATCCTGGAAGTGATGAAAAATACACCAATTCCTAAGAAAATAGAATGTGATCAAATAAAAATGCCCATAAACCATCTCCAGGGCTCTAAGATTTCTTTACCTCACCTGCTGAGGAAGAATATGATGTCTCGAAACTGAAAGAAGGAATGTAAACTCCTCCATTTTTCATTTCATCATCTCTAGAAAATTCCCCATATTCTATCGAGACAGAATATGATGCTCCAGCTTCCAAATACCAGAATTTTGATTCCTTAACCAATTCTGAAGAATTCATCTCCAAAATGTTTTCTCCATTAGAGGAATATGATGAAAAGGAGGATCTAGAATAAGAAGAGGAAGAATATCTCAGGGATAACTCACTAGCATTTGAGGAGTGTGTCTCCACCCGCATTAATGAACTTTGGGAAATAAACATGGGTGGTGAGGAGGACCTGCAACCCACTATTATTAGTGTGGCCATGTATCTTGAAGATCAATAGGTATACACATAATTCCTAAAGAAAAAACAATATGTTTTCACTTGGAACTATATAGAAATGATAAGCCTCGGTCTTGAGGTGGTCACTCACCATTTAGTCTTGCTTGAAGACAACCATAGTTATAAGTAGGTCACCAGAAGGACTCACAAGATGCATGCTACCAATATAGAGAATGAATTTGAAAATATAATCAAAGATAACATCATTTTAGAGGTCTAATATACCATCAGGATGTAAAATATAGTCCCCATTAAAAATATGAATGGGAAGATCAAAGTCTGTATTGATTTTAGGTACCTCAACCGGCACTACTTGAAAGATGGTTTCCAAGTCCCGATTAGAGAATTGCTGATTGATACAACCACTGGATACAAGTATCTCTTATTTATGTAAGTTTCTTTAGGATATAATCAAATTGGAATGTCTCAATATGATGAAGAGGCCACTACCTTCAGATCCCCCAAATAGTGTTTTGCAACAAGGTAATGCCCTTTGGTTTGGAAAATGTCAGTGCCACATACTAGCATGCTATGCATCACATCTTCAAGCACTTTATATAGAAATTCATTGAATGTTATGTGGATTATTTGGTGGTTAATACATGTTAGAGCTCATACCACCTGTCAGATCATAAAACATTTTCAGCAAATTGCAACAACACAGTCTAAAAATGAACCCCCAAAAATGGGATTTCAGCATCACCTGAGGGAAATTACTCAGCATTATTGTACGCCAGTATGGGATTGAAATGGACCTCGAGAATACATAAGAAATCATTGTAATGTCACCCCTTCACATGATCAATGAGTTGAGTGGACTCCAAGGACTTCTAGCCAACATTCAGATATTTATATCCAACCTTACCGAATTTTTTTTCCTTTCACTAGGATGATGTAGAAGGGGGTGTAATATCAATGGACTAAAGATTGTTTTGAAACATTTGAAAATATCAAGATGAATCTCTTAGTCCCACGAGTGCTAATGCGTCCTATTGATAGAAGACCAATCATTCTATATATGACTGTCTTGGAGAGATCCCTAGGAACCTTCCTCACACAGAAGAATGATACCAACAACGAGAATAGTCTCTATTACCTCAAATAAATCAAGATTGTTGATGAGACTCGGTAATCTAATATCGGTATGATCTAACTAGACATGATATTTGTAGTGCATAAACTGAAACATTACCTACAACACCATGAGGTCCATCTTATCTCTTTCAGCAACCCACATAAGTACATTCCCAGCCATCCAATGTTGACCGGATGCTTGTCCTAGTGGGCAGTAATCCTACAACAGTTCATTATACATTTCATACTGCAGAAGGCTATCAAAGGTCAGACATTACCATATTTCATAGTAGATAATCCCTCAGTAGATATGAATCCTTAAGATGGTAAGCAACCCGATGAAGTGGCGTTATCTTTTAAATTTGATACCCAAATACAGGACATGCATTTAGATGGTTCCTCCATAAGTTCGATAAGAAAAAGTATGGATGACCCTATAATCAACAAAGTGGGGCAGGGATTCAAACCATTATCTCTCAAAAGTTAGTATTTACTAATTCCTTCATTCTATTGGAGGGATTCATAACCAATTAAGATGAATATGGGGATATAATTGAAGTCTTGGAGCTAGCACTCTATGTACAATCTGAGAGTCTGAAGATCAATGAAGATTCAGAACAGGTCATCAAGGTGGACAATGGTGACTATGCTATCTCAAAAGAGGAGTTGATCCTTTTGATGAACTATGTTTGATAAATAATTGTAGAATTCCCATCAGATCTGACATTAACCTAGGTCCCCATTCAAAAAATGCATTGGCGAATGCATTAGAATATATTTCCCCAGCTCTGGCAAACCATGATTGGAATGAAATTGTCATTAGCAGGACACACTGAAGAATGGTCCAAACTTAATTTGCGAATAATATGGAAGAAATCAATGAGATCAGTCCCATCTCTAAGCTATATAGTCCTACCACTGGCTTGATGATTCCCATTTTAGATTATCATTAAAAGGAAAAACTCCCACCTGATAGGGAAATAAGTGAAAAGATCCAAGGACGAGCAGTCTACATCATCTTATACAATGGTGTAAACCAGAAAATGGTCATCTATTAGAGTGGGTTTACATGATTCCTTCTTAGGTGAATCAATGGAGAATAGATTATCGTTGACATAAAATAAGTAGATGTTGGAACCTATGGGGAACAACTATCATCATCTATGCTCTCTCATCAAATTCATAGGATTGTATATTATTGTCCCACCATGATTCATGATTGTGGCGAGTTCACCGAGAAGTTCAATTCCAGCCACATCCATTCTAATTTCATACATCAACCCCTAAAGTTAATTTATACAGTTGAGTACTCCCAGCCATTTTCTATATGGGGAAAGGACATTGTGGGACCATATCCAACACCACATCCAGAAAATTAAAATATATTCATTCATAAACTGACTTATTTTCAAAATGGGAAAAAGCTTTACCCCTCAATGAACTTAGAGAAAAAATCATTGTCAGCATTGTGAAAGTCAATATCCTCACCATGTTTGGTGTTCCTCATAAAATACTAACAGATAATAAGACCAATTTTTTGCTCTGTTGAATTAGATAAGATATATAAAGAGCATGACATCATGTACAATTGTTCACCCTGCTATCATGTCGTGGCCAGTGGATATATATGGCCCTTCAAAAATCCATATAAAATATAATCCAGAAGATGGTAGACAATGACAATAAGTCATGGTCAGAAACCCTCATCCATGATTTATGGGCTTACTAGACCATGACTCAATCTACAAATCAAGAAACTCCATACTCATTTGAATATGGGATGGAGGCAGTTCTACCCATCAAAGTTCAACCGCCATCACTCCTCATCACCATGTGAGATCAAATATCCAAAAAAGAATAGTCCTACAAACATATCAAAGAGTTGGAGCAATTGAATGAAAGAAGACTAAACACTTTGTAACAATTTAATTTATGTCAAAACAAGATTACATGTGTATTTATCAATAAGGTTCACCTCGAGTCTTTCATCGAAGGAGAGATGGTGTTGGACCTCAGAACCCCAATGATACATAGGGTAAAATATCTGAAATTGGAAATGAAATGGAAAAGACTATATGTCATACCCAAGGTCTACATCAATGGAGAATAAGCCTTAATATCAATGGATGGATGGGTCACTATAGCTCTGACCAATGCAGGGTTTTTGAAGAAATAATTCATGTATCCAAAAGCACTAGAAATTCATCCTGTTAACATGAGGTAAAACAACATGATGAAGTCATCTTTGCAACATGATGTTAAACTGAAAATCACCATATGAGTTCATGTTTAATGATGTTATACATCTTGGCATCATTAACCTAATAGCATGACATTAAACTGCATGGTACAATAGGTCATTCCACTCACGTTGGGTGAACCACATTGTAATCACATGACCAAAAACTGAATGATCCAACATCTTATACAAACTACACTAAACCTCATTGCCAAATAATTTTATAACATGAGAGGAAATTACCTCAAGTTTTTGTCACCTATTGTGCTGCATCACAGAACTACATAAGGTTTGATTCCATTCTTCTAATGGGATATGTATTGATGCCCAGATCATACATCCTTGTCCATCAGATATCAATACAATGACCCCTTCCCTATGCACATTTCATGTCGGTACAGGGAACATATATTTTAGAACTACATATAAATTGATTTCTATCATACATTTGGATATATAGAGATTCCTTGATCCAATATCTTTTCCATCCCACCGCATGATAATAAAATGAATCCATTTTACCTCTGGATACCATTGCATTGTGATATGATACCATTTCTATTCCTAGTTTCTCACACAGGCCAAAGCCCATGTGAGCATGGCAATAATTTTTATGTTTCCCCCCGTACAGAAAACACTAATGGTACACTACAGGGCCATAAAAAATGGATAAAAAGTACCCATACCTATGTACAATCCAAATCTATATAGGGATGAAAATTGTAGAACTAACTGTGTCTTGATTCCTATCTTTGCAGGATACATAGTGACGCCTCGATATTATATCCTGTTCTAGCTACCAACCAACAAAAATTAAATAAAATAGCCTTTTCCTTGCACATGGGTCAGACCTAGGTAGTGAATTTCATCCTAGAACTATGTGTGGCTTGATTCCTGCCTTTGCTGGATACATAGTGATGCCTAGATTCTACGTCTCTATCCAGTCACCACCAATTAAACAAAATGCCCCTTTCCCTATGCATGGGTTAAACCTATGCAAGTAATTTACATCTTAGAGCTATGTATGTCATGATTCATGCCCTTTCAGGATACTTAGTGACCTCTTGGTTTCATATACCTAGGTCCAGTAATGCGATGTAGGAAAACACAAATGCACCTATCTCTTTCATAGGAATTTAATGCCTAACAGGGAATTCTAAACTATGGCTAAAACAATAGAGAGGTGTTAACGGATCATGCCCCTATATATGAGTCAAATCTACATGGGGGATTTCTTACTTTATGAGTAGTCACGATGGGAATATTCCCCATGTACCAGGATATATACATTTCATCCATCAAAATACATATACTAGGAAATTACATATCTCCATAAACATCCCAGGCTATTGGAAATGGACGACTAGTGTCTTGTGGAAACCTTTGTTTGAATATGAACATCATGCCCTGAAAGCTCTACATAAGTGGACTACAAAAATGGTTTTTCAATCAATGTAAATTCATCCCAAGGAGATGCTTTTCTTATGACCATATTCCCAATATTTCTCATGCCCCATATCATTCCACTTAATCTGAGGGTCCATGGGATCATGTTTTACACATTATTTTACCCCTCAGGTTGAGGACATGCGAGAATATCCAGTTATAAGATATGAAAAATATAATATAAATTTAAGAATTTATGAAATATATAAAAACTTCATGAAAAATAATAATCATCTGTTACATCAAAGAGGGGTTTTCATCACTCTGAGATCAATCTTCATTCCATGAATCTTTCAGTTCCTCCTATAAGAACAAAAAACACTAATATCATCCATTTTTATTCCCAAAATGGATAATACTTTAATTAAATGTATTGAATGGATATTTAAATATTTAAAATAGGCATTGATTGAGATTCAAATCCCCAGTGCAGGATGTACCACTTCTAGCTAAAATCTATTATATTAGAAGAAACACTAATAAATGATTTTCCATGTGTGAATCTATTTAGGATAAATTTATGATTTCATTTAATTAAAATACATTAAAACATATTTCAAAATATTTTATTTAAAATAATATTATTCTTGTGCATTTGGAATAAATAAAAACAATCAAATTGTAATCAGGTACGTCCTGAGGGCGTCATTAATTCCCTATGGTACTATGAAACAACAAATTTATAAAACTAAAAATATGGTAATAAATTAATTAAAATTTATTATTAGGAATGTTAGAGGTCAAACCGATAAATATTATCAATTATTTTGATTAGGTTTTTAAAATATTTAATTTTATTTAATTTTAAAAAAATTTGTGAGAAAATACAGACTTGATTGATTTGATGAATGAAAAATAAGAAATCAAAGTAGATTGATTTGATGGTTTGAAAATAGTTTTGCTAACATAGTATGGTTGTGTATTTTCAAGGTTAAATAACAATTGGATTTTATAGTATGGAATGATAAATTCATGATTTATATTTATGTTGAGATGAGGAAGATCCAATACTCAGGGTATATCCTCCTTAACATGACAACACCCTATTTCCCTTGGTCTATTAATTTATGGTGTTGATGAATCAAGATTTTATTAATACCCTGTTTAAAGCTGATTTCCCCAAAATCTGAAAATGGGAATGCCTTCTTAAGGGTTTATACTTTCAAAATTTAAATGTTTTTTGTTAATTTAATTATCATTGGTCAGGATAAAATAAGAATAAAGGGATATCAAGTTGAAGAATAAATTGCACAAACGAAATACATGAATAATTAATATAAATTAATCCTACACACCTTGAAAATTTTATTACATTACCATAGAATAAGGTAGGTTAATCCCTATATCCTAGATTTGAGATATTATGTGGTAAGGAGAAAATAAAACAATTACCTAATGAAAAAAGAGATGACTTGAGGAAGGCCATGTGCAATGCATATTTTTTAACCAAGATTTTGTCTCTAGATCCTAATGCCATCACCAAAAATAGGAAAATTGTCTTTTTATAGGCTCTATATGGGCTCTTTTAGGAACCTTTTATGATGTTCAATGTTTTTACACGTCATGTATTCCCAATCTGAGGTTTCCTCTGTGATTTCTGAATCATAGTAAATCTCGCCTGAACCTCTTTCACATATTTGGTATTTTGACTCCTTTCATGAAGTGTAACTAAGACTCATGATGGGTAAATATCTTTCAAAATGTAAAATATTTTAATGACATGGAGAAAGTTGAATTAAAAGGTCAAACAATGTGTAATGATGAATAACGTCATGTAATGGCTTTATGACTTGAAATTACTCACGACTGTGCTTCACAGTTTGTTGCATGTTGTAAAATGCTACTACATGTTGTGTAATAATTTTTCACGATAGGTAATTAATTTTTCTACTTGAGAAGCATCATTTTTCCTTGGATCATTAGTTTTTTTCCATAGATGTTCTCTATGATCATCCAAATAAATATGGGGTCACACCGTGAGCTTTGGTCATGGTACGAACTATCATTTTACTCCAATATTTCCCACTTTTAGTTTCCTTTCCAATAATTCATTTTATCCTACCATAAAATAAAATAAAGTTAAATTTTCTAGAATTTTAAAATAATATTCATCTAAACACCCAAATCAATACATTAAAGACTCTAAAATGAATTCAATAAATACACATATCATTATACTACTTCAGTAAAAGATAAATAAAAATAAATAAAAGATCTAATAAAAAACCCATGTCATTATAGATAAAACTATCCTAAAGTATTCATGGTGTGTGAAGGATGTTTCACTGTATATATATGATATTATGAAATATTTCTAAAGGGGTGTATAGATTTTATCTTTTAAATATATTATAATGATTTTCTAATCGAATTTTTTTTCAAGAATAGTGGGTATATTAGTTAGAAAAGATAAAAGTAACATTTCACAAAATATTATCAGGTGGATTATAAGTATATTATGACTGATGATATAATAAAATGGTCTATTTGGATATAAATAATTGTTTTACACCCTACTAAAGTAGCTAGCAAGGAAGATCCTACTGTAGTGTATAGTTATAACACTTCATAGGTGATTTGTTCTATAGAACATTGATCACACCAACAATCATTGAATGTTATTGTAATGTATCATATTCCATGTTATTCAACTCAAACTTATAAATGTATAAAATATTGGAGTAGTTACATCATATAATGTGGAAAACCCACCATATAAAATTGTTTCTCAGTTGATCCAAAAGAATTATGTTAGAGATATTGAGTTGAGGATAGTTAGTGGTTTTGTATAATTATTGTTGATTATTGTTGAGTTAGTTCACCTAAAATCAATTTTATTTATATGATTTTGATTACTACACTACATTTTTTAGTTTAAAATAATCATGTTATCTTATTTTTATATATATTACTCTCTTCTGCATTCCATGGTAAATACTGTCTATAAAAGTATTTTTTTAATCGATAGGATATAAACATTACCGTTGTAATTAAATAATAGGAATTCCATTAAAAAATTAAAAATATATCCAATGTTATATATACAAATTATTGTTAGGTAATAGAAACTGGTAGACTATTAGGTGTTAGGGGTCCAATGCATTGCATATTGTTCTCATGAAGGTTATATTTAATGATTTATAAGAGGGGAAGATCATGATAACTATCCCACCAATAGTAATTAAGCAACACATGTATCGTTATAAATTTCTATATGTGATTATTTTTAATGACCAATAAATTCAAATTTCATTATATATTACTCCCACCATGTACTTAGTTGAATATTGAAAACCTTATCATATTTATTTGTGGTAAAATTTCTTGTGTCATGTGATTCATGAGAAGTGTTACATTAATTTAGTGATGAAGAAAGAAAATTTTCTTTATTGATTTTGGAAGAAGATATCTCATTCCATTTACCTAGGATAAATGTTTCTGAAAAAAGTGCACAGCCAAGGAAATTAAATGTTAGGTCTTTTCAGTAAGTCAGAGAAAGATAGATCAAGAATTGAGGAATGGTTAAACTAGAATTAGACCAAATTTTTGAGATATCATATGGAAAATGTATTTTATTTCCAATTTAATGGTCATTGGAACATTTTCAATTCCTTAAATGTTATCCTTCTCTATGAGGCCTATAATGTGTTTTGAGATGCCACTGATGGTTTATGAGATGGAATCATCACCATTGTGAAAAGATATCTAGATTTGATAAACTATGTGTATCAAGAATCTCATTAGATTTATTTGATTTTGATTTTTTATAATAGAATCCATCATAGTTTGAGGATTCATGTATATTCATGTTATAAAATTTATAATTTAATCCAAATATAATTTTAATCAATAATTATGGTCATTCAATTTTTATTTCTCATATAAATATTCACAATGTTTTTATTTATTTAATTAAAAATTTAGTATTTAATCATGATTAGAGAGCACTGTCCAACATAATGGTACAGTATATGTAAATATTTATTTTAATTAATTTATAAATGGGAATTATTTAATTATATCACATAAATATTTATTTATTTTTTAAGTGATAGATTAATTAAATATTAATTGACACCATAATTAGTTATTAAAAATTAAATAATTAATTTTCAAATTATATGATAAATAAAATAAACATAAATTACATGGGTTTTGTTTTTAAAAAGGAAAAAGGTTAGGAATATTTTTATAGATTCTTAATTATAAACCCTAGATAAAATGTGTCATTTGAATGGGTAAACTACATTAATCACCCATAATCGTCATTCTATTTCTTAGAATATGATTTATAAATTTCATACAAAAGTTATTTTAATACCATGAGAGAATAATAGAAATTATATTTTGATTGTCACATGTTTATTATAGTAATCATGGTTCATCACTCTAGAAAAAAAAATATTCATACCAAAATCTCATGCTTTGGGAGACATGATTAGATATCATTGATGAAATTCAATTAATAATACTTTATAAATGAAAATTGTGTTATTAAGAAGCAGTCATGGGGTATGAATATCCCTGGGGGATTTTATAAATTTAAAATATTTAATCAAAATTTGATATGTTGATTTTATTCCTGGGATTATAGTATCCTGATTTAAATTAGTTATTTCATCAAAAATCAATCACACCCATTTTCCTTATTACATGTCCAAGATTGAACCACATCGTCATTAGAACATGGGATGTAGACTAACACTGATATTATAATTATAATACATGATTCATTACAATAATTATCATTAAAAATTCCACAAATAAAACCTGAAAAATAAACCAACCTCAATATCTCAAATATAAATATGTATGGGAAATGCATTAAATTAAAACAAAAATATATTATTTTCAACAATAATGAAACTCTAAAAAATTAATCCTTCCATTTTTTGTATAACACTACGTTCTTGAACTAGTGTTGTCTTGCACCACCCTTGAGTTGATCAAGTAAGTATAAAATACAATAGATAAAAATGGGGGATTATAAAATTATACGATGTATGTTCCTCCATAAAAATATTCCATGTCTTGTGAATAAGCATATTAAATCCTCAAATAATAACATAGATAGATATTGTTTAGTTTCCAATAAAATATAGAAACATCATTATAAACCATTTCTAATAAAATGTTATCCATCACTCCATTTGCATCACTATGAAAAAAACTTCCCCCAAAACATCATCTCAACCACAACGTAGGTTTTTTACATCTAATGATTGTATAACTATACTTACTATAATTATAAATCATCATAAAGGGGATCAAACAACAACAAAAATAATAAATTTTTAGAAGAACAATTATAGTAAAAAATATCTATAATGATGATACAAAATCCCTTATCTTCATCAAAATATGGGAATAACATATCCCCCACATCACATCATTATAAGGGAGAACAAAATGCATTAAACAATTACATTATAGTCCAACCAAACAAGGTTTAAATAATTCATCAGCATAAAATAAACATCATTGAGGTTGATAAGTACATCAAATCACCACATCAACAACAATACAAATATATATTTTAAATCAAAAACATAATAACAAAATATAGTTATAATGACTATCTTTGAAATTATTTTTCTCATATCTATATATGCACATCATAAAAATATCAATGATAAACCAATATCAATCATCCATAGTTGAACCACATACCACAACCTGTATACAACTACCCCAAATCAACATGATCGCTATCATGCCCCATGTTATATCATACCAAGCATAATTTTTAAGATTCAAAACATTAAGAAAACCTTAAAAAATAATTCACCATAGATAAAAACAGAATAAATTTTCACAATAAATAGGGACATTCAATTAATTTTCTAGATTATCAGTCCCCATTCATCATTATCATTCACATCATCAGTTTATATCAATTTTTCCCATAGTAACAATTTTTTCATTCCCTAATTAATCCATATTAATTAAGATTTAACATCCAAATAGTTTTATTTATGTTAATATTATCTATATAATATTCTTATATGATTTACTATAATTGCCCCAGAATATTGTACTTAAACTAAAAAATTACTTAAATCAGAAAAATTGAGATGTTATAATCCCTTACCTCATTAAAGATCATTCCATTCAATTAATACATACCAATATTTTTATATAACTCCCTTAGATAAAATATATTAAATAAATCACACGATTTACCAATCCATAAAAAATTCACTTGTAAATAGATGATATGAATTGTCCACCAATCCAGAATAGTGGTATAAACAATAAATCATCCTTATATGAAATTGACATCGATTTTATAAACTCTAACCAGGAAATAATTTAATGGAAGCTATGAATCCCTATAAATATACCATAAATCACCCCTCATATTTATCATTATTGTATATAATTTTCACATGAAAAAATATGGTTTTGATGATTTCCAAATATTTACAATCAGTTTCCCAATAACCATTACAATTCTACAAAAACCATGATTTATTTCATCAAAAAAAAACCTGATCAAAAATAGTTTATCTTAACATATACTTTTTATTCAACAACTAAATACCTATTTAATATAATATATATGAAAAATATATAGTTTGGGGTATATAACCTCCTCATGTTTTATAAAACCTCGAAACAAAATCCATAAATTCCTGAAATTATCACTTTCCTTTTCATAACTAACTATGATACTGACATATCATCATAAATCACCATTATTTTTATTAAGAATCAATTTTTTGTTCTATATTTTAACATGGTTTCGAAAATTCTATCATAAAATCTACTATAATGTATTTTACATAAGAATGTCAATATTTCTTTAACAATACCCCAATTAGCTGCACTAAATCACCTTCCAACCTTGCCTACATACATATTATTATGAAATTATTTAAGAGGTGATATAAATACTACAATTCTTTTCATATGTTTTGTTGACTTGAAGTGATTAATTCTTCTATTTTAAAAACACATGACCAAATAAATAACTAAGAGAAGAAACAATGGATTGCATTTATTTTAAATAATAGCTATCATGTCTTGTTTAATTATTCAACAAATTTATTACTTTTTCTTACTATTCCTTCTTAATATAACATTAGTCACAAAAACGAAAATTTATATAAAACATATCTAGACCTGAATTTCTATATAAAGTATAATAAATTCTCATAATATGTTCATGAATTTTTTTATCATTTCGTATCTTTTTTGATCATTTGGTTGGGATTTATGATTTATTCCATATATTTTGGATATATAGATGTACCAATAAACACATTATTATTATTTTGAAAAGTTCTTGTATGGAATTGGGGAGGACGAGAAAATATATTTCAATTAAAACAGAGTGTACTTAAAGAAACACAATTTTGTTTATGTAAAATTAACATCTAGATGGGAAACATTAATAAAAACCTCATTGATTTGATATCAAAAATTAAATAATTATAGAATAATAATTTCCATGATTTGATTATATAAAATACATAGATTGTTCATTAGAATCATATTTTCATATAAAAAACATGACAAATAAAATAATTACTATGTTGTAGAGTATGGTGATACCTCCATTCTTGTCTCAACCTAAAATGAATTTATTAGATATAAAATAACATGGATTTGGATAAAATTTATAAATATTCCCTGAAATATTTTATTTAGTAATATCATGGATCATCAAGATGCTAGAAAATATCAATATTTGTTTTGATATAATATATCAATATATAATGATTTTAAATATCATGATATATATATTAAATGTTTTTTATTTTTTTATTTATATTATTTTTATTAATGTATATAAATATTTATATAATGAATATTGATATTTGTTTAATTTAATAATATTAATTTCCTTATAATTATAATACAACAAATTTAATTAGTACACAATTGTTATAATATAAAAGAATTTTTAATTAAACTAATACTATATTATTTATTTATTAATTAATATAATTATAATTGTAATTTATATTTAAGGAAATTTGGTGCTATTATTATATTAGAATCATGGTATCTTTTGATTATATATCTCTAGATAGTATGACTTTTAGTCTAATGTCCCATTGGTATTGGAACATATGATTTATCCTAGAAAGGTGGGGGTCTTCTAGCCATCATACTATAAAATTTCATGATGTTGTTTTTCATTTTTGAATGATTCCAAATCATTACATAAAAGGGGTTCAATTAATTTATGAATGAGATGAATTTAGATTTGTGTACATATAAGTAACCAATATTTTTATGTAACTTATAAAAATAATAATTATTAAAAATTAATTTATATTAATAGTACTAGAACATATTAATTTTTTTGAAATAATATTATATAAATATAATAATTACCATAATACTTACATATTTTGATTTCAAGAGCTGTTAGATGTGTAAATGATTTTCTATGGAATGTAATGATTATGAAAACTATATTAATAATCTATATTAGATTCCTTTAAAATAAAATGCATGTAATGTCCTTGAAAATTCTATTTAGTTAACCATAAGTATTATAAACCCATTTGTTTTAATTTATACAGTAAGGATAATTTGAACGACCTTAAATGTTTTATCATTGGTCACTATTATGATATTTGGGTTTTATTTTTTAGCTAACATAATACATTATTTTATAAATGGAATAGAGTTAGAGAGTGTTTATATAATGAATTTGGACATGGATTTGTGATGAAGAAATAATTCTATTTTGAAAAATAATATTTTGTAGAATTTTCATCCTATATTCCATTTATGTTTAACAAGTGGATTTTATTTTGGAACTCTGTCAATTATGAAGTTTTTTTCCAATGCTAATGATAATTGTCATTTCCTTTCTATTTAACGATTATGGAAAATATTTAAACAACAATACATTGAATATTTATTTCACATATTTTTTTTTTGGAAATTCAAGGGTGATGGATGAAAAACAAATGGATCACACCGAAATTATAAGTCTCATTTAGATTAAGTGTAGGATTCATTTCTAATAAAAAAAGTAACTCCATTGTAAATTTAAGGGTCTTTTAGATGAATCATAAGAGTCATTCCCTATATAACCTTTAAAATATAATGTTTAAGCCATTTTGTGGGAATGAAGTTTCCTAAAAAATGCTATTTAATTGCTAATGTTTAAAAGTAAACAAATATAGAACATAAAAATCATTAACCATTACAAGGGATGAAGAATATAAAGAATAATATTCCTTTTTCCAATTCATAAAGGTAACTCATGGTTTTATATTTGGTTGATAAGGGTAATTTTTATAACAACATGGGTAGCTTCAATGTAACTCTAGAAACAAATGAGTTGTCACATCCCCTTCACAAACTTCTAGCACATAAGATAATTATTTCTCATTTCAATTATTAAGAAAACTAAATATAAATTACTATAGATATCATCACTAGAAATCTATATCTCATTTGAGTAATAAGTTAATTAAATTATAATACATTCTTTCTAATGCTTGTCTAAATCTTGAAATAATAGTATGTGAACTCATAAGTAGAACACGATAAAAAATAAGAAGAATAAATATAATGGGATTGAGGGTAAACAACATTTATTCAAGAATTTATGGAATTTTCATTCCATATATCTGGGGGAGAGGGAGTTTTACAATCTGTATGATTGTCACATGATCTCAAATATGTTCCTAAACATTCATTTATCCACTACAAAATGGATTTTGTGACACTGTGACCAGGGTCATTTATGGGTGTTTATTTACTTCTTTCTCCTATTTCATTAAAATGTCTCAAATGGTGTAACAAAAAATACTTAGGTTTTAGTGGAGGAGAAATTTCCAAAAACTCTTGGTTAAGGAATTGGAAAATTTATTTTTTATTTATGTATTCTTTCATCTTACTAGAAATGATTTTGTACAATGTTCAGTAGGATATTTCCAGAAATTATTTTTTCTATTTATTATTTTTCTTATTCTTTTTTACACACAAAATCCCCTATTTTATTATCATTTTCTATATGATAACAATATGTTTTTATTGGCTTACAAGTGGTTATATTTATTTTCTAACATAGATAAAAATGGTAATGTATTACAGTGATAATTGTGTCCCCTTATTTTTACTCAACATAATGTGTAATAGTAGATTTTGTGGATTCAAATGCTTAGTGATTGAGTGTGAGAGTTTTATTTAAATAAGTTATTATTTAGTAGGGTATGTGATGGATGATATTATGCGAGTTCACTATTTTAAAAATGATTTCAAAATGTCAATTACGTAATTTAAAAAAAAATACAATTATTTCCTATTTTTCAATACAAGTCAAACCACATACCCACATTAAAAAAAAATTGAACTCCTTACCCTTATAGATACAAAATGAGTCATTATTTATTTAATTTAGGTCAAGATCAATTTTTAGGCTCACGAAACACACTATATCAAACTTATCTCATTACCAGGGATGTAATCCACTGTTTTATTTTTTTAACTTTTTTTATAGTACCAATCCATTCATTAATCTCTACTTTTTTCATGCAGAGGTTAATAGAATGTATCATTTTAAAGAAATAAATTTTATTGAGGAAGTGGATATAGAGTTTGTGAATATTCCATTAATACAAGCCCAATCTATATCCCCTTATTTTTCTTCTTTTTATTTTATAGTTTCTATAGAAAGTGAAAACATGGAATTATTTTTACCCCAATTAAATTGATACTTAAAGAAATTTGTGTATGTAAATTTAAACATCAACATAGTAACTTGTTATGATAAAATAATAAATTACAATCTGAAATTAATAATTAATAAATATTACTTTTATCCACATTTTATGGCATAGAAGGAAAAGAATGAAATTCATACCTAACATATTTGTGGTTTTGTATGAAATAACTTCAATAAAAATAAGTTTCATAAGACTATATTAGTTAAATAGAATTCCCCTTCCCACTGGAAGGGTTTTGAAATGAATTTATATACAACTTCAGACCTAGAGAGATTGAAATCTATAATAAGATCCAGATATCATTACTTTAGAAAATTTTACTTAATTTAATGTGTACATAGTTGAGTAAGGATATATAAGGGATAAGGAAATCCAATATATAGATATTATATTTCATTGGAAAAAATTTAATAAATTGGAGGTTAGTTGCCTCCATTAGTAGATTTAGGATCATTGATTATTAGTGTTATTCTGTCAAGGCCTACTAGACTATGATTAGAACCAATTGGATACTTTATTAAGAGGATAAATTATTGAAAAATATCACATTGAATTATTGTATATGATAGATATTGTCTCCATGAAATCTCAATAATTTGGTAACAATACCACATTAAAATGTGTACGTGAGTTCAATTATTCTGACTCAATATTTCTGAAATAAATAATATAAGAGATAACCTATTCAGTGATATATTTATGATTACCCATATTAAATTGATACTTACTCTCAACCCCCAATAATTGATAGTGTACCATTCATTTATTTTGTTAGGTCCACATGGCTGAATACCCTGAGGGTGGGGGGGGGGGTGAATCAGGGTATGACTAATTTAAAATTAATGCCCGTTCTGATCTTGTTTTGTTGTTAAGAAAAACACTCTTATCTCTATTTCCTGTTTCCCAATATAAACAGAATGTAGAGAAAGCACATGACACAAAAATTTTACTTGGTTCACCGCTAAGGGCTACGTCCAAGGAGCATACGCCGACAGGTTATCGGTCGTACCAAGTCCACTAAACTTCACTAGCTATGGATTACAATGTTTGGGCACAATCACTCTGTCCCAGGCTCACTTCCTTTACAAGTTGAGGGTCCTATCACTGCTTTCCCATGGGTCAATCCCTATTTCTCTCTCTCTGGCTCACTACCGGTGGAGAGGATCGCCTTTTTCCTCTTCCTATCCTCACTGCACTTGGAAGGGATTCACTCACAGTTTATAAACCTGTAGGTCTCTATATTTTCATGAATGCACGCATCCTTAATTGATGATGGATGCTCTGTTAATGTCCACATTTCACCAACTGATGAATACCTTTTTGCCTTTGAACACTGGGAAATTCCTTTTGGAAACACCTTCGAAAAGCTCCCTACTTCGCGATGCACCCAATTTTGTGAAGCTCAAACAAGCCTTCGTGAAGCTCCTACCTTTTCGCAAAGCACCTTCGCGAAAAACTTTCACGAAGCTCAAGCCATCACAAATAAAAGTCCCTCAAGAAGCTTACTAAGCCAACGCGGAGCTCGAAGGTTTCGCGGAGCTACAATAGCTACCGTGAAGCTCCTCTTTCGTGAAGCACACTGGCTCTGCTAACCACCTTCGCAAAATGAGATCAAATTATCTTCTCTGAAAAATCTCTCTACTTCTCTCAAGGGGGTCAGACTCTATTTATAGGTGATTCCACTGACCCTCAAACATTCCACGCGATGTCGATGGCACGTCATCTCAAATCGCGAAGCTCCGACGTTTCCACCAGAATTCTGTTCAAATCGCGAAGCACCACGGAATTTTTCCGTTCGTGGAGCTCATCGTAATCGCAAAGCATCGCCGTCAACATTTCTTTGTGCCTTCGCCGCGAAGCTCCCTCGCAAATACCTTCACCGCCACGATGCACTTCAACTCTGCCATTCGCAAGGCTTTGACATAATCGCGAAGCATCACTGCCTCAATTATTCTGGTCTTCGCGAAATCCAAACCATGAAGCCTCTCTTCGCGAAATTCATGTCATTTCCATATTTAATTATGATCTCCATCAAAATCCTATTTTTTGGTGCTCACCAAACTCCAAATTTGGATCCCAAAAATTTGGCAAACACTAGGAAATGGCACCACATTTTACTGTTCTTTTTTACCACCTCCAGATATTCCTTTCCATTGTCATCGTTCCTTGTCAACAAGGATTTTCAACAAATTCTCTGGAACTCAACAATTCTCCATGGAAACCTTCTTTGTCAACTAACACAATCAACCCAAAAATACTGCAATGTTACCTTGAGGTATTTTTGTCCAACATATTCATTGGATCATTTCAAATATTGATGACCTCCTGTGTATGAAATTAATCCCTATGAAAATATGTTCTAGAAACTATTAATATGATGTGTGAATAGCTATAAATTCAAGTAATACTATACCATCCAATACGGTGGGAAATAAATATATAACTAGTCCACAAAAATAGTATAGTTTCAAACCAATATAATAGTAGCCAATATTCCACAGTAACAACTCTCAGTCTTATATATGTTTCTAACCTCATGTATTTAAGCTAGACTCTTCCATGGAGGACATGCTAATAACTTTTATGGAGTATCAAAATAACAAAAAATAAACTTTAAATACATATATATAAGTTAAAGGTGTTTATGAGCTAGTATGGTAATATTCATTCTAATTTAAATATGTTGGAAAATCAAGGATTGACTTAACTTTGATCCCAATGAAATCCTAATCCCCAAAGTAATATCAATGTTATATTTTTAAGCAGTTGTAGGGGAGTATAATGTACTAAGTAATCACCATCGGACGTTGAAGCTAAGACACAATATTTGAAGGAAGAGGAACTAGTCCCAATATATAAATAAGAGGAATCACATTCTCATACACACATAATGAATTATAAAATGGGTGATTCTATGATAGAGGATCTTCCTCACCCATCACCAGTCATCAATTCAAGTATGGTTCCCCAAAAATGAGGAGTTATTTTGAACATGGATGTTTTTTTGTATTGCATTGGGGTATTAATAATTTTGTTTTTTTATATAAAAAAATCCACCTCACTATTTTATTATATATAATTGTACTTTATTTATCTAATTAAAATTTCTCATATATTTATAAAGTGTTATATTTTGTATGTTTATCTTTAATTATATAATAATCATTCATTAATAACATTATATTTAGATTAGATGTTTCGATTGTTTAAAAAATGATATACAAGTCTCATGATGTTCTCTTAGGATAAATATCTATTTTGGAAAATAAAATATAATTTAAAATGTTTTTTGTTGTTCCCACATATCCTTTTTACCAAAATCATAGTAGTGATTTTTTAATCCACATAACATATTTGAAATTCATGTTTCCATTTTTTGATCTATGTAGTGGAATTTACATATGAATTTATTTGTTAAATTTATACTATCTTGAGATATAATCCTAAACATTACGTGATTTATATTGATTTGAAATGATAATAAATTTACATACGATTCATTATAATAAATAAATTTTGAATCAATCTATTTCATTAATAAAATTATGGTATAATTTTTTTAGGCTTTAATTCTGAATTCTACTATTTTTTAGACTTTTATGCTACTTTTTTAATGATAAATTGAGTAATGGATGCCCAATTAATTTAATTATTTATTTAATTGTAAAGATAATAAAATTATATAAATATAAGACAGCTAGGAAAAAAGATTATTCTATAATTAACAAATAATTATCTTCATTTTATTCTTCTACTATCTAGTTCATTATTTTTGTTTAAGTCTACAACATTTCTTCACATATATCACTTAATTTCAATTTATCATTATGTGTTATAAATAAAGTATAATTTTTTATGTGGATTATGAATCCAAAATTATATATTTAAGACTATTCATCTTATAAATCTTTGTATGTAAAGTCAGGGTTGTAATTTGGTTATGACTCCCAAAAAAAAGTCAGTTAACTATTGGCTAATCATCCACTAGGAAATGTTTTAGTAATTTGGTCCTAAATCCCCTTTAATAATAAGGAAATGAAAAATGTATCTCTCATCGATTAATAGAGGTATAAGAGTAGACAACTCCCACTTTGGACTGTGAAACTACAAAAAAAACTATGTGTTCATTCTATTAATTTCTACTTCTAGTAAACATTGTTAATTAATTAAAATAATTTAATCAATGTATTTAAAATTTTATTCCTTTTATATTACCCCCCTCCCACACCCTATGTCATTTTTCTCTACTCTATCTGATGTATCAATTGGTCTTGAAGGATTGATATTTCTTATGAATTTTTACCTATATCATTATTTTTATTGATACTAAACAATTAGTATCAGAGGATATTCCTTTTGGAAATTTTAAATTTATATATATCATTTATATTTTATTATTACAACTTTTTCTTATACCTCAATGTCTATGTAAAATATCTATTATGTGGCTATAATGAATGTTAATGATGAGTGGTTTCCTTATAAACAACCTCGATTTGATGGAAATAAATATAGTTACTATTAATCTTAAAAGGATTCATACTTGAAAAACATTAATCCTAAAACACTGGAAGATCTTGGAAAGACCTTACTAGCTACTAGAACCTAAAAAAGATACTCATACAAGAAACTATGTGGGGTGATATTATTTGAATTACAAAGTATTAAATCTTTTATAGTTTTTATTAACCTACGTTTGTTTAAGCATGTGTCTAAATCTAAGAAAAATCACGAGATCAGAATGATTCTCTAAGTTAATCACCTTTACATAGACAATATTATTAGAACTGAACTCAGAATGCTTTGTTCGAAATAAAAACATTCTATGATTAGGGAAGATAAAAGAATCAATCAAATAGTTTACTAATACAAGATTATTGTTAATAGAATGAATCCTAGTGGAGAGGATTTGGAGATCCATATACTTATTGAAAGATACCAAAGATATCGACACAATATATTTTATACAAGAATGATACGATTGAAAAAATTAAGAATTTCAAAACATAAAAATTGTTCAACCTCATTAGATCCCTTCATCAATATGAAATTGAGTTAAATAATATTGATATAATATATACTTCAGGGAATAATGTTATTTATTTCAAATCTAATATAAATATTTCTCATAACACTTTTGTAACAAAAGTATAGAAAAGTTAAAAATGAGAAATTGAGAATGTAAGAAAATGTATTCACAAATTTATGTATGTAAAGAACGTCTTCAAAAATTGACCAAGAAATTATAAAAATTATGATAGAAAAGAAAAGAATAATACAACATATAAACTATATGTGACCTTTTATTAATGTAGAAATAATGGTCAGGTCAAACCTGACTACCCAAATATAACGACATATAAAAAGTGAAAAAATAACAAATAAATATTTAGGTGCATATATTTTTTAGAGTATCGTAAAATAATCTAAGTAATGTTTTAAATAGTGATGTGAAAAAGGTACACTAACATATTTTTGATGGTGAAAAATAAAAATAAGGTTAGTAATCATTCTGATTCATGTTATTATTCTGATAGTGATAGTAATATTTTTTATGAATTATATGATGAAAAGGAAAAAATTTAAAAATATAAATTAATTGTTACTTAACTGTATGAAGAAATAAATGAACAAAATATGAGTCTTATCACCGAAAATAAAAAAATTGATATGGAGAATAACTTTCTCAAGTAAGAAATAATAAATTTTTCTTCATGTTCTAATTGAAATAATTATGAATATTTTGAGTCTCTTCGGATGGGGAATGAAAATCTAACAAAGGAAAATACATGATTCAAATATTTATTATAAAAATTTTCGCATGAAAAAATATGAATATATTATAGATTTGAGGAAAAATAATAATAATAATACTGGTTTTTACTATAATCTACAAATTCCTTTGTTATAAAATAATACATTTGTTAATTGTTCTACTAGATAGGTTACTTATACTCCATTATTTAAATGTTGAATGCAGGGATACTAATATAATGAATGATCCCTCATATTTTTCCAATTCTATTGGTTATATGAAGACATTTATTTGAACTTATTATCTTCTAGATTACCCATGAATACTTGTTTAAAATCAATATGGGAACCAAATAATTATTATACTAACCAAATTAGCCAAAATATATAATGAGTGCCAAAAGTTTTTTCTACATGATTAATATCTTCCTGGAAATATTCCATAAAAGTTTCTAGGATAAATTTTATATAGGCTACCTCTTCTCCAAGCATATTACCTAACATCCATATAAGTTTCTATTATGAAATCAATGTGATGGAAGCTCTATGACAATTTATTTTATCAAAAAATTAATGGTTACTAGATATGATGAAGTTGTTACTTATAATATTTTTCTTATTTCGAAATATTTATACATTTAAGGGTTGATACATAACATAATTACTATTTCAAAATTATGTGGTGATGAAATGGGTGTTAAATTTGATGAAAATTAATGTTTAGTTTTTAAAATATTTCCAAATCGTATTTTGATAGTGTAAATTTATATACATTATATTATTTTTGTTCTATTAAATGATTTTCATAATAATGAAATTTATAATTTAATGGAAGGTATCTTTGATATGCGTATTAAGGGAGAAATCAAATTATTTTTTCATCTTCAAATTAGTAAAATATATAATGGAATTTTCCGGAATCGATCAAACTATTCTAATAATTTTGGTAAAAATATTTTTCATGATTATTAATTTAATTTAAAGACACCAGTGAGTATTAGTTATATATTACATTCAAATGGTTCTGGAAAATATATTGATTCAAGATTATTTTGAGGAATTATAGGATGTTTTATATATTTAATTGCCTCCATACTTGTTATTTTTTAGTGTTTTTTATGCACTATATTTCTATATGATCCTAAGGAATCCCACTTAAAGGATATTAAATATACTATTTGATATCTTAAAGGAAATTGTAATAATATATTATTTTATTCTATAAAAAATTATTTTATTTGTTACTCTAAATCTGATTTAGGAGGATATATAATTGATAAAAAATCCCTTCTGGTATGTATAATTTTCTTAATAAAAATTTAGTTTCATGTAGTTTACGAAAACAAAGTTTGTTTTCAATATATATTATTCAGTGTCAATATATTTTTGTTATATCATTTTCTATCAATATTTGTGAAATAAACCAAATTTATCAGATTTCTTTTTACTTTTGAGAAGATTACTATTTGCTATGAAAATTCATTTACTATTTCTATTTAAAAAACCATTTAAAACATTCTTGAACTAACCACATTAACATGATATTTTATTTTATTTTATAGTATGTTAAAAATGTGATATATTATTTTAGGAGATGATCCAACTAAAAATAAACTGGTCAATATTTTTACTAAACCATTAGATTTTTCTAGATTTTTGAAAATCAAAATTATTACTTGGAATGTTGGGAATTTAGTTAATATTAAATTTTACTTTAATAAGGGGTAAATATTTTAATCATTCATATAATAATATTTTTTATAAATTTCAAAAAGAGTTTGATTTTTGAAAAAATATTTTTTGGTTTTGTAATTTCCAGAAAGTGGGAGTTTTTCATAACATTTATAATTTTTTTTCTAGATTTGGAAAATTAATATTTTAAATTTATTTTATGAAAAAGTGCATCGCGATATTTTTTTAGTTGTAATTTTATATTATTTATGTAATTTTAATTTCTCATTTCCTTATTAAGGGTTATCATTAGTATGTTAAAATTTTATTGTATCACAATATTTGTTTTCTAAAATTATCATTAGATTTCATGTTTTGATATACTGTATCTTTTTTGACTTGTCTCATGAAGTTTACCTATGATAAATAATTCATTTGGAACCTTAAAATATCACGTGTACATGTTTTTTAGTTTTCCCATATATCCTTTTTATTCAAATATTTTATCATTTTTGAATATACATTATAAAGTTAAATTTCATGTAGCCATTTTGTGATATACGTTGCAATTTCATCAAAATATGTTTTATTCTGTATTTTGTCTATATCAAGAGCTAAAAATACTACAAATTGATTGATTATTATTAATTTAGATATATAATATTATTATATACATTTAATTCTAAGAAATAAAATTCTTAATAAATTATGAGCTAGAAAACTACAAATTGAGTGATTCTTATTAATTTGGATAGATGATATTAATATATATATTAAATTATAATAAATATAAACTTTTAATGTATATATATATATAATTTGAAAATTTTGGTTAGAATTTACCATATGATTTAAGACTAAATTTCACAATTTTCAAAACTATTTTTCTTATCGTTTTCAAGATAAATTTATATGTTGAGGTGTGATTATAGTGATAATTTATTATTTGAAAAGATAAAATATTTTTATGAATATAATTTAATTCGATTATTTTTTTATTCATTATTTATTAAATATTGTTTTAGTTCTGAAATTTTATAAGTCAAACTATTTATATATTTTAGAAATTCTAATACATGAATCACCAAACTAAATGACCTACCTAGATTTTCATACGTGAATCAACTACATGAATAAACTCTATGAATCACCAATTTTAATTCATCTATGTGGTTATTATACATACTTTTGATTTATGTGAATATTTAAAAATATATAACATATATATGTCTTACGTGGTTTTTAAAATTTGTTATGATTATTCCTACACATGGAATTGTGCTCTGTTTTTTTATTTTTCCATGGAGTTTTTCTTGACGAAAGTATTGTTTCAATTTTTTAATTATTATAGTTACATTAAAAATTCATATTAATTAATTAGATCATAAGTAAACTTTTTTTCATTGTTTTAAATTTATATTTATAATGATAAAAGATTTTTCAATTTTCATTCAGGAAACATAAAACATGAAACCCAAATAATAATTTTTATATTTTAATTATTTTTTAATGATTTTATTATTTCTAAATTGTTTTTAATGTATATCAAACTCATTCAAACATGTTCTATATTTTCAATGTGGTGCTATTTTATTTTAAATTTCTTTTTATGTTTACTTCTTGTTAAACTGTAATGTCTTTCAATTTTATATTTTATATTTAAATATTGTATTTTCGTGGGAGAATGCTATAGGTATATTAAAGAGTAAGTCTAGGTAGATATTATTATATTTCATAACTCCTAACTTTCATGGGATATTTATTTATCTATTTAATTTAATTATACCTACACTTTAATATTTTTTATATTATCCATTTTCGTATGTGAGTTTAGAGAATCATTAATTTTCATTCCTTTCTCAATTTATTCTTCACTGTAGGTTTGAGATCATAAGCTTACTCAAGAAGCATTACAACTACCCAACTAAGATACTACCTACAATGTGTGAGTTTTAGAAGATGTACTAGTAATGGTAAAATATCTAATATTTCTTGTTGATTTCTATTTTTTGAACATGGGTAGAGAAAGAGAAATTTCACATTCCCTTATCATTCATGGTATCCTATTTTTGAAATCATTTATAATAATTATAACTTTTGATGAATGAAACCTTTCTATAGAAATGTGTTAAAACACTATGAACATTAACAATTTATATTCAATTAAATTCTATCAAGGGGAGAAATTTGTTTTTACCCTTTCTATTCTAAAAAAACATTCATTTTCAAATGAGGGATTTCATAATTTAGAACAAATAATATATTTTGTAAATGATATAATATCCCCAATCCCTTTTGATATCACTTTTTTTAAATTATTTAAATATACAACCAATAATATGTACTAAAAATTTCAAGGTTGAGTCATATAAAAAATTGGTGATATATATTAATCTATCACTAAATTATCTATTTTTTACATTTAGGTTTTATAGGGACCTGAAATTTTCATATATAGTTATGACATATTAATAAATGAATATTTATTTAATTTTATAAAAAAACTCATGAGGATCATAAAGGGTTTAGTTTCTTCAAAAAATAGAGATACATATATAACTGGATAATAAGTAAAATGTATCATCTCCCGTAAATTTATTTATAAGTACCACCCTTTTTAGATATGTCATACATAGAAAATTATTTATAACCTAAGGGAAGGAAATGTAATAATGAGTGATCTTAGATTATCAATATGATTAATCCCAGATGGTATGAATGATTAAATATGTATAACATGACCATATGGGTATATGAATATGAGGTTAATGTTTGAAAACCATACCCTACATATCAATGACCATAATCATATGTCATGGAATATATATTGGTAGTTCATAAGACATTAATCATATTGGAATCAAAGAACATATTCTATGTGATCTTAACAATGACATAAGACATAGAATTGTGGAATACACATAATTATATAAAATCGTCTCCTTAGAAGTCATGGATCATTAACAAGGTTATTATATGGGATTGGTTTTACTCCCAAAACCATCATAGTATTCATAGTTCACTCCCAAGTCTACAACAATTGAAAAGGCCCTTACTGAACAGGGTTCAATCCCCATTACAACCTTATTTATCTCAGGAGATATCAAACATTACCTAATGCATTTTATATAGATATTGGTCCCATATTTCATAGAATGAAAATCATATAGGTGTGCCAACAGATCACAAAATATTCACCATTTTAGAACCTATGAAATGAAATAGGTTTCATGAGAATTTTATTATACCTTAAATTATTGGATATAAATAGGTTTCATAAACAATTCATCTCTTCATATAGCATAACCCATGTAAAATGAACATGATTCATAAACATTTCACCATTGCATTATATCATAACCTTAGGATAAGTAATGATTTTCATAAAAATATTTTCACCATTTTATAATCCATCGAGAGAAATAATACAGACGGTATCATTGTATCATATCCCCAGAAAAAAGTACACATCATCTAAGGTTTTTTTCATTGATGAATAGAAATATGAAAATATATCATTGAAAAATTGAGTAAAATATAATTTTAATTTTGAAATAACTTATTTAAAATCTAATAATTCCCCACATATTAAAGAGAAAAATTACTTTTAAAATAAACTTGAAAATTTTAATTTTATTCCTCAAATACTGGAGTGGTCATAATGGTGGAAAATTATGTACATATAGTATGCATTAAAACTACGATTCATTTAACATTTTTGGTAAAAATTAAAAATCCCCTAAATTTTTCAACAACAAGAAAGATCCTTTTAATCCATTTTCTAAAAATTTGACCATGGGTAAAAATTTATTTGAAAAATCATTTGATAATAGTAAAAACATTCTTTAAAACCTTTTTAGAAAACATGGAAATGGAACAACCATGTTTTTTAACTAAAGAGATAAATTAATTCATCATTTTGGAAAACATTATTTTGATCTCTTTAGTACATAATGATGGGAAAATGGAACGAAAACTTGAAATAAGGAATTCATAAGAAATACATTTTGGATAACACAATAATAGACCCTATTAGTGATATTTGGGATCAATAGACCTCCTCTCCCTCTATTTCAATACTATTGAAATAGTGGATTTCCTAGACCAAACAATTTAGTGTTTTTTATTACCATATCATGTACACACATAGCTATATATGATGTTATCTTACTATTATTTGTGTAGAATTGTCTGCATCCACTATTGAAAAGGTAATGTCCAAAGGTTAATTATCGTATTAAGAGGATATAACAGATCTCATGCTATAATGAGAACCTCTAGATAATGTGAGATTAATCTTAAATATAGGTTATATGGTCAAGATACATCATACTGATTAGACACATTAGATTTTTTACTATCAGGTGTTGGGGGATCATAAGCATTGAGAGTTCTTATCATGAATTTTTCACTTGGTGATCTCTAGTAGTGAGATCATGAGGACTGGCATGCCAATAATAACACCACATGTTTCAGGTGTCATTGTATGTTCCTATCTATGATCGTGTGTAATGGTCACCTGAATTGATATCATTACCAATGTATGTAGTTTGATTGTGTACTTTGATGAAAGACAAAAACCATTGCAGTGAAGTCGTGGTGAGGTAGTTTGTATTGGGTGCGTCATTAGTGGCATGGCATTGGTTGAATGGTCAATAAAGGATTTGTTGCTTCCAGGTTATGGAATTACTCTACCTCTGGCCATGTGGATATGGATGGAAGTGCCTTTATAATACCATTTCCATGGCAGTCAAGGGTAAGTTTGTCCAGTTAAAAAACAAATAATAAATCTAGAAAAGGTCAATGACACAAGAGTGCATCCTTATTTATGAGATATTAATAACTAAGAGATTATATTACACAGTGCATGTTCGTAGGTTGGTTGTCATTGTTGTGACAATCCTTATCTCTTCAGGGTCAATGATGGGTTGCTAGATCCCACTCTCGGTTTGTGAATATTATTCAATGCCATCGAGATAAGGTCCTATAGGGTCACACAAAATATCATATTAAAGAATCATCCCTTTTCAGTTGAATAAGAGTTTTGGACATGGTGGGCCCCTCCACTGGGGTCCCTGATTTGTCTAAGAAAAAATTATTACCAATTCAATAAATAAATTCTTATTATTCACATTTAAAATAAGGAGTATTGAATTTATTTATTAAATGTATTGACATGTTTTAAGTAAATACATGAATAAATTAATTGAAGAATATTAAAATTTTAATGGTTCAATTAATAATTATGGGAGCGACGAGTCTAGTTAATGACTTAATTATTATAGCATAATTTATTTTAATATTTTACATGTGTGTGATAATAATATTTATGACTCGAATAAGAATTCATAATATTTTGTTAATAATGTGTTGAATATTCAAGGGTCAGGATGACATTTTCGGGTAATTAAATGACACTATAAATATAAAAAGAGAGATTGAATATGACTATTCATGTAATATCTCTCTCTTATCCTCTCTCTAAAGAGTTAGAGAGAGATGCTCTAGATCCACATCATTTAGATCGATCTCTATCTTGGGCATCTCTAGACAAGTGATCCAGTGATTGTTAGAGCATCGACAACATCGTCGCAATTCCATGATAGCACCTGAATTTTGACGAAAAATTGTCCCACATATTTCATGAAGTGTGTGATGACGATCTAGAGATATTTGTCTTCAAATTCTTTGACCAGTGACCACCAACGATGTGCAAACATCATGAATGGATTCATATTAAACCAGGTATTTTTACAGTTTATTTTGTGCTTAAAACCCTTCACAAATCGTCCTTGGCATTGACATGGCTTATCTTCACCCACATCATCATTTTTACGTCGATATTTGATGAAATAAAATTAAAATATCAAATGTTTGGATCTTCCAATGCACACCTGGTTACAATAAGTTGTATTAGAGGGACGCATATTGATTTTAAGACAAATAAATTAAATTTGCAGAAAATATAATGAAGGGTGTTGATACGGTCCCAACGTCGTAGACCATGTATTAATCTGACATTAGATGACCATTCTACAGCCATTAGAAGTTTTAGTTCAGATATAACACTGGTAAATATATGATGTTTTAGATCTATGAACCACAATTTAATTATCTGAATCCATTTTTCACATAATAATAGTGTTTTCGGTGAGTTTTGATAATAGTTATTATTATAATAAATTTTTTCTATTATAATAATAATGTCTTTATTATAATTTGTATACTATTTTAATATTATATTATTATTATTATTATTTCCAAAGCCTACAAACTAGGTTTTATAATTTTTAAAATAATGGGAGATGACCCACCTTTATGGGTCATGTTTTTCAAAAAAAAATATTATGTCAAAAGATAAATACCTACAAAGAAAGTCATAAAAAGGTTAGGAAATGGGTGAAATACAAAGAAGGTTACGATTTAAAAATTAAGGAAATTAAAATAAAGGGGTGATACCTGGGAAATCAAGAAGAAAAAATAATGAAAAATGGTAAGGGGGTCGCGTGGCCCTCCGTCATATCCCTCCCCACGTAGCACATCAGCACACAATAATAGGGGCGACGACTACCGCCCCTACCAAACCACCTCGTACCTTCCCAAAGGACCATGCTACCACCTCATATGCTTTGAAACTCTACCAGTAGCTAGCCTCGAACCCCAGGGCCACCTTCCACAAGTTTTCCGTCTTCCCCTTCTCCCTCACTGGCCTCCCGCAACACTTTTCTCCCCTCTACACTATCCCGACGACTCCCTGCGCTACTACCCAGGATGCAACACATGCCGGCACAAGTACAGCCCTATGATGCCTCTGCACCAGGGGCCTTCTCAGTGCACCAAGCCTGCATCAGACATAGTAGACACCACACAATAACATGGCACCTCGGCCTCCTTACGATCCGGTCGTGCCGCTCTGTCCGGGCTGCGGCACCATCTCCTCCTCCCTAGCTTGAGGTCCATCTCCATCCTTCCCTGAGTTAGATTTGGTTCACCGCCCTCACGCAGACCTCTCGCCAGTCTGACAACTTCCCGCAACTCCTCATCCTTACTCCCACTCCATCTGTTACCCCTCCTCAGCAAACATCGATTGTGCCACCTCCTTCGTGTAACAAGACCCAGTATCCACCGTGAGGTAAACCCAACTACAGGTGCATGTTCTATTTTATTTGAATATTCTTGATTATCCTCTCCAGGTGACAGTGCTGGTTTTCCAAACTAGGAACGGGTGTGGACAGGCCTACTCAGTCAAGAACAACCTCACATGGGGTTAGCACAACCTGGGATGGGTCTGCGTAGGTTAACCTCGACTTGCACTGGCCCTGCCTAGGATTTATATGTAACATCCCAAGTATGTAATGAATAATAGATATTATTATATATGTCTATTTATGAATTATATATTGTTTTAGAGGCTTAAAACGAGAATAAATCTAAACATAAGCATGGAATACATTAATATTTTTAAAAGATAGTTTTACTGCCTTTTGATGGGGAACCATTTTCGAATCAACCATTTGACAATTTTATAAACTCTGTTTTAAAAAATAAACTTATTATTTATGATTGGGTCATTGAAATTTACTTTGGATAAATTTTTGGTATTTTTCGGACAATATTCATTTTTAATGAATAGTGAAAAATACTGCATTTTACATCAAAACTGCATTTTCATCTAATTTAATTACATGGTTGGATTATATTTTTAATTGGTTTTAAAATTTAAATGAAATATATTTTTACCATGTAATCCAATGGTGGTCATTAGGATTAATTTCACTTTGAAATTGGGCATAAACAAGTGCCATACTTTTCATAGATATTGTTTAAAAAAAACCCCACTATTTGTTTTGACAACATGAATTATATTTAAATTAATTATTTCAATTTATATGTTTGGAATTTGGTAAAATGGATTCCATATTTGGAATTATAAGGTACAAATTATCTAATTAAGACTCTTTTTTTGGACATTATGAATAGTAACGACGGTAATTATCTTTAATTATCTTGATTAATTAGTAATCCTGTAGTTAATAATAATAAAATAATATCATAATAATAAAAAATGACCCCAAAATTTGTCTTAATTCTATTGGTTGTGTCATGGAAGACCCTGGTATGCCTTTTCCCAAACATGGGGACCCAATGAAATCACTTTTGTGTGATAATGACTTTGTATCTTTTTATTTTTTAAGAAAGTTAAATATAACAAATAATGTATCACCTGAGTAAAACATTTTTAATTTTGTCTACATAAATGATATATTGGAATATAAATAGTAATTGGAAAGCTAAAAATATTTTCTACATCATAGTATTTTTTATATAATTTTTATACATTAAATAAATTTAATTATCTATGACATCATGATGATGCGGCGATTACCTCATTAATGAACGATTTAAATAAAATGAAAATATAATGTAAAATATAATACATAAACTTGTAAAAGACCTATTGGATGAGTATATCTCGAACCCTTATCACCTTATCCTAAAAATACATCAATGTGGGACCTTTAAAATTCGAAACTCATTTTAAAAAATAAGTAACATTTTATACCTTTCCAGGAGTGTCCCTCCTCTCCTCTTATAAAAGGCCCCCACCTCTACCTCCTTACCCACAATTCTCAAGACATTGGCTCAGCCATGCCCTACTAATTTTATCTATCCAAATCTCTATCTTCATCATAGAATCCTTAACATAGACAGAAAGCTCTTCAAGAAACCCTTTTGGTTCTAATCAAGAGGAGTTACCCAATTTAAAGGTAAAGACTTCCCTAATGTTCATTTGTTTTATTTTGCTTCTCCAACCCCCTAAACTCTTTTTATTCAATTCATTTGTAAAAATGACGGTAATTTAAATATTCTAGGATGTTTTTATAGGAATTATTATAGCTGCACTTACACACACCTACATCTAATGGTTAAAGAACATACTGTTTCCGTGGATGGAGAATTTAAGCCTCCTGAAACGATGATTGTTCAATATTCTTATAACACCTTCAAAGGTGGCCATTAAGATGTCACTATATTTATATATGATATATAATATTTTTAAGTTTTACTTAATCTTCCGTATTTTTCATTTATGGCATAGCTTTATGGCTTCCATTATGGGTAGACGTGATATCATTATTTTAGGATGTGCGGAATACCGCCCCCTCAAAGTGATTTGATTCATTAATGCCATATGTGGGATGTATAAAGGATGGAGTTAATGATATTATATATGGCATTATACAAGAATTATAATATTCCATTATGTCATTATGATTCCATTCCACAAAATATGAAATAGAAATTAAAGTAGCATTCATGCGTACGTATGGCTTACCGTCTCCATTAATGGTCCATTTCATTTCTTACCTCTAAATGTTATGTAATATTATAAATGCATGTATATAATGGATATATATGATATATATGATATCTACATCAGGAATATAACTCTGGATATAATGGATACATTAACAACTTGTAATTATAAAGATTATATTTATGACTCAAGTACCAATGATCGTTAAAACGACCGTTATTAACTTAAATAATTACATAGTGTTCATGACATGGTAATAAGTGATATAAAATGAATAATGAACTTGAAAAAGGTTCTTAAGAAAGTATAAATTAACTCAGGTTTATTATTCAGGAGATTAAATAATGATCGAGTCAAGTCTGACCTGAGGTAAGTGTCTTCGTCTCAATCTCCATTCATTGAGGAATATATTGTTATATACACAACATTATTTTATTTGGTGTATAAACCCCATTGACTTTTACGTTTATTAAAAAGGAATATTTTTTATATGAAGCATTTAATAAACTACAAAAGGGAATGTTTTTATTTGTCATGCGTATTCAGCGACAATGACTTCTCCGCCGCCGTGACTATTATTTGAGTTTCGGCTTCCTCTTCAAGCCATAACCTTTTTTTAATGGAAAATAAATACCATGTTTTAATATTATTTTATTTTGGTATTTAAATTGTTTCTCATAATGTTTTTATTATATCAATGTGTTGTATTGATATCTTGTGATTGAAATGTGGAAATGTTATGTTTCCTTTATGGATGTTTTATGTGATACGATTCTGTTATGGTTCTTGGGCATTGTTATGAAGATGGGTGGTTCTGTGATAAACTATTGGTGGGTGAGTCCGATATAGCTTTCCAATGTATTGGGTAACGTGAAGGGGTTAAACTTTAAGGTTTCTATGAAGAGATTTAGGAAATATACTATGATGGGTATTTCAAACGTAACCATGAGGGTTACTCCCTATGTAAGAATGTTATGAATGCCTCAAGTTAACTTTATGTCTTACGATTTATATGATTTATTCATTATTTAAGGAGGTATGTTAAAATGATTATGTTTTATGATTAATGTATGATTTCATACATGGACTAATGTTTTCATTTCATACTTTTATATCCCTTACTGAGCTTTTTATGATCATCCCAAGTTTTTGAAATGTTTTTCACAGGTCAAGGGAAAGGTACATGATGTGATGATAGGGTAAATGAAGTGTCATGAACGAATCCATGTTTTGTTTTAAATATGTTTCTGTTAATGGAAAAAAAATCAATACTATCTTATATGTAACAATTTTTTTTAAATGTGGAATGTAATGCATGATTTATGATCTAATTCTTTAAAAATCTAAACCTGAAAACATCCTCAATGTGTAATCTTGTAATAACATAAGCTTAAGTAATGTTTAAGGATAGGGCCTTATCGTTGGTATCAATGGTCGGTTTAGATAACTTTAGGAGTTTGAATTCTATTAAATTATTATCGAAAAATATTTTTTTATGGTCAAATATAAATGCATTGCATTTGATGGTTACCATGTTGCTTCATTTAAGACATGTTTGTTCAGAATGGTTTTTCGCAGAGGAAACAGGGAAGCAGTGCTAGGAAGGCATACAGAAGGAAATGACCATCCGAATCAGCATCCTGAGATGGTCGAAATTGGAACTGAACAATTCGTTACAGTGATGGTGCAGTTGACTTATGTGATAAATGGTGGTGTTATCCATGCATGAGATCATCCAGATCAATCGCTGAGGAACATGTCTGTGGTGGATCATTTCATTAGGCAACATCCCCCATCATTCAGAGGATTATCTGACCCTATGCTAACTGAAGTGTGGATTAAATCACTGGAGAAGATTTTCAATGTCATGGGGTGTTCAAACAATCAAAAGGATATTCTTTCTATTTACCGTTTAGAGGGTGAAGCAAATCAGTGGTGGTCGATGGTTTAAAATATCAGGGACGCTGATGAGATTGATGCTCTCAACTGGGATGAATTCAAAGGTATGTTTCTTGAGAAGTATTTTCCTAAGGATATTAGACTTAGGATGGAAAAACAATTTATGTAATTGAGGAAAGAGGACAACTCAGTGGCTACTTATGAAGACAGGTTCACTCGATTGGCAAGGTATGCTCCAAATTTTATCAGAGACCTTGATAGTAAAATCAATCATTTTTACATATGATTAAAGACAAAATATCGAAGGGCATTAGCCTCAAGTGAGTTCAAGAGTTATGAAAAGCTTGTTCTATGTGCTGAGAAGGTGGAAATGGAGTTTACCAATGATCAAGTGTTCTATAACAACCAGTAGAAGAAGAGACCGAGGTGGCAGGAGAAAGGAAAAAATTCTTCAAAAAGGTCTGACAGTAAGAAAAATAAGTTTCCAGTTTGTGATAAATGTGGTAAAAGGCATGCTGGGGAATGTCTTCTGAATTTTGGAAAGTGCTATTGATGCAGTAAGATGGAATATAAGGATCGTGATTGCACTAAAAGAGATCAGGGTGATGGTAAGACTAAATTTGATATACAGTTAGTGAAATGTTTTAATTGCAATGAGATGGGTCACTATGCAAACAAGTGTCCAAAAAAACCTCGAGTGATGGGAAACAGTTAGACTACAAGCTGAAAGGGGTGCTGAAATCCTTTTCAACTAATTCAGCAGATGTTGGGCCATCATATGAATTGGTATGAGGTACTTTGTTTTCATATTATGCTAGTGTGTTGTTTAATTCAGGGTCTACAAATTCGTTAATCTCTAAAAATGTTTCTAGTAAAATGGGAATACCATCTCAAGAAATGACTCCTAAACTTGTGGTAAAAACACCTGGGGGAAATGTTGAGGCAAAAATAATTTATAAGAATCTTCCAATCCTTATTCTTGGAAAGAACATACATGCAAACCTATTTTTTTTTACCTCTAGTAGAGTTTTATGTCATCCTGGGTATGGATTGGATCTCTATTTACCATGCTAAGATTGACTGTAGAGAAAAAGAAGTTTCTTTTCAGAATGACATTCAGTTTGTGTAAAAGAATGAACCCTTACCATTGATAACATATCAAGAGGCCTAGAAACTTGTAAAAGATGGAGATGAATGTAACCTTGCACATATCGTTGAAAACAAGGAAACTGTTTAGATTAATAATGTGCCAGTGGTAAATGAGTATCCTGATGTTTTTCTTAATGCATTTCTTGGAATAATACCAGATCAGGAAGTTGAATTTACTATTGACTTAGTTCCCGATGCTAAGCCAATTTCAAAACCCCTTTATCTAATGGATCAAATTAAAATTTTTAGAGTTGAAGGAGCAATTGAAAGATTTATTAGAGAAAGGTTTCATTCGACCTAGCACATCACCATGGGGAGATCCTGTTTTATTTGTTAAAAAGAAAGATGGTTCAATGAGCTTTGCATTGATTACAGAGCCTTGAATAACATCACTGTTATGAACAAATATCCTTTGCCTCATATCAATGATTTGTTTGATCAGCTCCAGGGAGCTCAGTTGTTTTCAAAGATTGACCTGAGATCGGGGTACCATCAGTTGAAGGTAAAGGAAGCTGATATTCCGAAGATCGCATTCCGTACACGATATGGCCATTATGAATTTTTAGTTACACATTTTGTACAAACTAATGCACCTACTGTATTCATGGACCTTATGAATAGAATTTTACATGAGTTCTTAGATAAGATTGTGGTTGTTTTCATTGATGATATTTTTGTGTTTTCTAAAATTAAAGTGGAGCATGAAAGATATTTAAGGGTTATTTTTCAAACCTTAAAAGAAAAGATATTGAATGGTAAATTCAGCAAGTGTGAGTTTCGGTTGAAACAAATTTATTTCCTTGGTTACATGGTTTCTAAATATGGGATAACTGTTGATCCTGCAAAATCAAAGGTTGTAGAAGAATGTCCAAGACCCATAAATGTAACTGAGATTCGTAGTTTTCTTGGTTTGTAGGCTATTAACGAAGGTTTGTTAGAAATTTTTCATGGTTATCTAGTACAATTACTATGCTAACTCGGAAGGGTGTTATGTTTATTTGGACAAATGAATGTGATGATTTTTTTTCAGGAATTGAAAAGAAGAATGGTGAATGCTCTAGTTTTGGCACTACCTTCCAGGAATGGTGTGTTTATTATCTACAGTGATGCATCATTGAAAGGACTTGGTTGCATCCTAATGCAGAATGATCAGGTAATTACTTATGATTCACAACAGTTGAAAACACTTGAGGTAAATTACCCTACACATAATTTGGAATTAGCTGCTGTTTTTTTCACTTTAAAAATTTAGAGGCATCATTTGTATGGAGTAAAGTGTGAAATATATACCGATCAAAAAAGTTTAAATTATATATTCACTCAGAAAGAATTCAACAAGAGACAGAGGAGATGGCTAAAATTAATCAAGGATTATGATTGAATAATTCATTACCATCCGGGAAAATCAAATAAAGTGGTTGATGCTTTGAGTCAAAAAAGTAATGCTTCATTAACAATTTTGCATTTGGAATGTGATACTTTGGTTAAGGATTTGATGAACTTTGGCATAGAAGTTGTTGGTTGAGGATGTTCTTCTGTTTTGTTTCAGGTATTAGTGAAATATTCTCTATCAGATAGAATTAAGCAAGCACAGAAGCAATACAATGAGCTGCAGAAAATGGTAGAGCTGGTTCAGAAGGGTAAGTTTCCTAAATTCATCATTGATAATGATTGTGTTTTGAGATTTGGGAAGAGATTGTGTGTGCCGTGCGATTTAAAGTTGAAGAGAGAGTTGTTATGTGAAGCTCATAGTTCTCCGTTTCCAGTTCATCTAGAGAGTACTAAGATGTAAAGAGATCTTCGAGAGTGTTACTGGTGGGATGGAATGAAAAGAGACATTGCTGATTTTACTGTGAAGTGTTGACTTGTCAACAGGTTAAAGCAGAGCGGTTGTTACCAAACGGGATGCTTCAGCCATTACCAGTGCCAGAGAGGAAATGGGAGAATATATCCATGGACTACATTGTGGGATTGGTGAATACATTCCGAGCTAATAATGAAATTTGGGTTATTGTTGATCACTTGACTAAATCTGCTAATTTCCATGCTATATGAGATACGTTTTCCCTATATCAACATTCATGTTCGTATCTTAAAAAGATAGTCAGGTTACATGGAGTTCCTCTCTCCATTTTATCTGACCATGATCCCATGTTCACTTCTAACTTTTCGAAAGGCCTTCAGATGTCATTGGGTACTGAATTAAATTTTAGTACGGCTTTTCATCCTCAATCAGATGGGCAGTCAGAACGAACGATTCAGACATTGGAAGATATGCTACATACTTTTTTGATTGATTATGAGGGATTTTGGGTCCAACATCTTTCTTTGGTTTAGTTTTCTTATAATAAAACTTTTCATTCCTATATACAGATGGCACCATTTGTGGTGTTATATGGGAAGCGGTGCCGAACTCCAGCTTTTTGGGATGAAGTAGGTGAAAGGAAGTTGATGGGTCTTGAATGGGTAGAAGAGTTGGCAGAAAAAGTTCAGCTGATACAGAAATACATGAGAATAGCTCAGAGTAGGTAGAAGAGTTATGCGAACAATAGGAGGAAGGATCTCCCTTTTGAGGTAGGTGATCATATTTTTCTCAAGGTTTCACCATTGAAATGTGTGATGCGATTTGGTAAGAAAGGAAAGCTGAGTCGAAGGTTCATTAGACCCTATGAAATTCTGGAGAGAGTTGGATCGTCTGCATACTGAGTGGCTTTACCTCTGAGTTTATCTCAGGTACACAATGTTTTTCATGTTTCAATGTTAAGGAAGTGCATGCCAGATCCATCTCATGTTTTGAGTCCAGAGGTAGTTCAGCTGGAAGAGAATCTATCTTATGAGGAACAAACGGTCCAGATTCTTGACCATAGGGACCTAGTGTTTTTGAATAAGGTGATTCATCAGTTAAAGGTTTTTTGTAAAAACCACATGATTGAATAGGCAACATGGGAATTTGAAAATGCAATGAGGGCTGAATACCCCCACTTATTCGATAAGTAAATAAATTGCGGGGACACAATTTCCTAAAGGGGGGAACGATGTAATATACCAAGTAAGTAATAAATAATATATATTCTTATCTATGTCTATTTATGAATTAGATAGTGCTTTAGAGGCTTAAAACGAGAATAAATCCAATCTTAAGAATGGAATACACTAATATTTTTAAAAGATTGTTTTATAGACTTTTTATGGAAACCCATTTTTAAATCAATCTTTTGAAAAATTTTATAAGCTCTAATTTTCAAAATAATCTTATTCTTTATTATTGGGACATTTAAATTTACTTTGTATAAATTGTTGGTATTTTTCAAACAGTGTTCATTTTTTTAATGAATAGTGAAAAATACTGCATTTTACATCAAAATTGCTTTTTCATCTAATTTAATTATATGGTTAGATTATATTTTAAATTTCTTTTAAAGTGTAAATATAATATATTTTTACCATGTAATGAAATGGTGGTCATTGGGATTAATTTCACTTTCGAATTGGGCATAAACAGGTGCCAATCTTTTCATAGATATTGTTTCAAACAAACCCGCTATTTGTTTTGACAAAGGAATTATATTTAAATTAATTATTGCAATTTATATGCTTGGAATTTGGTAAAATGGATTCCATATTTGGAATAAGAAGGTCCAAATTATCTAATTAAGACTCTTTTTTTAGACATTATGACTAGTAACGACGATAATTATCTTTAATTATCTTGATTAATTAGTAATCGGGTAGTTAAGGATAATAAAATAATATCATAATAATAAAAAATGACCCCAAATTTGTCCTAATGATACTGGTTGTGTAATGGCCGACCATGGAATGCCTTTTTCCAAACTTGGGGACCCCATGGAATCACTTTTTTGTGATAATGACTTTTTATCTTTTTATTTTTAAAGAAAGTTAAATATAACAAAGAATGTATCACCTGAGTAAAAAAAATTTAATTTTGTCTAAAAAAATGATTTATTGGACTATAAATATTCATTGTAAATATAAAAATATTTCCTACATCATTGTATTTGTTTTATAATATTTAGACATTAAATAAATTAAATTATTAATGACATCAGGATGATGCAACGATTACCTCCTTAATGAACGATTTAAATCAAATGAAAATATAATGTAAAATCTAAGTTTTACACTTGTCAAGGACCTATTGGATGAGAATATTTCTAACCCTTATCACCTTATCGTCGAAATACATAAATTTGGGACCTTTAAAATCCGAAACTCATTTGAAAATAAAGTAACATTTTATACCTTTCCAAGAGTAACCCTCCTCTCCTCTTATAAAAGGCCCCCACTTCTACCTACTTACCCACACGTCTCAAGCCATTGGTTCGGCAAAGACCTACTCATTTTATCTCTCCACATACCTCTCTTTATCCTAGAAGCCTTACTTTAGGTAGAAATCTCTTTAAGAAACCATTTTGGTTCTAACCAAGAGGAGTTACCCGATTTAAAGATAAAGACTTCTCTAATGTTCAATTGTTTTATTTTGCTTCTACAACCCCCTAAACTATTTTTATTACTTTATTTTGTAAAAAAAAAGTCTTTTCAATATACTAGGATGTTTTTATAAGAATTATTCGAGCTACACTTACACACACCTACATCTAATGGTTAAAGAACATACTGATTCCGTGGATGGAAAATTTCTGCCTCACAAAACGATGATTGTTCAATATTCATATTACACCTTAAAAGGTGGCCATTATGATCTCAATATATTTATATATGATATATAATTTTTTTAAATTTTCCTTAAGCTTCGGTATTTTTCATTTATGGCATACCTTTATGGCTTCCATTATGGGTATACGTGATATCTTCATTTTAGGAAGTGCGGACTACCGCCCCCTCAAAGTGATTTGATTCGTTAATGCCATATGTGGGACATATAAAGGATAGAGTTAATGATATTATATATGGCATTATACTGGAATTATAATATACCTTTATTTCATTATGATTTCATTCCATAAAATACGAAATAGAAATGAACGTAGCGTTCATGCGTTCGTATGGCTTACCGTCTCCATGAACCGTGCATTTGATTTATTACCAATAAATGTTATGTAATATTATAAATTCATATATATAATGTATATATATGATATAGATTATATCTACATCATGAATATAACTCTGGATATAATGGATACATGAACAACTTGTAATTATAATGAGTTTATTTTTGACTCAAGTACCAATGATCGTTAAAAAAACCGTTATTAACATAAATAATTATATTGTGTTCATGACATGGTAATAAGTGATATAAAATGAATAATGAATATGAAAAAGGTTCTTAAGAAAGTAGAAATTAACTCATGTTTATTATTCAGGAGATTAAAGAAATATCGAGTCAAGTCTGACCCAAGGTAAGTGTCTTCGTCTCAATCTCCTTTCATTGAGGAATATTTTGTTGTATACACAACATTATTTTATATGGTGTATAAACCCCTTTGAAATTTACGTTTATTCAGAAGGAATATTTTTTATATGAATCATTTAAAAAACTACAAAAGGGAATGTTTTTATTTTTCGTGTGTATGCGGCGACGATGACTTCTCCACCGCTGTGACCATTATTTGAGTTTCGACTTCCTCTACAAGCCATAACCTTTTTTTATTGGAAAATAAATACCATGTTTTAATTTTATTTTATTTTGGTATTGAAAATTGTTTTAATAATGTTTTTATTATATCAATGTGTTGTATTGATATCTTGTGATTGAAATGTGTAAATGTTATGTTTTCTTTATGGATGTTTTATGTGATATGATTCTGTTATGATTATTGGGAATTGTTATGAAGACGGGTGGTTCCGTGATAAACTAAGGGTGGGTGAGCCCGATATAGCTCTCCAATGCATTGGGTAACGAGAAGGGGTTAAACGTTAAAGTTTCTCCGAATAGATTTAGGGAATATACTGTGATGGGTATTCCAAATGTAACCATGAGTGTTACTCCCTACGTAAGAATGTTATGAATGCCTCAAGTTACCTTTATGTCTTATGATTTCTATGATTTATTCATGATTTAAGGAGGTATGCTAAAATTCTTATGTCTTATGATTGAAGTATGATTTCATACATGGACTAATGTTTCCATTTCGTACTTTTAAATCCCTTACTAAGCTTTTTATGCTCACCCCATGTTTATGAATTGTTTTTCACAGGTCAAGGGAAAGGTACATGATTTGAAGATAGGGTCAAGGATGTGTCATGAAAGAATCCATGTTTTGTTTTAAATATGTTTCTGTTGATGGGAAAAAAATTAATACTATCTTTTATGTAACCACTTTGCTTAAATGTGGAATGTAATGCATGATTTATGATCTAATTCTCTAAAATTCTAAACCTGAAAAGATCCTCAATGTGTAATCTTGTAATAACTCAAGATTAAGTAATGTTTAATGCTGGGCCTTAAATTATAGGGCTCCAATAATTTTATTTATTCAAAAAATAATTAAAATAATTATTTTAATTACAGTTGGTTATTAATTTATTTTAATATTAATTTTTGGTTATTAAAATTTTATTCCGGTGTAATTAATTTAATTGGTAGATTAATTAAATTAATTATTTAAAATAATTTTTAGTTTTTAAAATTAAATTAATAAATCAGGACTAAACGACGTTAGATTGGATTAAAAACCATAGTGATGTTTTTAATTCAATTCAATGCCCTGAGATTTGTTTTAATGCAAGTTTAATTTTTATTCTACATGCGTTTAATGAATATATTACTGATTATGAGCATTAGACTGACCAATATATGTCTGGTGTTGTTTATTTAATTAATTTATATAATTATTGCATGAAATTTTGTAATAATTAGTTTTTTTAAATAAAAAAGATGATTTCTGTGTCGTCTCAAGTGTCGTTATATGTATAGGGGTATGTGCGCCCATTCTTAGAGTTGTAATTTTATACCCCGAGACCCCTAACCTACTTGCGAGTACAATTTTATAATGATGAGACGACAAGTGACGCAATTCGCGCCAAGTGATTGTGACACACCAAACAATAGATGGATACATTGGATGAGCAGACATTGTTATTCACGTCGCTAGCCACGTAACTGAAAGGTAATCACCCCTAGGGTTTTGGTTGGTCTGGTATTCACTCAATAGATCAACCAATAGTGTGAGCTCATGATCTGGTGTTCATTTTGGTTTTCATGGTTTATTATTCTTGTGCATGTGTAGTATTTTTCACGATCACATAGTATAAAATAAAAAAGAATGAAAGATAAAATGAATATTTGACGTGATGAATTTCTATTTCTTGCGTGGTCAGATATGAGTGCGATCACATTGTACATGCGTACAAAAATATAAAATGATTTCTTATGTAAAAATAAAAATAACTAAACTCTAAAAAATATATTAAGTCAAAAAAACCTTCCATAATTCAAATATGTGCAAAACCATTTGTTTGAGGTATCAGTCATGAAATAGATGAGGGTGCCTCTTACTACTGGGGAGTCCTTATATGATTGATGGGATGACATAACTAAAATTTCAGAAAATAAATATTCATAGCTTGCTTTTTGTGGTTTTAGAGGTATGCATTGAGTAATTCAAATTATTATTTTATGAAGTTGGGAATTCACTAAATAGACCATGGAAGCACAAGTTAAAGCAGTCGGCCAGCCAAAATCCCACCTATAACCCTCCATGTAGTTGCATAACCATATATTTTAGACTATGAGGGATGGTTCTGGGATCCATTCCCCAAGAATACTCAAGCGACAGTGTATTCTGATTTTAGCACAGAGGGTTCCTAGAATCGAATAAAATAGTTGGAGACACTAAATGATTAAAGAAATTAATCATAATTCCTACAATGGTAATCCATATAAAAGTCACTAACATGCTAAAATACATTTTTGTAGAAAATGGGAAGATATAACACAATTTTAAAAACAATGATATTATAATGGACAAAGAAAATGTCCCCACTAACATTAGTATACTTGAATAGTATAGATGAGTGTGCATAGTACTATGATATCAAAAAATCAAGGTACCAGTGACCCCAACACTGTTAAACTACCTTTAGAAGCGAGGGTGAAATTGCTTATGTGAGACTAATATAAAAAGCATATGATGGTTATATCATTAGGCTTTAATCAATGTCATGTGTTTGTTGTGGTCGCTACGCCAGGAAATATATCATATTACATAAAGGCTCATCTCTGAGAATTTTGAAAGGAGAAATTGAAGCAATGGTATGATATAGAGAAGTTTACAACGGCATGTGTAAATTTAATGATTGATCATGATATTTAATTGAATCCCTTTCGGATATAAATTTCTCCACATTACTCATGTTTCATTTTATGTTATTAAATGAACATGTATTAATTAAACGCTCCATTACCAATTAATGTAAGGTTCACCAAGTGATAAGAATAAAAGACAATTAAGTTTTAATTCTTTTATAGGATAAATTGAAAGAAAATGCGGAATGGTCAAAGGAAATTAATTCCAATGACACATTTGCAATTTCCTTCCATTAATGAGGTATTATCAAAGGTTTTTTGCATTTCATATTATAAAATAATACAATGGATGTTTAAAAGCAATAAACAGAATTAAAGAATCATTTTACCCACTTCTTCTTCAAAAATAATCATCAATTGTAATTTTTCATTTTAGTAAATGGGTATTTAATACAAAATCTTGGTGACATATGTCTATTCTAATATGGTGACCAAGTAAATATAGAAACCTTACTAGATGTGAGGTGTATTTTCAAAATGGTTGTGAAAGGGTGATACCTAGGCTAGTGGTGAGAAGTACACGACTTCTTTAATTCCCAAGTGAATGATTCATGTTGAAAAATTATTGAGTATAACCACAAACATTTATCTCAATTATCCATGGAAGCATGGATACATTTTTCCATGTTTTTTGGAATGAATGACTTTTTTATTAAACCCAATCACTAATTCAATGATACACGAATCATAGACAATTAGTGATGAATATAACTGTAATATTTATACCCAATAGTGATGAGATAATTATTTACCAAGTAATAATAAAATTAAACATCATCAATATACCATGTATGGTATTGAGGATTAGCACAACTCAGTACTTTTTTCATTATTAGTGTCTTTAGATTAGACAAAAGATCCTTTATAAATAAAGGTATGTCACGATGCTTTTGGAAATAGTTATACAAGTAAGTGTGAACTGTTACAAGAATAAGATATGGGTATATATACTTCATAAGATTCCTTTAATTAATTGATGAATAATAAAGGGAAGTATATAAATAGTTAGGAGATATGAGTTACTTCAGGTTGGGATACCGAAGAATATCTCAACCAAGCATTGATCAATAATGATAATGTAGCGTGGAGTAATTCTAAAACACACATTACCTTATAAACATAATGACATTGATGTTAATGAGGAGTATTAATGATAATGTCTTACATATCAACATTGATCAAAAAACATGTATCATGGATAAATTCAAAAATTCATATGTTATAGATCAAAATTTTGATTTAAGTAACATCAATGTTGCAACTAGAAGAAACATCCATTATATTTCAAGAAATAATTTTCAAATAACGGTTATATCCCACAGCCATATGGCAACTGAATTGAAAAATGGATATCATACGAGTCATAGTATGATGTAAATCCATTATTCCATAAGGACTTGAGTTTTGATGTAAATAGTTTGTTTGGATACAAATAGACTTTCATCAAGATAAACACATTGTGAATATTAGGAACTTATCCTAACACTTTCTTAGGATATTACACATATAAATAAGATAGAAATGTTGTATTCATGTTATAGACTACAAATCTACATAAGGGGGAACATCTCTATTAGAGATAGTGGGACCTGTATTGAATTATGTTTAGTCAATGCTCAAAATTCACAAGTAGTTGTCTTAGGAACGAGTTCCACAAGTGCATGTGGAATATAGTATGTTCCAGAGAAACATACTGCGTAGGAAGGACAAAACCATGGTGATGGTTTTTACATTTACCATGGTCGGTAATCTATTATTCAATATTAATAATATTTCATAAAATTAAGCATTAAATGGAAATTATATAAAATTGATTATACCAACTAAAATTTAATTACTCAATTGCATGTATCAAAGTAAAAAGGGGGAATATTATTTTGAATAATACGGTGGGTATTCAAGTGAATTGATACATGGATGGTACAAGCAGAGTACCAACAAGGCTCAATTGTTTTCACCAAGTAGTTATACATAAATCTGTTAGAATTTTACTTATTATAGCTAATATCTTTGATCAAATTATTTATCATTGAATTTCATGACCACAGCTCATGGATGGTGTTTATACAACGCAACCAAGATCGGATGATCATGTAGAGACCCAAAGCTTGTCGTACATAGACATTACTTTTCTTTTGAGAAATACTTAACACATAACAAAAACAAACACACAAGGACTATAATAGTTTGGGGTCTTTGGAAACTCGGAACATAATCTGCTAATCGTGGTGAAAGATTTTCAACATCTCCCATAAAGATCTTCCCCTTGTGTTTTCTTACCTAAACCCTTTCTTTTAATCCTTGGGAAAAGAAAAAATATAAAGGGTTAGCTCAAATGCTCACTAAGGGTAAGCATGGAGAAAATAAAACAAACCATATACATTTGAACATAAAATCATGAACAAAATGTTCACACATCAAGATCTTGAGCAATGACATAAAACATGGCAGTACGTAAGGAATAAGTCATATAGAATCATTAATCCTGATAAAATAACATGGGAATAAAAAATGTAATTGTGGAAACTATTAAGCACATGTTATGATTTCCATAGTAGACAAGGCATTGCTGTCAAGACCATCTTAGTGGACAAAGTCCCTTTCTGAATCGAGTTCACTCCTCGTTTCATTCCGGTAACACTAAACTAGATTAACATACCATTCCAGTCATGTATATCTCATGAGATATAAATCATTACCAAATGAACTGGAAGGAGATATAAGTCCCACCCATATCATAATGAAATCATTCTTACTTGTTCCATAACATGAACATTAATCATTCATCATTACCCAAATTGTAAAATGGGTTTCATAAACATCATCCCATCATAACATAATCCATACAAAAAATGGATATCATTTCATCAAAAGAAAAGTGAAACCATGTAAATCATAGATAAATTATAATTGAAACATACCCATATGAAATAATGTCATCTTATATGGAAAATTGTTTTGATAAAACACTAGTAATTAATTCTTGAGGAAAATATCCTTTCTTCTTCAAAATCATTTTCTTTTCAAAACATGCCATGAAATTTTAAAAGAAAAAGATTTTGTTGAAAATAGTCATTTAATCTTGTAGAATAATCTTCATGAAAATAAGGCGTTATGAAACCGTAAAAATCAGTTCATGTTTTATAAGTTAAAAAAACATTATCCTCGTACTTTTTCCAGAAAACTCCAAAAGGTTCCTCGTATTGTAAAAAAAATTCCTTCCAATAAAATGTGGTAAAAGTAATAAATTGGTAAAAAGGACATTAGAAAAACATGAGAACATTTTTATAAAAAATGGACATGGATGATAATAATAACCCCAGTAAATACTTACGAATAAACAATCTCGGATAAAAAACGAGATTGGAAAAGTTATCCCTTACCTTATGTCCAATATGCTTCGTATGTATCTGAGCCTCCTGTATAATGATTATAATAATGTCATTGAATTATTACATAATCTTATTAATTATTATGATGTCATATATGGTTCACTTATGACTTTATATTACCCGTTCTTTTGTAAATTCCATTTGAAAGTAGCGTTTTGGGTAAAATCATTTCATTTATCATCCGTGTTTTGACTTATAAATAATAATGTGATTAATTAGATCATGATTACATAATTACATAATATAAAAAATTATTTATATATAATATATATTCATAATATACATTTTTTAGTAGATAAATAAATGGAATGAAATACATCGTTCATGGAGATGGTAGGCCGTACGTACGCATGAACACAATTTTTCATTTCCTTATTGAATTGAATGGAACTAAGTAGATGACATAAACATATATATACAAAAATCCAGTAGAATTATTATTTCATATATTTCATTATTACAAATTATATATACTTTCTAATAATTCTTGAATTGTTAACAATGGAAAATGAATCTCATCGCGTCGTGGATATGATAATCCATACGTACGCACGAGCTATGATATCATTCCCATATTTATTGAATGGTATTGGAGTGGATGATATAATATCATAGAATAAGTATGATTTTATAATAATCATATTTAGTTATTCTTTAAACCATTATACCTATCCATGTAAGGTGGTGGTTGAAAAACTGATTACACCACGGCGTGAGGACGATATTCCGTACGTACGCACGCGCGGTGATTTCGTTTTCCGTAGGAAGGATAAAATTTGAATTAGGGTTGTTTCATATTTATAATAACATATAATTATATATGTAATACCATTGTTATTACTTTATAATGAAACAACTAAATATGATGAATTAGAAGAACAATGAAACTTGAAAGAGTCGGTAGAAGAGATTACCTCTTCCTCGACGCACTACCTTTAAACTTCTTCTTAGGGAACTAGAGTTGGTCTTTTGAGAAGACCAGAACCACTATGATATAACTATAGAGGTTGAGAAGAATAATTGGTAGGGGTTTTCTGAGATTAAAGGCTCAAAAGGGTGTGAAGAGATGATGGAAGGGGTGCCATTTTTATAATGGAGGAGAGGGGCACCTTAGGAGAAACATAAAGTATTATTTTATAATAAAGTCATATTCAGATTTTAATAGCTCCATGATGATTTATTAAGAAGATAAGGTGGTTATGGGTCTAAATCCTCTCAACCAATAGATTTTAGTCAAGTTTATGTTACTATTATAACCTTATAATTTAGATTTATCTCTAAGTTAATTAATTTTACTTTTACCTTGTCTTTTTGTTTTCTTCCACTATATGGTTAATAAACTTAATATAAAAAGCCCAAAGAACCAAAAGTAGTTCATTATTAATATACATAATCTTATCTAAGTGATTTGGCCGATCCTTAGATTTTTAGGAATATAATAACAATTATTAATATAATATTTTTTTAAAAAACTATATTATGTCGATTTTGGCACTATTTTGTACTTCAATTTTGTGAAAATCAAAACAACATTATTAGTTCTAAAACAGTTAACTAAATTAATATTAACATTTCATATTAACTTATAAAATTATTTTAATACATAAAAAGTATCAAATTATATTTATTTGGGTATTTATAATATCAATTCTGTAAATATTTCATTAATAAGTTAATTACTGCATCATCATTGTGTCATAAATAAATTAAATTATTTAATGTCAAATTTTTTTAAATAAAATAACATTATGTAGGAAATATCTTTATATTTCTAATTAATATTTATAATTGAATTTATCTTATGTATAGCCCAATATTAAAAAAATTAGTTATTAAACTTTGATTTTAACCATTTTAACTCTTCTTTAAATAAAATAATAATAAATGCCCTAATCTAATCCAAGTGGACCCAAAGGGTAATATTTTATTCCTAAGGTTGTTTTTAGTAGAATTACACTTATCCAATAGAATTAGGAAATGTTTTAGGGTAATAATAATATCATTTTTACCCTTAATTACCCTATTTACTTTTAACCGTGGTAAATAAAAGTAAAAAGTTACTATTCACCAAAAATAATATTTATCTTATTGAACCACATTTTACTCCTTGATATTAAATGTGTCTCTCAGATTTTTGAAATTTCACTCATAGATGCGGTAGAATTATGTTTTATGTAAATTTTCAAACTCTCCTAGGAGGTGGGTAAAAGATGGTGAAAAGTTCAATAAAATGTTTATATATCTAAAATTATGATAAAATGACTCAAATTAATTAAATTGAACTTATATAGGTATTATGTATCAATTTTGACCTAAAATAAATTTAAATAAAATAAATAATTATTTATAGAAAAATTCGGTTTTTAAATAGTAACCTAGTGTTTTCACTATTCATTAAAAATTAAACGTTTTCAGAAAAATAACAAAAATTCACCCTAGGCTAATTTCAATATTCGAAATCCAAAAATGAAGTCCATTTTGAATGATAAAATTTATAAAATTTCAAAAATTGGCTATTACTATTCATAACAGCTAATTTATATAACATGTCGTTGTTTAGTGAAACTCAGTATTGCGTACAACACATGCTATCGTGGAAGTTTTCGATTGCGTGTAATGCAAGACAAATCAGGTATGCGTGTAGTGAAATATCCTTTTGGTGTAGCATACAACACAAGACATTAATGAAATTAAAAAGAATATTTTTCATAAAATCTCGTGGTGTAATATTCTACCCCCTTAAAATGAATATCACCCTCGAAATTCGTCGGGGTTATTAATGGTTTACTGCTCAAAAGTTTCACTAATAGAAACCCACATTGTAAAACAGAACACCAAAACATATCTTTAAAAAATAAAGTATCAAACATAATGGTTACCCAAATTAACTAATCACTAGGTTTCCACACAGGGGAACATAGGTGAAAATATGGATATGGAAGAGAAATCTAAGCATCATGTTCTGTTGAAGAGTGGTAGAGAACATGGATATGAAAAAGCCTATAATAAAAAAGACATAAATTTTTTATGATCTAAGGTACCATCTGATTCATTGGATATAAGGATACTAGGAAAACTTTTTTTTGTTTTCAAGATCATTTCCCTAAAGTTGAAGAATTATTGAATTAAAAGAAATACTTACCTGATTTTGGTACAATATCACCATTGTTCGTGACTTGAACAATTTCCACTTCATCTCTTAATGAAATGAAGTTCAATTTGTCATTCGTGAAGCATTATAAGATCGTGTGTTAGAACAGTAGGTCATTCTATCTATCTCAAATAAAAGGTTACCAAATGTTATTAAATATACATAAGTCCATCTATGGTGAGATTAATCATATATGGTTCTTTAAATGGATGTATACTTCGTATATCATACCACATAATAAATTTAAACTAATTTATACTAACTATGGACTTCTTATAGGCTAGTGGTAGGCGATAAAGGCCCGTCGCACTTCGGTTGTGGGTTCGATTCCCGCAACCTTGTCTGACGCGATGGGTTGTTGCCCATTCTCCAGGTTGATCCTTTTCGTAAACTACACTATTATGACATTATATCAAAAATATAGAAAATAATTTCTTCCCTTAAACAATAATAACTTGTCTTAAATATAATCCATTATAATATTTAGGCTTATCCAAAATACATCTTTCGAAACTAATAGTATAAATAGAATGATTACTAAAAAGGTCATATAACAAGCACGTGAATACCATCATTTATCCCTCATATATCTTCTTGGTCACATTCCAATCATGTGAATACCTTAATCGTGTATTCTCTTGAAAAATGAATACCCATTGAACCTTTGGGAAAACATGAATTCTGACAAAAGTTATCTCTTTCCACATTCCAAAATCCAAAAATTCTATATACTCAAACTATGATATAACTTTGTGCTTATATCAGTCATGAGATCCTGAATATTATCAATCATCTAATTTTCTCTTTATTCCTTCATTATGCACATATCATCTGCTTTCCAATATATTTGAATCAATTTTCATGGTTATCAGTACCATATAATTATTGGACACCAATACATAGATATTCCAAAATTCCACGATACCATAAATGAGATTATGTGATACTGTTTTGAAATTCCATTACATAAACACTTCATCATTCAAAAACATCATTTCCATAATCAACATCACAAATAGTGATCGCATGTGACTTCCCTTTATCTTTTTCATTAAGAGGTTTCTCATGTTGATCATCAATAACCCTTGGATTTGGGCATTGATAAGCATAAACCCCCTTTTCCTTGCACTTGAATCATTGAAGTGTTGGTGGAGCGTTCTCTATAGTCTTTTCTCTATTCACATCATTAGAAACCTTTTTCCCATTACTTTTGGACTCTACTGCATGATGACCTTCTTTTCCACACTTGAATAATTTTCTAGTACCTTTTAGACAATCTCTACCATGCTTCTTTCTACACTTTGAGCATAAAAAACATTCACCTTATTTTCACCATTATTCTAATGTTTTTCCTTGAACTCCATATTTCGTTTCTTGCCAAAACCATGAGATGGATATGTTACACCAACTTCCAATTCTACCTTGATAGCACAACACACAATTTCATCATAGCTACTAAAGTCTCTTATAGGTAGTTCCCTTAGAATAATTGATTTTAAGCCACTGAAAAATCAATCAACTTTACTTTCAGGTTGGATGATAAAACCAGATGCATACCTTACAAGTCTTGTAAAATTAGCTTCTTATATACCAACAGATTCTTCATCCATCAGCTTAAGCTCAAGGAACTCCTTTTCAATCTTTGTTCGAATAACACGAGGGAAGTACTTACTAGAAAACATGTTTTTGAACTCATCCCATTCCATGGATTCAATTTCAACATGGGGAATTGTATTCTTAATTTGAGTCCTCCACTGGTCTGCTTCAGCTTCTAAACGGTAAAAAACTAGAATAACTTTATCATGTTCCGAACATCGAACTATGGAAAATATCTTTTCAATGGTACTGATACATTTTTCAGCAACAACTGAATCAGAAGACCCATTGAAAGAAGGTGGACGTTGCCTCATGAAGGACTCAATAAAATATTATTCCCTTCTCTGATCATTTAGAAATCCAGAATGATTCATCGCTTATGTAAGTATACCAATAAGATTTTTCACTCCATCTCCCATCACATTTGGTTGTTCAAGAGGAAAATCATTAGATTGTCCATAACATTGATCAACACGGTTCCTTAGGGTTCCATCCATCGTCTAAAACCCAAAAAAGAATAGTGTGAGAGGCAAAAATCATGCTAGGGAAAACAACATAATAAATGGGGAGTGCCTTCAATATATAATATCTTTGGGTTAATTATAATATTGTTACAGTAATTCTAGGACTATAACATATATATATACTTATCCTTAGGGATATCCCTAGACATACCTTAGAAGTATATGTAGGCATCTCACAAATGTTTTCGCATCCTAGTTTCCAATGGTTAACTAATCCTTTCCTCTAATGCCAACTATAGAGACCCAAAACATGACGTAAAAATACATTAATTTAGTTTTTCGGAATACTTAATACATAATAAAAACAAACACACAAGGACCGTAATAGTTTAGTATCTTTGGAAACTCAGAACATAATCTTCTAATAGTTGTGAAAGATCTTCAACATCTCCCATAAAGATCTTCCCCTTTTGTTTTCTTACCTAAAACCTTTCATTATATCCTGTGGAAAAGAAAACAAATAAAGGGTGAGCTCAAATGCTCAGTAAGGGTATGCATGGAGAAAATAAAACAAACCATATACTTTTGAACATGAAAACATGAACTTAATGTTCAAGCATCAAGATGTTGAGAAATGACATAAAACATGGCAGTACGTAAGGCATAGATCATAAAGAAACATTAATCCTGATAAAATATCATGGGAATAAAACATATAATTTTGGTAACCATTAATCACATGTTATAATTTCCATAGTAACTGGGGCATTTCTTTTATGACCATCTTAGTGGACAAAGTCCCTTTCTGAATTGAGTTAACTCCTCGTTTCAGTCCTTTAACACTGAAGTATATTAACTAACCTTTCCAACCATGTATATCTCATGAGATATGAATCTTTACCCAATGAATTGGAGGGAGATATAGGTCCCACACATCTCATAATGAAATCATTCTTACTTGTGCCTCAACATGAACATTAATCATTGATGATTACCCAAATTATAAAATGGGATTTCATAAACATCATCCCATCATAACATAATCCGTACCAAAAAAATGTATATCATTTCATCATAAGAAAAGTGAAACCATGTAAATCATAGATAAATTATACTTGAAACATACACATATGAAATAATTCCATCTTATATGGCAAATGGTTTTGATAAAACACTAGAAATGAATTCTTGAGAAAAATATCATTACTTCATCAAAATCATTTTCTTTTCACAAAATTCCATGAAATTTTGTAATAAAAGGATTTGTTTGAAAATATAAATTATATATTTTATATTAATCTTCATGAAAATAAGGTGTTATGAAACCATAAAAATCTGTTCATGCCGTATAAGTTTAAAAAAACATTCTCCTCGTACTTTTGATGGAAAAGTCAAAAACGTTCCTCGCAAGGTAAAAAAACATTATTTCTAATAACATGTGGTAAAAGTAAAAAATTGGTACAATGGACATTAAAAACAAATGAAAACTTTTTTATAAAACATGTACATGGATGATAACAATAATCCTAGTAAATACTTATGAATAAACAATCTCGGATAAAAACGAGATTGGAAATGTTATCCCTTACCTTATGTCCAATATGCTTCGTATGTATCTGAACCTCCTGTATAATGATTTTAATAATTTCATTGAATTATTAAAGAATCATATTCATTATTATTATGTCATATAAGGTTCACTTATGACTTTATATTACCCGTTCTTTTCTAAATTCAATTTTAAAGCAGCTTTTTGGGTAAAATTGTTTCATTTATCATCCGTGTTTTGACTTGTAATTATTAATATGATTACATAGATCATGATTACATAATTAAAGAATATAAAACATGATTTATATATAATTTGTATTAATAATATAAATTTATATAATATATCGATAAATGAAATGAAATACACCATTCATGGAGACGGTAGGCCGTACGTACGCATGAACTCTATTTTTCGTTTCCTTATTGAATTGAATGGAATTAAGTAGATGACATACACATATATATACATAAATACAGTAGAATTATTATTTAATATATTTCATTATTACTTATTATATATACTTTATAATCATTCTTGAATTGTTAACACGGAAAATGAATCTCATCGCGTCATGGAGACGGTAATTCGTACGTACGCACGAGCGATGTTAACATTCCCATATTTATTGAATGGAAGTGGAGCGGATGATATAATATATTAGAATAAGTATGATGTTATAATAATAATATATAGTTATTCTTTACAAAATTATACACATCCATGTAAGGTGGTGGTGGAGAAACTGATTACAACACGTCGTGGAGACGGTATTCCGTACGTACGCACGCGCGGTGATTTCGTTTTCCGTAGAATGAATAGAATGTGAAATAGGGTTGTTTCATATTTATAATAGAATATAAGTATCTAAGTAATAATTATGTTATTACTTTATAATGAAACAACTATATATGAGTATGTAGAAGAAGAAATAAACTTGAAAGGGTTGGTAGAAGAGATTACCTCTTCCTCGACGCACCTCCATTTAACATCTTTTTAGGGCACTTGAGTTGGTATTTTGAGAAGACCATAACCTCAATGATATAACTATAGAGGTTTAGAAGAGAAATTGGTAGGGTTTGGCCGAGCATCATGGCTCAAAATGGTGTGAATAGAAGAGGGAAAAGTCGCCATTTTTATATGGGAGGAGAGGGGAACCTTAGGAAAAACTTAAAATATTATTTTAGAATAAAGTAATATTCGGTTTTTAATAGCTCTAAATTGATTTATTTAGAAGATAATGTGGGTATGGGTCTAAATCCCATCATCCAATAGGTATTAGAAATAATTAGGTTTCTATTTTAACCTTATCATTTAGATTTACCTCTATGTTAATTAATTTAACTTTTACCGTGTCTTTTTATTTTTTTACACTATATGGTTAATAAACTTTCTATAAAAAGCCAAACGAACCCAAATTTGTTCATTGTTAATATATATTAATTTATCTTAGTCATTTGGCTGATCCTTAGAATTTTAGGAATAGAATAAAAATTAATAATATAATATTTGTTTTAAAAACTATTTTATGTCAATTTTGACACTATTTGGTACTTGATTATTATGAAAATCATAACAGCATGATTAGTTCAAAAAAAAGTTCATTAAATTAATAATAACATGGAATATTAAACTATAATTTTTTTTAATACATAAATACTCTCAAATTACATTTATTTGGGTATTTATAACATCAATTATGTTAATATTTCATTAATAAAGACATTACTGCAACATCATTGTGTCAAAAATAAATTAAATAATTTAATGTCTAAAAATTATAAATAAAATTCCATTATGTATGAAATATTCTTATATTTCTAATTAATATTTATAGTTGAATTCATCTTATGTAGAACTCTATATTAAAAATGTTTTAGTTATTAAACTTTGATTTTAACCATTTTAACTCTTCTTTAAATAAAATAATAATAAATTTCATAATCCAATCCAAGTGGACCTAAAGGGTAATATTTTATTCCTAAGGTTATTTTGAATCGAATTACACTTATCCATTAGAATTAGTACATTTTTACGGTAATAATAATATCATTTTTACCATTAATTACCCTATTTACTTTTAACTGTGGTAATTAAAATTAAAAAGTCACTATTCACGAATGATTATTTTTATCTTATTGAACAACATTTTACTCCTTGAAATTAGCACGTGTCTCTTAGGATTTCAAAATTCCACTCATAAAAGCTGTAAAATTATGTTTTATGTAAATTTTCAAACTCTCCTAGAAGGTGGGTAAAAGATGGTGAAAAGTTCAAGAAATTTTTTATATATCTAAAATTATTATAAAAGGACACCAATGAATTACATTGAACTTATATAGGTATTATGTATCAATTTTGACCTAAAATAAATTTAAATAAAATAAATATATATTTATATAAAAAGTCAGTTTTTAAATAGTAACCTAGTGTTTTCACTATTTATCAAAAATTGAATGTTTTCAAAATAATTCCACAAATTCTCCCTAGGATAATTTCGATATTCGGAATCCAAAAATGAAGTACATTTCGAAAGATAAAATTTATAAAATTTCAAAATGTGGGTATTACTATTCGTAACGACAAATTTATATACCAAGTCGATTTTTAGTGAAACTCGGTATTGCATACAACAAACGCTATAATGGAAGGTTGTGATTGCGTGTAATGCAAGTCAAGTCAGGGATGCGTGTAGTGAAAGCTCCTTTTGGAGTTGTGTACAATACAAGACATCAATGAAATTAAGAGGAATATTTTTCATAAAATCTCGGGGTGTTACATTCTACCCCCCTTAAATGAATTTCGCCCTCGAAATTCGTCGGGGTTTTTAATGGTTTACTACTCAAAAGTTTCTTTAATTGAAACCCACATCATAACAAGGAATATCAAAACATATCTTTAAAAACTAATGTATGAAATGTAACGGTTACCCAAATTAAATAATCAATGGGTTTCCACATAGGAGAACATAGGTGAAAATATGGATATGGAAGAGAAATCTAACCATCATGTTCGGATGAAGAGTGGTAGAGAACATGGCTATGAAAAATCCAATAATCACAAAGCCATAAATTTGTGATGATCTAAGGTACCATCTGATTTATTGGATATAAGGACACTAGGACAACATTATTTTGGTTTCAAGATCATTTCCCTAAAGTTGATGAATTATTGAAATAAAAGAAATAATTACTTGATTTTGGTGCAAGCTCGCCATTTTTTATGCCTTGAACAATTTCTGCTTCATCACTTAAAGAAATGAAGTTGCATTTTTCATTCGTGAAGTGTTAACAGATCATGTGATAGAATGGTGGGTCATTCTATCTATCTCAAATTAAAGGTTACAAAAATTTATTAAATATACATAAGTCCATCTATGGTGAGATTAATCATACATGGTTCCTAAAATGGAAGTATACTTTGTATATAATACCACATAACAAATTGAAACTAATTTATACTAATCAGGGACTTAATCTAGGTCAGTGGTAGGTGATAAAGGCATGTTGCACTTTGGTTGTGGGATAGATTCTCGCAACCTTTTCTGACGCGCCGGGTTGTCGCCCATTCTGCAGGTTGTTCCTTTTTATAAACTACACTATTATAACATTCTATCAAAAATATCGAAAAAACATTTACCCATAAACAATACTATCTTATGTTCAACATAATACATTCTAATATTTAGGATTATCCAAAATACTTCTTTCCAAACTCATATTATAAAGAGAACGATTACTAAAAAGGTCATATAACAAGAACATGAATACCATCATTTATCCCTCATATATCTTGTTGGTCACATTCCAATAATGTGAATACCTTAATCATGTATTCTCTTGAAAAATGAATACCCATTGAACCTTAGTGAAGACATGATTACTGTCAAATGTTAACTCTTTGCACATACCAAAATCCAAAAATTCTATATACTCAAACCATGATATAACATTGTCCTTATATCAGTCATGAGCTCATGAATACTATAAAACATTTAATTTTCTCTTTATCCCTTCATTAAGCACATATCATTTTTTTCCAAAATATTTCAATCACTTTTCTTGGATACCGGTACCATATAATTATTGAAAACCAATACGTGGATATTCCAAAATTCCACGATACCATAAATGAGATTCCATGATACTATTTTGAAATCCCATTACATAAACACTTAATCATTCCACAACATCATTTTCATACTCAACATCACAAATAGTAATCGTATGTGACTTCCCTGTATCCTTTTCCTTAAGAGGCTGCTCACGCTGATCATCAATAACCCTTGGTTTATGGAATCGATTAGCATAATTCCCCATTTCCTTGCACTTGAAGCATTGAAGTGTTGGTGGAGGATTCTCTATAGTATTTTCACTATTCCCTTCATTAGAATCCATTTTCCCATTACTTCGACACTCAGCTGAATGATGGCCTTGTTTTCCACACTTGAAACATTTTCTAGTACCTTTTAGAAAATCTCCACCATGCTTTATTCCACACATTGAGCATAAAGAAACATTCACCTTCTTTTCACCATTTTTCTGAGGTTTTTCCATGAACTCCATCTTTCGTTTCTTGTAAAAACCATTAGATGGATATGTTACACCAACTTCCAGTTATACCTTGATAGCACAACGCAAAATTTCTTCATAGCTACTGAAGTCTCTTATAACTAATGCCCTTCGAAGACTTGGTTTTAAGCCAATGAAAAATATATCAACTTTACATTCATGTTGGAAGATAAAACCAGATGCATACCTTGTAAGTCTTGTAAAGTTCGCTTTGTATATACCAATAGATACATCATCCTTCTGCTTAAGCTCAAGGAAGTCCTTTTCCATCTGTGCTCGAAGAACATGAGGGAATTACTTACTGAAAAACAAGTTCTTGAACTTGTCCCATTCAATGGACTCAATTTCATCTTCGGCCTTGTATTCCTAATTAAAGTCCACCACTGGTATGCTTCACCTTCTAAATGGTAAACAACTAGGAAAAATTTTTCATGTTCCAAACAGAGAAGTTTGGAAAATATCCTTTCATTGGTACTGATCCATTTTTCAGCAATAAGTGGATCAGAAGACCCATTGAAAGACGGTGGACGATGCCTCATGAAGGACTCAATAGAATATTGTTCCTTCTATGATCATTGGGAAATCCAGAATGATTCATAGCTTGTGTAAGTATAGCAATAATATTTTGCACTCCATCTCCAATCACATTTTGCTGTTCAGGAGGACAATCATTACACTGTCCATTACATTGATCAATATAGTTCCTTCATGTTCTATCCGTCATCTAAAAGCCAAAAAGAATAGTGTGAGAGGTGAAAATCAAGCTAGAGAAAACAACATAATAAGGGGTGGGTGCCTTCAATATATAACATCTTAGGGTTAATTATAATATTGTTACCATTATTCTAGGACTATAACCTATGCGCACACTTATCCTTAGGGACATCCCTAGACATTACTTAGAAATATCTCTAGGGAATCACTAAATTTTCACATCCTAGTTTCCTAAGGTTAACTAAACCTTTCCTCTGATACCAACTATAGTGAAACAAACCTTGATGTACATAGATATTACATTACTTTTGCGGAATACTTAATACATAACAAAAAAAACCCACAAGGACCATAATAGTTTAGTGTCTTTGGAAACATCGAACGTAATCTTCTAATCGTGGTGAATGATCTTAAAAATCTCCCATAAAGATCTTCCCCTTTTGTTTTCTTACCTAAAACTTTTATTTATATCCTAGGGAAAAGAAAACATATAAAGGGTGATCTCAAATGGTCGGTAAGGGTATGGATGGAGAAAATAAAACAAACCTTATACATTTGAACATAAAAACTTGAACATAATGTTCAAACATCATGATCTTGAGAAATGACAAAAAACATGGCAGTACGTAAGGAATATATCATAAAGAAACATTAACCCTGATAAAATAACATTGGAATAAAACATGTAATTGTGGAAACCATTAAGCACATGTTATGATTTCCATAGTTGCCAAGGCATTGCTTCCAGGACTGTCTCAGTGGACAATGTCCCTTTTTGAATGGAGTTCACTCCACATTTCAGTCCTGTAACACTGAACCAGATTAACTTACCATTCCAGACATGTATATCTCATGAGATATAAATATTTACCAAATGAATTTGAGGGAGATATAGGTCCCACCCATCTCATAATGAAATCATTCTTACTTGTGCCACAACATGAACATTAATCATGAATCATTACCCAAATTATAAAATCGGTCTCATAAAGATCATCCCATCATAACAAAATCCATGAAAAAAATGGATATCATTTCATCATAAGAAAGTTGAAACCATGTTAATCAGGGAGAAATTATACTTGAAACAAACACATATGAAATAATTCCATCTTATTTGTAAAATGGTTTTGATAAAACACTAAAAATGAATATTTGAGGAAAATATCCTTTATTCTTCAAAATTATTTTCTTTTCACAAAATGCCTTGAAATTATAAGAGAAAAGTAATTTTTTGAAAATAGTCATTAAATCATGAATAGTAATATTCATGAGAATAAGGCGTTATGAAACTGTAAAAATCTATTCATGTCGTATAAGTTAAAAAAACATTCTCCTGGTACTTTTTCCAGAAAAGTTAAAAATGTTCCTCGTATGGTAAAAAAATATTCCTTCCAATAACATGAGGTAAAAGGAAAAAATGGGTAAAAAGGACATTAAACATACAAGAAAACATTTTTATAAAACATGGAAATGGATGATAACAATAACCCCAGTAAATACCTACGAATAAACAATCTCGGATAAAAATGAGATTGGAAAAGTTATCCCTTACCTTATGTCTGATATGCTTCGTTTGTACCCGAACCTCCCATATAATTATTTTAATAATGTAATTGAATTATTACAGAATCATATTCATTATTACGATGTCATATATGGTTCACTTACGAATTTATATTACCCGTTCTTTTGTAAATTCTATTTTAAAGCAGCGTTTTGGTTAAAATCGATTCATTTATCATCCGTGTTTTCACTTGTATTTATTAATATGATTAAATAGGTCATGATTACTTAATTAAATAATATAAAACATGATTTATATATACAATATATTCAAAATATACATTTATATAATAGATCGATAAATGGAATGAAATACACCGTTCATGGAGACGGTAGGCCGTACGTATGCATGAACGCTATTTTTCGTTTCCTTTTTGAATTGAATGGAATTTTGTAGATGACATGCATATATATATAAAAATAAATCCAATAGAATTATTATGTCATATATTTCATGATAACTTATTATATATACTTTTTAATCATTCTTGAATTGTTAACATGGAAAATGAATCTCATCGCGTCGTGGATAAGGTAATCTGTACGTATGCACGAGCGATGATATCGTTCCGATATTTATTTAATGGAATTGGAGTGGATTATATAATATCATATAATATGTATGATGTTATAATAATCATATATAGTTATTCTTCACACCATTATAACCATCCATGTAAGGTGGTGGTGGAAAAACAGATTACACCATGACGTGGACAAGGTATTCTGTACGTACGCACGCGCAGTGATTTCATTTTCCGTAGGATGGATAGAATATGAAATAGGGTATTATCATATTTATAATAACATATAAGTATATAAGTAATACTTATTTTATTACTTTATAATGAAACAACTAAAGAATAGGATGTAGAAGAAGAAAGAAACTTGAAAGGGTCGGTAGAAGAGATTACCTCTTCCTCGACACACCTCCTTTAAACTTCTTCTTAGGGCACTAGAGTTGGTCTTTGGAGAAGAACAGAACATCTATGATATAACTGGAGAGGTTTATAAGAGTATGTTTCATGGTTTTTCCGAGTTTTGAGGCTCAAAATGGTGTGAAGAGAAGAGGGAAGGGGTGCCCTTTTTATAAGGGAGGGGAGGGGCACCTTAGGAAAAACTTAAAGTATTATTTTATTATAAAGACATATTTGGTTTTTAATAGCTCCAAATTGATTTATTTTTAATCCAAGTTGGGGGTAGGTTGAATTCCATTCAACCAATAGGTTTTAGGCAAGGTTAGGGTACAATTTTAAGCTTATCATTTAGATTTAACTCTAAGATAATTAACTTATCTTTTACTGTGTCTTTTTGTTTTCTTACACTATATGGATAATAGACATACTATAACAAGAGAAATGAACCGAAAGTGGTTCATTATTAATATATATAACCTTATCTATGTCATTTTTTCGAACCTTAGAGTTTTAGGAATAGAAACCATTAATAATATAATATTTTTTTTAAAAACTATTTTATGTCAATTTTGACACTATTTGGTACTTTATTTTTGTGAAACTTATAACAGCCTGATTAGTTCAAAGAAAGTTAATTAAATTAATATTAACATGACATATTGACCTATAAAATTAGTCTAATACAAAAAAAAAGTCTCAAATTACATTTATTTGGGTATTTAGAACATCAATTTTGTTAATATTTCATTAATAAGGTAATTACGACATCATCATTGTGTCATAAATAAATTAAATTATTTAATGTATAAAAATTATAAATAAAATAAAATTATGTAGGAAATCTTTTTATATTTATATGGAATATTTATAGTTGAATTTATCTTATGTATAACCCTATATTAAAAATGTTTTAGTTATTAAACATTGATTTTAACCATTTGAACTCTTCTTCAAATAAAATAATAATAATTTCTTAATCAAATACAAGTTGACCTAAAGGGTAATATTTTATTCATAAGGTTTTCAGTCTAATTAAACCTATCCAATAGAATTATTACATGTGTTAGGGTAATAATAATATCATTTTACAATTAATTACCCTATTTACTTCAACCGTCGTAAATAAAAGTAAAATGTTACTATTCACCAAAAATTATTTTTATATTGTTGAACAAAATTTTACTTCTTGATATTAACCATGTCTCTCATATTTTTGAAATTACACTCACAGAAGAGGTAAAATTATTTTTTATGTAAATTTTTAAACTCTCCTAGGAGGTGGGTAAAAGGCGGTGAAATGTTCAATAAAATTTTTATATATCTAAAATTATTATAATATGATTTTAATGAATTACATTGAAATTATATACGTATTATGTATCAATTTTGACCTAAAATAAATTTAAATAAAATAAATAATTATTTATATAAAAATTCAGTTTTTAAATAGTAACCCAGTGTTTTCACAATTCATCAAACTTCGAATGTTTTCAGAAAAATACCAAAAATTCACCGTAGGCTAATTTCAATATTCCGAATCCAAAAATGAAGTCCATTTTGAATGATATAATTTATAAAATTTCAAAAAGTGGGTATTACTATTCATAACGACTAGTTTATATAACATGTCGTTGTTTAGTGAAACTCGTTATTGTGTAGAACACATGCTATCATGGAAGGTCGCAATTGCGTGTAATGTAAGACAAGTCAGGGATGCATGTAATGCATGTTCCATTTGGTGTAGCGTACAACATAAGACATAAATTAAATTAAAAAGAATATTATTCATAAAATCTGAGGTTGTTACAGGTCACATCACAGAATGCTAATAAAGGTTGAAAGTTACTAAAATCTGATTCAGGATTAAGGAAAGAAATGTGATCAAAGAATATACATTTGAAGAAAATTATTTTCATGTGTCTATAATAGGTTAGTGGGAGTTTCAAGGTTTTATAAGAAATGTATGTTTGGAAACATATAGAAAATAGACATTGGTCTCATAGTGAGTTAAGACTAAGGTGAAATTGGTTCTCCAATGAATTCCTTAATGTTGAAACCTAGGTTCTAGGGAAAAAGATCTACTGAGGTAGATCAATAGGTTTTTTGGTCCTAATCAATTGTACATATAGTGACATTGTATTGAAAAATAAAAGTTGCAATAATTAAAGAGATGAATTGTTCCATGTGTCACATGGCATAATCTCTTCAGGTTGACATATCTGAGACATGGGAAGATATAAATATGTTGGGTTGAAATCTATACGTCAAAGTGTTGGATCAATCACATATTCATTAATATGTTCAAGAAACGATATTTCCCAGGTATGTTTTAAAATAGTCAAATATCAGTTATATCTAGGAGCACTACAAGGGATGTAGTTAGAACTATATAATTGTACTTCGGATGGTACCAAAGATATGTATATGGTATGTGGAGAAGAAACTATAGTAGTTGTTGGGGATACAAACGAGACTTCTATAGATCAATGTTATTTACTATCGTAGTTAGGCTAAAGACGATGACCGATTAATGCTCATATTAACCAGTGGAAGCCATATCTACAAAGACCGAGTACATTGTAGCATCTAAGATATCGAAAAAGAAGGTAAATACAATGCTTAGTTATAGTTCATGGAATCTCACCTGGTAAGAAAAGTATTATAATGTAAAATATGATATTATTACTGTACAAGATGTCATGTTATGATAGTGGACAAGTGAGATATACTCAGGAAACCATCTCATGAGAAGTTTTATTCAATGAGAATAGGTCGCAATAGCAGAATAGCCATGTGGAGGAACCGTGGCGGACCCAGTAGCGAAAGACATTACTCATCAGAAACATAATGTCCATCATGTGAGTAGATAACATGTTTAGTTAGAAAGTTGGATCTCGTGAAAGTGGGTGTGCTGAAATAGTGGGTTCTCTAGACCCAACTATTCAGTGTATTTTTATTACCATATCATGTATACAGTTAGTTATACATGATGACGTTTTTCATTATAGTGTAGAATTGTTTTGCGTCCACTATTGAAATGGTAATGTCCAAAGGTTAATAATTGTATCAAGAGGATATAGTAGATCCCTGGATATTCTGAAAACCTATAGATACTATGAAATTAATATTAAATATATGTTTTAAGGTCTATATACATATTACTAATTTATCATAGTAGATGTATTACTATCAGGTGATGAGGGCTCAAAAGTATTGATCCTTCTTCTCATGAAGTTCACACTTAGTGATCTATGGTAGTGAGATCCTATGGACTGACCCGCCAATAGGCACACCACATGTTTCAGGTGTCATTGGATGTTCCAATCTATTATCATGTGTAATGGTCTCCTATCATGAGATCATTACCAATGTATTTCATATGATTGTGCACTTTGATGCAATACTAAATCCATGGAAATGAAGTCATGGTGAGGTAGTTTGTGTTGCGTGGGTCATTGGTGGCATGGTATTGGTTGAATGGTTAATAAATTATTCTTCTCCTCTGGGTTATGGAAGTAATATATCTCAAACCATGTGTATATGGATGGTTGTACCCTTATAAGACAATGTCCATGGTAGTCAAGGGTAAATCTGTCTTTTTAAATCAATAAAAAAATAATGCAAGGAAAGTGCAATGAAACATGACTATGTCATGGTTTATGAGACATTACAAACAATGTGATTATATTACATAGCTCATGTTTTTAGGTTAGTAGTCACTGTTGTGAAAATTTTTATCTCTTCAGGGGCCATGATGGGTTTCTAGATCCCGCTCTTGGTCTGTGAATACTATTCACTACTGTCGAGTTAAGGTCCTAGAGGGTCACACAGAATAACATATTCAAAAATAAACCCTATTCATTAGAATATGAGTTTTGGACATGGTGGTCCCCACCACAAGGGTCCGGTATTTGTCCAAGGAAAAAAGTTCACCAATATAATAAATATATTCTTATTATTCATGTTTAGAATAATGAGAATTTAATTTAATTATTAACGGTTTTTACGAGTTTTAAGTAAATACATGAAAATATTAATTGACGAATATTAAATTATTCATGGTTAAATTAATATTTATGAGAGAATTGAGTTGAGTTAATGACTTAATTATTATCACGTAATATATTTTAATATATTACAAGTGTGTCATAATAATATTTATGACTCATATAAGTATTCATAATATGTTGGTAATGGTGCATTGAATATTCAGGGGAAGGGTTTACATTTCTAGGTAATTAAATGACAATATAAATATATGAAGAGAGGAGATTGAAAATGACTATTCAGGGTTATCCAATCTCTTATCCTCTCTCCCATGAGTTATAGAGAGATTATTTGGATCCATGGAGCTTGGATCGAGCTCCCTCTCAGGCATCGCTTGCAAAGAGATGTGGTGATCGTTGGAGTGTTAAAGGTATCATTGCAATTCCATGATAGAACCTGGGTTATGATGAACGACGCTCCCAAATAGTTCAGGAAACATGATGATATAGAGGAATTCGATTTCAGATTCTTCGAGCAGTTATCGACAATGATGAGCATACATTGTGAGTGGCTTCAGATTAAACAAGTTATTTTTATGGTTTAATTTATGATTAAAACCCTTCACGCGTGGTCCTCAGTTTTGACTGGGCAGGTCTACACTGATGTTAACTAGTTTATGTCGATCATCGGTGGAAAATGTTATAACCTCACATGTTTGGAGCTTCTGTTGCAAGCTCTGTTCCAACAAATGCTTCATCAATTCATGGAATTTGGATCCCCAGCTAGGGATTTTGTGATCAACCGAATATCCTTTTTCATAATTATGTATTCTCTGGAAGACTTCATCATTGAATGGTGTAATATCCCCCATACGATTGGGTGGTTGAGGTTTTCTCTTCTATTTTGGTCAATTTTTTTTCATCTAGGAAAAGATTCCTCATTGGATAATGTGTGGATCTCTAATCCTGGATTTTCTATACCTTTCGTGTCTCCTGGTTTCCATTGTGTTATTATGAACTCCATGGGATCCTTCATTTGTACTGACTAGAGGTCTGTCCACATAGAATTTGAGAAGAATGTAAGGATACATGTGTATAAGGTCTTATCATTCCCAATTTGATTGAATCTTCTTCTATGAGTTGACGGGATTTTAGATGGGTCTCATCTGTTGGTATACCCTTTATTTCCACACTTATACTCAAATTTATACCTTCAAGGTCATGATTCCCCTAAATATCTTAATTCCCAAAGATAAATCAATATGATTATGTGAATATTGTCTATCCTTTTGAGGTCTTTTTGGTGGTTCCTGATGCTCATCCTTTTGGGTAAGATCTTTTCCGTGGAGATAGAGCAAAGAAGGTTCTATATTTATCCTTTTTCTCAAAGTCTAAAGCCTATTCTTCCTCTACGAACAATATTATATTGTGGATGGATCACCCTTGTCCAGAAAAAGTGCCATTATCCCACAAAATTGAATATTTTCTTCCTAATCCTATATTTATTTGTTTTGTTGAACTGTTCTCTGCCATTATAGGGGAGCTCTCTCCTCATCTCCCCTCATCTCTAATGGGTCCTTCCATCTAAGAGCTGGACCCCTTGGAATCTCATGATAATCTAACACACATTTCATCTCCAATTATAATCTCTCCTCCAATGCCTTTGGATGTGATACACCTACACAAATTCCATTCAACACCTAAGTCCCTTATCCTTCCAAGAAGTGTTCAGAACCAATCCCAGTTGAAATCAGTGTCTAAAACCATATCTTTTATGAAAGTGAAAGGGAATGTGTCTCAGGATATTTTTTGACATATTTTTATACAATGATTAATATCCTCAGTTGGAATGCTCTTGGATTGGGATCTTATGTATACTCAGATTTTATCTCTAGTGGGATTCATTTTCACTCTATTTCTTAGGTTGTAGTTCTTGAAACCAAATAGGATTCTAATAAAAACTAATGGCATTTGCACAATGGATGAGAGATAAAGGATTCTTGAATGGTTCCCCAAATAATTCCCACATATGTATATATTGGAAATCAAGAATTTCAATTGATTGGATATATTTTTTGGATCAATGCATCTATATCAAATATCTGGTTTGAGTATTTGAATCTTTTAGTTCAATTGTCTATGCCAAGTGTGATTTCCAAGATATAGAGTCCTTGTAGGATTATTTGATTACATTCAACATAGGGGAAGTCTCTTGGTTAGTTGTAGGGGACATCAACATAGTTACTAGTCTTAAAGAGAAAAATTGTTCTGGACCCTTTCATATAAGTTTGAGTAATATTTTTGTCACATTCATGGAAAATAATGGTCTCTTCGATACGGGTTGATCAGGTGATCCATTCACTTGGTGTAATAACTAGCATGGGAATTGGGGATCATAGAGCCATATTGTTTGATTCATTATAAATGAAGATTCTCCTTCATCCTTCTCTAATACAAAAGTCTCCAACAAGGTATGTAGTCTCTCAGAAAATTCTACTCTTTTCTTTTACATAAAGTCTAGAATCGATAATGAGGATTTCTTCAATTTTTCGTCTTCATTGGCTTACAACCCAGAATCCCTGGACATAATTAGGAATTCATGGGACAATTCCTTTATAGGTAACCCATAGCTCTAACTACATAGCAATATAAAATATATGAAAATTCATATTTGATCTATGGTAAAGAACCGTCTCCCATATGATATGGAACTGGAGGTAGTAAGAAGATACATCCAATAGCTATATTTGAGCATAGAGAATTATTGAGATGGTGATATATTTTTGAGTTGACAAGAAAAAAATGTTCTTTATCTTATCATATACTGAAGTACGAATGTGTCACTAGAGAAAAATCCTTGAGTTATATGTCTTTGTGAAGGATACTAAAACATAGGTTACTTCTATTATTTAATTATAGAAAAACATTGAATTTATAATCATAACATTCTATTAGAGGATAGTTCCTACATGAGTTATACAGAAATCATGGGTAATTTAGAGGATAATCACTTAAAGACATTGATGGTATCTTCAAAACTTGTGAATGGAGGATGGATACCCTTGTGGATCCTCATCCTTGTTCTCCATTAATCCATTTTTTGCGTCAAAAGATGTGAATGAAATATTGTAAGATCTACCTGATGAGGAAGAAACCCATGATGAAATTTGGTATGTATATCCTATCAGTTCCCCAAGGTTTCTTTCCTTCTTTTTTTTATAGGGCCTCCTATGATATAGTGAATCAAAGTTGGATCAATGTGTTGTAAGATTATTTCCAAGGGGTAATCTTCCTAGAGTGGCATGTGCTACTATACTTGTTTTAGTGCCCAATGATAATTCTACCCAATCATTGAATCCACACCAGCCAATTTGACTATGAAATTTTCCTTGCAAAGACCTTATTTTCATTCTTATCACAAGGCTTTTCCCCTTGCTTCATGTTTAGTAACTAAGGATCAAAATGGATTTTTTAAAAGAAGATCAATTGAAGGTGTTATTTCCTTGGCCCAAGATGTTATTAGTGACATCATCATGGAGAAATTTGGTAGAAATGTATCCATCCAACTTGATATAAAAATATCCTACAATAGATTTTAATGGGGGTTTATTCTCATGGTCCTTGCTAGGATGGATTTTTTAGCTTGGGTTATTAATCATCTCTTTCATTTCATTAGCACTCCAAAGTGGGATACTACATTTATGGGAAAATAGTACGGTTTTTTCAAGGCTGTCAAAGGATTGAGATAAGGTGATTCCCTTTCCTCCTATCCATTTATCATTTCTCAAAATTTTCTTTACAACTATGTTAATCATTGCATTGCATTGGTTAAGGTAACCCCCTACCGTAATAAGAATTTTATTGCGGGTATTTCTCATCACATGTTCACATACTGTACCATCCTCTTTCAATTTTTGTAGAAGATCTATCTAGGGGTTAGTGAATATTTACAGTGTTATTGTTCTTGGAGTGTCCATGTTTTCTTCCATGATAATAGTAACTTCTTTGCTCCTAACAAATTATCGGATACATGAACAATTTATTTGGAAATCAGCCTTCATATGCACAAAGGGACATTTTCTATAAATTACATGGGTTACCCAATGTACCCCAAAACACTTCTCATCGGAAACTTTGATATGGTAATTGATAAAATCATAGGATGTATTCTCAATTAGAAAAATAGGTTCTTTTAATTTGGAGGGAGACTCACTTTGGTCAACTATGTTCTTTCCTCTATCCCCATGCATCTTTTTTACACTTAAAAGGTTCCATGGAAGGTGGCATCCTACATTTACCCACATCGATTTACTTTTTATTAGATGGATGGTTACAAGGTATTTTTCATTATAATTTCAGGAAAAGTTGGTTAAACCCATTGATGAAGGGGGTATTAACATAAAGAGTATATTTGGCACCATTAATGGTCTTCATGCCAAACATTCCTATGAGATAATTGAGGGGAATCCATTGTGGGGAAAACACATGCCAAAAACACATTACCTTGAGGGAATACTTTATATATTTAAACCATAAAAAATTAAAAATATAATTAAAACTCATTTACACATTCTCCAACAACCCATCCTATGATTAATTGGAAAGTGGGACATCATCTATTGGCATCATAACTGGTAAGGGATGTTTCTTGCATTCCTAAGTTACCCTAATCCAAATATCAGTTTCATGCAGTCCAGTGAACATCCTAACATCAGTTGTACTACCTTGGATGTCCACCAGAATAATCTCATTGATTGCATTGTGATGACTAGTGATTCAGATAAATGCATTTTTAGGATATGTGGTTGTTAAATTTTCTACTAGATTTTTTAATAAAATTAAATAATTTTCCACTACATAGGATCATTGGATTATTATTTAATGGTGTAAGAATATTCTTTTAAAATTCCACATCATGGTTTTTCGTATCTAGAACATTTTTTTCCTTCTAATGAATGTATCTAGTGAAGAGGGATTAGTCGTGCCTCGCAGTTCCTCTACTATAGGGAGTAGAAATCATAATCTACAGATCATTTATTCATCCATAGTGAATTTGAATAGGTGATTTTTAGTTATTTGGGATATTTAATAGGTTCGTCTAAATATATTTTCCTAAATGACACATTCCTCTAGTAGTGGTTCTTGATGGTGGACAGACCCATCACTGAGGCAAAGGCTAGAGCAATAGTCATTGTTACTAGATGTTGGCTTCTCTAGTCGTCAATAAAATGTATGCTATATCAGTCACTCTTGAAATCCACCATGGATATCATATTCAAAAGTAGAAACTTTATTCTTCATTTCTCTAGATTTTTAAAAGACTTGGTGAATGTTCCTTCTCTCATGCCTCTCTTCCCATTAAATTCCTACTTCAAATACAATCATAAAACTCATTAAAAATTTATTATAAGGAAGTCAACACTATCAGAGAACAAATTAAACATAGATGGTCCATGTTGTGTTGCTTTAATGCACAGAGGTGGTACTATCTGAATCCCCAAAGTTTCAGTTGTTCATTATTTTTTATCTTTCTTCAAAAGTGGTAATTCCCTTAAAGTGGAAGCTTGTTCCATGTTAACATTCCACTTATTATTCAATCATAGGCACATTCCTATCAAAGATCTTGAGACTGATTCGTAACCATCTATAATGGAATGTCATGTAATGTTATATTATCTTGGTCCATTTAATATTCTATTAAGAGATGATAGTATCTTATGAACAATAACATGTACATTATTCAACATGGAGAGATGTTTATGTCATGATCGACTATCATTTTTCTAAGGAATCTCAAAATGATGGGATCGTTATTTTTTATATTCTTGGATATTATCCCCTTGAGGGTAAAAACATTTTGTAGGACGATACTCTTAGGCTCCACTATTTTATCAACCTTAATTGTTTCATTGTAGGATTTATATACCATTCTCGTTTTAATAAAATAAAAATGTATTTGGTGGTGGTGGGTAATATTAAGAAATCATGATACACAATGGGGTTGTAACATAAAACCCTTTCTTATTTGGTAGCTTTTGAATCACAACCCAAATTAAATATAGATACTAAAATGGGTATTTAAATTCCTATAACATTCAAGAAAATAATATTAAAATTCATTAATGGGTAGTATATAGACCACACACATGAAATATGTGTTAATTATATATTTTGTATCACCGAAGTACAAGTGACATGAAAATACGTTACCTCATGTTCATATTTCCTCAAAAGTGATCTATACAAATGTATAAAAAATATAAATCTATTATAAATCTATTAAATAGTCATCAAAATACCTATGTTATGATACATGATCCCTTTATAAAATTCCAAAACCCATTTGTCAAAATTATTTATTAAAATTTTCATTTTTTTGTGTTCTAAAAATATTTAATTTTTTATTTTTCCTAAACCACTTTATGGTTGAGTGGTAATGAAACAATTTCTATACACCTTTTTCAAAACACCCACATCAAACTTCAATATTTCAAAAAAATCAAATGCCAAATGTCGGGTATACCATAAAATTCATATCTCAACATAAAGAGTTCACACCATCACCTCAGCTAGAAAATTGTGAGCTATCTATCCACGATTTGTGAACCCTAACTCACCCAATCTTCCATCTTAAACTGCAACACATATTAGAAAAGACCACCATAATCCTTCCCTATTTTATAACTGGAATCGCTACAGTCATGCCAACAAAAATAATCACCAAATAAAAAATGAAATATAAACACCCCTGAAATTGATCGATGTCACTGGGAAAACCCATTGAAGGTGAGGGGATAATACATTCAACAAAGAACAAGAATAATCATAACCATTTTAACCTCCATGTTACGAATAATTGAAAAATTAATCAAATTGATTCATGGGGCGGTAGTTCACCAAACCCACAGGCAATATTATCATATCCCACACTGAATTTAAATTAAGAATGTATCGGTGGTTTCATAATTATATAAGTATAATTTTTAAAAAAATATCATATATCTAATTTAATTCTGTCATTAGTACACTCCATGAGAGGTGGGGATGGAAAACAAATTACGTCAGTTTGAGAGGTAGTAGTTCGTTGTACACATGATCAACTATTTTGTTTCCCATTTAAGAGAAGAAAAGATAGATACATGTTATTTCATTAAAATAATAAAATATTTATATATAATTTAAAATATTGTTATTATATTTTTAGTATTGGGGATGAATTTAAGGTGGTGAAATAAGAAATAAAATAAAAACATTTTGTTAATAATGATACCTCATCTTTAGATAACCTCCATATGATGGCACTAAAATAATTATTAAGTTGTATTCCAAATCATAATAAGGCCTCTAGTAAATGGGTAGGTAAGAAAGGAATGTATTTGGGTTATTCATTTTTGGAATAAAGGCTACAGATGTTTGAAGTTGGGAGGAGAGGGAGCTTCCCTTTATAAGTTGTAGAGATGACACGTTTGTAATTTGTGAAAATAATATGGTTTACCGACATTTTAGACATGAAAAACGGCTCTGAAATGAATAATTATATAAACATTAATGTTATAGAGTTGAAATATTACCAAACAAATATGAAATGGACCTTTGTTTATTTCATTTTACCCCATTTTATCTTATTTTAAAGGTGAGTAAACCTATTTTACCCTTATCTAGGAAAATTCAATTTTATTGCTTTTATTAGTCATAATGATGAAAAAATAAGTTGTAGATATTAAATAATATTATCTTTTCTAATTCTAAATAAATAATTCATTTATCCAAATTCAATTCATAGAATTTTCATGATTTAGTTCAAAACTAAACCTATAGACATGTGGAAGTATCGTTTTTCCAAATAAACATTTTCATAAGTAGATAATGTTTTAATGTCAAAATCCAATGTGAAAATGATTGAAATGACCTAAATTAGAATAATTATAATATTAATGAACTAATATTACATTTAAATTTTTTTAAAATAATATTTATGTCTATAAATTATTTAAATTAAAAGAATGTTTATATAAAAAATTTGTATCTTTCAATATTCATCAAGAAATTAATGTCTTCAGAAAAATAAAAAAAACTGGTATAAAATAGTTTTTATATTTTTGTTTTAAAATTAATATTTTTTCAAACTAATTTTATAAATTATTTAAAATTTATTTTTATTATTTTTTCACAAAAATAAATGTAAATTATTTTTTATGCATAATGTATTTTTAATGCATATAAAGACTTCATTAAAAATTAACTTCTTATTTATCAATATATTTTATTTACATAAAAAATTCATATGCAATTTTCAAAAAATTTATATTCATATTCATACTATAAAATTTAATGGTTAGGCTTTAACTATCATATTTATGTAATAGTATTATTATTAGTATAGTGTGGTTTATTACCTCTTGATGTTAGGAGTAATGAATGTTATCAATGAAATTAAATTTATTCAAAAAAAATATTTCATAAAATCTTGGTTAGTTATATATTACTAATTCGAGTGTTAATATGTTTCCATTATCATTGGAAATTGGCCTAAGATTTAATTAAACCTATTCTCACTAAATCTGAAATGTTATTACCATTTAGAATATAAAAAAATCTTCATGATAGTTTCAACTAATTTTTCACCTAATTAGAAATAGAATTTTTTACCAATTTTAAAACAAAATTTTAAGGATACTGGTCAAAAATTTGGACACATTCTTTGGATTAATCCAACTATGTTTATGCATCATATTTTACATGATAGTGATGCAAATAATTTTAGAAATCCTTAAAGGAGGATAATAAAGACTAATGTAATTAGTTAAAATTAAGTAGAAATACTTTAAGAATTTGGTATCATATGGCCAAATTTAGACTCCTAGGGGGTTAGTCCAATCCAAATTGTACCGATGAATTACAGAGGAGTATTTGTGAAAATAAAAATAATGAAATAGTTCCCATGTAGTATCCTAACTTTTTCTAGAGATGACTCATTCTCAATATGAGGCAATATGTTTCCCTTGTTTTCATTATACCTTGTGTGGGTTTTGTTTCAGGGGTTTTTTTGGTTTACATTTTGAGGTTTTTAGAAGAAAACATGGTATTTCATGGTTGGCTCATAGCTTTCCGATAACACCCCAAACTTCCATGGTACGCTTCTCTTTGAATAATACAGTAGCGTGTGTTGTACGAAACATCAAGTTCTAACACACACCACGACCAATCAAAGTAGTCGTTATGAATAGTAATTTCAACTTTTTGAAATTTTATAAATTTTATCTCTCAAAATGGACTTCATTTTTGGATTTAGAATATCCAAATTAGCCTTGGGTGAAATTTTGGTACATTTCGGATAACTTTCATATTTTGATGAATAGTAAAAATTACAATATTTTAATTAAAAACAACTTTTTTAATCGAAATAATTAATAGTGATAAATTATGAATTTGAGTGGTTTTAAATTATATTTTAAATATATTTTTACCATTTAATCCAATTTTAGTCATTGGACATAATTTCACATTTAAACCGAACATAAACAAGTGTCAATCTTTTGGTAGTTATTATTTAATAAAAACATGCTTTTTGTTTTATCAACGGGAATTAATTTTAAATTAATAAATGAAACTTGTATGTTTTGAATTTGGTGAAATTGACTTCATTATTGAATTTTTAATATCAAAATTATCTTAGGGTAAATTTTTGGTATTTTTCTGAAAACATTCAATTTTTTATGAATAGTAAAAAACACTACGTTACTATTTAAAACTGGATTTTTATTTAAATACTTAATTATATTATTTAAATTTATTTTAGGTCAAAATAGATACATAAAACACATATAAAATCAATGTAATTCATTGGAGGCAGTTTATAATAATTTTAGATATATAAAAAGTTTATTGAACTTTTTCACTGTCTTTTACCCACCTCCTAGGAGAATTTGTAAATTCACATAAAACATAATTTTACCACTTCTGTGAGTGTAATTTCGAAAATCATAGAGTCATAGTTAATATAAAGTAGTAAAATGTTGATCAATAAGATAAAAATATTTTTTTGGTGAATAGTTACTTTTTAATTTTATTTACCATGGTAAAAATAAAATAGAGAAATTAAGGGTAAACAATATATTACTATTACCCTAACACATGTCCTAATTCTATTTCATAAGTTTAATTCGACCAAACAGAACCATAGTAATAAAATATGACCCTTTATGTCCACTTGGATTAGATTAGGACATTTATTATCATTTAATTCAAAGAATAGTTAAAGAGTTAAAATCAAAGTTTAATAACTAAACAATTTTTAATATATGGCTATACATAATAAAAATTCGATTATAAATATTCATTAGAAAGCTAAAAATATTTACTACATAATGGTATTTTAATTATAATATTTAGGCATTAAATAATTAAATTTATTTATGACACAATGATGGTGTAGTAATTACCTTATTAATGAAAGAATCAAATAAATGGTAATATAAATATTAAAATAAAACTAATTTCAATGTTTTTATGACATCCATGAATATTCTAGGTGACTATGACATGTTATGGATAATACAATGTATCGTGTTCGAAGTAATCAAGTTGTGATGACGTTCAGAAAAACAAAATACCAAATAATGTCAAAATTGACATAAAAGAGTTTTTAAAAAAAATATTATATTATTAATTGATATTAAATTACTAAAAATCTAAGGTTCGGAAAAAGAACGTGAATCATGATTGGTGTATCATTAATTAACCACTTGGGGGTCGCTTGTAGTTATATGGTATGTTGATTAACTATATAATATAAAAATACAAAGTGACATGGTAAGTGTCAAACTAATTAACCAAGAGTTAAAACTAAAAGAGAAGGTTAATATAATGACCCAAACCTATCTAAAATATATTGGTTGAAAGGATTTCGGCCCATACACACATTAATCTTTGAATAATCCACTTTGGAGCCATTAAAAACCGAAAATGAATTTATTATAAATTAATACATTAAGATATCTTAAAGAGCCCCTCCTCCCCCTTATAAAAGGACACCACTTATAACCAATTCCTCACACCTCTCAAGCCTTTTGCTCGTCCAACCTATTCCCAATTAAGATACCTAAATCCCTATACCCCTCCTAGAAGATTCAAATCCGGCATAGGTCTCTTCACGATTCCTTTTTCATTCCAACCAAAGGGAGTTACCCAAATTAAAGGAAACAATTTCTCTTAGCTTCTTTTCTTTTATTTTACTTCTCCAACCCCTAAACTCTTCTCATTATTTTCATTTCTAAATAAATCAGTATCCTAAATATAATAGGGATTTTTTATGATATTTATTCGAAATAAACTTACACACACCTCCATATAATGGGTAAAGAACATAATGTTTCTGTGGATGGAAACCAAACGCCTCACGAAATGATGATTGTTCAATTATCTCCTACCACCTCTCATGGTGGCCATTATGATGGAACTATAATTAAATATGATATTAATGATATTTATTTTATATATAAACTTTTTTAATTCCATTTTATGTCATACCATTATCCATTTCATGTTGTATATATATATAATAATTTCATTTGAGGAAGTGTGGACTACCGTCTCCTCAAAGTGATATGACTCGTTTTTACCATACATGGAACATTTAAAGGATGGTATTAATGAACTTAAGTAACACATATAAGATATTATATTATACTGTAATAGTAATATACCTATGTATTATTTGGTTTTTATTCCTTTTAAAATTAAAAATGAAATGGAAGTAGCGTTCATGCGTAGGTACGGACTACTGTCTCCACGAATGCGATGAGATTCATTTCCCATCGTATCTATTCAATTATAATTCTCATATTATGATTAAAAATAATTTTTTTGTACTTGATATAATTCTATATATGTAAAAGATACAACCTATTGATAACAAACATGGCTTATGTAACAAAACATATAAAATAAATTGAGTAATTTAACACCTGAAACGACGATAATACTAAGATATTACTAAAAAAGAAATGTTAAAAGATCATATATGATATCATATTAATGTATATTATTCTTTTATAATTTAATAACAATAATTTAACCATTATATAGGATATTACCCTACCCTTGACAAAGGAAAAGTACAAGGTAAGGGGTTTTCATCTCACTCATTATTCCCGTGAGAGTCATGCCATATTGCCACTATACCTTTTGTGTGGTGTATATACTGCCCATAATTGTATTCATTGTGAAATACACTTTAATTTATGTGTATTTGCGTATTCATTTTATGATACCTCTTTCATGGGGTGTATGTTTCATAAGTTACCAAATTCGTAAGGGTTAATTTCACAATCTCTTTATTATCTGAGGTTGTTTTTACATTAGTATCTACTGGGACATATTTATTATCCATGAGAATGTTTTATGAAATAGTTTTAAAAGGGATTATTTTAAGGGACTTTTTACTAAAACCTCATTTCAAATGTTTGAAATATTTATTCTTCTAAATCTTTCTCATTAATTTCCATGTCATCAAAATGGTTTTTAAGGATTTATTTATATGGAAATGAATGTTTTTAAAATGTTAATTCCTTTCAAAAGATTCAAAGTGGTATGTGACACTTTGATTAAAAAATGTCTTCAAATTACTTCTTTTCCAAATTGTGTGATTTTTAAATGTTTTTATGAAAAATGGGTATTTCTATCAAAGATTTTTACAAATCATTTTCATCAACGTCAAAATACTTTAATGGATTTTAAACTTGTTTTGAAGTTGATTTTGAATGATACAAATCTTCCATATTGTGTTGAAGGTATTGGGATATGTTTGACTGTGGATGTGTTATTTATATACCATCAATTTTTTATGGTAAAAGTGTATACATTTCATATCCTAGTTCATATACAAATGTTTATATTAAGTTTCATCCTTTTTATATGAGGAAAGTATTAGACATAGTAAGTGACGGGTGGAGCCCGCTATAGCTCGTCGATGCATCGGTAGGTCTCATGAGGCAACTGGACGTGGAATTGGCCGAGGCCCTTTACCATTTTGATATATGGTTTTGACCGAGGCCTTAATCATTTTTAGACGACTTGGCCGAGGCCTTGACAAAATGTTTTAGAATGTCTTGAATTATACATTGCCTCATTATGGAAATAATATTGATGGTTCATGTAGTTATTCGACTAGTAGAATACCCTTGATTATGCTTTGTTATGGATTTATTTACTCAACTCATATTCTTGCCATAAAAGTATTCATGTTTATTATTGGTAAAGGCATGTGGTTTCAATTACTCACCATGCTTAATATTTATGTCATTTTCCGCATTTTTACTTACCCTTACTGAGCGTTTGAGCTCACCCCTTTCTATGTTTTTTTTCCAAGATTCCAGGAAGTGTATTATGATTGATATAAAGGCTTAAGGTAAAGGGAATAATGGTGTTCTAAAAGAACTATTAATTATGAGTTTTATGTATGAAATTGTAATGTAATGTTAACGTATGTAATCTATTTTCCAGGATTGCAAAACCGATCGGTCCATCGGGACTTGATTCCTTGTAATCATGCCAATGTTATGTAATAAGGCACTAACTTTGGGTAACTGGGGTCAGGGCATTACAGATGGTACCAGAGGAAGTTTAGCAATAACCTTTGAAGCTATATTTAGATAAACTCTGATTAGAGCACATAGCCCTAATATTGACTTTGAGGATTAGTATAGAAGAACTTCCTAGAATCTTGATATTGTAGATATTTTGTGAGTTTTACAAGAAACACATCCCAGTCTGGATACGAGCAGGTAGAGACGGCTCTAGAATAGATGTACCTAGGATAATACCCAAAAACACTGCTTTGAGCTAGACTCGAATGGGAACTGTTGCACGACAACGGGCCGTGCTGCACTCTTGGTTACGACACTCCTGGGGGATATGATTAGGATAATTCCCATTCTCTTTAAAAACCATTATGAAGGGATCATGATTATATACTTACTCAAAAAAAACATTTTTATGATTATGGATTATATCTATAAACTGTTCAATTTGTGTTAGGTATTTGACAAGTTTGGAATTATTCATTGAAATTCATATATTGACCTAGTTTATGCTATTGTATAGAAATGGCGCCCAGTAGAAGGAATGTGAACTCCAGTAATACGTATGATCCAAGAAGTAAGAAGGATCATAAATTTCATAGTCCCTAGCCAGAATTTATAAGGGAAATATCTCCCACGAATTATCAACATATGAAAAATAGTATCATGTATTGATAAGATATGTAAATAATTCTCAGAGTCCTATGACTTTGTTGGGAATCCAGAGAAGAAAAGGATGGTAGAGAGAAGGACAGATAATAGGAAGAAGGTAATAAAGGGTTTTCCCATATGTGATAACTATGGAATGAATCACCTTGGAAAATTCTTGAAGGGAATCAGAGTATGTTATAAGTATAGAGAAAAATGACACCAAGTACGTGACTACAAGTGTAAGAAAAAGGTTTCCAATGTACAATGCTTCATCTGCAAGGAGTTTGGACACTACACGAACCAATGTCTTAGTTATCAGACTATGCTGCAAATGATGCTATTGGATAATAGTCAAGTTATGATACTACCACAGATGAAGAGGAATGAATAGTGTTCTTATGTTGTTATTTTGGAATTATTTCATTGAAGTGTTGTATCAATGGTGTACTGGAAATAAATAAGGATTGTACTGCGGTGCTATTTCATTGATGATTTGAGATTTTATAATACTAAGAAAAGTGACTATACAACAATTTAAACTTTTGGAAATTACATGGTTGAAGGAAATGTAATACTTAATATGGTCCTAATATTGAGGTACTAATTTTGGAATAAGATATGGTTGATTTGATAAATTATATTGGAAATTATTTACTGCCTTGAAACTAATTAAAGATTTTTATATTTCATCATTGTTGGAGTTTAAAACATTTTTGGATCGATGAAGTATATCCATTATTCTATAAAGAATGAGGGATCATGAATTTAATCAATAAGGTTTTATGATAATTCAGGATGTTTCAGTGTTTTAAAAGAATACATTATGAAGGTATTCACATGATATTACGAGGTAAAAATGATCTACATTATGTTTACCTTTCATATAAATTTTGGACTGAGAGTTTACAGACGTACTTTGGATATGTATAAAGGTTGGAAATGACTAAGTTTGAAAGTTTTTTGGTATTTTTATAAAAGGACAACATGCAGACCGTGTGATGACCCGTCGTGTCGGACAAAGCTGCGGGAATCGAACCCACAACCATAGTGAAATTGGGATTTATCTCCTACCATTGTACTACATGAAGTTCATGGATGGTATAATGTAGTTTCTTTTCATAAAGGGTCTGATATGTGAATTATAAATTCATTATATTTGGAACCCTATACGATTAGGATAAATACAATATTTTTAAATTGTATTATGGTTTGTTGTGAAAGATGAGTTTGTGGTAGAAATTTAATAATGGATAAAACTCTAATTATAAAGTAAGTATATCTCCTTATGATCTTAGCCAATCTGATAAGTAAATTCCTCGACATTATGAAAAGTAACTTAGAACAAAAATTTTGTCATAGATGGTACCTTAGATCATCACTAATTTATGGCTTTGGGAATGATGGCCTTTTCATAGCCATGTTCACTACCACTCTCCATTAGATATTGATGGTCATATTTCTCTTCCATATCTATATTTTCTTACATGGAACCCTAGTATGTGTTATTTTTAGTAATCTTCATACTTACCACTCCTTATTTTAAATAGAGGCCTCAATAATTCATTTTTCGATGTGGGATTTCCACTAAGATATTTTGAAACGTCAACCCCATGTTTCCAATACTGAGCATAAATTGTGAGGACACAATTTATTGAAGGAGGAGGGAATTTAACACCCCATGCTTCCATGGTATACTTCTCTTTGAATAATACAGTAGCGTTTGTTGTACACATCTTCGAGTTCTAACACACACCACGACCAATCAAAGTAGCCGTTATGAATAGTAATACCAAATTTTTGAAATTTTATAAATTTTATCTCTCAAAATGGACTTCATTTTTGGATTCAGAATATCGAAATTAGCCTAGGGTGAAATTTTGGTACTTTTCGGATAACTTTCATATTTTGATGAATAGTGAAAATTACTAAATTGTAATAAAAAACTACATTTTAATAAAAATAATTAATAGTGATAAATTATGAATTTGAGTGGTTTTATATTATATTTAGAATATATTTTTACCATTTATTCCATTTTTGGTCTTTGGACTTAATTTCACATTTAAACCGGACATAAACAAATTTCAATCTTTTGATAGTTATTGTTTCTTAAAAATACGCTTTTTTGTTTTAACAACAAGAATTAATTTTAAATTAATAAATGAAACTTCTTTGTTTTGAATTTGGTAAAATATACTTCATTATTGAATTCGGAATATCAAAATTAGCTTAGGGTAAATTTTTGGTATTTTTCTGAAAACTTTCAATTTTTGATTAATAGTGAAAAACACTGAGTTACTGTTTAAAACCGGATTTCTATTTAAAAATTTATTTATATTATTTAAATTTAGTTTAGGTCAAAATAGATTCATAACACCTATATAAATTCAATTTAATTCATTGGAGGCAGTTTATAATAATTTTAGATATATAAAAAGTTTATTGATTTTTTTACCGCCTTTTTCGCACCTCATAGTAGAATTTGTAAATTCACATAAAACTAAATTTTACCTCTTATGTGAGTGGATTTTTAAAAATCTTAGAGACATGGTTAATATAAATGAGTAAAATTTTGTTCAATAAGATTAAAATAATATTTTGTGAATAGTAACTCTTTTACTTTTATTTACCACGGTAAAAAGTAAATAGGGTAATTAACGGTAAAAATGATATTATTATTACCCTAACACATGTCATAATTCTGTTGGATAAGTTTAATTCAACAAAAAATAACCTTAGTTATTAAATATGAATCTTTAGGTCCACTAGGATTAGATTAGGACATTTATTATTATTTAATTTAAAGAAGAGTTAAAAGAATTAAAATCAATGTTTAATAACTAAAACCTTTTTAATATAGGGTTATACATAAGATTAATTCAATTATAAATATTCATTAGAAATCTAAATAGATTTCCTACATAATGGTATTTTAATTATAAATTTTAGATAATAAATAATTAAATTTATTTATGACACAATGATGATGCACTAATTACCTTAATAAGGAAAGAATCAAATAAATGGAAAATAAATATTAAAATAAATATAATTTCAAGGTTTTTATGACATCCACGAAATTTCTAGGTGCCTATGACATGTTAGGGAAGATTCAATGTATTGTTTTCGAAGTAATAATGTTGTTATGACTTTCAAAAAAACAAAATACCAAATATTGTCAAAATTGATGTAAAAGAGTTTTTAAAACAAATATTTTTTTATTAATTGATAATAAATTATTAAAAATATAATTATCAGCCAATGGACTTGTATCATTGTAGGTGTATTATTTATAGACAACTTGGGGGACTCTTGGATGTATATAGTATGTTTATTAACTATATAATATAAAAATTCAAAGTGACATGGTAAGTGTCAAACTAATCAACTAAGAGTTAAAACAAAAAAGATAAGGTTAATATAATGACCCAAACTTGTCTAAAATCTAGTGTATGAAAGGATTTAGACCCATCCCCACCTTATACATTGAATTATACACTTTGGAGCCATTAAAAACTGAATAATAATTTATTATATATTAATAATTTAAGTTTTTTCTAAAGAGCCCCTCCCCCCTTATAAAGGGACACCACTTATAACCAATTCCTCACACCTCTCAATCATTTTGGCTCATCCAACCTCTGCCCAGTTAATCTCCCTAAATATATCTCCTCCTCCTTGAAGCCTCACCTTATAATCACATTATTCACCCATTTCTATGTTTTATTTTTCAAAGGATTCCAAGAAGTGTATTATGATAGATATGCAGGGTTAAGCTGAAGAGAATAATGGAATTCTCAAAGAACTATTTATGCTGTTTTTTATGTATGAAATTATAATGTAATGTTAATGTATGTAATCTATTTTCCAAGACTGCTAAACTGATCAGTCCTTCAGGACATGATTCCTTGTAATCATGCCAATGTTATGTAATAATGCACCGACTCTGGGTAACTGGGGTCAGGGAATTACATTTCCAAAACCGTATGCCTAACCCCAGTAAACAATACATTCCAAGACAGATGAGAATGGAATTGTTGACAAATGGTTTGTAAAATTTTGAGCCCACATAGTGGAAATGGATAACCACTAAGGAGAGGAAAATAGTTTGGAAAACCATACACCTCAGCATAAGAAACCCTGTGTGTCGGTTTTTATTTCCTCAATAATTTATATAAAATTTCTGCACCCCTCAATATTTACCCCTATTTGACCTCACTTAACCCTAAAAGTATTACTATTATTTTTAAATCTCCTAGGATAATTTAGAGGCTCCTCTAACATATTTATTGATGAATAAATGATCCATTTGAATGACCGCCTCTCCCTTGGTAAGTCATTCATTTCCTTGTTCATTTTCCTTTATTTATCCCATATTTATCTCATCATTTAGATTGAGTTGTACCATATTATAGGTGGATTTAGATGTAGGTTTTGATGGTTCTGTTACATTTGATATTGATTGTAGGTTTTCATCCTAGATCTTCTATATTATTGATATTTCAATCATTCTTCTTCAATTTGGGGGATTTTGGTTTAGTGAGCATCTATAAAAAACCACGAGTTATGTGTTCTATTTATCTAGTCTTGTAGACTTTATTATAATTTCTTGTATGTAATAGTGAAATTTCAATTCCCATGTTGGGAAATTGTGTCAAAACTGATTTATGTAATTAATCTAACACATGATTATAAAATTGGTGAATAATGTGATTATAAATTTTTTGACTAATGGGATATTTAATTCAATTGGTTAATAAGATATGAATTTGATAGTGAACCATGGGTCACACCTATATGATTGAAATTGTGATAATTGAATTTATCAAATTGGTTGATTAATGGAATTTTGAAATTGGTTGCCACCCTTGGGGTGTGCTACAAAGATGAGAATAATGATTTTTAATTTGTATATAATGATAATTGGTTAAAAATATGGAACCTTGTGATGTTATTTATGTGAATGGGTTGTGGAATATGGACTACTACTCTAAATACCATGGGGTTCCAGAAATATTCTCTAGGACCCCAATATATATACGTATTGTATGTGATCACTGAGTTATGGGATAATGACAGTTGCTCCAAATACCCACAGGGTTCCAAACTAGTTCTCTAGGCCCCATTTGTATGAATGTGAAATTGGAATGATTTGATTAATGAAAACCCATGATGAAATGAAATGTGTATCCTTTTAGGGGCAGTTCAAACTAAGTCATGGTCCAAAGTTAGTATTGATGGTCTGGGCATCATCGTAATCCTGATGTACTATGTGTTTAATTAAAGTGTAACTTGATGTTAAATTATTTTACATTATTATTGTTTCATATTCATTACAATACTTTATAACCTATTATATATTAGATATTGTTTTATAATCAATTGGAGATGGCCTACTAAGTTGTACTCACACCGTACATGGGATGCTTGATCAGTAGCCGAATAGAATTCATGTTTATTTGACATGATAAGAGAAATATTCCTATTCGACATGATTATATTGGGATGGATCATGGATGAGGGAACCAGAAATGATGTCATGACCCACTTGGGAGAATTAGTGTGACTTTATTTTTTTTCTTTTGACACGTGACAGATATATGGCATACATTATCTATTGCAATGGTTTGGATATTTTTCTATTGTATGTGTAATTGTATTATTTTGGTTGTGGTTTATCATCAGTAATATATTTTTTATTTATTTATCCTTTTTGGATTCCTTGATAGAGTGGGTATTGTCTTTGATCAATATTTTTATTAGACCCTCGCCTCTAGTCAGAAAACTCTAGCATTCGGGGAGGTGCACCTAAGATCATGTGACAAACCAGCCCGGTGAAATGTTATGTGACACCCAGAATGGGACTTCACAAAGTCATATTGGATCCTGGTTTCTATCTGGGGACTCTTATATTAATAAATCATCAATTTGACCAGTAGAGGGGAGAATTTATATTCTCCATGATTAACATTAGGTCGAGGTATAATCATTTTTTAGTTGGACCATCTAATATCCAATATACGTTATTCAGAATAAGGTATTCCCTATATGAGTTTTTCATGATGACACATGGTCTATGGAATGATATGGATGACTTTATGGCCTTGATGAACCATTTATTCCACCTATATATATACTAGATTCTAGTTGTTTTTTTGGATTAAATCTTGGGGAACTAAACGACTCAAGATGATCATGCACTACAAATTACAATATCCTATGTACACTAAGGGGTAAAAGGATATATTCCAAGATATCTAGGTTTCAAACATGGATCATCAGGGTATATTTCTTGGGTCACAACATCTGGAAAGAATTATCATAAGCTCGAGACCATGATTTTTCCCACTCTGTAGCACCAAATTTTTGGTTTACTAATAAGGTAATTAAGTTTTAATGGTCTCGAGCTTATGATAATTCTTTCCAGATGTTGAAGAATATTTTACTACTGAATTTATCTTGATCCTACCTGATATGGGAGAGGAGTACATGTAATTTTGTGAATTATTTTAGATATGACATGTATAAATGTTGATGTAGGTAGATCATGTTATGGAATATGGGTCATGGAAGTTGAGGCCACATGAATGTAACTAACATACACATGAACTCAAGTTAGCAACAGTGGTTTACATGTTAAAGTGTCGACAACATTTTCTATTGGGTGAATATTTCACAATGTATACCAATCACAAAAAAAAAAATTTTCCAGAGAGATATTTATATATTAAATAGTGATGATGGGTTTAGATTTTCTATTCATTTTATTTTTAGCTATCATAAAAGTGTTGTTGATTCTTTGAGTATAAAGACACATACCTCATCAGTTTAGGAGCTTAGTATAATATAATAGCCTTACTGTCTGAGATTCTTGTTGTGGTTCAGGAGGGAAAAAAGAAGATTAGCTTCATGTCTGCGTCAATAGATTCCAAACTTAAGAGACTGATTTGGGAGATATTTTTTAACGATTTAGAGTGTTTTGGATTGATGGGAATCCATGAATGTGGGGATTCACCTTATATTTGACTACATATGAGGATTATGACATCTTTACACAGGGTTGTTTGTTTGTGCTGAAGTTTATGCAGGATAATTTGATGTGTGAGTTTCATTCCTCGATGTAGTATGTGCATCTAGGTTTGACCAAAATGTTTCATGACCTACATCAACATTATTGGTTTCTAAACATGGAAATTTAGATAGCAGGGTCCGTCACAAGATATCATAACTATCGATATGTAATGTTCAAGCATCAATGACCATGTGGTTTACTACATCCATTTACCATTCTAAAATTGAAGTGTGGTGACATTACTATGGACTTCGTGGTGGGTCGTCTGAGGACACCTTGGAATAATTATTTTATTTGGGTAATTGTGGACTAATTAGTCATATTAGAACATTAAGTTCCAATATAAAGAATTTAATAGGTGATAAGTTAGTAGAATTGTATTTTCTAAAAATATTCCTCATGAATCGGGTGATTGGAAGTACAATTTCAAACCATGAATCACATTTCACATTGTGCTTCAAGAACGGACTGCAGAAGGCACTAACTATGAATGTATTTCTAAGTACATAATTCCACTAGAAGATATATGAGAAGTCAAAAAATACTATATATTTTTTGGAGAATATACTGTTGTCATTAATTTAATATTTTTTTGGGTATTCATAGAAGTAAATAGAACTTGTTGAGTTCACCTATAAAATAGTTATCAGATCACTATTCCAATGGAACCATATGAGGAACTTTATGGTTGGCCATAAAGAACACCTCCATATTGGATGGTGGTAGGTGATTCATAGTTCGTGCAACTGAGTCTTGTTAATAAGATATTAGATTAGGTTTAATTTATTTTAAATCATATGGATATAGCTCATAGTAGGTAAAATTCATATGGAAACCGACATCGATGACCCCTTGATTTTTCAATGGGTGATCTTGTGTTCCTTGATAAGTCTCCTGATTGGATCTCTATAGGATTTATTGACATATAATGTTAGTGCCCTGGTTTTTTGGAACTTTAATGATTTTTGGAGGGATTCAAGCTGGTGGTGTACAACATGGATCTTCAATAGATGTATAGTTCTATTCATGAAATTATTCAAGCATCAAATATCAGGCGGTATCTCCCTGACCATTCCCTTGTGATTAGTGTTGATGATGTTGCATATCTGACTGATGTGTCCTTTGAGGAGAATCAGATTCATGTTTTGGATCGTATTGAGAAAGTGTTGTGGGTGAATGACTGTATCAATAGTTCGATTATTGTGGAAACATGGTCGTGTTCTAGAGGAGTCATGGTAGAGAGAAACAGATACGTGGGCTCAGTGGACAAATATTTTTACCTCAGAATCTTAGAGATTCCTGAGAATACAGCTTGATTATTAGCTTTTATAAGGTGGGTAGATTTTAATATGCCACCCATTTCGAGAGATAATTCATTCTCTTTTTCAGGTACCCCTTTTCCTTGTTTTGTTTATATCTTGGGTTGTTTTAGTTTTGGGTGCTATTTTAGAATTTTTGAAGAAAAGCAAGAAGTTCAGAGTTGATATATGGTTTTCAAAAACAATTCACCTTCCCATAAAAAACCATCCACTCGAGAGTATAGTGTAATTTAATATTTTTTGCGTAGTTTTTCAAAATGCGCACCCCTTTAGAAGGAAACATAAACCCTTAATGAGAAAATCATGGCTAATGTGCATAGTTTGTCACACCGTGCACCTCATCCTCGGAAATTGTGCACATGGGTTTTTAATCCCATTTAAATTTAGAAAAAAAAACTCCAAAAACAAAATTTATTAACACCCACTCCCATTCACTCAACCCTAAACCAATCCTTATGATTTTTTAATATTTCTAAAGTATTTTTAGGCTCCATGAAACAATTTTGATGACATATCAAAGATCTGTTCTAAGGAGAATATCTCCATTGGTTAGTGATTCCTTCTTTATTTAGTTTTTATTATCTCTCTCATATTTCTACCTTATTTTTGATGGACGATTTCCCCCATTGTTGATGTGTTTAGATCTATTTTTTATTGGTTAATCCCTTTGTTTGATCAAGATATGGGTTTTTGGTCCATGATCTTCAGTGCCATTGAGAATTGAATTGCATCAGTTTGGTTTGGTGAACTTACATCAATGACCTTGAGGCATGTGGTCTAAATATCAATTCCCATATTGTTGATTATTATTACATGTATGTAATTTTGAAACATCAATTTAAATTTTTTAAAATTGAATCCAAATTGAATTAATTTCTTAGTCTAACACATTATTATTAAATTGTTGATTATTTGGATTATAAAATTGTTGTATAATGGGATATTTAATTTGATTGATTAATGGGTTATTATTTTGATAAAGACCCATGGGGTTGCAGATATGATTGATTTTTTTAATGTTATTTATGAGATTTGATGATTATTGAATTTTGAAATTGGTAGATTAGTGAAATTTTGAAACTGGTACTTACCCTTCATAAGATGGAAATGATGATTTTTAATATGTACGAGATGATAATTGGTTAGAAATATGGAACCATGAGATATGATATCTATGAAGTGTTGTGGTACCACTATTTCTACCCTAAATTCCCATGGGGATCTAGACTCCCGCTCTAGGGACCCACTGTTTGAATGTTAAATTGGAATTATTTGATTAATGAATGTACATGAATAAATGAAATGTGATAACCCTTTTGGATTGATTTAGACTCTGGCATGGGATAGATTAAGTATTGATGGATTAGATGTCATCGTGAACCCAAGTAACTTTGTGTTTAATTGAAGAATAATTTAATATGAAAATATTTTAGTTTTTTATTATATTTTATTCATTATACATCTGTATACTCTATTTTAGATAGGATATTGTTTTAGATGTCATTAGTGGTGGCCTAGAGAGTTGTACTCACACCCAACTCGGGCTTCTTGATTTTTACCCGAATAGAATTTATATTTATAGTACATTATAAGAAAAATATCTCTATTTTAGATGGATAAGTTGGGATGGAGAATGGATGTGGGAACCATATCTAATGTTGCGACCTACATGGGAGTTATCAGTGTGTAACAACCTGAATATTTTGATTGGGAATTGTTTCATGAATTTTGGACATACATGAATCTGAGTTGTGTGCTATATTATTATGTTTTACTCAACAAAACTATATCCCTTTATTAATGAAGTGTGTATAATTGAAATATGACCACTGGGTCTCCACCATTATAAGAAATTTGGTCAATGTGATCATTTAAAATAATACTCTTAATAATAATTTTAATGTTATAATTAGTGTTATAAATAAAAATTATAATGGTTAATTAATACAGAAAGAATATCTGATGACGTCAGCCAACAGAATTTTTCCATATGAATCCAATTATTTGATCCCTTGGAAGGTGATAGCATCGTTGGGATTCCTTTTTGACCAAGCCCAAGCCAAGATTCAACACGTTAATCTAGAAAGAAATCGCCTATGTGAGAAGTTCATGTTACTCCAAATTACCACTCAAGAAATGTTATCCAACCCACCACAAGAGTCTATCACTATCACACACCTTAAATGTAGGTTGTATAAAGGAGTTATAAGGAGTTATTCTTTAAGACCTTAGTCACATAAAGTGTAATCACTTTTTTTAAAAAAAAATTCTATTTCATTATTTCCATTTTATTAATAGTTTTTCATAATAAAATATATTTTTAATTGAGGCATATTTGATAAATTGATTTTACAGGTAAAAATTGAACATTTAAAATAAATATAAATTATTATATTATGATTTTATTATAGTTTATTATAATTTATTAGTATTATAAAAACACTATTATTTAATTAGAAATGATAAAATAAATTTATTTTTTTAAGTGTCAAATATTTTATTATGCATTCTACTATGCATTTTCTATCTGCTATTATTTTTAATAACTAAGGATATTTTTTCTCATACTTAGAGAATTATAATGTTAGAATAATGGTCATTTTTTTATTTCATATTTCAAAATTAATTTAGGGTGAATTTTTATTATTTTTAAGAAGTTTTATATTTTTAATGAATAGTAGAAAAATAATGTATTGTAGTTAAAATATTTTTTTTATTTAAATAATTATTTTACATTAAATAATTTATTCTATGAAATGATATTTGAAAAACGTAGATATATAGTTGTGATCAGTAAGAAATTTAGAGTTTGATAGGATCAACATAATTTTCTGGTGAATAGTTACTTGACACTTTGAAATTATAATGTTATCCTTTCATATAGTAATATGACCATGTGATAGTAAACTTACCAAAGAAAGTATAGATATATTTTAGGAATCTTAAATTTTAATGTGATACAATTATATCTTGGTTTAAAAAATTGTTTTAGAAAATATTAGTTGATTCTTAGTATTTTTATAAAACAGATCCGTTTATTTAAAAATTTATAATCTATATAATTATTTAAAATAAATGATATTTTTATAAAAACGAATAATACTTTCAAAAAAATCATATAATTATATGTTACTTTTATGAGTCCTTATTAATTTTTTTTAAAATAAATATAGAACCAATTATAGTTTTAGAATTTTTATTATTCAAGTAAATAATTATTTTAATTAAGAACTCAATTTCTTATATTTAGAAAATCATTTTTATAAAATGAAGTTAATTATTTATTCTAGAATGTTGATATCATTTTAGGGTTAATTTATGATAATTTTTTAAGATACTTTATTTTTTGGGAATTGTAAAAATAGTATTTAAGTTTCTCGTTATGTTTAATGACACCATTAATGATGTAATGAAGAACATAAAATTTGGTTAGCATTTTTTGCATTAAAATATTATAATCAGTTTCTTGAGTGTCCTATATAATGGGAAAATAACAAGGTAAATCCCATTGTTCTGCAAATAAAACTACTGAGGTGTCTAAAAAAATTAATAAAATAATTCCTTCACTTTTTCTATTAATACCCACCCATTTATTCATATAATTTCATTAAAAAAACATCCACCAAGAATTTATAATATTTTTCCTCCTAAAGAGCCTTCTCATGGTTTCCTAATGCCCTCAAGGTCCGATGCATCGAGTATTAGGATTCATAATTTATGGTAAGGGAAATGTAAACTTATATATTCCTTTCAACATTATTTTTATGTGGTATGTCTTTCATATTTCCATACTATGTTATTCTATCAATTTTATTATATCCCTTTACATAATTTAGAGTATTTTTGAAATAGTATACCATTTTCTAATCTATTTGTAAGGTTTTCTAAAATAATGATCCATAACCGTTATGTTATTGTATTTTTGTCTAAGATTTTCTCTATTTTTATTAAGAAATTATTTATTTTATTAGGAAAATATAAAATAATTTATTATATATGGGTATTCACATATATTTAAAAATAATATATTTTATTTGGGAATTTAAAGTCATGAAATTTTCCTCCATTTTCTATGAGTTTAAAATGAGCAAAGGATATTGTTTTTAAGCACTTTCTAAAACACCATGTTTTGGATATGAAACCCATTTCATTTAATATCCACATATTATATATAAAGTTTTTTATTAAGAAATATGAGGATAACATTAATTAATACATATTATTGTTGTTCCTAGATCCTGATCTAATTCATTGGGTAAATAATTTAATCTTTAGAGAAGGTATGTTTTACAATAACTTGGTAAATAAACATAGTAATTTTTAGGAAACCTTAGTGACAAACCATGGTGATATGATTATTAATGACATAATTAAATGTTTTAGTCACATTTACATGTCATAAGTCATGTTAATTTAATATTATATTCCTCTTTTCCCATTTCTCATTCCATTACATAATTCCTCAAGTACTCAGTGATACTCCTCATGATCACAAGTAAACTGTTTCACTTGTTTTCCCTTACTGGGCCATCTACTAGCCTTTTCCTTAGATGTATGTACATAGGATTTGAGATGCAATAAATTTACTTATAATGAACCTTGAAGTATCTTTTAATGTGTAACAGAAGATTCTTTTATGTTTTCATGTATTAATTACCGTTTAAAAAGACACTAAACATTAAAATATCCTCTATTTGTAAAATTATATGTAAATTTTTATAATAGAAATGTGTATTCTATAATTGTTATCAAATTAAGGTTTATTTATTTGGGAAAATTATGATTTGAAAACATTAGGAATAACCTTAGGTAAATGTTTAAATATTGGAAAAATTATTTTTATTTTGGAAAAATATTAAGTTAGTGGTTTTTGAACAATTAAATCCATATCTGGATACAAACAAGGGGATGTGGCTCTAGAAAAGATTTATATAAGGGAAAGACACAGAAATATTTGTTTGAGATAGACTCAAATGGAATCTGGTTCATGAAAATGGGTCTTTCTTCACTCCTAGTTTGACATTCCCATGGATATGTCTGGTTAAACCGCATATTTTCATGAATCATTGTGATGGATTTATAAGAAATTTAAATTTTTAACCTATTTCAACATGATGTTATATGAAATAAAACATCCATTGAAACTATACGATTATTAAATGAAACAAATTTTTCACTAAGGTTTTCTTTATTTAGAAAATGAAAGTAAATTGGATAAACAGCATAAATAGTGATTGCAATAGACCATGTGTCGATGGCCTTCTAATGGAAGATAGAATGGAATCCTTCATGAGAATTATGAATCATCTGACTCGAGTTGTGGGAAACAAATAGAATCGAGACGAGAGACTACATTCCCCATAAAGTGTAAAAATTCATATTGAGTCTTTTATTTGTCAAAGACTAACATCATTCAGTGGATATACTCTGTAACATCCAGGTTACGGAAGCCGCCCAGAGGCGCCCTGTACCTGGTTGGTCACATGGCCTCAAGTGCATTTCCCCGAACGCTAGAGGCTGTCGACTAGCAGTGAGGGCCTTGGGTGTGATAATGGGGAAATTATGCCCTCATTGGCAGATCAACACAGTGGTTGAGAGCCAAATATACAATAGCGGATGCAGTAAATATCCAACAACAGTAAACAACAGAAGACTGATAAATACACAACTGAAAAAATGATTCATGGTACAAATGTGTCCAGTAAAGAACCCAATCAAGTCATAATGATGAATACCGTAATATACCAAAGTACAAAAAGGAAAAAATATAGAAAACTCAACAGTATCACAAGCCTCAACTTGGTCCCATGCTCTCCAACTCCAATGTAATCATGAACCTGAAGTAGAAGGGCACTTTCCCTAATCTATACCTCCAACAATATAATCTGTTTCGGCCCAAAAGTATGACCCAAACAGGGTGTGAGACTAAATCCTAGTAGGAAACCACCCGAAGATCATTGCCTAACCGTCAGTGAGTATATGGCAGGTAAATGTTTAGTAAACTGTAAATAGTATACAATAAATTACTCAGTAGCAAACAATCCACAGTTTCTAGAATTACAAACAAGTAAGCATCCACTAAAACAAGTAGACCAAACAGGTATCCCTCTGGGTAGTTCTCATATCCTAACCCCTATGGTTCAACCAACAAGTACTTTCAATCCTCTGGGAGGCACACAAAGTCTCACACCTCTGGTTTAGTTATGAAATAGACTCTCTGGGGAAGCACTAACAATCAATTCCCCCTATAGTCTCATATCGTACAAAAGGCGCTCTGGGGAAGCACTCAATGTCTCATTCTTTTTGTGGTCCACGTCGACGAACTACAATCACTCTGAGGAATCCATAAATGTCAATTCCCCCATGTGGTGTCGTATCATATTATAAAGACACTTTGGAGAAACCCTTATGTCCATTCTCCCTATGGTATATTACACTAGGTTCTCACAGCCCTGGGTAAAGTCAACAAGTATCGCGTCTCATAACAGCCAAGGTAAACATCAAGAACTACTTGTATAGAATTCTATGGTATAATATCCTGTCAGAAAAAGAACACTCCATCCTACAATACTAGGTATGGGGAAAGAAAATGTAGTCAAAAAGGTAAACTAGACCCAAAGGTACAGATATGCAAGAACATTCATGGAAAAGACTTCCAAATCCTAAAAATTATCCCAATACACAAAGATAAATCCTCTATTCTAGTATACAAGCAAAGAAGAAAATTAGTGGGGTTAAAACGGTAAACTCACAATACCCCATTCAAGGGTATCAGTGGAATTTTCACAAAATACTTAAATGATTTATACAGAAAGGCACAAACCACCTAACTTGGAGTTAAGAGATCAATATACTTGAACAACATTGCATGAATCTCCATAAAACATCGTAGAACTATGAAAATGCACAAAATGTTCAACCCATGATAACATAGAAAATATAAGGAATTTGGAAACGATGCTCTAAGAGAAAAAAGATCATACTGCTGCGGTTCCAACGCAATCGATAGCGGTCGATTTGGATAATAGACACAGGCTCTGGGGCTCGGAGAAACATACCAGAAAAGAAGGTCTGGGTTCTTAAAAACATTACCTTTAAAGATATTTGTCCATGAAATTACCTAGCGAGGTGTAGAAGTAGAAATCCATAATAGATCCAACCACTGTGATCGTACATAGGCCTCCCTCTCCCATGTTTCGTCATGTACTCAGCTGTGCTGCCATTGCACCCATACCAGAAGAACAGACCAGCCACAAAGAACCTTTGAACAGTGATCGAAAAACTGGATAGGATGCACCTCAAATGATGCATCTGCTTCAAGATCATCCTCCTTAGGTTGAAAGACAAGAGATGGGTCTGAAGAGAAGTGGCAAATCTGTGAAATGTGGAAGACGTTGTGCATAGCCCGATACCTCTGAGGTAACTTCAACCGATAGGCAACCGGCCCAACTCTCTCCAACCCCTCAAGTTGCCCGATGTACCTCGGGGAAATCTTACCCTGTCTCCAAATCCCCTTGTGTCCCAACCTTGGTGCGACACATCGAAAAACCTGATCCCTGAACTCGAACTCTAGATGTCATCTCTGTTGGTCATCATAAGACTTATGACGGGACTGTGCAGTAGCCATCCTCTACTGAATCAACTCTATATGCTATGTGGTCTCATAAACAATATGAGGTCCCAGAAAAGTTGCCTCTCCTACCTCCAGCCAACACAAGGGTGATCGGCATGGCCTACCGCACAAAGCCTCATAAGGTATCTTCTAAATAGTTTATGGAAAAAAAAAATTTGTTTAAAAACTCCACAAGAGGTATATGCTTCTCCCAAGAACCTCCAAAATCTTGAATGAATGCTCAAATCATGACCTCAAGCACCTGAATCGTACGCTCAGATATACCATCTGAATGGGGACAGTATGGTATAATCAAAAGTACATGTGTTCCCAATGCCTTCTAAAGCCCCTTCCAGACCTGAGAAGTAAAACGCACATCCTTGTCTGAAACAATGGAGTGTGGAACTTCATGGAAATGAAAAATCTTTCAGATGTATAAATTTCCAATCTCGTTAACTCTGAAGGTCTCCTTGATCAGTAAGAATTGAGAAGCCTTCATAAGTTTGTCAATGATGACCCATACATCATCATTTCCACAAGGTGATCTTGGAAACCCTATCATGAAGTCCATCGTGAAGACATTCCACTTCCACTTAGGAAGGGGTAACTGATGTAAAAAAGGCATGTTGGTCATTGATGTTCCGCCTTCACCTGATGACAAGTGGAACATCTCATGACGAACCTAGCAACCTCCTTCTTCATACCTGGCCACCAATACTAACAATGTAGATCGCAGTACATCTTGGTGATTCCCATATGAATTTCCCAAACTGAGGAAATTAAGATCTGTATCAGCTCCTCCTGTATATATACTAGAACCCATATGCGTCCATAGAATCGCAAGATCTCATCCTCGCCTATGGTCTACCCAGGAATAGGGTCCTCTCCTAACAAACTCTCCCGTTGGACTACGCCTTCAGAATCTGATTGGTTCCTCATTCTTACTTGATCAAGATGGGTAGAGGTAACATCTACAGAAGATAGAAAATTATTCCCCTATATATCGTGAAACTCCAGATGCATCTTAGAGAATAGATCCATAAGCTTCCACTCAATGCTGGACTCCTGAACTTCCTGTTTCTGAGTCCTCCTGCTCAAAGTTCCAGCCATAATGTTTCCTTTCCCAGGCATATAGGCAAACTCAAAATCAAAGGACTGAAGGTACTCAACCCACCTTCTATGTCTTAAATTCAGATCACGCTAGGTGAATATGTACGTGAGAATCTTGTGGTTGGTGAACACCACAATGTGCTCTCCCAGAAGATAATGACTCCAACAGCGTAGGGCATGAACACCAGTTACCAATTCCTGACCATGCGTTGGTTAATTGCCCTCATGTGTCTTTAATTTCCGAGACCCGTATGCAACGAATCCGTCTCCCTGCATAAGAACAACTCCCAGCTCGATACCTGATACATTATAGTAAACAAATATAGCTCTTTCCTGGATCTGGAAAGACTAGTATCAGTGCTGAAGTCAACGTCCCTTTAATCTCCTAAAAGGCTGACTCACAAAAATATGACCACAAAAACATCACACACTTCTCTGTCAGACATGTCAACGTTGCTGCTAAGCGTGAAAAGTCTTGTATGAAGTGTATGTAGTATCCATCCAGTCCTAGAAAACTCCACAACTCAAAGACATTTTTTGGCTGCTCCCAGGAAACTACTGCTCTCACTTTCTCGGGGTCCACTGATACTCCTATCTCAGATATAACGTGGCCTAAAAAGTGAATCTGATCCATCCAAAAGTGGCATTTTGAGAGCTTAGCATATAAAATATTCTCCATAAGTGTACTCAAAATGATCTCAAGATAGGTAGAATGGTCTTTTCAAGTGTGGGAGTACACCAAGATATCATCCACGAAGACCACCACGATGGATTCCATGTATGGATGGGAGGGACACCCGGTTCATCAGTGCCATGAAAACTTCAGGTGTGTTCGTGAGACCGAAGGAATAAAAAAGTACTCATATAGACCATAACAACTTCGGAAGGCTGTAAGAGGTATATATGATGGTCTAACGCGCAACTGATGATAATAAGACCTCGTGTAAATCTTCGATAACACCCAGGCTCCTCGAACATGATCAACGAGATCATCGATCCTGGGAAAGGGATATCAGTTCTTGACCATCAACTATTTTGACCTCCAATAGTCCACACAAATCCTAAGGGTACCATCTTCCTTCTTCGCAAATATGACAGGAGAACCCCAATGAGAGGTACTGGGTCGGATGAAAACATTTTCCTGCAGCCCCTTGAACTACTTCTTGAGCTCCTACAACATAGGTGTAGAATTCCTGTAAGGAGGAATCCACACTGATGTCGCTCCTGGAAAATTCTCAATAGACAATTCTACCTCAGGCTCCATATTTAAACCTGAAAATCCCTCATTAAAGAGATCCTTGAAATGATCCACCACGGAAGGAAAGTCTAACAGTGAAGTCCCCTAGTCATCCAGATAAGGACTAGCAATATGGGTTGTAACTAATCCCAACCCATGGTGTTCTGGACCAACTCTGCTCACCTGGACCTCCCCTGAAGGACTGCATGAACCTTATAAAACTCCCTCAAAACTATGCATAAACACTTGTGTCTGGAATGACGGCTACTGCCAAGACTGGCACAACAGGAGGATGTCTCATTGGCATGACTCTCCAACGTCAAGTGCATACCATAGGTCGAGATTATCAAGGACTAAAAAGAAAGAGTGTAATAAGGGAATATGATAAAGAAATAAATCAAGTTTTACAAAAAATCACTACACGACATGTACATTTACTACACGACGTGTTTCATGAAGTCATTTAAATAGGCATGAACTCCTGCATAGACTGGTCGTGTAACACCCCAGACACACGACGTGTTGTGTCCACAAATGACATGTACTTGAGTCCTCTTTCCCAGCCCGAGTCCTTCTACATGATTAATCCATACGACCCTCTTGAGGAAAGAATACACGGCATGTAAAATGCCTACACAACATGTACTACACAAGCTTCACCTGGACCGTGTTGTTCGTGACACGGCCTGACACACAGCTCACACTATAGAGCGTGTTCTAGACAGACATGGAGTGTATGAAAAAGTATACTCCCATCTCGTGTTGTTCGCAACACGGCCGGGTAACTGGGTAAGACTACAAGGTGTGTTCAAGGTGGACACGGCACGTACAAGAAAGTGTAACACCAACCTGTGTTGTTCGTGACACGGCCAGGTACCTGGGTCAGACTACACGGTATGTTCCTACAGCACACGATGTGTATTATAGAAGGCTCATCCAACCTCTATTGTTAGTGGCACGGGTGGGCACAGGGTCGACACTACACCGCGTGCATGGACGATACACGGTGTGTTCACCCCATATTTTCCCCATCCTGTGTCTCTGCCCACACGACCTATGACACGGTTTAGAGACTACACGGTGTGTACATAAAGTACATGGTTTGTACTTATGAAAAATAGTTTCTTCCCGAATAGAGAAACACACGGCATGTAATAAACATTACACAGAGTGTATTCTAGGTTTTTCCGAACAGTAAGCCTTAGAAACTACTCTAGAACCCAGAAGACATAGAAATAACCACTGAAAGTGCCAATTTATGATTTGTGATGGCCCATACTCCCCACATATCTATATTTGGAATCTCAAACAAGTTATAAACAAAATAACAGTGCAATGATCCACCAAATTATGTTCTACGATGGCCCATAACACCTTAAAAACCAAGGTTTGGCATTCGTTAAAACAATACCTTACACAATCAAAGCTCTAACAAGAAGAAGATATTTTTATCAAATTATCTATCACAACAACATGTATTTTCTAAACCACATCTATCACAACAACATGAAATCACTAATGCCTCCTATATGAGATAAAAAGAATGCATGACATGTGATTTCTAACAAGTGCCTATATGATTCATGAGACGACATACCCACATCTCATCGGGTTGCAACAAAAATAGAATGTCAATAACATAAATGGTAACCACAAAAAACATGTGAATCTCCCAAAGGTGAAATCAAATCAACTAGGAAATTGTAAACAAGAAAATTGAAATAACAAGGTATATTAGAGTTTTCCCTGTACACGGGTTAGTTACTCTCGGGGACAGATTCTTACCAAGTACCTATTCCGTCCTATACCTGGATAAAGGCTCCAAATATTAAATCAAAGGAAAATAACTCCTCTGATAACACTTTGTAGCATCCCAGTTCCAGAACCCACCCAGAGGTGCCCCGTACTTGGTTGGTCACATGGCCTCATGCGCATTTCCCAGAACACCAGAGGCTGCTGACTAGAAGAAAGGTACATGGGTGTGATAAGGGGGAAACTCTGCCCTCATTGGAAGTGTAACAATGTGGAAGAGAACCAAATATACAATAGAAGAAGTAGTAAATGTCCAACAATAGTAAACAATGGAAGAATGATAAATACACAACTGGAGAAAACTATATAAATGATGCATGGTACAAATGTATCTAGGAAAGCAGCCAAACAATCCATAATGATGAATATAGTACTACACCCGAGTACAAAAGGAAAACAGATAAACAACTCCTCAGCATCGCTACCCTCATATTGGTCTCATGCTCTCCAACTCCAATGCAATCAATAACCATAAGTATAAGGGCACTTGACCTTATCTATACCTACAACAATATAATATGTTTGGGCCCAAAAGCATGACCCAAATAGGGTGTGAGACTAAATCCTAGTAGTAAACTACCCAAAGATCTGTGCCTAACTGTTAGTGAGTATATGGTAGGTAAAAGTACAGTAAACAGGAAAGTAATCAGCAACAAGAAATCCACAGTTTCAAGAATTACAAACAAGTAAGCAGCCACTAAAGTAAGTAGAACAAACATGTAAGCCTCTGGGTAGTTCTCTCAACCTAACCCCTATGGTTCAACCTACAATTACAAGAAACACTCTAGGAGGCACACACATTCCCACACCTCTGCTTCAACTAAAGAATAGAGTCTCTATAGAAGTACTCACCATCAATTCCCCCTATGGTTTCGTATCGTACTAAAGGCACTCTGGGGAAGCACTCAACCTCTCATTCCCCCTATGTCCCACATCAATGAACTAAAAACACTCTGAGGAAGCACTCAACGTCAATTCCCCTATGGTCTCACATCGTATTATAAAAACACTCAGGAGAAGCCCTTATGTCCGTTCTCCCTGTGGTCTTTTACAATAGGTTCTCACAACCCTGTGTAAAGTCAGAAAGTATCACGTCGCATAATGGCCAAGGTAATCCTCATGAACTACTTTCCTAGCATTCTACAACATAACATCATGTCTAGAAAATAACACTCCATCCTACAATACTATGCATGGGGAAAACAACAACAGTCAAAACGGTAAACTAGTCCCAAAGTTCCAGATAGGAAAGAAAATGCATGGAAAACACTTCTGAAGCCTAACCATTATCCGAAAACACAATCATAAATCCTCTACTCTAGAATACATGAAATGTAGTAAATCAATGGGGCTAGAACAGTAAACACGCAATACCCCATTCATGGGTATTGGTGGAATTTTCACAAAATACGCAATGACGTTCTACAGAAAGGAACAAACCACCTACCATGGGGTTAGGAGATCAATATACGTGAACCATGAGACTTGACTCTCCTTAGAACACCATAGATCTATGAAAACACACAAAACATTCAACCCATGATAAAATGGAAAAAAATAAGTTATTGTGAAACGATGATCTAGGAGAAAAAAGTGCATACCTCTATGGTTCCAATGCAATCGACAATGGTCAATTAGGAGAAATGACGGAGGCTTTGGGTCTTGTAGGAGATCCACAGCTGTACTGATTTGATCGGTAAAATGAGATCTAGAAGTAGACACCTCTGGTGATTAGACATGAGCCCAGTGCATTTAATGAAAAAAAGAAAGTACATATCATGTACTCTAGGAGTACACAACATGTACTTGCCTTTTCTATACTCCACATTAAGTAGCCTCCACATCACCCTACATGACCATCTATGAGTCCATGACATGGACAGCACAGGGCCTCATGCAACAACGAAGTTTAGGTCATGTACTCATAAAGTACACGGTGTGTACTTAAAAAATTTCCAGAAAATCCTCTTTTCCCAACAACTACAGAAAAAGGAAAAATATACCTGAAAAAAAGGTCCGGGTTCTTACATAATGACCCATATATTGTTGAACAGTGGATAATCTCTATCAAAAACATCTTTTATATACTTCTTTTTTCCTAACAAGAAATATTTTCCTGCATAGAGGGAGAAACTGATCATTGTTGGGAATTCATCAAAAACATGAATCTAAGAGGGGATATTTATGATATGGAGTGAGATGAGTCCAAGGGTACCATTTTAAAAAAATTCCCAAGATTAATGTGAACAAAATAGGAGATAGAATTTATATTTCTTAGGCAAATGGAAAATGAATCTGTGGGTATCCATGTGATGAACTTCCCATTACATTCATGTTACACCTCTAGATTTTCACTGAATCCTAATGGGAAATTTGGTAGATTCTTCAAGGGGATACGAACAAATCTATGGAATAATATTTCTAAATGAGACTATGAAAACTATGAGGAGATCATGAAGTGTTCTATGATAGTTGAACTAGAGTTCATTGAGACACAATGGTCTCATAAATCGATTTAAAATAAGAGATATTTGGATCCAAACTTGTAGAGGAGCTTTGATAAAGGAAGAGATAGAAAGAAAAAGGGAAATCCAACATGTAATAAATGTGGGAGGAAGCATTATGGGACCTGATTTCATGGTAGTGGAAAAAGTTACAAGTGTGGAAAAGATGAATGTATTTCTCGGAACTATTGTAATTAGGTAAAGCCTCAACTTTTCAACACTAAAATCAAATGGAAGATAGTGTATGCCCTACCTGATGTCCAATGATACAAATGTGGTCATATTGTCCACTTTTCTAATTAGTTCACAAATTTAAAGGTAGTTGAGGGGAGTCACCATCAGCCTCAACATAGGATAAGGGATAAAATTTATGTCTTTTCTATCACGACGACTATAACTGAAGCTCTAAATGATGTGGTCGGAGGTACTCCCATTTTTCTCTCAAAACTATTATTCACATTAATTGATTCTAGTTATATGAATTACATTATTTTATCTAAGATTAAAAATATTTTATAATCAATCAGTGAAATTATAGAAGAATAGTTATTAATTAAGACTCATAGAGGGTTTATCTAATGATCAATAGTGTATAGAAACTATAGTATTCACATTGGAATGCACACTCTCATTTTAAATCTAGTATTCATTCCCATTTTAGAATTTAAAATTATTGTAGGGATGGAATGGCTCTCAAAGTATAATTCTAAAATAAACTTCGGAATAAATGAAATTTTAGTAGTCTTGAATGGAAAACATATATTTGTTTTCAAATGAGATATATCTCGACCTATGATTTGTCTTGAAGTACCACCTATATACTTCTTTATGAAAATGATCATAGAAGATGAAGAAGGAAATAAAAGTATATGAATAGAGAATGTCTCCATCATTCAAGAAAAAATTAATGTATTTCCTAAGTATTTACCATGGCCTCCCCCAGAATAAGTGGTAGAGTTCTACATTGAATTCATGAATAGTTCCAAGACGATTTCAAATACCCCATATAAAATGGAAAATGTGGAGCTTGATGAATAAAAGAAAGGAATCATATATCTTGTGGAGAGGTGGTTTATCCATCCAAGTGTGTTTCTATGGGGAGAACATGTTCTCTTTATGAAGAAGAATAATGATGGATCAAGGAAGTTATGAATTGATTATAGAGAACATAACTGGATCATAGTGAAAAACAGGTCCCCTCTTCGAGGAATTGATGATTTATTTGTCCAGATTCATGGGGCTCAATTCATCTCCATGATTGTTAATCAATTAGTAAATTGTAAATTGGGGATGAAGAAAGATGAAATTTCATTGATTTCATTCCAATAAAGATAGGTTCATTATGATTTTATCTCCATTCCCTTTTTCTTGACTAATTATCCTTCTATTTTAATGGATTGGATGAATAGAGTCTTTAAGGACTACCTTGATAACATTGTGGTAGTTTTTATTGATGATATTCTAATATATTACAAAAATCATGGGGAGCATGAGGATCATATATGGGTTATATTGAAAACTATAAGGAAGTATAGGCTATTAGAAAAATTCATAAAATGTTAATTTTGGTTACAACTCGTTTCTTTCATGGGGTAAATTGTATCTAATGAAGGAATCTCTATTGAGCATGAAATGACAGATGTTGTGGAGGGGTGGCCTCATCCTAAAATAGTAATTGAGAATAATTGTTTCAATGGATTAGTAGGATATTATGTGAGGTTTTTGAAAACCATTTCATGACTTTCTAATACACTAACAACATTAACCTAAAAAGGGTTCATGTTCATCTGAAAAAATGAGTGTGAAGAATGATTACAAGAGCAGATGAAGAGATTAGTGACTATACCCCTGTAAAATCTACCCTCTATTGGGGAATTATAAATTATTTTTTGTAAGTAATTTGTTAAATGTATTGGATGCCTCCTCCTGAAATATAACAAGGTGATTTCTTATGCATATTGAATGTTGAAGCATCATTAGAAGAACTATACTATGAATAAACTTGAGTAGGTTGTGGTTGTTTCTTCATTGAATATTAGGAGGCACTACATTTATTTGGAGAAATTTTATATATACACTAGACATCAATTTTTTATGTATATTTACATGAAAAAGGAATTGAAAATGAGATAGAGGAGATAATTGTAAATTTATAAATAAAATTATTTTTCAATTAATTATCATCCCAGAAGACCTAAAAAGGTTTCTAATGCCGTAATTAGAAAAGACCATGTTGTGCTGGAAATGATGAGGATTCAAAGAGATCCTTTGATCAAATACCTTGTAAAACTATAAATGGTAATCATAAGAGATGGGACATCATCATACCTATCCCAAATGATTTCTCAATTTTCATTACAAAATAATATCAAGAAATATCAAAGGTATCTTCCTTTATTATATATGATGATATAAGTTATGAAGAGTGGGAAGTTTCTCGAGTTAAATATTGATCATGAAGGTGTATTGAAATTTTATATAGGGCTATTTGTTCCATCTATTTCGAAATAAAGAAGGAGCTGGTGGATGATGGCCATACCTATACTTTCTCTATACAACATGGAAGCACAAACATGTATAGGGACATTGATGATTATTATTAGTGGGATAAAATGAAAAGGGATATTCTCGACTGCACTAAAAGGTTCCTAGTGTGCCAATATTTTAAGGAAAAGAGAAAACTTCCAAAAGGAGTATTACAACCACTACCCATACCAGTATAGAAGTTGGACAATATCACTATGGAATTACTCACTAGTCTCCCAAAAACATCGAAAGGAAATAATGTGATATAGATTATAATGGACCATCTCACCCTGACTTTCCATTTTATCTATATTATAGAATATTTATCTCTTGATAAACTTGACAAGATATAAATAAAGGAAGTCGAAAAGCTACATGGAGTTCCACTTTTTATCGTATCAGATCATGATCCAAGGTTCACATAAACATTTTAGTGAAGTATTCAACAATCTCTGGGTACTATATTGATTTTTTATATGTCTTGTCATTCCCAAACTGATTTCCAATCTTTATGTATTAATATGAAATTCATGGAAATGCTAATAACATGCTCAATTTTATTCAAAGTTGGATGTGACAAACATCTCCCAATAATATAATTCTCACACAACCTATTCCATTCGAGCATTAAAATGGCACCATATAAAGCTCTATATGGTTAGCTATTCTGAACTCATACCTTTTGGGGTGAATCTTGTGAGGAAATGATTCTTGGGCCTAATTGTGTGCAAGAGATGATAGAAAAGGTCCATTCCATCCAACAACACAAAATGTCCCCTCAAGGTCTATAGAAGATTTATGCAGACAACCATCAATTGGATGTGAATTTTGTGGTTGGTGACAAATTCCTCCCTCAATTTTCAATGTGGTACAGTACCGTGAGGTTTGGGAAGAAAGGTAAGATCATCCCTAGGTACATTGTCCCCTATGGAATCCTTGATCTCGTAGAAGGAGTTTCTTATCAGCTTGATCTTCCTCCAAATGTTGAACAAGTTCACGATGTTTTCCACATATCTTTCTTGAGGAAGAACATACTTAACATTTCATATGTACTGATTCTTGAATTTGTACAACTGGAACATGACCGCTCTTAGGAGTATCAGCCATTGGAGATATTGGACTGTAGAGATATGGTTCTACGCAACAAGACTACTAGCATCATCAATTTGTTGAGGAGGAATGAGAAATATGGAAAAGCGATGTGGGAACTAGAAGAAATAATGAGGCAGATGTACCGTCACCTTTTCTCAACTAAGAGAACTAGTATAAACTTTGGTGACAATGTTTTTTAACGATAATAGTGTAACGACCCTATATTTTATATTTCTTTTTTTTTTTCTGAAAAGTTGTATTATTTTATTTTTTTACTCAACATAACTATATTTATTTATTAATGAAGTGAGTGTGATTAAAATGTTAGTAATTGGTTACAACAATTAAATGATGGTTGGTCAATTATAACTATTATTAAATATGACCATTGGAAACAATACACTTAATAATAATTTTAAAGTTCAAATATTAGTTATAAATATAGATGATAATGGGTAATTAATGCAAAAATAAGAGTAAATGTCCTCATCCAGAATAATTGTGTCATACGAACCCAATTTGTTAGATCCTAGAACGGAGGTTACATCACTATGAATCTCTCTTGACCAATCCTAATCTGATCTTCAACATATTAATATTGAACAAAATATCCTATGGGATAATTTCATGTTAGTGGAATATACCATTGGGGCAATGTTATTTGAGCCTCCTGAAGAGTCAATCCCCATCGCACACAATACCCTTAGGTCATATGTGGGTGTTCAAATGGGTTCTGTGTCAAGGATTTAGTTCCTTAAAGTATAATATCTTTTTTAAAATAAAATTCTTTTATTTCATCTTTTTCGATTCAAGAATAGATTTTTCTTATGAAAAGTTATGTTTAACTGGGAAAAATTGATAAATTGATTTTACAGGAACATACTATACTTTTCATAGAGATATAAATTCTTATATTAAGTTTTTATTAATTTTTATAATAATGAGAGATTTTATTATCAAAACTGTATCACCCCAACCCCAGTTACCCAGAGTCGGTGCGTTATTACATAACATTGGCATGATCACAAAGGATAAATTCTCTAAAGACCAATTAGTTTAGTAGCCCTGAAAACACTAGATAAATCTATAAATTTTACATTACATCATAAAATTAAAACTACAACAACATAGTTTCCATAGTCCACACTCATATCCCCTCATATTATCCCTACAAGTCATTAAAAAAAACATCTTCACATCCTGGGAAAAATAAAACATAGAATGGAGTGAGATCAGATGCCCATAAAGGATAACAATATTGGGGAAAATTCCATAAATAAGCACAAACATTTAAGACAATGTATTACTAAAAAAAGACTTTTAAACTTGAACTTAAACATAATATTTATAAGATAAAATGAAATAATGCCATTTACTTATTCACATGTATATTCTACTAGTCGAATAACTGCATGCAATATCAATAACAACTTTCATAATTATGGAATGCATAATGCCAGACTATCATAACCACATAGCCAAGGCCTTGTGCCAGGACTACAAATAAGATTTTGTCAAGGCATCGTGCCAAGAAACCAGTTTGTCTCATGATACCTATTGATGCATCGAGAAGCTATAGTGGGTCTACCTATCACTTACTAAGTCCAATTCATTCCTCAAATGAAAATTTGGAAACCTGACATAAACATTCATATTAAAACCAACATAGGAAATGTCAATACTTTACCCAAAAACCATGAATGGTATAAAAATAGCACATCCAAAGTCGAACATAACTAATTCCATACAATAAGGAAGACTGTATTGTAACATATTAACCTCAATCGATAATAATGAAGTATATTGACATAGATGAAAAAAATCATCAAAACTATTTGAGAGAAATATCCCACTTTTTCTTGAAAACATTTAAAAGTCACACTAATTGTCTGGAAGCCATTTAAAAATTGAATTTTTTTATCAAAGTTTCCCATACCACTTTGATACTTTTAGAAGGAATTTTTATTTTAAAACATTAATTTCCATATAAATTAATCATTAAAACCATTTTTAAAACATGTGAATTAATGAGAAAGATTTAGAATAATAAATCATTAACAGATTTTGAAATTATATTTTAGTTAGAGTTCCTAACCAAAAGAGAGACACTTGAATTAAATTAATTGAGTTAATAAAAACTTTTTAATATCATCAAAATAAAGGGATTCATGATATACTATGTAAAAGTACATTATATACTATATATAAAATTAATTTGTTGTATAACAACAAAGGAGTCTCAATGGAATGTAAATTGAGATGATATCTCTCATAATGGCAGTATCCTTAGGTTAAGGATAAATCAACGACATAATAATATGTTAAAAATATAAATACACTCAATATGATTGGATATTCAGTGTAAAACAATCAAAGGACATTCACACATATTCTTGTAAAAATAACACCAATGAATTGGTAGTTTAACTCAATAAATGGAGATTGAGTTAAAATTACTCTTATCAAGTTCATATCGATGACTTGAGAATTTTTCAATGGTGTGATTATGTGTATCTAAAGAATATCCATAGAAAGGGGAGTGGGAATTATGACATATGAAAATAAATAATGATTCCACACATAATCATGCAGTAAAATAATCAATGAAGTATTCGTAAAGCCGAATGAGTGGAAAATGAAATTTCAAATTCCCTTATCGATTTGGTAATTTACAAAACATACACCCATGAAATCAGGGTCGTACAATGATTATTTAAATATCCATAAATTAAATTATATTACACAATGAATACAATAATGGGTAGTACACACACCACATGCAATAAATAAGTGGTGATCAATGGAAATCTCACGGAATTGAAAGTGAGATAAGAAATCCCTTACTTTGTACTTTTTCCTTCACCGAGGGTAGGTTAGACTCATGTATAACATTAAAAGAATTGTTATTGAATTATACAAGAATAATATACATTAATATGATATCATATATGATCTTTTAACATTTCTTTTTTAATAATATCTTAGTATTATCGTCGTTTCGGGTGTTAACTTACTCGTTTTATTTCATATGTTTTTTTAAATAAGTCATGTTTGTTATGGATAGTTTGTATGTTATTCATATACAGAATGAAATCAAGTCCTTAAAAATTATTTTTAATCATAAAAGGAGAATTATACTTTTTTTGGATACGATGGGGAATGAATCTCATCAAGTTCTTGGAGATGATAGTCCGTACGTACGCCTGAGCGATAATATCATTCTTTTGATATTAAAATCATATATAATTGGATGGTATATCATATATACAGATTCATTATCATGTTATAATTATTATTTTCATGAATTACAAATCATTATTATACCCATCCAAATAATAATGTATTGAATAACAATTACACCACGACGTAGAGACGGTAGGCCGTACGTACGCACGTATGGTGACATGTTATTCAAAGGGTGGATAGAATACTGAATATGGCTGTAACATATTTATAATAAAATCACTGTATATATAATATACATGAGTTGTTATTTTAAATTGGGAAGTAACAAATAAAGAAGAAGTTAAAGAAGAAAGGAACTTGAAAGACGGTGGTGAAAACATTACCCCTTCTTTGTGTTCGTCCTTTTGATTTGATCAAAAGGGCTTTGTGGATTGGATTTAGGACTAAAGGAAGGACTCTAGGGTGAAGGGAGTATATTTGAGAGGGTATTGGGGAAGAGGTTGGCCGAGCTCAAAGGCTTTGAAAGTGTGAAATTGAGTGAAGGGTGAGTTCCCTTTTATAAGAGGGGTGAGGGGCACCCTTTGGAAATGCCAGAAATATTATTTTATAATAAATTCATATTCAGTTTCTAATGGCTCCAAAGTGGATTTTTTAAATGTTAAGTTAGGGATAGGTCGAAAAAAACTCAACCAATAGGTTTTATACATGTTTCTGTCACTTTATTAACCTTATTTTTTTGTTTTAACTCTTAGTTAATTAGTTCGACACTTACCATGTCTCTTTGTATTTTTATATTATATAGTCAATAAAATTACTATAAACTTCCGTGCGACCACCATGTTGTCCATTAATGACACACATATCATTATTTAAGTCTCTTTGCCGAACCGTAGATTTTTAGGAATATAATATAAATTAATAATATAATATTTGTTTTAAAAACTCTTTTTTGTCAATTTTGACACTATTGGGTATTTTGTTTTTGATAATTTCGTAACAGAATTATTACTTCGAAACAAATTTATATAATCAGTACTAATATGTCATAGTAACCTATAAAAATAGTTTAATTCATAAAAAGTCTCAAGTGACATTTTTTTGGATATTTATAATATCAATTATTTTAATATTTTATTAATTAGATAATTACTGCATCACCATTGTTTCATAAATTAATTAAATTATATAGTGTCAAAAAATTATAAATAAAAAACCATTATGTAGGAATTTTTTTATCTTTCTAATGAATATTTATAATTGAATTTATCTTATTTATAGTCCTATATTAAAAATGTAGATAAAATTCTGCCATTACTCCTCAAATGAAATCCCATAGAATTCTATTTTCCTTGGGCATATAGTGTTCCCAACAAAGCGAACATCTTCCAAAATAATATTTATCACTTAATCACCAAATCATTTTCCTATACTAAGGGTATTAATTTGACAAGACATAAGAACATAAATCAACTTATTATTGATCTATGAAATCATTTAAATAAAAATAATTATCCACACTAATCGGGGACTTCACATAGTCAAGTGGAAGGGGATAAATCCCACTCACACTTTCGTCGTGGGTTTGATTCCCACAGCTTTGTCTGATGCGACAGGTTGTCACATGGTCTCTGTGTTGTCCTTTTTCAAAAACTATATTTTATAACATTACCAAAATGAGATAAATTTCTCAAAATAACCATAAAATAATTTTAACCAGATATGTTATCTCAAACCTTGCATTTTCGTCCCAAAATATAATAACTTGTAATCGCCTCAAACCCAATGATCATATAAAACCAAATGGTTATTTATAACTATATCCACAAGGGAAAAGATAATTCTTCCTCAAATATAATTATCACATGGAAAACTAAAGGGTTACAAATACAATAGAAAATTATTCCAATGTAATCCCATAAATAAGGAGCACTAATACTTTTAAACATTCCTCCAACCATTTATTTCCACATAGCTTCTTTTTTTACCAAGAAAATATCCTATAGAATAGGTCATTCACTCAGGTAATGGCCAGGTCCCCTACATTTACATAAAATGACTATAAATGGATTTTTGGGACCATTTTTTTTCTTCCATTGTAATCTTCATTTTTCCTCGACAATTCTTAAATTTATGTCCTTCTTTCCTGCACGTAAAGCATTTCCTTGTTCCATTGAAACACTTTCTTGGGTGTCTCCTTCCACATTTCCTGCATGATAGAAATCTAGGATTCTTTTCTCCATGGTCTCTATTGCTAGATTTCTTATCATTCATCACCATTTTCTTCTTTTTTGAGTCCGGGAGTTGGTTAATATATATGTTGTTGATCATATATTTGGAAAACTGATTTGACATGAACATGATATCGTTTATTCCTACAAACATTCCATTTTTTTTCTCATTTCCACCAATGTTCCCACCTTGTACATCATTCTCAAAGTTACTATGACTTCCTTGGACTCCAGCCATTGACTAAAACCAGAATGCATTGTGTGAGTAACAGTAGTTATAAAATCATTTAGAGAATATCATGACACCATATTCTCAATTTAAAACACATTAGGATTAAACAAGGTCATTTATTATAATATTATATTAAAATACTTCAAATTGGTTTGTAAATAAAATGTAAATTATCCTAATCATATCCCCCAGAAGTTTCGTAATCATGAGTGCAGCAAGTCCCGTTGTGGTGCACCAGTTCCCGTTCGAGTCTAGCCCAAAGTGGTGTTTTCGGGTTTTACCCTTAGGTACAACTATGCCAGAGCCACCTCTACCTGCTCATATCTAGACAAGGATGTATTTCTCAGAGAACTCAAAAAATCTATACAATACCAAATTTCTAGGATGTTATTATCTACTAATCCTCAATGTCTATCTTAGGGCAATGTTCTCTAATCAGAGTTTATCTAAATCTAGTTTCCGTGGTTTGTACTAAACTTCCATGGATACCAACTATAACACCCCGACCCCAGTTACCCAGAGTCAGTGCATTACTACATAACATTGGCATGATCACAAAGGATCATGCCTCTAAAGACCGATTAGTTTAGTAGCCTTGGAAACACAAGATACATTCATAAAGTTTACATTACATCATAAAATGAAGACTACAACAACATAGTCTCCATACTCTACACTCATATACCCTCATACTATACTAGCAGGTCATTCATAAAATACTTCTTCACATCCTGGGAAAAATAAAACATAGAAAGGGGTGAGCTCAGATGCCTAGTAAGGATAACAATAAAGAAGAAACATTCATAAATAATCATAAAAATTTAAGGCAATGTATAACTAAAACAAATGCCTTTTAAACATGAACTTCAACACAATATAGAAAAGATAAAATGAAATAATTCAATTTACATATTCACATGGATATTCTACTAGTCGAATAACCACATGCAATATCAATAACCACTTTCATAATGATGGTATGCATAATGCCATACTATCATAACCACGTAGCCAAGGCCTCATGCCAAGAATAAAAATAAGATTTTGTCAAGGCCTTGTGCCAAGACACTAGTTTGTCTCATGAGACCTACCAATGCATCGGGGAGCTATAGCGGGCTCCAACCATCACATTCTAAGTCCAATGAATTCCTCATATTGAATGTTTGAAACATAACATAAACAGTCGTATTAAAACTAGTATAAAACATGTCAATACATTATCCACAAACCATGAATGGTAAAAAAATAGCACATCCACAGTCAAACATAACTCATTCAATGCAATAATGATGATTGTATTGTAAAATATTAACCTCAATAAATAATAATGAAGGATATTGACATAGATGAATATAATAATCAAAACTATTTGAGAGAAATATTCCACTTTTTCTTGAAAACATTTAAAATACACACTATTTGTCAAGAATCCATTTAAAAATTGATTTTTAATTCAATGTGTCCCATAACACTTTGAAACATTTAAAAGGAATTTTGATTTCAAAACATGAATGTCAATATAAATTAATCATTAAAACCATTTTTAAAACATGGACATTAATGAGAAATATTTATAATAATAAATCATTAACACATTTTAAAATGATATTTTAGTTAGAGTTCCTAACCCAAAGATAGAAACTTGAATTAAAATAATTGAGGTAATACAAACTTTTTAATATCATGAGAATAAATGGATTCATGATATACTATGTCAATGTACATTATATACACCATATAAAAGTGATTTGGTGTATAACAACAAAGGAGTCTTAATGGAATGTAAATTGAGATGAAATCTCTCATAATGTTTGTATCCATAGGTTAAGGATAAATCAATGACCTATTTATGTGTGAAAAATATAAATACACTCAATATGATTGGATATTCAGTGTAAAACAACCAAAGGACATTCACATATATTATTGTAAAAAAACACCAATGAATTGGATGTTTAACTCAATAAATTGAGATTGAGTTAAAATTACTCTTATCATGTTCATATAAATGACTTGATAATTTATAAATGGAGTGATTATGTGTATCAAAAGTATATCCACAAAAGGGGGAGTGGAAATTATGACAGAAGAAAATAAATATTGATTCCACACATAATCTTGGAGTAAAATAATCAATGAAGTATTCGTAAAGTCGAATGAGTAGAAATTGAAATTTCAAATTCTCTTATAGATTTGGTAACTTACGAAACATACAACCATGAAAGAAGGATCATAAAATGATGATTTCAATATCCAAAAATTATATTATATTACACAATGAATACATTCATTGGTTGTACTCACACCACATTCAATAAATAATTGGGGAAGAATGGAAATCTAACGGAATTAAAAGGGAGATAAGAAACCCCTTACTTTGTAATTTTTCCTTGGTCGAGGGTAGGTTAGACTCCAGTATAATGGTGAAATAATTGTTATTGAATTATACAGGAATAATATACATTAATATGATACCATATATGATCTTTTAACATTGCTTGGGTAATAATATCATAGTGTTATCGTCATTTCGCGTGTTAACTTACTCGTTTTCTTTTCTATGTTTTGTTACATTAGTCATGTTTGTTATGTATTGGTTGTATATTATTCATATAAAGAATGATATCTAGTCCTTAAACATTATTTTTAATCATAAAATGATTATTATACTTGTATGGATACGATGGGTAGTGAATCTCATCACGTTCGTGGAGATGGTAGTTTGTACGTACGCACGAGCGATAATATCATTCTTTTGATATTAAAATAATATATAAATGGATGGTATATCATATATAGAGAATAATTATAATGTTATAATTAATATTTATATGAATTACACATCATTATAATACCCATTTAAATAATAATGAATTGAATAACAATTACACAATGATGTGGAGATAGTAGGTCGTACGTACGCACGTATGGTGACATGTTATTCAAAGGATGGATTGAATACTAAATATGGTTGTACCATATTTATAATAACATCACAGTATATATAATATACTGGAGTTATTATTTTATAATGGGATATAACAATGAAAGAAGAAGTTGAAGAAGAAAGGAACTTGAAAGTGGGTGGTGAAAACATTATCTCTTCTTCGGCTTCTTCCTTTTGATTTGATCAAAAGGGCTCCATAGGTTGGATTTATGAATAAAGGAAGGACTATAAGATGAAGGGAGGATATTTGAGATGGTATTTGGGCAGAGGTTTTCTGAGTCCAAAGGTTTTGATGGTGTGAAATTGAGAGAAGGGGGAGTTCTCTTTTATTAGTGGGGTGAGGGGCACCTTTGGAAAAGCTAGAAATATTATTTTATAATAAATTTATATTTGGTTTTAATGGCTAAAAAGTGGTTTATTTAAATGTTAATGTGGAGATAGGTCAAAAACCACTCAACCAATAGGTTGTAGACATTTTTGGGACACATTATTAACCTTATATTTTAGTTTTAACTCTTAGTTAATTAGTTTGACACTTACCATGTCTCTTTGTATTTTTATATTATATAGTCAATAAAATTACATTAAACTTCCAAGCGACCCCCAAGATTTCAATTAATGATAAACCTATCATTATTTAAGTGTCTCTAATGAACTTTAGATTTTTGGGAATGGCATATAAACTAATAATATAATATTTTTATTAAAATCTCTTTTATGTCAATTTTGACACTATTGGCTATTCTATTTTTGATAATTTCATAAAAGCATTATTACATCGAAACAAATTTATATAACCAGTAATAATATGAATTGTTAACCTAGAAATTTTTTGGAACTCATAAAAAGTCTCAAATTACTTTTATTTTTATATTTATAATATCAATTATTTTAATGTTTCATTAATTAGGTAATTACTGCATCACCATTGTGTCATAAATAAATAAATTTATTTAGTGTCTAAAAATTATAAATAAAATACCATTATGTAGGAAATATTTTTATATTTATAATTAATATTTATAATTGAATTTATCTTATGTATAACCCTATATTAAAAATGTTTTAGTTATTAAAAATTGATTTTAACTCTTTTAACTCTTCTTTGAATTAAATAATAATAAATGTCCTAATTTAATTAAAGTGGACCTAAATGATAATATCTTATTACAAAGGTTGTTTTTGGTTGAGATACACTTGTCCAATAGAATTAGGACATGTGTTTGGGTAATATTAATATCACTTTAACGTTATTTACTTTTAACCGTGGTAAATAAAAGTAAAAAGTTACTATTCACCAAAAATTATTTTAATCTTTTTGAACCACATTTTACTCTTTGATATTAACCATGTCTCTCCAATTTTAAAAATTCCACTCACAGAAGCTGTAAAATTACGTTTTATGAGAATTTCTGAATTCTCTTATGAGGTGGGTAAATGACGGTGAAAAGTTCCATTAAATTTTTATATATCTAAAATTACTCTAAACTAACTCCAATGAATTACATTGAACATATATAGGTTTTATGTATCTATTTTGACCTTAATTAAATTTAAATAAAATAAAAAATTATTTAAATAAAAATTCGGTTTTAAACTATAACTTAGTGTTTTTTCACTATTCATCAAAAAATGAATGTTTTCATAAAAATACCAAAACTTCACCCTAATCTAATTTCAATATTCCGAATCCAAAAATGACGTCCATTTTGAATGATAAAATTTATAAAATTTCAAAAAGTGGGAATTAATATTCATAATTGCTAGTTTGATTGGTTGTGGTGTGTGTTTGAACTCGAAGTTGCGTACAACACACACTACTGTATTATTCAAAGAGAAGCATACCCTGGAATCTTGGGGTGTTACAAAAACACATTTATTACATTAAAAATGATAAAATAATTTTATTTTTTTATGTTTCAAATATTTTATTATGTATTTCACTATGAATTTTATATCCGCTATTATTTTTAATAAATAAGGATTGTTTTTCATACTTAGAGAATTATTATGATAAAATAAAAAACATTTTTTGATTTCAAATGTCAAAATAAATTTTCATAGAATTTTTATTATTTTTTTATGAATAATCATATTTTTAATGAATATTGAAAAGTACTACATTCTATTAAAAATATGTTTTTCATTAAAATAATTTTTATACTTTCAATAATTGGTTCAGTGAAATTATTTTTTAAAAATGGACTTATACTATTGTGATAAGTAAGATATTTAGTGTCTGATATGATCAGATTAATTTTTTGGTGAATTGTAACTTGACCCTTTGGAATAGTAATGTTGTCCTTATGAAATGTAATATAACTAATGGACTAGTAACCTTACCCAAGGAAGTATAGATTTAATTTTACCTATATTAAATGGTAATTTTATATAATTATATCATAGTATAATTAAATACATGTTTTAGAAATTATTAGATATGTTTTTGTATTTTTATAGAACATAAATGTTTATTTTCAAATTTATAATTAATATAAGGATTTAAAAGAAAATTTATTTTCAAAAAATATAATCATAAATTAATATTTTGTTTCTTATTATTATAATTTAATTTTATGATAGCATAGTTAAATTTTTTAAACGTGTTATAAAATCTGTTATAATTTTAGAATTGATATTTTTAGAGTAAATAATGATTTTACAGATAAATTAAATTACTCTATGTAGAAAATCATTTTCAAGAAATTTAGTTTATTTTTTTATTTCAAAACGTTGATATTAGATTAGGGTGAATTTACTAGGATTTGATAAAATAATTTAGTTTTTATTAATATTAAAAATACAGTTTGACTTTTTTGGTATATTTAATGACATCATTAATGATATAATGTGTAATAACAAATTATATTCAAATCATGTGAATTAAAATATTATAATATGTGTCCCATGTGGCCAATACCATTGGTAAATACCCAAGGAAAGCCAACAGGTTTTCAAATTCCACTACTGAGGTGTCCTCAAAAATTAATAAAAAAACCCCCTCCCTTTTTCTATAAAGACCCTCAAAATTATTCGTTTAAATTCATTAAACATTATATTCTGGTATTTTTACCTCTTATGGAGTCCTCCCATGGTTTCCTCATGCTCCCAAGGTCTAGATCAGTTAGTTTTTCGAGTCACTCTTCAAGGTAAGGGAAATCTCAACGTCTCTTTTCCGTTCAATTATCTTTTTAGGTGGCATGTCTTTCAAATTTACACACTATGTTCCTATATCCATTTTGATATATCCATTTACTGTATAAATATAATTTTATTAATGGTTCACCATTTTCTCTTATTTTTTAATGTTTTAAAAAATCATGTCTCATAACCATTATGCTTCCAGATACTCGTCTCAAAATTTCTTTTTTTAGCATGAAATTCTTTTATATTTTTTCCGAATACCCAAGCCGATTTCTTCTCTATGGGTATTTACCTATATATGAAAATTATCTAATTTATTGTAGGATTTACATACATGAAACCCACCTTCCCTTACCATGGTTTAAAAATGAAAAAATGATCTCGTTTTTACGCTCTTTCTAAATCAAAATGATTTTGATTTGAAACCCATTTATTTTATTCTCCACGGGTTATTTATGAAATTTATTATTAGGATCTTTCTGAATAACATTAATTAATACATATTCAGGGATCTCCTTCCAATTATTAGTTTAATGAATTTAATCTCTAGGGATCACAAGTTTTACAATACTTCGATGAATAACCCAAATAATTTTTATAACCCCTAGGTGATAAACAATGACAATGTTCTTATGAATGACTTGATTAATTGTTATAGCCACATTTACATATTATGAATCATATTTTTTATTATTATATTAAATTTTTCATTTATAAGGACATTATATAATCTCTCAATTTCATATTGATATTCCTCAAGATCACAAGTAAACTACTACTCTAGTTCTCCATTTCCGGGCCTTCTTATCACCCTTTCCATTGATGTATTTCCCTAGGCTACGAGAAGAAATAAATGTACTTAGGATGACCCTTGAATTATCCTTTCAATTGAAATAGAATAAAAAATTGTGTTTTCATATATTATGTACATTTTTTCTAATAAACTAAACATTAAAAGATCCTCTATTTGTAAAATGGTATGTAATGTTATGTTATAAAAAGGATAGATTCCATACAATGTGACTTAATTTTTGATTATTCATATAATATACGATACATATATGGAATGAAATATCTACTACATAATTTTGGTTTTTATATTATTTTCTTATATTTTTAATGGTATTATTCTGGTTGTTTTTTATCAGCAGTTGGATATTGTTTATTTATTTTCACAATTATGCATCTTTGATATAGAGGGTATAGTCTCACAAAGATTTTGATATTAGACCCTAACTCCTTGCTGTCAGTATTTAGAATATATGGATGTTCCCTTGTGGTCATGTGACCAACTGGATTTCGGCACTGGCATGTTCCACTTAGGAAGAGACATCAGAAAGGGGTATCAGAGCCTTGATTTGATCCTGGAACTCATCTGGAAATCAATAATCTATTTGACTAGTGGAGGGGATCTTTTTTATTCACTATGATTGAATTGAGATCGAGGTATCATTAATTTATAGGTTGACATTTTGATATACCATATACATATTTCACAAGAATGTACAGACTATTTGATATGGTCACGATTCCATTGGGGCTGATTAATGCTTAGAATATGTTTATATCCTTAATGAAACAAATCTTACAACTGTACGAAGATCAGTTTGTGGTTGTTTTTGTGGATGAAATATTGGTATATTGTAAATCTCATGTCAATCATTCCCAAAACCTTAATATCATGAAAATTACACCTAAAGAGCATTATCTATACTCCAAGATATCTAAATGTAAATTCTAGATTAATAGGTTACATTTTCTGGTCACATAATCTTACAGGAAGGTGTGTCAATAGACTCAAATAATATTTAGGAAGTATTTTCTTGGGAGTATCCCAAGAATATTTTTTGATATCTTATGCTTTCTATGATAAATAGATTATTATTAAAGGATCATATAGTATTTATCATACTTGGAAGCACCACTTTTGGTCTTGAAAAATAAGGGAATTAAGTTTGAATATTTTAGAGCTTGTGAGAATTCTTTTTATGAGTTAAAGAAGTGTTTGACTACTGTATCAATCTTGATCATTACCAAGCCAGGTGAGGAGTAAATGGTGATTCGTGAATCTTCTGGGATAAGTCATGGAGTAGTGTTGAGGAAGGGATATTTAGTTGTGGTGTATCAGTCATGTTTGTTGAGGCCGTATAAATAGAAGTACCCAACACATTCCCACAAGATAGATGTTATGGTTTATGTGTTAAAGTATTGGCAATATTATGAATTTGGTGAAAATTTTATACTCTATACTGATCATAGGATCTTAAAATATATATTTTCACAGTGATATTTAAGTATCTGATAGTGAATATTGGATGATTATATGAAATCATTTTAATTAGACCAAAAAAATACACTTGAAATGGAAAAAAGTCTTGTGGTCACTTTGAGCAGAAAGGCACAGACTCTATAAGTTCAGTAGTCCAGTTATGAGTAAATGATGATGTCATTCATGGTGAGATGTATGTAATGGTTCAAGATGGATAGGAAAAGGTGAACTTCATGTCAAAATCAATGTATTATACACCACTAATCCATACCATGGAATGATAGTATGAGTATATGGAGTTTTTTCCATTATGTAAATCCTTGAAGTTGGGGAGTCATCTCCTGATTGAACTGTAGATGAGGATGATATCATTTATGTCGGGGGCCATGTAGGTGTGTCTATATTTATATGATAGGATTCGATGCATGTTTTTCTACCCTCAAAATGGGAGGGGTATTTAGGTTTGTCAAAAATTTACCATGAACTATGTTAATATTATTATGATCCAAGAATGAAAAATGATATTACAATATTTTTGACATGCTGATACACCTATCATCATGTGAAGGTTGATCAGGAACGACCTGATGGTTTATTACAAACATTTATCATTCTAGAATAAAAGTGTGATGACATAAAAAAATTCATGGGGGTTATACCAATGATTCATTATAATGATGATGTTAATTGGGTGATTTTGGAATGATTAAATAAAACATCATATTTCGTTCTATCCCTAGAGACTTCAACAACGGATTAGTTGGGAGACCTGTATGTTCAAGTAATATTTTTTCTACACAAGGTGCCTTAGAGTTTAGTTTCATACCATGAATCATGTTTCACTTTGGATTCTATGAAGACTTGTATAAGGTTCTTGGTATGAATGTATTTATTTATTCAGCTTTACACTAGCAGATAGAAGAGATGTTAGAATGCACAACACAAGATTTGGAGAATATTCTATGGGCATGTGTTCTTAACATTGGTGGGTCTTGGGAGAAGTACCTAGATCTTGTTGAGTTCTCCTGTAACAATAGTTATCAGTATACTATTAATATGGGAAAATATGATTCACTTTATAGTATTACATGTAGATCAACTATATGTTTGATGGTGGCAGGTGAGTTAGAGTTATTGGGACCGAATGTGGTGCATGAGACATTAGATAGGGTTCAGTTGATTTGAAATAATATTCTTAATTCTCATATTAGGAAGAATTCATATGTTGATCGATGTTGATGACCTCTTCAGTTTACAGTGGTTGATCATGTGTTGCTTAAATTGTCCCCATGATTAGGCCACCTTAGGGTTCAGAGATTGGGTATGTTGGAACCCTAGTTTTTTAATGTTTTCGATTATGTAGGGAATCAGGACAATGGTGTATTGATTGTCTCTTCCATATAGTTATAGTTCTATACATGAAACTTTTCACATGTAATAGGTTCGATGGTATCACCCTAAACAATTTCATATGACCGATGTTGCAGATGTTGAGCTTGAGACTGATGAATCTTTTTAAGAGAATACGATTATTATTTTGGATCATAGTGATAATGTATTTTGGGGAAAAATTTAGCTTATAGTTTGAGTATTGTCGAATCATGTTCATGTTCAATAAGAAACATGGGAGGTAGATGTAGATATGAGGGTTTAGTGGCCCCATATTTTTACATCAAAATCATTTACCTATTTGGGAGTACATCTCAGGGATGATCTATTATAAGGTAGGGATATTTTAAGATCTCTTCATTTTTTTAATATGTTTTTTTCTGGTTTTTAGGTTCTATTTTTTCATTATTTTTTTATTCCTTGTGTGTTTTTTGTTTTGGGGTTGTTTCATGTAAAATTTGAGTGATTTTGATGAAAATGGAAAATTTAACAGTTGGCATATGTTTTTCCCATACATTTCACCTACCCCTAGAAAACCATGCATTACATAGAGAGGGTAATTTCATGGTTAGTACATCGTTTTTCAAACCGTGCTCCCACTTAGGAGAAATCGTGCACCGCTAAAGAGAGGTGAATGGATAAGGGGACCATTTTGGAAAATTTTGTGGCTCAGCCTATAATACCATGTTCCCGAGTTTTTAATTCCCTAAATTCATAAAAAAATTCATGACCCCCCCCCTGCGGTATTAATCCCTATGTTCCCTCACTCGATACTAAACCTATTCCTATGAAATTTGATGCTTCCAGGAATATTTTGAGGATCATCGAACCTATTTCTTGATGAATCAATGATCCTTTTGACGGATCATCTCTCTGTTAGAATGTGATTCCTTCCATATTATGTTACTTATCTCTCTCTAATATTTCACTCATATTTTGGACGGATTATTTCTCCATTTTGAAGGATTTAGATAGAGGTTTTGATGGTTGTATTCCATTTAATATTGATCCAAGGTTTTGGTCCTATATTTTCTATTACATTGATATTTCACTCATTTTAATTCAATTTGGGGGAATTTGGTTCTAAAAATGTCCATAAATTACCTTAAGGTATGTGTTCTAATAATCAATTCCCATAGTATTGATTATAATTTCATGTGTGTAATAGTTAAATTGAAATTACTATGTTGGGAAATTGAAACCAAATTGAATTCATTAATTATTCCCAAAGGTAATTATGTTATTGGTGAATATTATGATTATTTAATTGATGAATAATGGTATATTGATTTTGATTGATTAATGTGTCATGGATTTGATAGTAACCCATGTGTTGCATCGATATGATTGAAATTGTGATAATTGGATTTATGAAACTGTTTTATTATTGAATTATAAAATTGGATGACTAATTGACTTCTAAAACTGGTATCTACACTTTGGGTATGACAATAAGATGAAATTAAATATTTTTAATTTGTGATTTATGATAATTGGTTGGAAATATAGAACCATGTGATGTCATATCTATGAATGAGTTGTGGGAAAGGGACTACTAGTTAAAATACTAATGGGTTTTCAGACTACCTCTCTAGGCCCCAAAATATATTTATATATTGAATGTGATCACTGAGTTTTTTGTAAGTTACAACTACCCCAAATACTCACAGTGTTCCAGACTACTCTCAAGGCCCCCATTATTTGAATATAAATTTGAAATTATTTGATTAATGAAAACACATGATGAAATGAAAGGTGATATCCCTTCAAGGATGATTTAGACTCCGGAATGGACCAAGAATGTATTGATGGTTTAGGATTCATCATGAAATCAGGAAATAATGAAATTATGGGGTAAATTAAATAATAAGTTATCAAGAAAATTGTTTATTTTATTATTATATTTTATTCTTTACACATCATCATGCACTGTTGTAGACTGGATATTTTGTTAGAAACCATTGAGGGTGGCCTAATGAGGTATAATATCACCCTACGTAGGCTTCATCATTGGTACCCAAATAGAATTCATGTTTACTATATGGGATAAGGGAATGAGTGCTTTGTTTTATGGCTATGTTAGGATGGAGCATGGATGAGGGAACCAAACATTATGTCAGGACCCACATGGGAGTTGTTAGTGTGTCTTTATTTTTGGTTTGTTATATGACACATTACACATATATCGAATTAAATATCTATTTCTTTGGTTTGGATATTGTTTTAATGTATTTGTTATAAAATTATTATGGTTATTTTATAACATCATTTAGGTATTTTTTATTTATTTCCAGTATTTTTCTGCTCTTATATAGTGGGTATAGTCTCCCCATGATATCTATATTAGACCCTCACTACTGGTTCGAATCCTCTAGAAAGTAGGGTGATGCACCTGAGGTGATGTGAAAAACTGGCTCAGGGAACATACATGTGCCACCCGATTCGAGATGTCACATCCCCCAAAGATTCAAAATATTTAGAGATTTTGTAGTGAATAAAAAAAACAATTCCAATTAGGATGGGAAGAAAACTTCCCCAATCCCTATGTAGATATGATATTAGAGTGATTAGCTACAAAAGGTCACTGGAATATTATTTATAGTATTTCTATTTATTTTAAAGTCCTTATTGTACAAGGATATAAAAGAAAAGACAAATTCTTTTTCCATTATGAAACATTTTCTTACCAAAGGATACGTTTGTCTTCATGAAATTCCCGATGTACATTTTAACATTATAGGATAAGAATATTTTTAGACCATATTAAAATATTACAAGAGGTATTTAATGATGAATTTATAGTTAATGGAATATCTTCTGAATTTTTTCTTGAGAATTTGGAAATTAATTTAAAAATAATCATTTAAAAGTGTTTGGTTTCAGATTTTAAAAAAAATTCACTTTATAGTGGAGAGATCCAATGAATTAAGCCATGTTATTTTATCGGAAGATGGTAATGTAGATAGAGCTAAGGATTATATCATATGTACTTTACCACAAACTACAATACTAAAACACATTAGTTTATTTATAGGGAATATAGGTTTTTCTTGATAGTTTATTAGATATTTTTTCAAAAATGAATTTCCATTAACTAATAATGTTAAAAAAGATAATGATTTTGTATTCAATGAACCTCGTAGGTATTATTTTGAAATAGTAAATGAGATCAAAACATAACCCAATTCATCACACCCCTAATCTAGAATTTACCTTTTTATGTAGTGTGTGCATCTTCTATCCAAGGAGAAGAAGAAGTTCTCACTCAAAATATTGCTGAAAAAATAGTTGTGGGATCTTATACTTAAAAGAACCTATATTTAACTCAAATAAACTATACAAGAATCTAGGAATATTACCCATCTATAATTTTTTCACTTAAAAAAATTTATAACTGTTAGGAATTAATGTATAAGTCTACTCCAAACATAGGGTTCTCAAATACATAGACAAAAAATTTGATTCAAAACTAGATCTAGTGTAGTTCATGATTATTCTACAATACTACAAGATAGAAATTAATGGTAATAAGGTCTATGAGAACCTAATTTTATACCACATAAATTGAATTTCCACAATGGATGAATTTTAAATCCCTAAGGAAACAACTCTGATTAATTCTCTCCATCGTGAGATTCTCTTTGTGATTTCAGGTATGGTTCTCTGGAATGTAACCATGGTAAACTACATATTAAACTTAAAGGAACATAATTTTTTTTCAAAGATTGAATTTTGAAATATAATTTATCAATAAATGTATTTTTTATATAGGAAACATTTATTTATAAATTATGTAGTGATCAAGTGATTATGATGTACTATAAGTTCTTGAGTTATATTCTATTCTACATTTTTTACACACTTATATGTGGATAAAAATTTAAACTACAATTGAAATCTAGCAATGTATTATAAGATATAAAATATTCATATATAACTTTATATAATTCCCAAAGAGTTCAAACAAAATGAAGTCACTACCAATTCATTCATGATATTTGGAAAAGACTACAAATTTCCACAATAACCTCTAAACTATTATGAAATTATTGATGTATGCGGAATATACTTCATGGGAAAATTTCTGATGTGTTTTGAATTTATCTATATTACATGTAAATTGATTATATTTCATAATATATTTAGGATTTAGATACTATAATGAATTACTGTATAGTTTCTATAAATTTTCATAGATCGGATATTTTTTGTATATTTACAAAATATTAAGAAATCATTAGTGATCAAGGCACAGACTTATAAATGTATTATAGAGGCCCTCATGAGAAAATATGGAGTACAAAATATGCCATATATATTTTATTACACACAAATAAATATATAGGTTGAGGTAACTAATTTGTAACTGAAGAGGATCCTAGAGTTTTTTAGGCCAACCAAAAATGCAGGAGAAAAATATCATAAGATGCACTGTATTTATAAATAACTACTTTCACCCCCAATATTTTTTTCTATAGAATATTTTATGGTAATGTTTTTCACCATACTATAGAATTTTAGCATAAGGATTACTATGTTATTGTGAAACTGAACCTATTATTGATTAACTATGTGGAGAAAATTATGTTTTAACTATTTTAACATAATGATTTGAGGATTGTAGCATATGAAAACACATTTTTTTGAAATGAAATTTCTAGATATTCTAATAGAAAACTCATGTAGGGATAGGAATTCCATATTGGTGTTAATGTGTTATTATTTTACTCTTATATATAACTCATTCTTGGTATGAATTATTCTTAATAGAGTGGACCATTTACATCAACCAATAATTTTCTATTTAGTCTAGTTGAGAGTGATGCAGCATAATTAAATAATATCTTCAATTTAATTGAGATGAATAAAAATATATTTAATAAGGTATTTTTTGAAACAACACATGGAGGTGGACACTCTACTCCTAAAAGTATATGTGTAGATAAAAAACTATTCATTTTTTTCACGTGTTCTAATTCTCATATCCTATTAATTATTCAAAATTATAATTGAATATTGAAATTCATTAAGATTAGTTTCGAAGATAATTTAGTGAGATGTTAAATGTATCTTAGAATTTAAATTATTTTCTGTATATTATGTTTTTTTATGATAACATTTATATTTTCAAAATTCCCTTATTAATAAATTTTCACTTAGAAATTAGTACAGTGGCTCCCAGTGATCTCTTGCATGGAGGTTGTGCGATATGGTTGCAAAAGTTTCACGTTTTTATTTATTTTTTAAATGATAAAAAAATTACGGACATAGAAAATAAGATAAAGAGGTAAGGAAAACTATGAATATAAAATGGGATATTAGAAATATTTTTGAAAAACTAGAACATAGATAGTAGTAATGGACATGTTATAATTGTCGTACATTCACATCATTTTGAAAATATTCAACCTAATTTAATTGATCAATAAATAATTCAGCACCACAATGTAGATAGAGAAATTTTCTATAAAATATATATGTACCTAAAATATGGGACTTTATCCCATATTAAAGAAATTTTATTACCTAAATACCTTGTTAAACCAAAACTAAATGATTTTGTTTTCCTAATGAGTGATACCACACTCACGAAATTTATTTAGAAGAAAAATTAAATTAATTTCATAAGTTGATAAAATATATAGGATATTTTAGAATAAAATTCAACAAATAAAATATCATTTTTAAACAATTAAAATTGAATCTAGAACAATTCAAAATGATTATATAAATAATTTAAAAAATAGAAAAGGATTATCCTTGCGTGTCAAATACCAAAACCTCTTAGTGTTTACCAATTCGTGGATAAATTACTCTATTATAATTTTTTTATCCACTATCTAGTTATTTTTTTATCACTATTCCCTCTCTCTCCCTCTATAAACTTTTAATAAATATGTTGAGAATTTATTATAAAGAAAATGTGAATAATATTTCCACATTAAAATCTACCAATTGAATTTTATAGACATCTCTCCCAAATATGACACTAGATATCTGTAGGATTTATTCTATAATATTTTTTTGAAAACATTGTGGAAGTATAAAATTATAATTTATGATATATTTTTCATGTGTGTAAAATTAAATCCTCAAATTTCTAGAGATATATTTTCATAGATTAATAGAGTATTCAATTCCGATAAATTTCATGAATACATTGACCACCTTAATAATGCATATTGATCTAATATTTTTTTAACGTATTGTAATAAAAATATTATTTTAGTAATACTTGTAAAAAATCATTCAATGTCTATTATTCCATGATATAGCTCAAATAACAAAGGTTAGTGAAATTTATCCACCCAACCCATTTCCAAATTAAATGATTTATTTAGGACTCATAATGTTTGAATCATCACAAGGTATAGTTTTGATGAATTGAATATTTATAAAAATATAATCCAAAAAATGAATTGTTAAATTTTTATTTGTTTAAAATAAGTATTTAAAATAATTTTAAAATGATAAAAAAAATTAACATCCACATTTTATACATTTTCATAATATTTTCAAAAATTTACCAAATTTATAAAATTGATAAATTTAAATTTAAAATTTTAAAATAGTAGGTATTATTAATTTACTTTCTGAGGAAAAGTAATGAAAATTTAATCTCTATCTATTACCCCTAAAATTATACTTGGACTCTAAGACAAGTAATCATCAAAAAAATTCCCATATAATTTCAAAACAGATTCCCATTAGATCGACTAATTTTAAACTATAGAAGAAAATTTTTAATTCCTCCATAAAAAACCCTATTCAAAATTTTCAATTTGTTTTATTCATTCAATTTACAATACACTAATCCCCCCATTCATATAAAAAATTTTCCTTGAAAAATTCTTCCCCATCACAAAATTTTATAATTTTTAACAAATATTTACTTACCCAAACAAATTTATGTCTATCAATAGGCTAGATAACTTCATAAATATATTTCCAAATGAGATAATTAATTTTTTTATGAATTTTGTTTTCAGGGATGTTCAAAGGTTAATGGATGATATGTTTTAGTTATCATATATTCTAGGGTGTAATATAGTGTATTGGCTGTTTTTTTAGAAAAAAATGAATAATTCAATTTAAACCAAATAGCAGTTATCAACTATAATAGAAATTCTAGTGAATCAACTCAATACATATTAATGAAATTTAATGTATGGTCCACACATTCTCCAATTCCATATGAAATATTTATCCACAGAAATACCATGAAAAAGTTTCTGTTGTTTTTTATCTTTTCAAATCTATCTAGAATTGATTTATTAAGGCAGTGAAGAATTATTTGAGGTTTTAAATATTCATTTTTTTACATCAATTATTTTAATGAAAAAAATACCTTTTTATCTATAAAAAATTATATTAAATTTCTTTTTATAGAAGATTCATCATAATAGATTCTTTTTTGTGATTTATTCCGAAAAATATTTTTGAAAACACATTAACGAGTTTATAGAGTTTTCTCCACAACAAAATTCATCCTTTACTTTCCTCCAAAAAAATCACTAAATGTTATATAAAATAACTATACATCATACCACAACCCAAAAGTTCTATAATAACATGAATTTCACATACAGAAGTAGATTTAGATATGGAAAAATGTCATGAAATATTTCTTCATAATAGGTTTTTCATTGATTTTGTTTCTCTCAGAAGGAAAAATATATAAATTTAAGGCATAAATGAATTTTTATGTTGAAAATGGGTGTTTTAAAATAAAAAATAATCCCTTAATAATATCAAATAAATTTCTATAAAAACCCTTTTTTTGAAAGAAACAAATAAAAATGTGGTTATAAAAAAGTGTTTCATTCTATCATTAAATGAGGTCAACTTAAGAAATATTCCATATATGTTTTGAATCCCCACATGAAGGTGTTTTTAAAATATTAAAAGTGATATGTGGCATGTGATTCAAAATGTTCTGGTGTTTCTCCTTGACATTCCAATAATTTTAAATTTGGAAGAATCTTATTTCAACATTCATTTAATTTCAAATTTTTTGTCCAAATATGTTCATGTATTGATGTGGGTTTCAAAAGATGGAAAGGTGTTAATTTTAAAGAAAAATATTTCCAAAACATTACAAGAAGATGTAGAAAAAACCTATAAAAAAGAAAACAAAATCTTAAAAAATAGAATTCCTCCCACCACATTTATTTTATAAAATATCTTAATGTTATATAAATTCATATGAGAATTGAATATCAATAATCAAGGACATAATAAAAAAAATAAGAGAGAAAATAATCAAAAAAAATTATTCATTAGTAGTAGTGTTGTGCCATCATTCTAAAAGATATGACATAGAAACATATATGAAAAATAATAAAGAAAATATCAAAAAATATTGGATGAAAATAAAAAAAAAATGAAATAGAACAGGGAAAGTAATGGGTTGATACCCCAAGTGGTAATGGTTTTTAGAACTATCTATAGCTTCATAATTATAATAGTAAATCTCCAGTCTTATGGTGGCTTTTGTTTCTTACTTATGAATAAACAAATTATCTTATCTCCAATCATTTTCAGGTTTTAAAAATTATATAATATTCTAAAAGTATATTTTTATTTCCCATACTCCATAACATTATTGTTCCCATGAGGCAATATAAGAGGGAAAATATGAGGGTAACTTCCTAATAATTTATTTTCCAAAATGATAGCCACTTGTAATGGAAACTAATTCAAATATTTGTTTCATGTTTAGTTGTAGCTTAAAATATAATTTCTTCCTAGAAAATATTTTTTATACCAATATCCCCATATAAACAAGAGCACAAATCAATCAAAAACATCATTTTCTGTTCGATTTCATCAATCAATTCTATATTATCATTGACTAGGTCAACCCACTCCAAATATTTATTTGTATCAAATTCAATAGAAGAAGCTGTTAAAAATTAATTATGAACATAATCTTAGAAAAATAAATCTGCATTCAAGACATCTTCTTATCTTATCTCGGGTTCCAATGATTTTTTTATAGTCAAATACTTCTAGAAATGTTTTATTAAAAGTGGTTGATTAGATTCCACTATTTTTTCTTTAAAGAAAATTGTTCATGTGTGTCTACCTTTTCAACAATGGTTTGATAAAAGGGTTCTGATTTTTTAGCTTTGAAATTCATGATCATATATGGTATTTCATTACCAATAAATTTAGTATGAAAGTTTAATAAAAACACATGGTTTCTATTACACAAATAAATTTGTAAATCAGTGATAAATCATTATTTTGAATTTAAAATAGATATATAAAAAATTCATATCATTTTTCTTTTGAACCCCACAAGGTTCACTAATTAGAAAAGTGGGTGAGGCTCGGTATTCCATTTCATGAGCTACTTTTTCAATAGAAAATTATTTTATTTTTTTATTAAAGTGGAAAGAATCTCCACTTGTTTACTGACTAGTTCAAGCATGATATAATTTTTTTAGTTTCATTTCCCAAATATATTCCTTGTTAGATGACTAAAATTATTGATAATCAGGCTAAGTATATTAGGAGTAACTGTGAAAATCCATTTTGTGGAAAGGATCTAAATTTTTTGTAAAAATTATTTTAAGAAAAAAACTTCAAAAAACTGAGGAAACAACCATGACAATGGAACCAATTAAAAACAATGATTTTGTTATGAATCCATTATAACCAAAATTCCACTTATAAGTATAGTATAATTTTTCCCATGGTAGTCCCATGAGGAGGTAACATGATAATTTTTCAAAACATTCAAATTTGATTAATTGTTTTCATATGTCAATGAATTTTCGGAGTTAAAAATGAAGCCAAAATGTTCATGAAAACTAAAAAGATTTTATAAGTCAATATCAGAAGAAATATATGAGATCGATTGACAATATAATAGAACCCAAAATGTTGATTTTAGTAATATATATGTTTTATACATTAGACATTAACTTCTTAGTTTTATAAAAAATATACCTAATTAAATTACTCATTGTATACATCAAAACCTAAATTTATATACCAAAATTTATTTGAAACCAAATCAATACCTCAAATATGGGTGTTAACCCCTTATGAAAGTGATGTGATTACTAAAGGATCTCTGGGAAACCAAAACTAATTTAACCCATTATACTCAAGAGTGAGAACTTAATAATCCTTAGGATCATATGAACCACTAAGAATAGGAGGTTGTATTAGTGGTCATATTTTACAAATTCTAATTAATTTAAATTAACCCACGATACAGGTAAAGAAATTTACCCATATTTAAATTATAAAAAACATCACAATAATATAAAGATAAGAACATAAAAAATGAACATAATTTTTACAAGTTTTTACCCTAGTATGGGTTACTAAATTAATTTCATGAAAACTCCCTTTATTCTAAGAAAGTACACATTCAATATAAGTGAGTACAACAGTGTAACACCCCAAGCTTCTATGGTACGCTTCTCTTTGAATAATACAATTGCATGTGTTGTACGCAACACTGAGTTCAAGCGCACCACGAATTAACAAACTACTCGTTCAAAATAAGTTATGAATAGTATTAACTGAATTTTAAATTTTATATTATCCTTTTAATTTTATAATCCATATTATGAGTTTCTTAGACATAATGTAAGAACAAATACATTTTATCAGATAAAAGAATTATTTTTCAAAAAAAACAATTTTATCGCCTATTAATGGTGAAGCCTTTTTAAATCCAATATTTGAATCTTTTATAAACGTCTTCTTTAAAATCAGGATATGAGAATTCTGTTTCAATAATGTTTTGGTGTTTTTCTGATAACTTTCTTATTTGGGTAAATAGTGAAAAATACTATATTTTAACTGAAAATAGGTTTTTTAATCAAAATAATTTATATTGTTAAATTATACATTTTAATTGTATGGAAGTATAAATAGATTATATTTTTACCATTTAATCCAATTATGGTCATTTTATGTAATTTAATTTTAAAATTGGACATAATTTTACAATTAAACCAGACATAAACCAGTTTCAATCTTTTGATAGTTATTATCTCTTAAAAACACACTTTTTGTTTTAAAAACGGGAAATAATTTAAAATTAATTTCTTCCACTTATGTGTTCTAAATTTATAAAAATGGATTACATATTCAGAATCAGGATGTCCAAATTTTGTAAATAGTTAACTTTTATTTTTAGATATTTTGAATAATTAAATGGGTAAATATTTTATTTAGCATGGTTAAAGGGTAAATACGGTGAATAAGGGTACAAAATAATATTATAATAATAATAAAATACCCTAAAACGTGTCCTAACCTTATTGGTTGATACATTTCCGACCATAGTCATCTTTGGGTTGATTTTGGGATCCCATTGATGCACTTGTAAGTGATAAGGATACTTTATATTAATTAAGTTAAAATAAATACAAAAATGACACAAGCATATATCTTTTAGGAAATTTTTTTTAAATAGGGTTATATATGATGTATTTTCTACTATAAATATTCATTATAAAGATAAAATTATTTCCCACATAATGGTAGTTTATTTATAATTTTTATAAATTTAATAAATAATATTATTTATGACACAATAATGATGTAGTATTTTCCTTATTAATGAATGAATCAAATAATTGGTATTATAAATGTTAAAATAAATATAATTCAAAAGCATTGATGACATCCTTAAATTTTATTGGTTAATATGACATTATATGAATTCTTAAATGTATTTTTTTCTAATTAATAACGTTTTTATGACTTTAGAAAAAATCCAATACCAAATAGTGTCAAAATTGACATAAAAGAGTTTTTAAAACAAATATTATATTATTAATTGATACTAAATTACTAAAAATATAATGTTTGGCCAAAATACTTGTATCATGATATATATATCATTAATGTACAACTTGGGGGTCCCTTGAAGGTATATAGTATGTTTAATAACTATATAATATAAAAATATAAAGGGACATGGTAAATGTCAAACTAATTAACCAAGAGTTAAAACAAAAAGATAAGGTTAATACAATGACCTAAACCAGTCTAAAATATATTGGATGAAAGGATTTTGACCCATACCCACATTATATTTTGAATAATACAATTTTTATCCATTAGAAACTGAATATAAATTTATTATAAATTAATACGTTAAGTTATTCCTAAAGAGCCCATCCGCCCCCTTATAAAAGGACACCACTTCTAACCAATTATTCACACCTTCAAAGCCTATTGAATCGGAAAAACCCTTACCAAATACTCTCTCATATTCCCTCAATTAAACCTAGAGGCCTTATTTTTATCATAAATCCATCCTAATGAGCCGTTTTGATCAAATCAATAGGAAGAACCCGAAGAAGAGGTAATGTTTTCACCACCCTCTTTCTAGTTCCTTTCTTCTTAACCTACTTATTTCTTTGTTATTCCCATTATAAAATAATAACCCTAGTATATTATATATATATTGGTGTTATTATAAATATGGTACAACCATATTCATTATTCTATCCATCCTTTGAATGACATGTCACCATACGTGCGTACGTACGGCTTACCGTCTCCACGTCGTGGTGTAATTGTTATTCTATAAATAATTATTTGGATGGTTATAATAATGATGTGTAATTAATGTAAATAATAAATATAACATGATAATTATTCTTTATATATGATATACCATCCAATTATATATTATTTTATATCAAAAGAATGATATTGTCGATCAGACTTATATACGGACTACTGTATCCATGAACGCGATGAGATTTATTCCCCATCGTATCCATTCAAGAATAATTCTCATAATGATTAAAAATAATGTTTAAAGACTTTATATAATTCTGTATATGAATAAGATACAACCTATCCATGAAAAACAGGGCATACGTAACAAAAAATATAAAAGAAAATGAGCAAGTTAACACCCGAAGCAACGATAATACTCAGATATTATTAACAAATCAATGTTAAAAGATTATATATGATATCATATTAATGTATATTATTCTTTTATAATTTGATAACAATTATTTCACCATTATACAAGAGGTTATCCTACCCTAAACCATGGAAAAGTACAAGTTAAGGGTTTATTTCTCAATTTCTTCATTATCCGAGGTTGTTTATACTTAATTATCTAATGGGACCTCTTTATCATCCACATCCATGTTTCTTAAAAATGTGTTTCAAAACATTCTTACTGTTTTACATAATATGGGTTAAATTCATTTATACCCTTGATTAACTTTTTATAATATTTTTATAAAGTAATCTTTCCGTCGTTTTCCAAACAAGGTCCTTCTTAACCTTTTCGACGAAATTAAGGTAAGAATGTCTTTTTTTAACTTATACGACGGGTACAGCCTTTTTCCGCGATTATAAAATCTTAGATATTTCGCTTATATGTTTCTAAGAATATTTTCAACGTAAAATTTTTATTTTATAATTATGTTACATTTCAACGATTTCAAAAAAAGAGATATTTCTCCGAAATAGTTTTGATTTCATCTATGTCAACATCCTTTGATGGATTTTAAGCTTATTTGATGTTTATTTTTATGATAAAAATATTCCATATTGTATAGAAGGTTTTGTGATATGTTTGAATATGGATGTGTTATTTTAATACCATTCCTAGTTTATGGAAAAAGTATTGACATTTCGTATGCTAGTTTTAGTACAAATGTTTATGTAATGTTTAAACCTGTTCATATGAGGATTGCATTGGACTTAATAAGTGATGGGTGGAGCCCACTATAGCTCCTCAATGCATTGGTTAGTCTAATGAGACAAACTAGTGTCTTGACACAAGACCTTTACAAAATCTTATTTGTAGTCTTGGCACAGGGCTTTGACTATGTGGTTATGATAGTCTGGAATTATGCATTCCATCATTATGAAAGTGGTTATTGATATTGCATGTGATTATTCAACTATTAGAATATCCATTTGAATAAGTAAATAGAAATATTTCATTTTAAATTTTCCATATTCTGCTATTGTTCATGGTTAAAAGGCTTTTGTTATAGCTATACGTTGCCTTAAATGTTTATGCATATTTATGAATGTTTCTGCTATATTGTTTTCCTTATTGAGCATATGAGCTCAACCATTTCAATGTTTTATTTTTTCTAGGATGTGAAGAAGTAATTTATGAATGAACTACATGGATTATATGAGGGTATATGAAGACAAGATGATGTTGTAGTAGTTTTCCCATTATGAGGTAATGTAAGCTTTATGAATGTATCTAGTTATTCCAGGGATACTAACCTAATCAGCCTTTCGAGACATGATTTCCTTGTGATCATTCCAATGTTATGTAATAATGCACCGACTATGGGCAACTGGGGTCAGGGCATTTCAGTTGGTATCAGAGGATGTTTAGTACAAACCTAGGAAACTACATTTAGAAAAACACTAATTAGAACACATAGACCTAAGATGGACTTTGAGGATAAGTATAGAAGAACCTCCTAGAATTTTTTTATAGTTGAGATTTTGTGATTTTTCAGAGAAATACATCCATGTCTGGATATGAGTAGGTAGAGGTGGCTCTGGCATAGATGTACCTAGGGGTAAAACCCAAAAACACCGCTTCGAGCTAGACTCGAATGGGAACGGGTTCACAACAATGGGCCTTTCTTCACTCTTGGTTACGACACTCTCGAGGGATATGCTTAGGATATTTCTCATTTTCTCTATGAAACATTACGAAGGGTTTATGAGTATATACGTCCCCATAGAAAACATTTTTATGATTATGGATTATATCCATAAACTGTTTAATTTATGGTAAGTTTTTTACAAGTTCGGGATTAAGTATTTCTATTCATAAACTAATCTAGTGTATGCCATTATTTAGAAATGGTTCCCAGTAGAAGGAATGAGAACTCCAGTAATACACATGATCCAAATAGTTAGAAGGATCATATCTTTTATGGTCCTAAGCACGAATTTAGAAGGGAAATAGTCTCCCATGTATTATCATCATATGAATAAATAGTATCATGTGTTGATAAGATAGGTAAAGAATTTTTGGAGTCACATGGCTTTGAAGGGAAGCCAGAGATGAAAATGATGGTAGAGAGAAGGACAAAAAAAGGGAAGAAGGTAAAGAAGGATTTTCCCATATGTGATAACTGTGGAAAGAATCACCTTGGAAAATGCTTGAAGAGAATGGGAGTATGTTATAAGTGTGGAGGAAAAGGACACCAATTACGTGACTTCAAAGGTAAGAAAATGGTTTCAAAAGTACAATGCTTCATCTGCAAGGAGTTTGGACACTACATTAGCCAACATCCCAGTCATCATACTATGCCGCAAATGATGATGTTGGATAATAATCTAGTTTTGATACTACCACAGATGAAGAGGAATTACTAGTGTTCTTATGTTGTTATTTTGGAATTATTTCACTGAAGTGTTATATCAAAGATGTACAGGAAATAAATAAGGATTTTACTGCAGTACTATTTCATTGAGGATTTGAGATTTTATGGTACTAAGAAAAGTGACTCCATAGCAATTTAATCTTTTTAGAAATTACATGGTTGATTGAAAGATAAACATTAATATGGTCCTAAAATTGAGGTACATATTTTGGAATAAGATATGGATTATTTGGTAAATTATATTGGATATTCTTGAAGGCCATGAAACTGATTAATGATTTGTATATTCCATAATTGTTGGAGTTTACAAAATTTTTTGATATAAGGAGTATATTCAGTATTTTATAAGTAATAAGGGATCCAGAATGTAATCAATAAGGTTTTATAGTATTTCAGGATGTTGCAGTGTTTTAAAAAGAATACATGATGAAGGTGTTCACATGCTATTACATAGAAAAATAGGATCTTCATTGTGTTTACCTACCTTATAAATTATGGACTGTGAGTTTGGACAGAAGTATTTTGGATAAGTCTAGTTTGCGATTATTTTTGGATTTCCATAAAAAGGACAACTCGGAGGTCGGGCGGCAATCTGTCACGTCCCACAAGGCTGTGAGACTTGAACTTACAACCGAAGGGCAACAAGGGTGTATCACCTACCACTGAACCAGTTGATGTCCTGGATTGAATAATGTAGTTTTTTAATGGTTCTACTAGATGAATTATAAATTCATATTTTTTGGAACCCTATACGAATAGGATAAATAGAATATTATTTTTATGTTCTATTATCTTTTAGAGTGAAAGATGATTTTGTGGTAGAACATAGTTAAAGGATGGGAATCTACTTATCAGGTATATATTTGTTTCTTCTCTTATTCAATGAATAAAATAATTCTTATATTTTAGTGAAGTTATATTAAAAAAAATGTGTTATCCTAATACCATTTGTTTTGTTGAACCGATGGTATTTTAAATAATCATAGATTGATTAATTTAAGGCCCTTAATTTTACACTTGTTTGTGATTGATGACCTCAATCACTACATATAAATATTTACCTTTTTCCTCCAATTATATGTCTTTAATTCCCACCAATGTTCTCCTAATCGAGATCATAATTTGGTGGTGACCCTTTCATTTCCGTTTTCTTTTTATTAAGACTAAATTTTATTAACCTAATTTCCGATGTGGCTTTTCTTAAAGGTATTTTCAATTTTCAAACATTTATTTTCAAATAAAAGTTTCAAATTGTGAGGATGCAATTTATTGAAGGAGGGGAGAATGTAAGACCCCAAGCTTCCACGGTACACTTCTCTTTGAATAATACAATATTGTGTGTTGTATGCAACACTGAGTTCAAGCACACCAAGACTTACCAAACTAGCCGTTCAAAAGCGGCTATCAATAGTATTAACTGAATTTTATATTTTATATTATCCTTATAATTTTATAATCCTTATTATGAGTTTCTTAGACATAATGTAAGAACAAATACATTTTATCAAATAAAAGTATTTTTCAAAAAAATGAAATTTTACCTCATTTTAATGGTGAAGTCTTTTTAAATTCAATATTTGAAACATTATAAACTTATTCTTTAGAATTGGGGCATGAGATTTTAGTTTCCATAATGTTTTGGTTTTTTTCTGATAACTTTCATATTTTGGTGAATAGTTAAAGGTATAATATTTTAACTGAAAAAAACTTTTTTAATCAAAATAATTTATATTATTAAATTATAAATTTTAATAGTATGGAAGTACAAATAGATTATTTTTTTACTATTTAGTCCAATTATGGTCATTTTAAGTAATTTATTTTTTAAAATTGGACATAATTTCACAATTGAACCAGACATAAACAAGTGTCAATATTTTGATAGTTATTATCTCTTAAAAACGCTCTTTTTGTTTTAACAAGGGGAATTAATTTTAAATTAATTTCTGCCACTTTTTTGTTTTGAATTAATAAAAATGGATTCCATATTTGTAAGTAGGATGTCCAAATTGTGTAAATAGGTTACTTCTATTTTTACTCATTTTGAATAATTACTTTGGTAAATATTTTATTTACCATGGTTAAAGGGTAAATCTGATGAATAAGGGTAAAATATAATATTATAATAATAATAAATTACCCTAAAACGTGTCCTAACCTTTTTGGATGATACATGTCCAACCATGGGCATATTTGGGTCGATTTTGGGACCCCATGTATCCACTTGTAAGTGTTGAGGACAATTTATATTATTTAAGTTAAATTAAATACAAAAATGACATAAGCATATATCTTTTAAAAAAACAATTGTTACATAGGGTAATATATGTTGGATTTTCAACACTAAATATTTATTAGAAATATAAAAAAACTTCCTACATAATAGTATTTTATTTATAATTTATAGACATCTAATAATTAATATTAGTTATGACACAATATTGATGCAGTATTTTCCTTATTAATGAATGAATCAATTAATTGGTATTATAAATATTAAAATAAATATAATTTGAATGTTTTGATAACATACATGAATTTTATTGGTTAATATGACATTATAGTATTGCTTAAATGGATTTGGGTCGAATTAATAACGTTTTTATGACTTTAACAAAAATCAAATACACAATATTTTAAAATTTTACATTAAAGATTTTTTAAAACAAATATTATATTATTAATTGATATTAAATTACTAAAAATCTATGGTTCAGCCAGAGGACTTTTATCGTGATATTTGTATCATTAATGACCACTTGGGGATCTCTTGGAGGTATATACTATGTTTATTAACTATATAATACAAAAATACAAAGTGACATGGTAAATGTATAACTTATTTACCAAGAGTTAAAACTAAAAGATAAGGTTAATATAATGACCCAAACCTGTCTAAAATCTATTGGATAAAAATATTTTGACCCATCCCCACATTAGAATTTTAATATTCTACTTTGGAGCCAATAGAAACTGAATATGAATTTTTTATAAATTAATACTTTAAGTTATACCTAAAGACCCCCTCCTCCCCCTTATAAACGGAAACCAATTCTAACCAATTCTTGTCACCTTCAGATTCTCGTGGCTCGGCCAAGACCTACCCAAATACTCTCTCATATTCTCTTATTTCAACCTAGAGGCCTTAGTTTGATCAAAAAGCCAACCTAAGGAGCCCTTTTGATCAAATCAAAAGGAAGAACCTGAAAAAGAGGTAATGTTTTCACCACCCTCTTTCAAGTTCCTTTCTTCTTCAACGTCTTCTTTTGTTTATTACCATTATAAAATAATATCTCCACTATATTATATATACTGTTATGTTATTATAAATATAGTACAACCATATTCAGTATTCTATCCATCCTTTGAATGACATGTCACCATACGTGGGTGCATACGGCTTACCGTCTCCACGTCGTGGTGTAATTGTTATTGAATAAATTATTATTTGAATTGGAATAATAATGATGTGTAATTCATGTAAATAATAAATATAACATGATATTTATTCTTTATATATGATATATCATCCAATTATATATTATTTTAATTTCAAAACAATGATATTGTCGCTTGTGCGTACGTATGAACTACCGTCTCCACGAACACGACGAGATTCATTCCCCATCGTATCCATTCAAGAATAATTCTCATAATGATTAAATATAATTTTTAATGACTTGATATCATTCTAGATATGAATAAGATACAACTTATCCATGAAAAACAAGGCTTACGTAATAAAATATATAAAAGAAAATGACTAAGTTAAAACCCGAAACAACGATAATACTAAGATATTATTAACAAATCAATGTTAAATGATCATATATGATATCGTATTAATGTATTTTATTCTTATATAATTTAATGAAAATTATTTCACCATTATACAGGAGGTTAACCTACCCTCAACCAAGGAAAAGTACAAGGTAAGGGTTTATTTCATAATCTCTTCATTATCTGAGGTTGTTTATACGTTATTATCTACTAGGACCTCTTTATCATCCACATCCATTTTTCATAAATATGTGTTTCAAAAAGTTATTACTATTTTATAGAATATGGGTTAAATTCATTTATACCCTTGTTTGACTTTTTATAAGGATTTTATAAAGGAATCTTTCCGTCGTTTTCCAAACAATGTCTTTTTTATCCTTTTCGACAGAATTAAGGTAAGAATATATTTTATTAACTTATACGGCGGGGGCACCTATTTTCTGCCATTATAAAATCTTAAAAGCTTACCTTACAAGTTTCTAAGAATATTTTCAATGAAAAAGTTTTATTTTATAATTATGTGCCTTTTAAATTATTTCAAAAAAGGAGATATTTCTCTCAAATAGTTTTGATTTCATCTATGTCGACATCCTTTGATGGATTTTGAGCTTATGTGAAGTTTTTTTATTATGATACAAATCTTCCATATTGTATTTAAGGTTTTTTGATATGTTTGACTGTGGAAGTTTTATTTTTATACCATTCATGGTTTATGGAGAAAGTATTGACATTTCTTATTCTAGTTTTAATATGAATGATTATGTTATGTTTAAACCTATTAATATGAGTAATGTATTGGACTTAATAAGTGACAGGTGGAGCCCTCTATAGCTCCTCGATGCATCAGTAGGTCTAATGAGGCAATCTAGTGTCTTGGCACAAGGCCTTTACAAAATCTTATTTGTATTCTTGGCACGAGGCCTTGACTATGTGGTTATGATAGTCTGGAATTATGAATTCCATCATTATGAAAGTGGTTATTGATATTTCATGCGATTATTTGACTAGTAGAATATCCATGTGAATAAGTAAATGTAATTATTTCATTTAATCTTTTCCATATTATGCTGAAGTTCAAGTTTAAGAGGATTTTATTTTATCTATACATTGCCTAAAATGTTTGTGCTTATTTATGAAAGTTTTCGCTATATTGTTATCCTTACTGAGCATCTTAGCTCACCCCTTTCAATGTTTTATTTTTAAACAGCATGTGAGGAATTAATTTATGAATGACCTGTAGGGATAATATGAGGGGATATGAAGACAAGATGTCATTGTAGTAGTTTTCACTTTATGATGTAATGTAAATATTATGAATGTATCTAGTAATTACAAGGATACTAAACTAATCGGTCTTTCGAGACATGATTTCTTTGTGATCATTCCAATGTTATGTAATAATGCACCATCTCTAGGCAACTGGGGTGGGGGCGTTACAAACAGAGCTAACTATCATTCAGAACCTTTTATCTCATGACAAGAAAATTATACTAAATACAATCAGTTTCAATTTTTTTTTGTTTTCCCGATCTATAGAAAGAATGAGAAACTTCATATAATAGCTTATAACAATATCATCTAGAAATAATATGTTTGATTTTCTCTATTCAGTAACAGTCTGTCTGGAAAACATTCCCATCCCCCAAAACAACTCCATCTAGTGAATCCTTTATTGGTACTATATCTAACGACCAACACCCTACACCTACAAGTACATTTGATACCTCTACCTAGTATCTCTATGTTATCTGTCTATCTGATTCCTAATATCATAATCTCCATATGATGAATCTGACCAAAAAATATGTTTGATAACTTTTCTTCATCCAGAATCATATATTGTTTTAAAACTCAGTCTACCCCCCAAAACATCATCACATCATTACTCTTATGTGGGTAAATATTTTCCCCATACATTGTAATTTCACCCATTTTTATCGGTTTTCATGATAGATAAATTGTAGGACATCAAATTCATTTTACATCTCAATTAAAAAATAAATTCCAAAACACTATCTCATTTGAATTGTGTTCGATTCCGTCCAATAATTTTAGAATATTTTTTAAGATTTATATAAAATTAACATTATTCACACTTCCTTCACAGCTGTTTTAAGGAACCTTTTCAAATTTTCCTAAAATTTTTAGAGTAACAACCATTGAGATAATAACAAATAATTGTCAATGTTAAAAGCATTACAAAAATTATGTAATTCTATTGTGTTCTTTTCCCAACACATGTTTATTTGGTTCCTTCTCATGAACAATATCCATCTGGTATCATCATACATCATTATATTACATACTCATCATATTCATCGAATGAAGGTTTTACCTATTAGACTCTTCTCTATCTGATTATATTTGACAGATTGATTCAGTTGGATGAACCTAGTATTTTTCAATCCAGTGTTCTGCACATGCATCCTATGACTGATGGACTTCATATTCATTCATTAGAAATTCTTTTTCTAATGAGTAGACATTAAAATTTTAGGTTTATCATGCATGTACAAAAACTCCATGTAAAATAAGGATCATAAGATATCACACAATAGAAAATCTTAGAACATTTATTCAAGGACATCATAAATTTTTGCGGGATTTTTTTCTATTTGATAAAGCATTCAATGATGAACTCAAATCTATGAGTCTTCAGTTAATGGAGATGATCAGATACATTCATATAGGACTATGAAATTTGTATGCCCCTTCTTTTTGGTCACCTCACCCTCCTTTTCCCAATGTAATCAATTTTTTGGTAATCCAAAAATATTCTTGCAACATCTAATGATTTTATCACAGAAAACTTCTCAATCGATTTGTTGTATCAAGCATTGAACTCTCAATCTTTTTTATGTAAAATTTCCATGATTCATCTTTTACTAGAGGTTCAACATGGAACTTATGATCGAATATAAATATTCTTGCGCCATTTTATTTTTTTCCCTTTAAATCATATTACTATTTATATAAGTGTGTACAATGTTATTGATATCGACATCTTACAGATATCTATCTGGTAACAACCACCCTGGTCTATTCAGAAACATTAAGTATCATCAAACTCTAACATCTGTTGTATCACAATTAAATTTCAAAATTGATGGTATGTAGATTAATAAAAACTCTATATGGACGATTCTCCATCTAATGATGTCAGTCTAGGGATTTTCACCTGGTAGCTATAATTTGTTTCAATCAGTTTGGAAACCTCCATTTCATTATTTGTTCTAAATCATGGATCAAGATAATATTCCTGATTTTATTAATATTTAGAATGTAATAACTTCTTATAAACAGGGTAATGATTCCTAATATAGAAAATGAAGCATTATTAATATCCTTATTTGCTTCATGAGAAAAACATTCATGACACGCTTTAGGAAATATTTCATAACCATTCTTCACTAACTAATTTATCCTAAAACCAAAACATTGAAATACACAATTTTGACCAAAAATATAAAACATGTAAAAATTCCAAAGGATTTCCAATATCCAATTTTCCATTTGTTGGAAATATTCACAAACAATCGCAATAACACAACATTTTTATATCACATATTCTTATAAAACAATAATTAAATCAATGGTTTTCACATATAGAATATACTAAAACAATATTACTAAATAAAGTTATTTTTTTGGAGGAATTACATCCCTCTATGATAATAAATATTTTTTCCATTATAACAAAAACCCCATGATAATTTTTTTATCTCCATTTTTATGACAACAAGAGATTATGTTTTGAAAAATATTTTTGTTAAAGGATTAAAATTGTATCCCACAATGAAAAGATAATCCAATGGTTCATTGGGTCTTACTTAAAATCATTAGGAATTCATTCATTTAGTCAGAACATTCAGTTTCTATCATAACTCCTAAAATATTTCCTTCTTATATTTTTTGAAAAGATCGGCAATTTTAATCTTTTTTGATATATTTAAATGACTGGATTCTCAAGTAGTAACATTATAGTTTATGAAATAGTACTTAACATCAATTTTCTATTATCTTTATTTTTAAATAGGTTTTTTTGAATGATCAATGGAATATTGATTATCAGAACTAATCTTCAATGGTTTTCTAACATTCACTCTCAAATGATCAATCTGATCTTTCATCCATATCATTTGCATGTACGTATTTTTTGTAGTAAAATATTCTGATTCCATTCTACTCAATGTAATAAAATTATGTTTCTTACTAATCCATCTCCAAAAACCTTCTCCCTAGAAAAACATGCTGCCTAATGTGGAATTCCTATCATTATAATCTAAATCACAACTTGAATTAGTGTAACCAAAAAAATTCGTGTTGGAACTTATTTTATGTAATAGGGTATAAGATGATATTTCATTATCATACCTCACTACAAAAAAACATAGGACTAGTAGTGGTTTTTTTGATTTTCTTTATACTACCATCAAATGTATCTGTGATGATTTTTTAAGACCACCACTAAAATTAGCACTGGAATCTAACTTCTGATGATTTTTCTAATTTCGAAACTGTTTTGGGGAAGTGTCACGAATCATTTTATAGTAATGATTATTTATTTTTTAGCAATGGTTTTGTTCTAAAAAAATAGCATTATATTTTTTAATGGTTAAAATAGTTACAAATTTTAATTATATTTAGAGGTAGTTTAAACAATAGTGAAAAAATATTTGACTATATATAGTGGTGTTTTATACTTTCAATAAATATAATTAAACATATAAACTATTGGTTTAAACCTCCATTATATACTGTTGTTAAAAAAATAAAAACTGAAAAAACAGATGCCCAAAAAACTAAATTGAATACCAATATTAAATTGTAGAAATTAAAATTATAATAAAATCATAGTCAAAATCAAACTACTAACCAAACCAATATTATAAAATTTGTAAATCATTAATCTAATGTGCTAATTGAAATAAAAATGAAGACCCAAATTTGTAAATTTCAATAAAACTGGAATTTAAATCAATAAAATATAGGGAAATTCTAAAAATACACTTTTGTTTAGGATTATCAACATCTAAAAATATAATACCATGTTTAAAAATCTATGAAATAAAATCAAACATAATTTGGTAACAAAATATACCTCGAGAAAATTATCTCAATTCACATGAAATTTTAATTAAAAAATATTAATGTTAACTCGAAATCTTTCAAAAATAATTAATATCAAGCTTAATTAGTTTATAATATTAATAGGTGACATTAAAAAGAATTGGGAAGAGAAAACATTAAAAAATAACACCCCTAAAAAAATTTATATTATCCATATCGTTTATATATGATATAACCATCCCATGAAAATCACTAGTTCATCTTCCAACCATGTTAAAATATATAATTATAACTATGAGGAAATATAAATCATACCAAGACTAGGAATTAAACCTTCCTTGAATATATTGGAAACTCTTGGTCTATAGAAATCAGAGTTGGAAAGGAACTTATTTATACCTACCCAATATATTTCAATTACCACATATCTTTTCAAAACTCAATATATTAATAAAAAATATTTAAAAAATGAAATGATAATATTTTTTCATGAAATGGCCATGAATATCTTAATGTGATATCCGATCAGACTCGTGGGATGGTCTGATGGTCCTCATTGATCCTTGCAGTCTGGGAACTGGTGTTTTAGCATCAATGATAATTTATTGGGAATTTTTTTCCAATTTAATAAAAATAAATAAGTATTGGAAACGATTCGATAATCCAGTCAGGTATTTCCATCTATTATATTTCTATGAAAAATCAAATAATCAATTTGAGATAAAAATAAGCCAAATATGCCATAACACCGAAAAAATATAACTATATTTCTTTTTATAACAAAAAACAATCATAAAAAAAATTCAATAATGATACCAAAAGATAAGGAAATTTAATTTTCCAACCAACATCAAGAACAAAATAAATAATTGAAACACAAATAATGGAAAATATATCTCTATGTTACCTATGTTCACCATCAAATATCCTCACCAAAGCCACCTATATAGAAAAAAAGAGAAATAATTTCATGGATCACTAAAAACCAAAACCTGAATAGCCAATGAATGATAATTTTAAGGTAAAAATTTGAATAATACATATAAATTAATCCAAGCATATAGATTTTATGAAATTTTATGGAAATACATATATCCCCTACCTCAATCCAGATTATGGTTTCTTAATCACCATATCATTTTTTATTCAGTCTGGATTTTAGTAACACATCTCCATCACCAAATCCAAATTCAACACTCATCACTACCTGAAAACCTAAGATTGAATTTTTCACTTTCTTTATCTTTGATTCCTGCTACCGAAACCTATATGAAAATTTTCATAAAAAATAATTTGATTTGTATATATAAATTAAAAAAACCAATAAATGTATTTGTAAAAATAATTATGAAGTTTTGTGATTTACCTGACAAATAAAAAAATCCCTTGATAGAATATCACAAGGGACACATCTAGTTATATTCTGATATATTTCAACCAATACCTTCATTATAGTAATGACCTTGACATCCTAAATCAATATATGTTCCCCCAGATGCTAGATTATACTCCCATGATAATAAATTGTAATTTAAATTGATGTAAAATGCCTCTGAGCATCATGAGGTATGGAGTTACTAAAACATTGATAGTATGATACTACAATCCATGGTGACATACGAGATCCCTTATATGGTAATGGTCATGAACACATCATATGAACATGAGCCATATTCTCTGACTTGATAAATTGATCTACTGGATCACCAGAGAATTTAGATATGGTCTGTACAGGATTATAATCACATGGTTATTTTTGTTTTATATATAAAAAATATATATATATCATATTTAAAGAAATACATATTGTCAAATTGAAAACTAATAATATATTATTTCAAAAAAAATTAATTCAGACATCAAATTGTTGGGATCCATCCAAACATCCATTAGGGAGACATGGTACCCTAAATTCATTTACTGTATTGAACAAAAATAAATCAATAATTTAGTATGTGAAACATAGTATGTTATCATATAAATATTTAAACTAATTAAAATATTACTATAGTCCTTCTATTTGATGAAAACATCTTTTTACAGGTATTTTGGGTAATGATTTGTTTAGCCCGACTTGATGAATTTTTCTTTAAACATCATAAAATATATAAAATGTACTTTGAAAGTAATGTATGGAAAGTTATATCATTCTCATATGAATTTATAAGGATAAAATTATATTAATATAATAACATTTTTTTAATACAATCTGCATATCATGGAGATTGTTATCAACAAACAACTTCCACTAGTCTTTAGGTACCTCCTTATATAATTTATCATACTACTATTGAGTTTTCAACAATGTATCATTTAATTCATTCAATAATATCTATATGAAAGAGTTTACTTTCTTACCGAAATATTTCAACATCTGCTTTCTTGTAATAAGATTAGCAATGGAAAATTAAAATATCATTTTTACAATGATATTAACTTTTAAAATTTTATAATTTTATAACATAATCTCATTAAATTGATCCATAATGTATTAAAAATACCTGTATGTTGTAATAAAATTCTTCATTCTTCTAGGATTGTGGCATATTCCACTAATAAGAATTTATAATTACACGGAAACCCATCTCAGCCACCGACTGACCTATAATCTTTCCAAATAATCCTATATCATAATCCATGGAGACCCCATAACAATCAATGATGGAAACTGTCATCAATCTGTTTAGATTCCAAACATCTGAAATATTTAAATTTGTCTCAAAAGTAACATTGTTTCTATATTTTATTAAAAAATAGTTATTAGTATGAAAATTTTGAAAAAGATTTGTTCACATTAAAATTTTTACTAATAATTTTCACCCACTAATATCCTCATGAAGAGATATGAGTGGCCAAATCTTCCCTCAATATAGAGTTTCCACGTGATGAACCTACTGAATCAAGAGGGAATGTGTCTAATGATGATGGGACAAATAAAGAGGGTATTCTAGATATTACTGAACGGGAGATGTATGGTGTACTATATGATGATACAGGGAAGATGAAAGTTTTCCTAGATTCAATAGAGAGGGTGCTTTAGGGATGGGTCTATTTATTCAAGTTAACAACTACTGGGAGTCAAACCAGTTCAGTGAAACAATTCTGCCTTAGAACTTATATCATCCAAACAAGTAATACTAACATGAGAACATATAATTAAAAAAGTTCAAGAATAAAAATAAATTTTGAAATGATAATAGATGTATTGTATTGAGAAAAAAATATGTGTAGGTAGAATAATATATGAATGGACATACAACCAAATATATGACTTATTATACAAAATTAAACAACTCATTCAAAAAAATAAATTTAAATATTATAACATATAACACATAAAATAGGTGGTTGATAAGTTGATGGACGACCACACATAGAATAATTTTTTCCTCGATCATGTCGTTATCAAGTTCCCTAATTACTTCATCTAATCCATCCACCCTTGAAATAATAATATTTTCAATATGATGGTTGAGAAATTAGTCTTTTTATTTCAATTTATGGGATTCAATGTCAGCAGTTAAATCTTTCACTTCATCACCCATATCATACAAGTCTCTTTTTTTAATGTGAAAAACAATGCACCAACCTTCATCCATGACATCTTCCATATAATATACAATTTTCATTTGTGATGAGAAGATATATAGATCATGTAATTCATTGACACTAATATCAATCAAGTGAGATAATTTCATTGAAGTAAATTTAAAGCAATCTATTTTAATACCACTTTTTATATCGACCCACTTTTATTGGAATAAAATGACTAATAAATTACCATGGTTTTTATAATTATACGAAATCAGTAAACATTATATATTATCACAATTAATAAACTATAAATATACTAATATTCTTTTTTAACCCCCTTTCTGATTGACTGTACAATATTTTAATCCATTCGAATTAAAATTGTCAAACTTTCTATCCATTTTTAGAGTAACTTGAGCCCAAAAAATTAAATCTTATGAAAATCATCTCGAGTATTAGTATTCATGATCTATAAATTTTAATATACACTATTACATTTTGAAGAATATATGTTTCTACCTAATATCTATATTTATATAAATATTTATCAAATTACACACCGTAAAACCTATTCTAAAAGATATTTTTTAATTTATTTTGTCATATAACTCTCATTTATTATTCAAATTTTGATTCTAATTCATAGTTTTTATCCTGATCTCCTTAATAAATGGATCTAAAATTTCAATATTCAAACACACTTATCTCTGTTCCAATAATAATTCCATTTATTTTAGTGCAAAGAAAAGATCCCCCCAATATATCCACTAATAATAGAAAAGATTTTCTATTTCTCAAGTAGTTGAGAATGAATCAATGTGTAATCAACATGTCTACTCAATTTAATCATGTATGAATATCATCCAGGTATATAGAGTAAAAGTTAATACACTATTCTTCTAAACACCCATCATAAATGGAGCTTCATCTTGATCTTTATTTTTCACATACGATTTCAAATGTCAAAGTTATATACGCAATTAAATATATAAATAATAATTACATATTTAGTGAATATCAAATAATTTTTTACTTAAGATTAAAAACATGAAAATAGTGCATCACTAAATTGGATATATCCATTTATACTCTATGGGACCTCTTATTTACTTTCCTTGGCCAAATTCATATTTGAATGCATCATAAAATTAAAAAACTATGAAGGAAAGATCATTTTAATTGCACAAATTGATAGTAAAAATTTATCCTGAATGTTTTCAACCACTATTCATTGTATATCTGTCTCCCATAGGTTTATAAAGATTGTGAAAAAATGGAATAAATATATTGTAATCTTTTTAGGTAACAATTTATGTAATTAAAATGGTTGTGCATATCCTAACTACATGTGTATATAATGACATTTCAATCCATGTAACCTATGGTGATTTAGTTTGAGGCGCCTTGATATGATAATTGAATTCCAATTATATACCTTAATATTTTTAAAATTCATTGGAATGTATCTTTATCCCTATTTTTCATTACTAAAATATTCAGACCATACTTTCACCTATCATATGGTAATAGATCACGATATATATTCATTGTTTGTAAGTACTTCCAAGCAATGATATGGTCCTTTTATTTTCTGAATTAAAAAATTAATTAGAATATCTAATTATCAAAAAAATTCATCTCAATATGAATATTATCCATATTATAATGCAATATATTAAATTTTCAATACGAAACATTAAATTATATTATTTTTCTTTCATTTTTTTGTTCGGATTTCAATTTATGATTCACAAAAAACTCATTACCCACTATAATTAAAATAATGAACCTTCCCCAGTTCTATTTCAAAATTAACAAGTTGATCCAATATTTTAGAACCTTTCAACATCTTTGGAGGTGGTAAACCATCAATAGAACCATTTAATTTTGACATGTTCAACATCAATAGCTATGATGCATCAAGAAATTTATAATGACATAGGATGCTTTATTTTTCTGTAAGGTAGTCATCTAGGCTCCATGTAAATGTAAAAAATAGGAAAATCCAAACTCATGTAAGGGTCCCTATCATAAATGTTCCCACGTTCATGTAAGTCATTGGTGGTCCACATTAAACCCACGTGCTTTCTAATAGTTTTTCTCGAAGAGAAATCATATGTCTCAATATTGTTTCTCCATAACTCCGATAATTATTCAATTATATGTTGAAATTATACATAAATTTGATTTCCTGACATTGTTTTCTAGGAATAATCATACAAGTGATAAAATATGTTTGTTTCATACACATCCACAAAGGTAGATTGTAAGGGATAAAAACAACCTTCCAAATGATACAACTGGTACTCAAAGTCCCAAAGGGGTTAAATCCGTCAACAGTCAATCCCAATCTCGCATTCCTAGGATCACATGGGAAATATGAACCTAATAAATCAATTTTTTTGTGATTGTGAATCTATTGGATGTCACATTAACCCGTCATTGATATTATATATAGATTTCCACTTTATATGCTCGGTGGTTTTAAAGGGAAGGAAGGTAGAACCATTTGAGGTGGGTTATTTTTCTTCTTATACATAGTAGTATAATGATTCCAACTTACAAAATGACCTATTAACTTCCATCAGGAAGAGAATTTTTTTTTAAATCCTATCTATTTTTTATCCTCTATCTAATAAATAACACAATCATTGGGAAAGCATGTATTTTTAGTTTAATTCGTGAAAACCTTGTTAACAATCTTTTTTATACCCTAATAGACTAAGGGGTATTAAATTCATTAAAAAAATCCCAAAAAAGTTTTAATATCATTTAAATCACACTAATTTTAATTCTACAATGGAATTTGATATGGTACGCCTTTAGTAGAAATGATTGTTTCAAAAATTTCAAACATCCACCATATAGACCTGAATTCCATCGTCAACTAAATAATGAAACTCATTGATTGCAAGTTGGTAGGTGAGGGGAGCATCTAGAAAATAAGGACAGACCTAGTATTTAGGAATCAAATGTGGGTATAATGTTTGGTTTTGAACCTATTTACATAGTGTTAGTAAACTGTGGCTATATGTGGGAATTTCCAACCTATAAATATGTTTCTATAAAACACTGTAGGAATAGTTCACCCCTATAACCATAGTTTTGGAAAAACAATGTTATAGGGATTGTTTTAAGACCTACACCCATAGGTCTCCAAAAAACCATAGGTATTGGTCAAACCTATACCCATGGATTTCAAAAAACCGTGGGTATAGGGTTTGGTTAAAAACCTATACACAAGATTCTCCAAAAACTATGGGTATTGGGAATCCCTATAGCCATGGTTTTGTTAAACAGTAGCTATATATTTCTAGTGCAAGTGTAGGAAAAAGATTTTTATGGGGGAAACATTCAAGGAGAAAACCTATTTCCATGGTTTTACAACTATAACAATTGTTTAGAAATATATATATATATATATATATATATTTATATACCGTTATCCATATGGGGTGTAGTGGTTAGTGATGTTGACAGTATATATGTGGTCCATGGTTTGAATATGGACACATTAATATTCTTAGTCCTATAGCCACACCTTCAGAATCATGGGTATAGGGTTATTGAAACAGTGTACTATTTCCCATACAAATTTTCCTGATGATAAGAACTTTGGGTATATAATTTTCAGACTGTAAATATAGGTCAGAGCTATACAAGCCAATGGATTAAGGTCCCATTGTCCTCTGAACTACAGTTTTAGCCTATAACATGGTTTTCTGAGCTATACACAATATTCCAAACCTTGAGTGTTGGGTAATTTTATAGTAGTGGGGGATATAGATTGGTAGAAAGGGTATTAGAGGTAAGGAAGGGGCTCGGTCTAAGGCTTGGTGGAGAGGGGGAATCAGGTGTGGGGTTGGGGGAAGTGTTTTTTAATAAATTTAAAAATATTCAATAGTGGTTTTTAAAAAACAAGCCCTCCATATTTTCAATATTTCATAGTGGTGGTTTCTTAAACATCCATTTAATTCTGATTTTTTTAGTGCCTAAGTATTATTTTATCTACCATAATGTGTGATTCCATTGGATCAATTAGATATCATTCACATAATATAACAACATATATTATTTAGGGTCTTTTCACAATAAGATAGAGTAATCTTCCTACCAACCATTGGAAGACTCCATGATTATCACATTTCCCAACATTATCCTTACTCATATCCCTACCAAAAATAATTGTAATAGATAATTATTTGGATTATTTCATTCCAAACCACTTTAACAAATCCTTGAAATTCCATTCTTGTTATATAAGGTATATCTTTACTCTGTTTTAACATATAATAGTAGAAAACATGTTTACACTCTGAGAGATTTCAATGTTTTCATTCATATTTTTATTAAATTACACACATTTTTATCCCAATTACCTATAAAAATTATATAATTAATGTAATGATTTTAAATAAGGGTACTTGTGATCATTTACTTAATATAAATGTTAATGTAAAATTCTCATTTAGAAATTTTCAAATATTTCCATCAGTATTTATTCTTAGAGTTCAACACATAGTGAGCTTATTTCAACACATACATTGATTTATTCAATATACACACTATGGTTAAATTATTATCAAGTTTAAACCTAGTACGTTATTCAATAAACAATAATCTATAATTTATCCATTATAAAAATCTAAATTAACAACCACATGATATACCTTTTAACAATAATGTGCATCTTCTACTGAGAATATTCTTTTAGTTTCATGAATCACAATAAGGAAAAATTATATTCAAAATCAACACCTCCCACCTATGAGTAACCTTTGTCGAGAAGTTGATCTTTATTTCTCAAAATATCTCTATGTTCATTGTAATTTATTATTAGTGTTATCTTTGGTCATGTAACATTCTTTCCTACTAGTCTTGAAACAAGTTCCGAGGATTAATTTTTATAAAAACAATTTACAATTCATTCATAGTATTTAACTATGATATATGTTCAACTTCCACTAAAAGTGATTGTGTTTCCACCTTTTATATAAGATATGTATGATTTTATAACAGCAACTTAAATATTCTATAAACTTGATCATTCTGATTTTAAATGATTTTATCAATATTGAATGGTTTTTTAAAGTTAAGAACATTTCATATTTTCTTCAAAACATATATTCCTCATCACTATAATGGTCGTATTCACATTGAATAGTGGGTTTTCTATTGTCATCATACCTATTATATTTATTATATGTCAAAATTCTATCTTTCAAAATATCTTCCTTATCATTTTCAAAAACTCTATTTAAGGAAGTTCACCTTTTAATAACTCTCACATCATAATAATCCACTAACTTTTGAAGATGTTTATTCCAAAAACAATAACATCTTCCATTGGATTAGTACTCATTGAACATTCCTTCTTTATCTTGTTCATAAAACTTTCCAACATCCATATTTTTTAGCTTTATTAAAAAGGGAAAAAAAAGCCTTGAAATTTTTACCTAGAGGTTATTCTAATACAATATCTCATAGAGATTCATTTTAGAATCTAGTCATAGAGAACATATATATTCATATTTATGAATGTACATAATGATTATATAAAATATTAGAACGTTTTTATTTAGGAATATTTTTCCTTTTCATTTATAATAACCTTTTTTTTCCTTTCTATAACTCCATTTTTTTAGGGTTGTAGAGAGCATTATATTACTGTTTGATTATATGATTCATTATACAAAAATAAAAAGTGTTTCTTATATATTATATTCCATTATTAGTTCCCATATTCATTATATAAACACTCATTTCTCTCTAAAAATCCCTTCTAAACCTTCTAATAAAATCTATAACCTCTGATTTGTGTTTCCTAAACATTGTACTAGTCATCTGAGTGAAGTAATGAATTAATGTAATAAAATAAAAATATCCTTTTTTATTGATGTCCAATCATCACACAAAGAACACAATAATTAATCTTAGGAGGATTGATGGATTAGATTTCAATGTTCTTATGTCTTCCGCTAACCATCCTTCCATTTAATCAAGTTGTATAAATATCATTATCATTCCTCTACTATTTTGGAAACATTCTTATATAATCTACCATAGAAACATTTGTCATAATTTTCTAGCCAATATTCCAAATCCTTTTGGGATGCAACATTTTTCAACATCAGCACTTAATTATATTATGTAATAATGATCTCAAATCTAGAATAGAATGCTGCTGATTATTTGTTCCTTAGTAACAAATTTTCCATATTTGAATCTTTTGATTATACATGAATATTTTCTAAAGAGTACTCCCTTTCCATAATCACCAAGTTAACTAACATTCACTATGTTTTGTTTCATCCCATTAGAATATGAAACATTATTCAATGTTAGTTTCTTGGTTTCAATATTTTTTGTTCCATGTATACTAATTCTAACAGAACTATCATTATAAAATTTAACTTCACTAAATTCATCTTCTTCAAATTTTATCATGTTTTTAAATCACCTTTACTATATGAGGAACAACCACTATTAAAAAATATATCTTTATTCATTTGGAATTCTTTGGATTAGTCTCAACTATAAAATATATTTACTCTACATTATTCTTCCCTCATTCCTTTCCTTTTTTTGTGTAAGAAAAATGTCCTAATTTTTTATTCTTATATTTTTCACCAAAATGACCCACATGGTCACACATTAAAAAAAACTATCTCCAAAAATTCTTATTGGTTTTTGGATGATCTGGGAAACTCAGAAATAATATAGTTTTGACAAAATAATGTCCAATATACTTTTTTGGAGGAAAACATGTATTGATAGTTATTAATATCACTACATATATGAGCAGAGCTAAATTTTCCAACTATTTCATCTTTACCAATCCATTTGATTATATTTTTTACCCTGTTATATGTTTGGTTTCATGGTTACCATGTTGTTCTTGTTGGATTTTAAACACCGATGGATCTTTTTCTGGCATTATAATGAGAGTTGGTGGGATTCACTATGAAAATACTTGATTCAGGGTATTATCATTTAGTTACTCCTATGGTGAATGTAACTTACTTCAATTGTTGGCCAAATGTCTTCTCAATGGTGTCACTATTTTCTAATATATAATAATTTCTATTAGCCTCATGGAGTCTAATTATTCACTTATTGTAAACATTATGAACATATTTTATGCCTCATATTAGTTAGTATATTATGCTATTTGGAAATGCTAATGTCTTGTTCACAATGTAAAACTCCAACACAGTTAGTTTGAAGGTAAAAAAGTGGCAGATACACTAGATAATTTTAAAGATATATAATTTCCTCTAATAAATTATCTTTCTCTTGTTGTTTACCCAATGTTTGAAAAAATATTACTATCATGGATTATCTTGGAATTCATCATTTTAAGCCCCCTTGATTCCCACTTTCTTGTTGGTTTCCTCTAGGATTACAAAAAAATTAATTTTTAGTAAATAATTTTATACTGTGTTAAGAAATATATTATAACACAAATAGTGTACACTTAATCATGATCTTTGGATAAAAAATTATATTTCTAAATATTCAATTTCTTGAGATAAAATATTTCTATCTATATATGAAACTCCCAAGCATGGGAAATATTTTTTATAAAGGATATTTTTAAATTTTTTGTATATGGTAGATTTATCACATCCTTTCTCAACCCATGTTTTTTCAATACTGTTTCAAAAACTAGTATGGTGTAAATAATAAGGTTTAATTTTATGTTTAGTGGAACTAAATTCCATCAAATTTTTTTGAATGTGTTTTCTCAACATCTTTAGATAATTCAACCTTTACCTCAGAAGCCTTATTAAAATATTTTCCTATATTCTATTAGGTAAATTAAATATACAAAGATCTTGAATATGTTATACAAACCTCATCTTTCATACACAAATATTTTTACTAAGATTTTATCAAAACATGTTTTTCTAAAGAAATTGGAAATTCATGGGAATTTTCTTTAATTAGATATCTATAACTAGCCTTTAAACATAATTTTTCCACTTCAATGTTTTAAATTTCACGAAATTGTCATATATAATTGTGATAAGTCAGTTATTTAGAGTCTGATGAAACCAAGATATTTTTTGTGAATAGTAACATACCCTTATAAATAGTAATATAACCCTAATTAATAATAAATTTTATTATTATATTATATTCTTAAGTCTTTAAGATAATAACATCTTGGTTAATTTTTAATTGTGATATAGAAGTAGTTATAAAATTATAATTATTAATTTTTGAAATTAGTATCCTTTTATATAAAAATTAAATTAATAATATTTATAAAATTATTCTCGAAAAATGAGAATTCATTTTTGAATTCTACACTCTGAAAAATGGTTAGGGTGAATATTTGGTATTTTTATAAAATACATGAATTTTTGAGGAATAGTGAAATACGGTAAAATACCGTGTAATGAAATTATCAGTAAAATACAATATTTATGACATAATAAGTGATTTAAGGCCACATGGTTCAAACTCACATGAGATTATTACTATTTGAGGTCACCTGAACAAACACTATTCATAATATTGGGAAAACATAATATAATAATAATTAAAATAATGAAAAATAACCCCTCTCCTCCACTATAAATACCACCCTCACTCCCCTCTTCTTCTCAGACCCCTCAAGCCATGATAACTACCTAATTTATTCCCAATACTACTCTTAAGGATCTTCCCCATGTCCTAGATCTACTGGTCTCACCAAAATATCAAAACCAAATCCCTTAAGAAGGATCTCAAGGGGAAGTGATCAAGAGGTAAACATCCCCTTTTATTTTCATTCTTTTCATTCATTTTATGTTATCTTGTTCCTTTCCCTTTGGTTAATGTTGGGATATTTTATTCTATATCCCCCCTTACTCACAAAATTATGTATGAGTGATTTTATATCCCCTTTATCTCATCAAACTATTTTTCATAAATTTTATGTGAAGTCGTTAGGCTTCGGAATTTTCATAAGAGATTTCTCAAGTTTTCTTTTATTTCATGATTCCTTTATTTTATCCTTCTTTCATCACATACTATTATCCAAGAGGAATAAATTCTCCAAAATTTTGCATAATCTTGATGTTCTCATATACAGTGGAAATTCATCATCAATATTCTTCTCTTCCCCCAATGGTTCAAGGAATTGAAAACATTGTCTATAATTTGTCGAATTACCGACATCGTGGACGATGTGATTTCAATTTGCATTAATTCATTCAAGTATGGTAATGAAACCATTTGTATGGTTCAAATATGTTATAATATATGTATTATATCTCATCATTGGTACGGGAATTATTTTGTACACATGTTTTTAATTTATAAAACAAAATGAGGTTGATGTTATATAAGAACCACTAAAATGATCTAAATGAACATCATTAATGTTTTAACATATGAATCATCCTCAGGTAAGAATTCAAAATTAAAAATGGTATTTTTTATGGTATTAGAAATATATAAATACCATTCCATTAAAATTTGGTAGTTTCACTGCCAATAGACAAGAACATCAATCATGAACCAATCATGAAAATCATGTAAAGAACTCACCCAAAACAATTCATAGAATGCAATAATAATAATTAAACGGTGAAATAATCTAATAAAATTATCATATAAGTTATTATAAATAATTATAAGTTTCTTTAAGATGTTAATAACACCCTTTTAACCATTATACCAGATTTTTAAATGTGTTGGTTGTAATACAAGCCTAAGGAAAGGGAATTCTTTACCTGATTACCATTCTTTGGGTTAACCTTCAACTCTATTATTTATATAGAATTAAAAGTTTTTGTGTGATGGGTTTTTGTTATATTATGTTTAATTATGTTTAATTATGGTTTATATACATATTCCATCCACTATATTATGTCTCTCTTCCATTTTATGATATTTATAAGTGGATTTTCTTCTAAATCCTCTTTTAAAATTATATTTTACAAAATTCAAAAGCTATGTTTTTATGAAATTGATCATGTTGTTTGACTGTGTTTTGGTTATTTTTCATTTTTTATGATGAAGGGTGGGACCTATATCTCACTCCAATGCATTTGGTATGTGTTAGTTGGAGGTCAGCCGTATGGTTTCTCCATGTGAAACTACGATGGTTACACAAATTGTAAGGTTGATGTGAGGGTTACAAATTATAAGGTAGCCATGAGGGTGACAAGATTATGTAAGTAATGCCCCAAGAAACATTTATGGTCATATTTATGTTCTTATGTTTTGTGGGAATCTTGTGGAAATATCATGTTTTACAAATTAAGTATATATGGGTGACAAGTATGCCTTTTGAAAGTGATTTCATATGTTACAAGTATTCATGGAATAATGAGTTCTTCCATCCTTTTTTATACCTTACTGAGGTTTTGTTCTCATAACAATTTTTTAAATTATTTTCACATGTTATAAGGATGTCTAATACAAAGAATAAATCCAAGTTAAATTTTTGATGAATTGTCAAAGAAATCATGTTTTCAGCTTTCAAGTTTTATATTTTTGAAAAATATAGAAACAATTTTTATGGTATCCACTCTAGAAAAATGTGTAATCTTATGATTGTGTTTTGTCTCAATTATCTATAGATCTAAACATTAAAATTTCATCAATATGAAAGCAAGTGAATTATTTACTAAATTCAATATTATGTAATAAGGTCAGCTCTTTATAGTTGGTATTAGAGTATGGTTTAGATAACATTAGGGGTTAGGATGATGTTAAAAGAATACCATAAATGTTTTTAAGTCTATGATTAATTTGAAATGTTATAGAATTTAATGATTTCCATCATTATTTGTCTAAAATATTTTGATTCATAATGGTTGTCCCTAGAAGAAATAGGGTATCTGAGGAGGAGAGGCACCGAAAGAACGATGTCCTTCCGAATCTACAACCTGGAATGGTAGGGATTGGAACTGAGAAGTTTGTGATAGTATTGTCTCAGCTAAAGTAACCAATAAATGGAGGTTTCATCCATGAAATAGGACAACCAAAGGTACCATAATGTAACATGACAATAGTGGAACATTTTATGAGACCACACCCCCTACTTTCGATGGATCTTCTGACACGGTAGCTGCTGAATGATGGATTAAAGCCCCTGAAAAGATATTTGATGTAATGGGATGTTCAGATAATCAAATAGTTTGTCTTTCCATTTTGCATTTTGTTGGTGAAGTTGATCAGTGGTGGCCAATTTTAAATAATATCATGGATAGAGAGGATATTGTGGTCTTTGAGTGGGATGAATTTAAAATCCTTTTTCTTGAAAAATATTTTCCAATGGTGGTGTGAATTAGGATGGAGATGCAATTCGTTGAATTGAAATAGAAGGAGGAAGCTTCAGTGGCCCTTTACGAAGATAACTTCACTCGACTGTTGAGATGTGCTCCAAATCTTATTTGGATCATGATATAAAAATCAACCTCTTTTACTCAAGACTGATGCCAAGGTATCGAAGGGCATCACCTCCCGTCAGTTCAAAAGATATTTGAAACTTGTCAGATGTCCTGGGAGGGTAGAGATGGAGTTTTATGATGATCATGTGCATTTTGGAAACAAGGAGAATAAGAGGACCACATGGAAAGTGATGGGTAAGAATCAACAAAAGAAATTTGATGGTAATAAAATCCATTTTTCTGTTTGTGAAAATTGTGGCAGAAGAACCCTAGGAAATGACTACGAAAAATGGGATGTGTTTTAAATGTTATAAGTTTGGACATATGTCTAGAGATTGTAATGAAAATGGTCAAAAGATTAATCCTGATAAGAAAACTGTAAAGTGTTTTAAATGTGTTTAGGTGTGGCATTATGCAAATTCCAGCCTAAATAGAGATCAAAATGATGTAAAGAATATATACTATAAGTAGAAAGGTATAGTGAGATCTATTGTGGCTGCATCTGTAGATGTCAATCCATCTAATGAATTTGTATCAGGTACTTTGTTTGTTCACTTAGATTATGCTAAAACTTTGTTTCATAGATGGTCTACAAATTCATTCATCTTTGAGAAATATTTGGTTAAATTGGAAGTATCACCTCAATAAATAAGACCAGAACGTATTGTTAAAACACAAGGGGAAATATTATAGAAAAGGGGAATTATAAGAATCTTTCTTTTGTGGTCTGTGGGAAGACTTTTCATGTGAACCTTGTTGATTTTCCATTAGTAAAGTTTGATGTGATTCTAGGAAGGGATTGGATTTCTATTCATAATTCTAAGATTGACTGTAGAGATAAAGAAGTTTTTTTATAAATAGTTTCAGTTTATATATAAGAACGAACCCAAACAATTGATAACATATCAAGAAGCTGAGAATCTTTTGAATGATGGAAATGAATATTATCTTTCTCATATTGTTAAAAACAATGGAAGTATTCAGATTAATGATTTTAGAGGGGTGAATGAATAACATAATGTTTTTTCTGATAAGTTTCATGGTTTCATAACTTATCTAGTAGTCAAATTCACAACTCACATATTTTTGAATGCTAAGACAGTTTCCAAAACCCTATATCATATGGTTCAAATTGAATTTCATGAATTTAAAAATAAGTTGTAGGATTTGTTTGATAAAGTCTTCATTCATCCTAGCACATCACCATGGGGTGCTATTATTTTGTTTGTTAAAAAGAAATATGGTTCCATGAGACATTGCATTGATTTCAATGAATTAAATAACATGACTATTAAAAAAAAGTATCCTTTGACTCATATCAATGAATTGTTTAATCAGATATAGGGGGCTCAGTAATTTTAAAAGATTGACTTGAGATCCGGATACCATCTGCTAAAGGTGAAGGAGGTTGAAATCCTGAAAATATCCTTCGTACTAGATATGGGCATTATGAATTTTTTATATGTCGTTTAGATTAATTATGGCACCTTCTTTCATAATAAATATTATGAATAGAGTATTTCATGAGTTCTTGGATAAGTTTGTTGTTGTGTTTATTGATGAAATTATGGTTTTTTCTAAAAATAAAGTGGAGCATGAAAAAAATATAAGGGTTCTTTTACAAACATTAAAATAAATAAACTGTACGAAAAATTCATCAAGTGTGAATTTTGGTTGCAACAAATTTCTTTTCATGGGACATTGTAAATAAATATGGAATAATAGTGGATCCTACCAAAAAAAGTAGTTGTTGAATGACCAAGACCAAAAAATGTTACAAAGATTCGTAGTTTTCTTGGATAATCAAGTTATTACCGATGTTTTCTTATGAACTTTGCTCGGTTATCTTACCGGATAACTAGGTTAGAATAGATTGGGGTTAAATTTTTTTGGACAGAGGAATGCAGTTTTGTTTTCATGAACTGAAAAATAGATTGGTAAATGATCCAGTTTTGGCCTTGCCTTCCTAAAATAGTGATTTCATAATCTACAATGATGCTCCATTTAAGGGACTTGGTTTTGTTTTGTTATAGAATGATCAGGTAATTTATTATGATTCAATACAACTAAAACTTCTGGATTTAAATTTTCCCACACATGACATGGAAATGGAAGCTGTGGTTTTTTCTTTGAAAATTTATAGGCATCATTTATATGAAGTAAAATGTCAAATATATACTGACCATAAAATTTTGAACTATAGATTCACTCAAACGGAATTAAACAAGAGGAAGAGGAGGTGGCTAGACCTGATAAAAAATTATGATTACACAATCAATCACCATCTTGGAAAAGAAAAAAAAGTGGCAGATGCCTTGAGTCAAAACAAAATCATGCATCATTAACCATGATACATTTTGAACATGATCCTTTGATTAATGATTATATGGATTTAAAATTAGAAGTTGTTGGTGTAGAGAATACAACTTTTTTATCTCATGTTTCAGGGCATCCATCCTTATCAGACAGAATTTAGAAATTGTAGAAGGAAGACCATGATCTACAAAAAAAGGTAGAATTGGTTAAAATGAGTTAGTTTCAAGAATCTAACAATGATAAATATTGTGTTTTATGATTTGTAAAAAGGGTTTTTGTTCCTAGTGATCTTGAATTGAAGAATGATTTGTTGTGTGAACTCATAGTTCTCCATTTTAGTTCATTATGCTAGTACTAAGATGTAAAAAGACCTTCAAGGGTATTATTGTTGCGATGGAATGAAAAGAGATATTTCTGATTTTACTATGAAATTCTAAGTATGCCAACAGGTTAAAGCCCAGTGGCAATTACCAAAGGGGATTCATAATCCTTTTCCAGTGCAGGAGTCGAAATTGGAGAATGTATCCATGGACTCTATTGTGGGACTACCAAAGACATCTCGAGGTAATAATGTGATTTTGGTTATTTTTGATCGGCTCACAAAGTCTGTACATTTTCATTCTATTCGAGATACAATGTCTTTGGATCAGCTTTCTCGACTGTACCTCAAAGAGATTTTTAGGCAACATGGAGTTCCTCTTTCCATTGTATCTGACCGAGAACTCAGGATTCTTTCTAACTTTTGGAAGGTACATCAGAAGTTGTTGGGCACAGAAATAAATTTCAGTAGAGGTTTTCATCCTTAATCATATGGGAAATTAGAATGATCGATTTAGACTTTTGTGGATATGCTTCACGCTTGTTCAATGGACTATCAGGGATGTTGGGATCATCATCTTTCTTTAGTTGAGTTTTCCTATAGTAACCGTTTTCATTCCAGTATACTGATGGAACCTTTGGAGAATTATTATGGAAATCAGTGTTGGAATCCAGTGTTTTGGGATGAAGTTGGTGAAAGGAAGTTGATGGGGCCATAATTTGTAGAGGAAGTGTCTGAGAAAGTGAATATGATCCAGCAGCACATGTGGATAGCTCAGAGCAGGCAGAAACATTATGCTTATAACAGAAGGAAAGACTTCTCTTTCGAGGTAGGTGATTATTTTTTCCATAAAATATCTCCATTGAAAAGTGTGATGTGTTTCGGTAAGAATGGAAAGTTAAGTCTGCAGTTCCATGATCCTTTTAAATCCTTGAGAGTTTTTTAACAACTTCATGCTGAGTTTTATTGCCTCCGATTTTGTCTCAGGTGCACAATTTGTTTTCATGTTTCTATGTTGTTGATGTATGTTCTAGATTCATCACATTTCTTGATCCCAAAACCAATTTAGCTGGAAGATAAACATTCTTATGAATAGAAAAAAGTTTAGATTCTTGGTCTATGGGAATAGGTATTTCAGAATAATGTATTCCACTATGTAAAGGTTTTTTTTGGAGAAACCACATTGTTGAAAAAGAAACATTGGATTCTAAAAATGTTATGAGGGAAAAATACCCACACATTTTTAATAAGTAAATAAAATTTCAAGGATGATACTTATAGAAAGTGGGGATAATGTAACATCCCAAGTTTTTCTAAAAATAATTGGAAATGCATATAACTTTCTTTTAAGTAGATATTTATAAGTAACCTTTAAACATAAGTTTTCTACTTCTATGTTTTGAATTTCAAGAAACTATCATCTAAAATTGTGTTCTAAAAGATATTTGATGTATGATAAAACCGACTTGTTTTTTGTGAATAGTAACAAACCCTTATGAATAGTAATATGACCTTAATGAATAGTAAATTTTATTATAATTTTATTTTATTAAGCATTAAATATAATAACTTTTTGGTTAATTTTCCATTGTGATATAGAAGTAGTTATAGAATTAGAATTGTAAATTTTTTAATTAATAAAGCTTTTAATTAAAAATTAAATTAATAATATTTAGAAAATTATTTTCAAAAGATGGACTTCATTTTTTAATTCTACACATCAATGAATGGTTATGGTTAATTATTGGGATTCTTCTAAACTTCATGAATTTTGGATCAATAGTGAAATACGATAAAATACCGTATAATCAAATTATCAGTAAAATACACTATTTATGACATCATAAGTGATGTAAGGACACTTGGTTAGAACTCACATGCCATTATTATTATTTCATGTTACATGAACTTATACTGTTCATTATCTTGGGAAAAAATATTATAATAATGATTAAAATAATGAAAAATACCCCCTCGCCTCCACTATAAATACCACACTCACTCCCCTCTTCTTCCAACACCTCTCAAGCCTTGATCCATACCTAAGATATGCCCAATACTCCTCCCAAGGATATTCCACACGTCCTAGAGCTAATGGTCTCCCCAAAAGATCAAAACCAAATCCCTTATGTTGGATCTCAAGGAGAAGAGATCAAGATGTAAACATCCTCTTTTATTTTCATTCTTTTGCTTCATTTTATGTTATTATTTACCTTTACCTTTGGTTAATGTTTGAATATATCATTCCATATCCCCCCTTAATCTCTATATTATGTAATATTTTTGAGATATCCCATTTCTATCATCAAAATATTCTTATGATATTTTAAGAGACGTTGTTTGGCTGCCGAATTTTCCTAAAACATTTCTCAAGTTTTCTTTTATTTCAAGATTCCTTTCTTTTATCCTTCATTCCCCACCTCCTCTTATCCAATAATAATTAATTCTCCAGGATATTTTATATTCTATATTTTTACATGTTCAAGGTAAATTCATCAACAATATTGTTCTCTTCGCCCACATGTTCAAGGAATTAAAAACAGTGTTCGTAATGTGTCAAGTTACGGACATCGTGGTTGATGTGATTTCAATTTGATTTAATTCCTTCTAGTATGGCCATGAAACCATTTATATGATTAAAACAGGTTATAATATATGTATTATTTCTCATCATTTGTTATGGAATTCTTTTGTACACATGGTTTTAATTTATAAAACTTAATGAGGTCGTCATTATCTTAGAACCACTAAAATGATCTAAACGAATATCATTAAGGTGTTATCTTAAGAATAATCCTCATGTATGAATTAAAAATGATAAATGGTATTGATTATGGTATTGGAAATATATAAAAACCATTTTATTCAAATTCTGGAGTTTCACTTCAAATCGACAAGAACATCCCTCATGAACAAATCATGATAATATTGTAAAGAACTCACCCAAAACAGTGCAAAGAACAAAATATAAACAATTAAAGGGTTAAATGATCTAATAAAATGAACATCTAAGATATTGTAAATATTGATATTTTTATTTAAGATATTAATATCACCTTTTTAACTATTATACATGAGTTTTAGATGAGTTGGAAGTAAGGCAAGCCAGCGGTAAGGGAATTCTTTACTCGATTTTCATTATTTGGGCTAACCTTGTAGTTCGTTATTAATGTAGTATTAAAATTGTTTGTGTGAAGGGTTTTGTTTATATTATGTTTAATTATATGTAATTAAATTTTATATACATATTCCATCAACTATATTAAGTCTCTTTTCAATTTTATAATATTTATATGTGGATTTTATTTTAATATCCTCTTTTAAAATTATGTTTTACAAAATTCAAAAGCTATTATTTTATGAAACTATTCTTGATGGATGATTGTGTTCTGGTTCTTGTGAATTTTTTATAATGAAGGTTCAGACCTAAATCTCCATCCAATTCATTTTCTATGTGTAAGTTGGAGGTCAATCGTATTATTACTCCAAGTGTAACTGCGATGGTTACAGAAATTGTAAGGTAGGCGTTTGGGTTAGAAATTATAAGGTAGCCATGGGGGTTACAAGATTATGTAATTAATTCACCAAGATACCTTTATGGTTATATTTATGTTATTTTTTGGTAATCTAGTGGAAATATCATGTTTTAAAATGTCAGTATATATGGGAGACAAGTATGTCTTTTGAAAGTTATTTCATATATTGCAAGTATTCATGGACTAATGTATTCTTCCCTCCTTTTTATATCCTTTACTAAGAGATTGTGCTAATCCCTTGTATTTTAATAATTTACGAAGGATATAAAGATGTGTAACAAAAATAAGTAAGCCAAGTTAAATGTTTGAATAATTTTCAAAGAAATCATATTTTCATATTTGATGTTTTATATTTTGAAAAAAAATAGAAACTATTTTTATGGTATCCACTATGTAAAATTGTGTAATATTATGATTGTATTATGTCCCAATTATCTAAGGTTATAAACATGAAAATATACTAAATGTGAAAGGATGTAAATTCAGGACTAAATTATAGATTATGTAATAAGGTCGAGTCCCTATAAATATATTGCATCTTCATTCTCGATTTAGCAACATTCGTCTTGTAGTTTTTTATCTCCTCAGTATAATCATATTTCAATATATGGAAAACTATCCTTAATTCCTTATTCATTCCACATTCATTCATTAAAATTCTGATCAGTCACTTAATTTTTATTTTTTTATCAACATATGCCACATTTTCAGATCTTAGTGGATACTCTGTGTAGGTTTCCTCACTATCTTTTTCCTCACTGTTGGAAGAATCTTCATTATTTTCAAAATTATCAAATATTGTTCGGAACATTTTTTATTCTTAGTTTTATGATGAACTTTAATTAGTAGCTTTTAGTCAACATCATGACTCAATATAATTCTTATATTCATTAAAGTAAACTTTTTCTTATTTCAAGTGGACTTTTTATCTTCCTTGGATTTTTTATCAACTTCTTCCACTGGTTTTTCTTCCGAATCATCATCTTATTCTCCATATTTATCCTTAGGAAAATTTCTAAATTTTTTTTACAATAACTCTAAACTTGAAATAATATGTTTTATTTTTTCCTTTAAATATTCCTCTACATTTATTTAATTTTTTATATAAGTTACATCATTCTATCAATTTGTTAAACATAAACATTCTTATATTCTAAAACACTGTGGTACACTATCTTATGATCAGATTCATAAATTTTCAACTCCTTCATAGCCTCAAAGGCCATATCTACTTTAATCTAATTTTAAATGTGGGTTTTTTCCACGGTCTCAAAAGTAATAAGAATTTTATGTAATTCATAAATAAATAAATCCTTTTTTTAAGAATAAATTTTATAGTCAATCCTTTGAGGAAATTTTCTCATGAGTTTCTTAAAAATGGAGGAATATTATATGACATTTATAAATCCTATAATGTTTATACCCACATAAATAACTCTATAAAAGTATTCATCAATATTTTCATCATCTATAATTATGATATCTTCAAAAAATATAGACTGTATTTGTAATTTTCATTACTCCATATTGATGTTTCCCTCAATGATAATTTCATGTTTGTACCATATTTTCCTAGTTTTCTTGAGAACTATTACGTTTATAAAAAACATATGATAATGAAATTATATTGGAATTTATCACTTTCCCATAAAACTTTATTTTTTTATTGTTAGTGTATATCATAGGGAAATATCTCCCAATGTGTATAAAACCAACTTAAGTTTCATCAATTTCCATCAGTCCAAGAGACATAAGGTAGGGAATCATTTTATTTTAACAACCATGATATTATTTTTACTCAATGGTAAGAATGCCTCTCTTTGTCATAGAGTTGATATTTTCTATTAAATGGGTATGATAGGGGATGATTCCCTTTCATACCATGGGATGTTATTTCGGATCATTATAAACCCATGGAAGGGGTGAATTGATGGTGATATTTTCCAAATTAACATATTATAAAATTAACCCCTTAAAACAATTATAATTTTAATTATTATAAACTTTATGAAAACCATCACATGAAATAAATTATTAGAAATTAATGAACAGAACATAATATATAAAATCCTCTCACCAATTTTGGGTGTCTACATCATTTCCTTGGAGTCTCCCATCAATCTATGAAAATACACTATGATAAAAAGTTAACAAAATTTAGCTAACTCCTGTTTAGATCCTACTATATCTTGTTATGAAAATCATAATAACTCCCCTCAATCACAATGTATTTTTATGTTTCTAGAAAAACAAAAATGAGACAATTTGTATAATTTCCCAAAAAAATTTCACCCAAAAATTGTCTGTCTAATTTTATATGTCTAATGAGAGGCCATCCTATGTACTTTGCCTTTGTCTGGTGAAATTCTACCCATTGTGCCTTATATATTTTTGCCTCTGATCATTACTCTATGTAATAAAAAAGAAACTACACCTCATATTCCATCTAATACATATGTATGGTATTTCTAACCAATGTCAATTTTTAATTTCCCAGAACATAATCTTGATTTGATGACTTTGACTAGAAATTATGTCTAATATATTTTCGTCAACCAAAATTTTATCAGGTGTAGAGACTCATTATTTCCCAAAATATTCTTCATTTAATATCTCTCATATGGGTGAAAATGTTTAGATATTACTCTTCTTATAACCTATTTTATAGGTGTTCTTGAAGTAGAAAATATGAGAGCTTAAAACTCATTTTTATGCTCCATGAAATGTCAAATTTCAAAACTCATGCTCATTTTAAATACACAATGGTCCTTAAAAATATTATAGAATATTATTTAATATTCCTAAAAACTTTTTTTATTTTTAATTCCTTAACATCAGTGTGAAAAAACTCTTTTAAATTTCTTTGACATTGTTATATAAAAACCATTGATATAATAACATAATATGATCAATATTAATGGATTTACAAAGATTATATAAAGACCTTAAGTTATTAATCTTGAAAATGTTTTTCATGTGCCTTAACAATGAAAATATATGTTTGGTATCTTCGTACATATCTATCAGATGTATTTGTCCTACTCTTTAACAAATTGTCTCTTATGTTCAACTCTTTCTTATCTGGCCATCATTGGCCGATTGACTTAGTATGATGAACCCAAAATTTTGATATAATGTGTTCTTGTCATGAATCCTCTAAACGGTCCACTTATAATCCATTCATCTTATATTATTTGGCAGATGAATCAATATGGATTTGTCTAGGGTATCTCAAATTTGTACAAACTCCTTGTAAGATCGGGATCGTAAAAATTCTCCAGTAAAACTTATCAAAACATCCATCTGATGAAATTGTGAATGATTTCTTGATGTCTATCCATATGATAGAATATTGAATGATGAAAATGAATTGATGAATAATTTTTTTTATTCACTTGATCTAAGACATTCAAATAATATAAAAAACCTTTTACGCCTTCTCTTTGTGGTCACATTAGCATAATTCTCTTACTATAATATCACTTATGACTGTTTGATAAATTATTTCAACTTATAAATCATTTTTCACACAAAATCATATCCATTGATTTATTGACTAGAACATTGATCTCCCACATTTTTTATGGTTATAACATCTATATCTTGTCTGGTACTATAAATTAATCTTTGTACTTCTTCTCGAACATCAATCTTCTTACACCATTGTGCTTCTTCCAACTTTTGGCTTCATACACTTTTTACAAGTGTGTATAAACAAAGTGATGGTTACTTTTTTCATAAATCTTTCTGGTAATATAAGTTTCACCATCCTTGAATATCTATTTAATCTCTGGTTTATTGCATCATCTCTCATCAATCTAGTAATATGGACTTCATATAGTTTGTCTCTTTCAAATCACGCCTTTTTTGTTATCTATTTCCAGTAGTCATGATCATTTAACATTAGTTTTTATATTTCATTTAATCTTTGACATGATTATTGGATAATCATAATCTTCATAATGTTAGGATCTTATAGTAGGTCATATCATCTACTAACTATACGAAATTCTCTTAACATAGTTAAATAGAATTTATGAATCTCTTTATGAACATCAAAAGAAAATTATCATATCATACTAGAGGAAACATTTATTAATAAACTCATTTATCATGCTTCAAAAAAAATCATAAAAACAATATAGAAAACAAATACACAACTTGTTACAAGAATATCCTAAAGGTTATTTAGACCACATTTAAAAATTTAAATAGCTAGAACAATCTCATTAATTTTATAAGTTTTAAGAATAACTAGAATTTTTTTTAACATTAATTAAATATATAAAAATTCATTTTTAATTGATGAAAAACATTATTCCAAATAATCCAAAAGGGGTTTACATAGATGTATAAAAATATCAATAGTAGAATATCCTCATGTCTCCACTACCAAATGTACTTACAGTTTGGCCCTTCAACAATAGATTATTCCATTATAAATCTTCTATTATATAACATTATAATATTGTACATCCTTGGACTCTCACTACCTCTCTAATTTAGGAATATATGCGGAGAAACATATTTATAAATAATCATTTACATAATATTTCCATTTTAGATCATTCCATCAATATTGATTGCATATTATCCCAATATGAGAACTAATCTCAATATATTGTATTCTAGATTGTTGGGGGAAAATTTCTCTACCATGTACCTAATAAATTTGATATAAATTTAACATTTAAGATAATGATATATGTTAATTAATATAGTATATTGGTTTTAGTAAAATAGACTATTCAATTCACTCCCTTTTAATGTGTTTATTGACAACCTTAATGATCTCATATAGAAAAGATATGTTATAAAGGTGTATGCCTCCAATTACTATTCAAGATAAATTTAGAATCAACTCATTTGGATTGTTATAAACCACGGTATCCCTTATTTAATGAATGTATTTCAATTTTCTTTTCTCAAAAACTTTTGTAATTTTATGATTTATTTTGGGCTCATAAGGTTTGAATTCGTACTAGGTATAGTTGAATCAACATAATCATAATAAAAATAGAATCATAAAAAGGTATTTTGTTAATTTGGATAAATTTACGAAATTTTATGGTAGAAATAAAAAAAATGATAAAAAATTTAAATATTAATATTTAATACATTTTCAAAATAATTTCCAAAATTCACGTAAATATAAAAATGAAATAATTGCATTTATAATTTCAAAATGATGTATATTTAATCATTGAATTTTAAGTAAAAAGTAATGAAAATATTTTCTATATAGTTTCTCTCCTACATATATATATATGAGAATATAATTTCAAACATCATTTACCTCACTTAAAATAAAATAAATCAGAATGAAACCATTGATAATGTTTTTTAAAACATGTGAAATAATCTTTATTAGAAGATAACTGACAATAATAAAAATAGCAACATTATGATACTCGAATTGTTAACGTAAACGTTAGTAATATGTACATTCTGAATTATTAACACCTATAGTAGACTCTATAATTTAAATTAGCTTAATATATGTTAATTGAACTTAATAAAGAATGTGGGAACTTATCTAGAAATATTATTATGTCAAAAAACAACATATGTGAGTGACATAGCCATTAAATAATAGTTTGAGAAACCTGAGAGATAACATTACACCCATTTTTTTATAACATCACTATTTAAATTTTTCCTAGGTTATACCTAATCTCTTGAGATGGTTTAGTTCCATATTTATCTATAATCATCTAACAGTTTTTTTGTACAGAATATGCTTTTAAAAAATCTAATAACTGCTAGTTGGAAAATGCAATGGGGATATATATGGAATTTTGAACAAGGATAATGAATGTATAAATCATATATATATATATTATAGGATATATGAAAATGATCTATAGAACTGTGACCTTAAGGGATATGAATTAGTAAATTTTTCACTTGAGAAAAAAATGATTCCACTATGTTTTAATCTTTTTATAGTTAGTGAACTGGGACATTGAATTTTGAAGAAGTCATATCTCTATAAACATTTGGAAACGTTCTTTCTCAAGAGTTATAGCATGATAAGTCCATATTTTTCAAAATGATATTTTTTATATTTTATAATTTTTCCTCATTTTATCTAATAATTCAAAATAAAAGGTCTTATATTTTTATCTTTACTAGTCATTGAGTCTGTTGAAAAAAAGATTTATATTTTGGATTTTTTATTTATTTTATCATCCTATAATTGAATTTCACAAAAATTAATTTAATTTATATATCCCATAATTTATTCGAAAATACAAGGTTTATGAAATTAATAAAGTAATAGAGAACCCAAGAAACGTAAGGTTCAATTGGATATTGAAAGATAGGCATTCCAAGTATAATCAAAACACCCTACAAATCTTAATGGTCATTTGGTTAATGAAAATAAGTCATTCCTTATGGAACCCTGTAAAAATTTTGGTTATGTCATTAGTGTAGAAATTAATTTTCCTAAAATGTAGGATTCAATTGAATGTTCTTCAGGGCCATCAGCTTAAAAATGTCTTGTCCGTCTAGTTTTTGAAGGGATGAAAATTCTCTGGTAAAACAATCATTTTCATTATTCATAAATCTTAATTTTGGGTGTTATGGAGGTACAAATTGTTTATTTTTTGGGTGTATGTGTAAATTTGGGGAAACATAGTAATAATAAGTGTTATAACTTCCAATTCATAAAATTCATATACATTTCAAAATAGATTCTTTACTGTGGGCATAAGAACCCAAAGATTCTCAACTAAAGAGACCATCACCATACACTTGTGCAATAACCACAAAATTTATATATGAAATTCTTCCTATGAATAAACATGTGTTATATTATTTAAATTATTATAGTATAAAACTCATTCAACACATAATAAAAACCATCAATACTTTATTATGTAAATTTTGAACATTACATTAAGAGGAGAAATATAACTAACAAATTTTATAGTATTATAGTGGGAAAATAAACATAGAATCATAATTAACTAGTGTATATAAATTTGAATAATCATGGTCTCATAGAATATTCACAATCATGAATAATAATATAAAAAAGAAACAAAATATTAGGGATGAAGTCACCATTTTTGAAAATAATGAATATAAACTTGGGGTAATTTTAGTGGATGATGAATAAAAAAAGGTAGAATTTATACGATATAGAAAAACAATATGACCATTGTAAATATGATAATTTTAATTGTAACCCTTCTATTAGAATGATAACCACACCATTAAAAATAATATCATGATGTTTAAGAATAGTAACCCTACTATTAAAATAGTAAATAGAATGATGCAATTCTTAAAAAATAGTTGGATATGATATTAAATAAAAATATATGGGATTTATATCATTTTAAAACGAAAATAAATGTGTAAAATAAGATAAAATAAACATTTGATAGTGAATATCTATAATAGTATTTTTTGAAAACAAATATGTTCAATTTTCAATATAATAAACCTATATGATAAATTTGAAAGATTTTAAAATAGTGGTTTATTTTTAATAAGTGATTTTAAATAAATATATTTAATTTTATGTGAATAATAATATACATTTTTTATATAATAATATACTTTTATAATGTTTTATGTTTCTCATATTATAAAATTGACATTTTTTAATAAATAAATAATTACTATAAAGATTAAATTTCATATATTTTGGAAATTCTTTCATTAAAATTAATGTCATTTTTGGAATCATCATGTCTAAAATATAATATGGGGGATTTATTTTAATTTTTCTAAAAAAAATAAACTTTTAGGTGAATAATAAATATATAAAAAATATATTTTACACTATATGTCAAATACATGATTTCATACACATAGATTGATATAAGATTCCATTTATTTGGACTCACACTCACATATTACTTTTTACAGTCCTAGTAATATTTATAATTAATTGTTCTGAGAAAAATAATAATATAATGAATATTATATTTTAAAACCTCTCTTCTCCCCATATAAATACCACCCCACATCCACTCACTCAATATGCTTCTTATCTTATGATGATTATACCAAAATCCCTCCCCAACTACCTTCCCACATACTTGGAGTTATGGTCACAATAAAAAACAATTCATAATATCCATAAGTTATAGTCTAATAGAGGATATGGAGAGGACGGGGTAATATTCATAACTTATTTCTTTTAATATTTTATTTGTCTACCTAATATAAATGTATCCCATCCAATATGAAATAATTTCATTAATATCATAAATATAATAAAATCTTATTATGAAAATGGAATATCCATTGTCTTACCCCATCTAATTTTATATTAAATTGAAATTGGTAGTCATGTTACGGTATGTTCACTGCCTCCATGAACAACATATTTAAATTTTTATCACTCTATTATAATTTCATGGATAAATCTGATAATAAGAATTATATTCTTTTCCTTTTAATATTTTGGAATTGGAAAATAGACATGTGGATTAAATTAAATCAAATAAGTTCACTATGGTCAGAAATGTCACCAAATTAATTGATCATTAAACAATAACATTTGAAATCAATCAACCGTACCTAAAATTAAGCACTTTTCAATATTTGGAACTATTTAAACTCATAATTTGGGTATTGAAAGAATTTAAGTGTTCCACCAGATCTATATTTGTGGGTTCGAGGTCATCTTACTTGGTATTAGAGAAAGTTATACTTATTTTTGTGGATTATATAAGAAATATTAATAGTAAATAGACCATTATTAACATATATTGAGACCTATAAGGTCGAAATTTATCATATACATGTTATTTACCAGTTACCCTTTCAATTTTCATAGTTTTCCTTTCATATGATTATTAAATTAAGAATTTTTATCTATTGGTTTCTTTACTTAATAAAATGCCTATAAATAGTTTGAATCATTCCAAATATTGATGGGATGGAAAATATTATTATTACACAAATGAAATGCCTTATGTGATGGGCATGGGAGTTGAGAACCTTATTTGGGTACATTCACAACAAAATTAAGTTGTGGATAATAACCTGAATCCTATGGAACACCCTCATTCTACCAAGAGAGATAAGGTTGTTTTTTATTTGTTAATTGGGAAAAATCCTCTAATATTTAGTGTATATTATCATCCATTAATCATGGAAGAATGAATTAATCTCATTGAGAAGTATTATCATCCCTGTAAAACTCTGAGATAGATAAATTCATATTGGTCATCTATCACAAAGAAAAAGAATTAGAAATATCTTGAAAACTAACCAAGGATAAATATCCTCTTCGAATAAGTTGAATAAAAATACTGTGAGTGATTTATGAAACAATTTCTCAACAAATACTTCCCTTTAATGCTACGTCACAATATAGAGATAGAGTTCCTTAGACATAAGAAATAGGGGGATGAATAAATCAATTATTATGAGAAAAAATAAGTATTTCATGGTACAACTTAATATATTTCATTGACCCCAAATGTATGTTTGGTCACTTATTTTTTGACTATGAACTTTTTTTTAAAACATTGTCAATACAAGACTTTGACTACAATGATGATATTTTCTCATGTTATGTTAAAGTTTTGGTAGAGAATGTATGATCTATATTCTACCATGGGTATCAGTACATATTTTAAATAATTATTTTATCATGATATCATTTATTGAATGTGATTGAGGAATATATTCCCAAAAATTCCTTCTATAAATATTATAGAAACCATGAGTTCATAGTTATGTATTTTAGACTCATAAATGCTCTAGTAATTTTCAATAACCTAATGAATAGAGTCATGAAATATTATATCTAAATATATTTGGGGATATTTATAAATGATATTAAGATGATATTAAAAATAAAGTCATAAAATGAAGGTCATATGAATATTATTTTGAAAATTATGATAAATGATAAATTTTATGAAAATATTTATTAATTTGAGTTTTGGATGAAGACAGTAACATTCCATGGACATATAATCACATGGAAGGGGATATAAATGGATCCTTAAATGATTTAAGTGATTGAGTAATGGCATAAAACAACATATTTATCATGATTTATAGTTCACTATTTTTAAATAGTATTCGTTGGTTATTTTTGAAATCAATTGACTAGGATAAATCAGAAGGAAGTGAAGCTTTCAAGACTAATGAATTTTAAGAGGGAATAAATGAACTGAAAAATATGATAATAATTGAACCTATACTCAAAATAACCACAAATGGGAATGTTTTTTCAGACATTAACGATTCCTCAAACAATTGTTTGGGTTGTGTTATAACAAAAAATGAGAATGGGGAAGCATATACATTAAGACAGTTGAAGGTTCATGAGATGAATTATTTGACACATGATCGGGAATTGGTTGTTGTAATATACACATTATTTATTTGGAGGAATTATATCAATATAGATAAGTTTGAAAAATATATAGATCATGAGATCCTTATGTATATTTACAGGCATATGTATGTCAAAATTCACCAATATATGTGGTAAGAGCTAATCAATGAAAATGGATTCAAAATCCATTACCATAATAGTATGGTGAATTAAGTGGATGGTGATCAAAGTAGAAATGATCCTATAATCTTATCTGTGATGAGGATTTATAGGTATCATTTAAGACCACAATATTTTATATATATTTCCTTTTAAATACACATAAAATATTTAATATATTTCTCTTAATGCAACACCTAGTCTAAATGTACCAGTCACATTCTATATCATTATAACCCAGGCATTCGATTGAATGGTATAAATAAGATTAGAAACATTGTTAAATATATATAGAAATATTTTCCTAAATTTAATGGTATTGAATAATTCCTAAGAAATAATCTTTATTTTTTAAAATCATTTAATGATTAAAGGATATTTTTATTAATGAATAGTAATTTTCTACCAATTATGTACTATTAATTAAATAAAATTTATTGATCACTATTAAAAAAGGTTATAATTAAATTTTTTTTAAATTTATGAATTTACAGACATAAATTAGTTATCTAATTGATAAGAATGATGATAAAATCATTAAATGGTAAAAAGAGTAATTTTTTGCAAAACTATTTTTATGTGTGGAATGTTTTATTATCCTAATAAATTAAATTAATAACTATTGATTAATGGGTATTATAATATTAATTTTATACAAATTCAATAAAATATTTTAACTTTAATTTTTTAGTTTTTACCATGTGACGAATGAATTTAAATTCAATTTTATAATAATAAATGTATTTTTTGTAAAAATGGTTTTCATCGTGTTTTTCTCAATTTTTTTGAAATGATTATATAAGATTGGTAAGAATCGAACTTGATAAAATGGTTTCCATTTCAATAGCTATAATTAAAAAATTTAATAATGCCACAATATTTCTTGTTTCAAAATTAATTGGAAACATAGTATACCAATATATTATAGTGGTTAATGATTAAATGGGTTTATTGGGGGTAAACATAGAGATAAGGGTAGGATATCCAAAATAAACATGTCAAATTATTTTTTATGTGTATATTTAGACCATTTCATATCTTGAATATTAACAATTATTTCTTTTTTTTTAAAATAATTTTGAAATAAAATATATTTTTTTTAAATATTTTATGTTATTCCATGTGTTTCATCTCTCTCTATTATAAAAGGGACCCTTCTCTCATCTATTATTCATACATTTTGATCCCTGTAGTTCATCCAAGACCTAAGCTAAAACCTTTCCAGAATCATTCCATTCATTTTATATCCCTTTCGCCCCACCAAAGTCTAGTATTTCAAGGCATAAGGTTTATGTTAAAGGAGGTCTCTTAAAGAAGAGGTATAAATCATAATCGAGATCTTTCTCTTTTATTTATTCATTAAAGTTGTCTAAACCTAATGTATCCCTCATAAATTGGTGGATTTATTATCCAAAGTAAACCAAGATGTTTTTATTACAATTTTACAACAATTTTAATCTTTATTTTCCATGAAATTGAAAATTAATTTATCACTCATGTGTAAGACTTGATTGACACATCAACATATTGATATAAATAATTTTCCATCACAACCTCACATAGATTTTTTAAAATATTAAATTTATAAAATATAAACTATAATATTATGTAATAATAATACCATAATTACAATGTATTATTTATCTTTCTATTCTTCTTTTCTTTAGAAAATAAAAACAGCTTTCAGTCATACTTATGAACTACCATGTCCATGATCTATGAAATTTATTTTTCTATCACTACACATCATTGAACGTTATTAATATATATATATATGTATATACATATTATATTTTTATCCTGATTGACATTATATAGAGGTTGGAACCATGATCAAATTATAAGGACTAGAACCTTCGAATAGAAACATTCATGAAAAATGAATTAATTATCACCTAGAAATGATGTTTTTAATAACGAATGATTAATAAATTGGTATGGAAATATTATAAGTGAGACATATATTATATTATTGGTATTAATATGGACCTATTATATTGTTATATAAATTAAAATATATTATTTTTGATTTTGGAGTGCTTATAAATCCTGATGGACTAGAGATAAGGGTTTTACGATACAATCACAATTTTATGGGGATTGCTTAAGCTTAAATTTTTTATAATGAATTTATTGTATCTATCACTATAAAATAAAATTTCAGTACCAAAAATATTTTTATTTCAAGGGAATAAATTTTTATCTTTATTTTTCCAATCTTCTAGTACCTATGTGGCTGAAAGAATGTTTTTATGGAAAATTGACCCTGGTTTTCTCTCCGGTCAAGAATCATTATATTCTATGAAATGTTTTTATTTAAAATGTTTTTAAGAATGTTTCTAATACAATACAAAAATTTAATAAAGAACTATTTTCGATTTTCTATATAAAATGTCCAAAATAATCTCCATTTTATTTTCGGAATGAGGTTCTTTTTACCAATGGTCTGAGTGGAATATTTATTTTAACAATTATAGCATGAATTCCACTTACCACCATAATTATATATATATAATTTTATCATTAAATTAAATTTTTCTATAGTTCATTTAAATTAAATTATTGCCATAATATTTTGTAAACTTTTAAATTTTAATTAAGTTATTTCAAATTGAAAACGTTATTTTACTCATGAAACATTCCACAAATAATTTAAAGGAATGTTTAATCTATGATAAAATCTTTTGATGTTAATTATAATTCACTAAATATATAATTCTATGAAAAAATATTTATTCATTCACTTAATGTTTTATGGTTATCCTGAAAAAATATAGAAAAAACTCATTTTATATTCCAAGGATTATGTTATGATTGATTGATAAATTTTTTCATGGGCTTGGGCAATGAGTATGAATTGATTATGATTATGTACCAGGGGGTCCATTATATTCCTCTAATTAATTTGGTAAGGATAAATGTTTTATGATTTGAGAGGGAACACATGAGGTTATACCAAGCCCATAAGAGGGTACACATGTAGTTATCCCATGCCTAACAATAATATGTGGTAGGTTATCAGTTTCCCGAAGCAGGTACACAGTTAGTAAGCCCAAAACTAACATGTGATGAATGTATTGGTGGGTATTCATGGAATATTATATATTTTATTTTTTTTATTCCAAAACATAATACACTATTTTATAAAGTGATTTTATTTTAGTTTTATACTCTGATGGATCATTCACTTTGATTCTATTATGATTAATGTTTTATGAACTGTAAGGAATTATTACATGATTCATTATTATGATATATGCATTGGTGGGAATGGTTTTCAAATATTATAAACAATTTCTCAAACCCTTATGATCATTTAATTCATAACTGATCATTAATATTTGCCTCTAAAACCCTTATTGAGTATCTATGATCACCTGTCACGAACCAACCTGGGTCGACCCTGAACCGATCACCCAAGCCGGTCGGTGACATGACCCAATAGGTTTTCCTGATCCTCCTGGGCTGGCGACAAGTGCCAGGGCATCAATAAAGGATAATTGGGAATGAATTAGCCCAGTGAAAATAAATAACATAGAAGAAATAGAAGTAGAATAACAAAAAGGAAATATATGACACTGAAAAGAATGAATGTTCAGTGACAACCAACTTACTAGACCACGACCAAAACTCCTCGTGACATCGAGTGTCTCTCACCAGTCCACAACCAACTCTCACCTAACACAATCAATCTCGATTCAAACCTACAATAGAAAATAAAAATAGGAAAACATTATAGGCATGAGCATTAAAATTCAGTAGGAATTCCCAATAAACTATTCCCAATGAACTACCTTTAAATAAATAAATTTACTATTTCCAGGTTTGAACTAAAGTATATAAAATATTAGTTTCCATACACACTTTCATTTCTAAAACACGAAACAGTCTGTTTCTATTTTTAATTTAAAATCATGTTTAATGTTTGAAATGAACAGGGTCATTGCATTTAAAATGTTTTTGAAAACAATTTATAAATCCAAATATTAGTTATTAGTAAAAAGGTAAAACCACCCAACAGGTAACACACAGTAAGGGAAATGGATGAAGTGGCACACATGGGTCAGCTAACGAACTGGACCTCTCAATCATATACCACATACAAATAAACACTAAACAAAACATGGGTTGAACCTAATAGCTCGCAAACAATCTAGAACGTACTATACATGGGACTCTTCCTGAAGGCATTCCCTACTCAACGATGTCATAATGCCTTAACTCCCAGTGTTCCCAACATGTCCTAACCGAGGGGCCCAATCCCATAGCCGAGAAAAGTTCATACTAAGGGCCACTAGCCAGTGCGTAATCTAAACTAGTGAAGCAATCATTCTCAGAAAATTGACTCACTATGCCAGGTTCCCGTGTCAATATGAATTAAAAAAGGAATGGGGTGAGTCAACAATCTAAATCAAGTAACCAACCATGATGCAAAAATATTACACGCAACTCACACAATTGAGGTATAAAATAAGACTACCCCTGAGTCACCCTAAAGAGAGTTTTAGAAAATTTTATTTTCTTAAATGTTCCAAACTGGCCTTAACCAACCACTAAACACTAACCTATTTTCAAAAGAACCAACACACGCCCACTCATTTCCAAAGAATCAAATGAACGCCACTTTCAATCTCAAAATAATGTGAATCCTCATTTAAAAAATCTATATAAGAAATATGAACACATTTTCAACCCAATATATTCATTAAAAGAATCAAAATTTAATTATAAAGGCCAACCATTCATTTTATCAACACTAATGATGCACGTTTAAAAGAAAACACATTCAAGTAATTCAAAAAAAGAGAACCGCTATCCTTCACAATGAACATTTTTTTTTTAATTAATTAATTTATATTTTTTATCATTAATCTAAAATTTAATGAAATGACAAGAAATTAATAAATTATAAATATAAAGGCAAGTTATTTTGGGACCTAACTCGATTCAGAGCTCAAATATGACAACGCGGCATGCCTCAGAAAGGCGCATAAGCACGCACAAGTCGTTGACCATAGAGTTACGGAATTACCACACCAATGGGCTGTGACAAAAGTAAAACAACCTAAAAACCCATAACCACTGACTTAAAACAACCAAAACAAAAAAATGGTGCAAAAAAACCACCTTGACATGTTTTCAAAACATACTACACACTATCCACGCTATTAAATAAACAACATAAAAAACAACAGTGTTTACAAAAAACACACAATGCAAATCTGACCACACTGTTAGTTTTGGAAGAGGTATGGAGTGTGGAGGAATTCAATTTCCACCCATTTCCATTTCCTATGGGGGTATTTGATGATGATGGTCACGGGACGGAAGAGCACCAGGCCTATCTCCAAGCCTTTCGTGGTGGAGTCCTGGTGGTGAGGGTGTATTTTTTGCCCCTCTGTGAGACATATATACCACACCGGTTTGCAAGAAAATTCTAGTGTATGTAGTGACTGACCACACATGTATATATATAGGTGATCTATGAAGAACACCCATGCGTGATGAGGTAGATGTGGATCATGTTCATGCAAGAAGATGGGAAAATGTGGAATTATTTGCCTCCACCAACCGCTGCCCTCAGGCTGATAAAGGAATATGGAAAGAGTTGTGAGGCGGCTTATTCAGGAGATATGCTGAAGCAACCAACCATTAGGGTCGATGATGGTGAGATTTCCCATCCTTGAGGTCAGGGGTAGAAGGCAGTAAGGGCATCCCACAGTGGAGGGGCTGTCATGGCGGCGAGGCCCGCACTGGTTGAGGGTGAGGCAGAATCCATAGATAATGTAGTGGTAGTAGTCCTATCAGTTCCTGATGAACATATCCATATAGAGGGGAGGCCGTTGATGGGATTCTTCATGATACCTACCCAGGAACTGAGGATGCGGCTATTCCATATCGACACGTCGGAGGTTGATGTCTTCCCGGGGGCCTGGGCCGTCTAGAAATTCAACTGGAAATTCCTCTGCCCCGCCGAGTTGTGGAAGTATCTAAAACTTCTCGGGATGGATTTATTGGGGATAGGCTCTATCTGGGACGGATTTGCGGTGCCCCAGGTAGAGGCAAAGATGTAACTGGTAGAGCTGGAGGACATTGTGCATTCTCGAGGTGCCCCTTTTCCAATGATAGATCGATTCATAGTGTTGTTCGATCGCACTACTCCATCTTAGTTTTCAACTACTGATTTGATGGAATGCTTACCATTTCCAGAAGAATCAGAAGAGACCTCCATGGGAGACGAGGCTGATAGAGGGAGCCCATTGGAGGAGGGTGAAGTTGGAGGTCAAGACTCGGATCGCGAAGAGTTCACAGAGGCCCTTGAGGTAAAAATCTGAAACCCGCTTCTTCGAGACTTGCATTGATGTCATTCTAGACTCCTTGTTAACATATGAACTATGCATTAGGGTCTCATACAAAGAACTTGTTCTTGTACCTCAGTGGATGAGGATGCGGGATCTTCAGGATCCATGAATTCTGCCACATCTATTGCTTCATCCAGCGGGGATAGGACACCTGAGGTGACCCCTACGGAGCTTGAAGACCATCTGACCATTTACTAGGGACCACGGTTCGGGGTCCTGACAACATCAACCCAAAAGAAAGAAAAAGGATTAGATCTTTGTATGTCCCCTCTACCAATTTCATGACTTTTATCTTCTAACTATGTTTACTGATGTCCATGACCCATTCTAGCGCATACAGTTCTTCATATGGAGTGGGTCACCTTGGTGAGGTTGTTTGGGGCTTCTAGCAGCATCTTTCCCAGAGGAATGATGTTGGTCATGGAGGCGGAGGTCCAAACTGACCTAGTGGTGGTGCTCCCAATCACGGGTGGGACCGTCCGCGGGGCTGAACCCAAGATCATCGATGTTGGATACGATGATGAGGATCGATTACAGAACCTAGATCCTTGCACGCCTGATCAAACACCAGATGTGGACCCTGCTGAAGAGTTCCTGGGGGATTTCCCTATATATGAGTCAGCCAATCATGCTGACTGGGACGAGATGGCCTCTGATGAAGAGGATAGCAAGATATTTTTTCACCGGTCATGGAAGCTGATCATGCGCTTCATCAATGACACACCCCCAAGCACTATGGTTGGATGAAATGGATAGACTTCACTCACAATTGTGCGAACTATGTGGTGGGGGAGTGGATTCCCAAAATCCATACATGCTCATCCAAGATCTTATGGAGGAAAAGATTCGGGAGTATGACCATGGCCTCGGTGAGGGATGGCAGTGGAGGAAGGTGGGAAAAATCAATAGGCTCTTAGAGGCTGAAGATGAGGTCCAGCGGCTGCAGAATCAGGCAGATGAGCACTCGACCTCCCTCAATGGGAAATCTGAGATAATATTATGTTTGAAGTCCCATCTGGAAGAAGCCAAAGGGGGCCATAATTCAGCCTCTGAGGAGATGAACACCATCCAGACCGACATAGAGTAGGCCCAGACTATGGCCAACGAATTGCGGCCTCTCACTGCCGAGGAGGAGTGGGAGCTGAATAGGCATCAACAAATCCTGAACGCCACCATCCAGAGGGTGGTGAAGCTTCTATGCTCTTTTTATGATGTCGACCCATCCATGGGGGAGTCGTCCCCCAGGTACATTAAAGATTATAAACCCTAAAACATTCTTTCATGCTTTGATTGTTTGATTCCATAACATGCATGTGTTCCATTGTTTATACTGGTTTCATGCATCCTTGTGATATTAACGGAGAGTCATGTGATCATTCCCTAAGCTCATGTGGGTCGGGACGGATGTGAGAAAAAAGGCATGACCACCTTATCACCCCATCCAAATGTGGGAGTGCTAACCATTCTTCAGGCTTCTAGGTAATGAATAATCGGTCTGTATTTCTTGGAGGGAATGTGAGAGACCTGATTGGAGAATGAGGCTCTCAGAATAGCTGAATTACCATTTTCCCAGAGTGCTCTTATGCATGAACGGGGTAATGCCAGTGGCGCTGGAATCAATACAAACAGATGTGAATGGGAGGTGTGAATCACGATACCAAGGATTCAGAACATTGTGGGGGTGGAGATACAATAAATAATTATTATTAAAAAAATTTGAAACACAGTATCCTTATTTTATTAGCCTAGAGTGGGGATAGAAAATGAGGGCTGACCGCTGACCATGTTTGAAACAAGGGGCCTAACTCAAAATGGCATCCATTGGTCTTCTGGAACGTTGGGCTAGGACAATAGGTGGGCCATAAACCAAGCATCTATACTGTTAGGGGAGTCCTTTAGACATGAAAGAGGATGAGGGTTCCACTAAGGGGCACGCAAAGCATGGAATGTGGAGTGGTTGTTTGTTCGAACAGAATCCAACACTCTTGAATTTACACCACCTTGGTGGAATCACATTAGATGGGGGAATTAGTCTGATCATGGATCATTCATTATTTTTGACACTACCTCTCTGGTTGGGTAGCTGTCACATCCTAATATCATCATGGGGCATTCTGAACTTATTTAGGGCAAAGTTGCAGTTAAATGGTTCCCTAAAAGGTTTCAAACCATGGGGACAAAATGTGGAGGAATATGATAGATAATTCTTGGGGATGGACCCAATGTGAACTATATGGGTGTCTCTACGTATCCCATGAGGATGGAAATCAATCCATACATAGTTCTAAAAGAGGTCTTAGTTTATGGTCTTAGAGCTCGGACCATGGACGGTATGAAATGCGAGAGACACATGGTGGGGTAATTATAAAACCCAACGTGAATGGGAACATGGGGCTCCAAACACCATGTGTTCCCTGGGATGGTTTTGGGCCAAGGGACCGGAAACGAGAGTTAATTTGGGACCGAGGCAAGGAGACCAGACGTTCCTACATACCCCATGAGGTTTGGATAATGCTGTACATAGTTCAAATAGGTGGCACAGTAAGGTTCCAGTGCCAGGGACAAAAGGGTCATGCGGGTGTGTCCATCGCACCAAAACAAGCGGTATTTGATAAATCTTGTTTATCCCTTAAGGTGAATTATTTTTTTTGTGAAGCGACATACATAGGGTAGCAAGTCCCAGCATCACTGCAAGAATTACGTCATGTGCAGACAATGAGAAATGTTATGGTGTGTGACTGATACAAAACATGGTGTCCCCTTGAGTGAGGACATCATTATGCAGTTCCATTTTTTGTCGTGTATCCAGGATGATAATTTCACAGTTTAGGGTCATGTGATGGGATAAGGGGTACATTTTAACATCATGTGGCATAGACGTAGTAGAGACGAGTCTAACGGGGAAATGATAATGGTTCAATAAAACATACCTAATGTAAATGAGGACGTAATCCCATAACAGACCCTACGTGATTCTATGAAGGAAACCTCGGTTCAAGGGGCCAAAATAGAGGTTAGAGGGTAAGGGGTAGATGAAACTAGCTCCCAATTGAGTTGTACCTGAAAACGAGACATCTGGGTATTCCTAAGTATCCCATAAGGATGAGAATCAATCCACACGTCGTTCTTTAGAGACCATAGTTTATGGTCTTAGAGCTCGGACCAATGAGAATGGAAGTCAGTGTTATGCCTCCAATGACGCCTTTACCATGACTTTGTCCTCCTAAAGTGCAAATTCAAACCAAGAAATAGTGTCAGGAGTGTTAAAGTTATACATGGACATGATGGGATGGAAAATGATGTGAATCATGTAAATAACATACAAGGTTTAAAGGGGTTGGTGCGATGATGGTGGATAGCTGTTGAACGTGTTCGAAACAAAGCATTTACATCGTGTTATCCTATAATGAGGACAAACAAATGATCTTCGGCCATTGAACTTTTTTGGAATGTAGGAATTGTATCAATTTTTTGTCAAAAACCCTTGAGGATGTTGGCACATGATGGTTGGAGAGACCTTATGCCTAGCATCCATGCCATTCGGGGGTCCCTTCAGTTGTGGAAGATTATGGAATCCCAAATGGAGGGGAAAAAAAGCTTGAAAAATGGGAAAAATCATGTCCACACAAAATCCAACACTCCAAATGCTGAACCAGACACTCTTAAGTAGATTGTTTCATTGTCGACAAGGGTCAAGGAGGGTACTCAACTTGATAGTAACCAATTTGAAGGAATGAGTATAGAATACAGGGATAGAGAACTCCAAAGACAGGGAGGTACATGGTGTGGTTGTTACAATCCCAACATGAATGAGGACATAGTCCCATGCTACACCATATAATCCCCTCCCCAAGAAAGGTTAGGCCAAGGGGCTGTGGTGAAAGGAAGATCTCTAAGAGATGGAGCTGGACCCGAAGTCTAGACGTTTAGGAGGTCCTACGTATTCCATGAGGATGGTAATCAAGTTGTACGTAGTTTTGTGAAGGGGTAATATGAAAGGATCGAATTTTAAGGTCTTAGAACTCAGACCATGGAGAAGCAAGACTGTCCTAAGTAAAAGAGAACATTAACCTAATCCTTAAGCCTATGTGATTTGAACTCAGTCTAGGATACAAAGGCGGATAAAGTTTTCACAATATTCGAAATACATGCAAAGGGGGAACCAGTGAATCCTTGAGTGATTGCCTTATCATGGAATTTTTCCTCCTTATGTGCGGATACGTATAGAGGACTAGTACCAAGAGATTCAAGGTTCAACTTGGACATGATGAGGTGGAGAAGGATTTAAATCACATAACAAATATTTTTGGCTAAATGGGGTTTGTGTGATGATGGAGGATGATTGTTGACTATGTTGGAAACACAACATCCATATCGTGTTAGACTGAAATGGGGACAATAAAATGAGCATCAACCGCTATGCATTTTAAAAATGTGGGACTTGTATCTATTTTTTGTCTAAATCCCTCGAGGAAGTTGGCATGTATTGGTAGAAGATCCCATAGTCCTACAATCCATGCCACTTGGGGGGTCCCTTTCGGTGTGAAAGGTGATGGAATCCCTAATGAGGGAGAACATGAAGCCTGAAAAATGGATGAAATCATGTCATGTTATAGTCCGAAATTCTACGTATTAAACAAAAGTACTCCTAGGCACATTGATTAATTACTGATGAAGACCGAGGGGATCATCTTGAGAGTGGCCGACTGGAATAGACGAGTATAGAACAAGGGGATGGAAAACTCTTAGGATAAATAGGTCCATGGCGTGGTTTTTACAAACCCGACGTGAATTAGGTCATAATACAGTACCACACCATATATCCCATTGATAGAAGAATTGCGGCAAAGGGGCCATGATGGGGATAGACCCGAAGACAAGACTCTCGGGTGGTTTTACGTATCCCATGAGGTTGGGAATCAATCCATATGTAGTTCAAGAATCGCACAAAGGGGTAAGATTCCCTAATGAGGGGGGTGTACATCATGGCGAGTAACTTGACATGAATGTGAACATAATCCCATACCACAACATACAACCCTAAATAGGAACTTGGGAAAGGGGCCCGAAAAGGCCAAGGGGCCTGAGGCTGGGCCTCGGTCGGAAAGGCCTAACCAATCTACAGTTTAACGTGTTGCAATGAGGACGAAGAGAGGAGTAAGATACGCCAGTCAAGGGGGTGTATGGCTTGGTGTTCAACCAAATGTGAATGAGTACATAATCCAATACCACACCGTACAATCCCATAATATAGAACCTAGTCTGGGGGCCCGAAAAAGGCCAAGGGGTCTGAGGTTGGGCCTCGGTTGTGAAAACCTGACCAGTTTGTAGTTTAATGTCTTGTAGTGAGGATGAAGAGAGGATAAGGTATCTCATTTGGGGTTGTGTATAGCATGGAGAGTAACCTGACTTGAATGAGGACATAATCACATACCACACCATACAATCCCATAAGAGGGATCTTGGGCCGGGGCCCGAAAAGGCCTAGGGTCCTGATGCTCGTCCTTGGTTAAGAATACCTGGCCAGTTTGGAGTTTAACGTCTTGCAGTGAGGATGAAGAGAGGATACGGTATCTCATCTGGGGATGTGTACGACACGAAAAGTAACATGATGTGAATGAGGACATAATCCCATACTACACCGTACAATCCTATAAGAGAGAACCTGGGATGGGGGCCCAAAATGCCAGGGTGCCTGAGTATGGGACTTGGAAGGGAAGGCCAAACATCCTCTCATATGGTTACCACCACATCACAGCTCATAAGCCCACGTGAGCGGTGCTCGGTGTGGGAAAAAAGGTGTCGGCCTCAGCTCCCCGTATCATATTGGGGTCAAAAGTTGGATTTTCCCTAAGAGAGTTCAACATTTAGAGATTCAACGACGCAAAATAAACCACTACTCCCAATGTTTGGGACATCTTGGGGTGGTTCCTGTGATGCAAGACAGTTGTTGAACAAGTTCAAAACTCAGCTTCCCTATAGTGACCAGAAATGGGAACAACAAATGAGCATCAACCACTGACCATATTCACAACGCGGAACTTGTATTGGCTTGTTGCTCAACATCCATGAGGGTGTTGGCCTGAAGTGGTAAGAGAGCCCCTAGGCCTAGCATCCATACCATTCAAGGGTCCTTCTAGATGGGAAAAATTATGGAATCCTAATCAAAGGAGTGGGTGAAAAATATTGGTACCCATCTATGAAAGAGGAGAACATCTCTAGGGAGCAGGACGTAATGCCGTATCGATATTAGCTCGACATGAATTGGGGAAAAAGTATGCAACCCACCATATGTCTTGACTCGAGGGGATGATTCTAGAATTTAGGCTGCGCCAACAGAAAAAATGTTTGGGCGTTCCTACATATCCCATGAGGATGGGAATCAAGTTGTACGTAGTTCTTGAAGGCTATGCAGTTTAACGTCATGCGGTGAGGAAGTGGGGGGATAGTAGAATTTGGAGTGGGAACCTAGTGAGACCATTATAATGCTGTTATGGGTGGTGTTAAGGAAGACTACACCATATCATGCAACGATCCGCGGAGAGAACAATACCGGGGGATATAGTCAAATAGAAGTATTTTGGGGCTGGGATTAAGATGAAACACTTGAGTGTTCTGACATATCCCATTCGGATGGGAATCAAGCCATACCTAGTTCTACGGGTGTTGTTTAACATATTGCGGGACAATGCACAGTTTAAGGTCATGTAGGACTGGACATTTTAAGGTCATGTGGGACTATCCAGTTTAAGGTCATGCATGACAAGCATGTAGTTTAGGGTCACGTGGACCACCTAGTTTAAGTTTGTGCAGGACCAGCATGCAGTTTAGGGTAATGCGGGACCACCGAGTTTAAGGTTGTGCAGGACTAGCGTGCAGTTTAGGGTCATGCAGGATCACCCAGTTTAAGGTTGTGTTGGACCAGTTTGTAGTTTATGGTCATGCGGGAATGCCAAGTTTAAGGTCGTGCAGGACCAGCATGGAGTTTACAGTCATGTGGGACCGCCCAGTTTAAGGTCTTGTTGGACCAGCATATAGTTTAAGGTCATGCGGGACCATTCAGTTTAAAGTCGTGCTAGACCAACATGCAGTTAAGGTCATGTGGTACCATCCAGATTAAGGTCGTGAAGGACCAGCATGCAGTTTAGGGTCATGTGTGACCCTCTAGTTTAATGTTGTGCAGGACCAACATGCAGTTTAAAGAAATGTGGGACCATCCAATTTAAGGTCGTACAACACCAGTAGGTTCAAGCAAATTATTCATTGAAAAACATGGCATTGGTTGTATGAGTTATACTCTTTCCATCCATGGTCACCAGGGATCATGCTCCATTGGGGTAAACCCTGTGAACTATGTATGGTCCTTCCAAATTGGGCTCCAACATGGGTGGTTTCCTACCGGGGATCATTCATGCATGAAGGGACAATACCAAGTCTCATTGATAGAAGAGGTAATCCTTCTTGTTGAAGGATCTAGATATCTTATTCTTATGCCCTTCCAGATTTTGCAGGGCATGAAGCATATTATGTTCATGTGCTTCTAATTCAGTCAGATGAATTTTAGCCACCATATATGGAGCCTGCTGGTCGTATACCACTATGCGTAATGAAGGTAGCTGGATCACGATGGGCAGGTTGGCCTCATCTATGTACACTAGGGAATATGGGTTCACCTGGGTGGAATTATGAGTTGTCTTCTGATAGGCCAAGAAGGCGTTGGGGAGCTTGTCCGACCAACTCCTCTTCTTCTGACCAATCACTTTTTGCAAAATTTTAGAGAGGTTTTTGTTGAACTCATCAGTCTTCCCATTTTCTTGTGTGTGATAGTGGGGGGTATGGTTCGAATGGATTTTGTACTTCGCATACAATTTCTTCAACTTGGCTACACGGAAGTTGGTGTTGTTATCGATGAGGACGGCATGAGGGACCCCAAATCGATAGATGATATTGGAGCTCACGAAGTCAACGATATAAGAATCCTTGACCTCCTTGAGTGAAATTTCCTCTTCCCACATGGAAAAGAAATCTGTAGCGGTCAGGATGAACTTACATTGGCGAGCATTTACATGGGGATATGGTCCCATGACATTGAGTCCCCACACTGCAAATAGCCAAGAGTATTGGTGGAGTGGAGAGGTTATGGCGGCCGATGCATGAAGTTAGCATTAATTTGGAATGCGTGACATGTCTTGGAGAAGTTGATACAATCGTGGATCATGGAGATAGAGAAGTACCCTAGTCTTTGGATCATATTGGACATCATTTCCCTATCCTGGTGGGAACTATAGGAACCGACATGAAACTTGTGCATGAACTGAGATATCTCAACTCCTTGGATGCAATGGAGGAGAACAACATAGAACCCATGCTTTTAGAGGATCTTCTCAAGACTGACACAACTCTGGAGGCTAAACTGCAGCACGCGATGTCAGATTCTCTCATGCTCAGCCCGATCAGCCAGGAGGTAACCATTTTGGAGATAGTCGACAAAATGGGCTCTCTAGTTGGAAGTCGCTTAAACCACTACTTCTAAAGATCCTGGGGGTCCAAACATGGAGGCTTAGGCAGTAAGATGGCTTACTCATAGGTTGTCATCATCATCTGGGGTGACATGAGCAATGACTCTCTGATGTGCCATGTGTATGATCAGATCATCCATCTTGGGTTCTGCAAGTGATGCAGCCAGGCCAGCCAGGGCATCGGCTCGACTGTTCTGAGATCGAGGGACATGAGTAACCTTCGGCCGAGATGTAAACTGTGCCATGAGCTGGAGGATGAACTCCAACAATGGTATGAGATTTGGCTTTCTGACAACATATCCATCGTTGAATTTCTTGAGGACTAGTTCGAAATCCCCATTCACATGAAAATGGGGCACATCTATCTTGAGGAATAGCTTGAGGCCAGTGATAAGAGCCTGATACTTTGCCTCGTTGTTGATTCAGCCATCTGACAACAGGATTGAACATGGCATAATGGCTTGGATCTGGGTAATAAAGAAAATACCCAAGCCCACCCTGTTGTGTTTGGGATCATTGACTCTCCTATTAGTGGAGCTTTGGTAGGCACCGTCAAAGTGAATCTGCCAACACGGGATGGCATGATCCAGGTTTCCTGGGGTCTGCTCATCGAGGGGAAGTTATTTCTTCCCCTGCTGTACTAGCCTAAGATTGTCATAGTTAGGTCCTCGCTCCATAGTGCATTCAGCCAGGAGTTCGTCAACCAACTGATTTTTCTTGGCAAGTTGTCGGTGCACCATTGCCTTCTTGGGGTCCTCCTTTGTCTTCTGCACTGAGGCTGATGGGTTAGAGTGCTTAATAGCTCCAACGTGCTCTTTTCCCTTCCCAGAATTCCTGGGGAGTTCCAAGGCCTCGGTGGGCACAGGGAGACCTAGTAGGATCCTCTGCTAGTGTGTAACCCTTATCGATGGATCCAATAGTGGTGGCACACCATTGGGGTGTAAGTCTCCATCTGGAAGCTCGAACTCATCCTCCTCATCCACTAGGTCAGCCATGTTGACCATGACCCCTCCTAGGGCCATATCCTCAATATCGCCTAGGAATTCAGGCTACCGCCAAATAGGGCTGAAGAAAAGGGTAGCATACTTCCCCCATTCATGGATTAGCAGGTGGGGCATAGCCTCTCTGATTGCTTTCTCGAGTTCCTTGATAATCTTAATGAATTGTTGATGGAGGGCCTCACGGCGACCTGGTGGCTTGGGGCGTTAGGCCACAGGGAGCACAACTAGATCAACCAGACGTCATTTCTCGCTGATGTCTTCAAAATGCGCTTGGATCCTTGGATAGGCCACACGCTGATGATGAAGAATGAAATGTGCTGCCTAGAGGGTGTAGTAAAAAACACTCAACTACTTCTGGAGTGAGGGATTCCGGGATGCAGAAATTTGGTGCTGCTATGGGCCAGAACTTCTTGAGAAAGTGATCTGCTACAAGGATGTTCCAGAAGCTCCTCGGCTTGGATTCGGGGTTGGGCCCCTGATTACCCCACTCATCAACTGGGGGAGGCTAAGGAACTAGTAGCGTTACTGAGGCAGACCGCTGTGACAGCAGGTCAGCCAGTGGAGAAAATGGTGAACTGGCTGACTGGCTGCCAAATCTCGGGCTTTCCTCCAAATAGAATAGCGATTTGTCTGCTACATTGCGATAGGATGGGATGATAGCCTCAGTCCCCGACTCAGGGGATAAGGCTACTTGCGATGGGTCGCGCTACTGCTCGCCCGCCATTGGTCCCCAGAAAAGCTCTTCATGATCTCTTGTGGAGGTAGAGTGTGATTCCAGTGATGATGGTGGTGAGTGCATGATTGTAACCTATGGAGTTTCTATATTTTCATCCTCCAAGATATACCTATGGTGGGAGGTGGGAATCCTATGAACCTCACATTCCGAGAGTAATAGGCTGATGCACTTTGTCCCTACCCCGACCCTTGACTCGGATGAGCGAGGGGAGTGTTCCGAAGCTGAGTCATACTTTGCTTGATAGTCTCAGAAGTGGAGTGGTTTGATCTCCGTCTGGGCCTTCCCATGATTTTTCTTGTGGCGGCGAAGACCCTCCATCCTACCCCTAGGTGGATCTTTGGGACAGGGCTGATTTCTATCATGGTGTCCTTCGGCCGCACTAGTTCTTGGGCAGAGAGGGTTTCCACCCGAGAAAGCGGGGGTACGAGGAGCACCAGGACAAATGTCGCAATGGACATGGGGAGGACCACCATGAATAGATCTAGAGTGGTAAAAATCTCCTCTAGAATGGGTAGGAGCATGGGGAGGACCTCCTTGATTGTTTTACGAGGCGACCTCAGCACGAGGATGGTCCTAGCACTGGTCTAGTAGCTCATGGGTAGGACCTACAAGCTGGGTGCGTGTGGAGCGAGACTGACCTTCACCCCTCTGGTTGCTGAGGTGATAGGGACCTTCACAAGCTACGGAGAAGATGTACGGAGGATCCCCATATTGGAGAGAGAACTGATGGGAAAATTCCCTACTTCGGCAGTCTAGGGCAGGAGGAATGACTCTATACCCAGTGTAATAGGAACAAGATAGGCTTTCGTACCGAGTATCACTATCACAGGATATAATTACATTCCGATTGGGGGTGTCATGAGGCAGACCTCCATGCTGATCCTCGAAGCGGGGATGGCCCATGCTCCATGTGGTAGTGGTATGGGGAGGACTTCCGTACAGGGTGGCATTGCTGTGAGTTGGTTCGCGGTGACCACTGCTCGTCCCATTGACCATGAGTGTTGACCCATCCTTCCCTTGGGGCAGTTGGGGCCTTGATTTTATTTGGGAGTATATGTGCCCCAACTCAATGTGTGCAGGTACCTGATGATATGCGTCGGTGGTGGCTCGGGCCAGAACAGCTTCCGACACTGACACCCCTTGGAAGGCGTCCTCCGCTTTCATCCAACTCTGGCGTCAGGTCGGACGAACTGGGGCCGGTGGTGCAAGCATGTAGCTTACCTAATCCTCCACCGACAAGAACAGAGCGGTAGTGATGATGCGACTGGTTAGGATCCCTTGCTTGGATCCCCTAGATTGGTAATCTTACCAGGCTGGGCCGGACATCACCTACCTCATCACCGTAAGGTAGGGAGTCGTCAATGCACTATGGGGATAGGCTCCCAAATCAGTTTCATGTCGGGGTGGGGAGAAATGGCTCTATTCTCAGCCCTCGATGGTAGCATTGATGTCAAGGCTTGGGTGCCTCCAGTTCCAGGTGGGCTATATCCCAGGCTGGGATTATTCCCTCCTCCTCATAACAACTCATGAGGTCGTTAATTACCCTTCGTTGGATAACTTCTGATGGGGAGATGGGGCGTGCACACCTCACATTCATAGACGCAGAGGCCGTTGTGGAAGAGGTGAAGCCACGTAGAGCGGTTTTACTGACGCTGCCCCTTCCCCTGCCTAGAAGGTCAGGCGATGAATGTGTCCCTGAGGCAGCAACGTGATTGTAGGAAAATAGGGAGATTAACTCATCAGTGCTGAAAGAAAAAGGAATCGATGACCAATGCCCCAGCTCCATCCATTCTCACATGATCAGTAAGAGGGATCCACGCTGAAAACATTGCAGAACAGGATGTCCATCATTCTACTACCCCAAAATTTGGAGGTTTTCATGCCAGGCCCACTATTTTCTTAGCAGGACCCGGTGTCAGATTACTAGATCCAGTGACACGTCAATCCATTGATACCCCAAGTGCTAAAAATCTACATTTTGATGAGAAGAACTTCACATTGGGTTCACCATTTCTGTTTCTGATACCTTCTCTAGGGCATGTGTATTCTTCTGTGGAGGACGCGTAGCTATTTCGCCTCATTCCTACTTTCCAAAGGTGGGTGGGGTTCATTGCTTATTCAGGGACATTTTCTCCTTGATTGAAATGGGATGATTGGATGTCGGTTCTTCCTTTGGTGGATTCCTCATCAGAACTGGTCACCTAGTCTGGGTCACCCTAACAGACTTAATACATTGTTCGTGAAACTCTTCCCTGCGGCATATCTTCATGAAAACTTGTTAATTATACTGCTTTTGTCAGGAAATTCAAGGGTTCCGTTCAGGGCAGCAACCTTCGGTTAGGGGAGTAGTCATGTTAGGAATCACTGGTGTGTCTGGACATTGGGAGATTAGTGTGTCTGTCTTCTGTCTCTTATTATAGGGATACTCGAAGGCGCGGAATCCCGAGGAATCCCACATCGAACACGGAGAATCATATTCCATGGGAATGTATCCGAGGTTTTCCTCAACATCCCATGTTTAACACAGGTTATGCCACAATTTTATCATCCCGTGGAGATGGATTAGGCTGATCATAACACTGACTAGAGTGGATCAGGTGGAGGAACCCCCTGGAGGGACACCGATACAGGGTCCATCGCGTGGGTGGTCTCTCAAATGCTTAGTTGGAATTGGGAATGGGGTGGCATGGTCCCACCAGAATGTGGTGGCATGGGTAAAAATTTGGTTGGATAATGGAAGGTTTTGTTAATTGGATGGTGAATGGGATGGAACTGTCATGAGGATGATGATGGTTTTGGGCTTGAGCCTCGAAGAAACTTCCTACGTATCCCTGTGGCAGGGAATCAAAGTCCACATAGTTCATATGATTACTGATTACCACTTATTGGGGTTTTCAATGGATTAATGATGATTAAGGTCACAACGGCTAACCGCTGTATGGGGTTTCAATAGCTTACCGCTGATTGAGGTCACAATGACTTACCACTGGACGGGGCTATCAGCGGCTTACCACTTATGAGGTCGCAACAGCTTACCGTTGCATAGGGTCACAACGACTTACCACTGAATAAGGTCATAATGGATTAACACTGAATGGAGTGACAACAACTTACTGCTGAATAGAGTGACAACGACTTAACACTGAAAGAGGTCCATGGTTTAACGTCATGCGGGATGGGAGTGAACCAATGCGAAGGGGATCAGAACTGCTAGGTGTTGGGCTTGAACATCACAGAGGCTTCCAACGTACCTTTCCTTGGTAAGGATCAAAGACTTAGTATTTCAAGTTGTTGGGAACTGACATGAAGGTGGACCTGGGGTCCAATGGGTGGTGGGCTTGGTGCACCGACATGAAGATAGTCAGAAATGAGGTGGTGGGCATGAACCTCTTAGAGGATTCTTATGTACCTTGCCGTGTCAAGGATCAAAGTACTCATAGTTCATGATATGGGGGCATTTGGGGCTTAGGCTATGAGGTGGACCAAGGTGTTAGTGATCGGACATGGAGGAGAAACTGGGGTCCAATGGGTGGTGGGATTAAACCTCGAGGATGCTTCCTACATAACATAACTTTGCAAGGATCAAAGTACACATAGTTTAGTTGAAATAGCGTTTATTGAAACAACATGAATGGGTTTTGGGACAACTAGTTGTTGTGATTGAACCTCAAGGAGGCTTCCTAGGTACCTTACCTTAGGAATGATCAAATAACTCACAGTTCAGGTGGAGTTGGATGGAATTTGGGGCTTACACTCTCAGACGGCCCAGGGTGTTGGTGATCTGATGTGGAGGAGGACCTAGGGTCCAATGGGTGGTGGGGTTGAACCTCGGGGAGGCTTCCTACATAACTTACCTTGGAAAGGATCAATTTCCAAGTAGTTCCGGTGAAAAAGGGGATATTGATCCAACTCGAAGGGGTGTTGGGACAACTGGGTGTTAGTATTGAATGTCAGGGAGGCTTCCTACGTACCTTACCTTAGCAAGGATCAAAGAACTTGTAGTTCATGTGGATTTGGGTGGCATTTGGGCTTACTCTCTGAGGTGGCCCAGGGTATTGGTGAACCGACGTGGAGGAGGACCTAAGGTCCAATAAATGGTGGTGGGATTAATCCTCATGGAGCCTTCCTACGTACCCTTCCTTGGAAAGTTTCAAGGTCCTTGTATTTCAGAAAATTGGCTTGACCCTCGTGGAGGCTTGCTACGTACCTCACCTTGGCAAGGATCAAAGACCACGTAGTTCTGGTGGAGTTGGGTGGCATTTGGGGATTACGCGCTGAGGCAGCTCAGGGTGTCTGTGAACTGACAAGGAGGAGGACCTAGGGTCCAATAGATAGTGGTGGTATTGAAAATTGTGGAGGCTCTCTATATACCTTTCCTTGGAAAGGATCAGAGTCCTTGTAGATTAGGTGGAGTTGGGTGGCATTTGGGGATGACTCTCTCCGGCGGCCCAGGGTGTTGACGAACCGACATGAAGGAGGACCTGGTTTCCAATAGATGGTGGTGGGCTTGAACCTCATGGAGGCTTCCTACGTACCCTGCCTTGGTAATGATCTAATTCCTCGTAGTTCAGAAAATTGGTTTTGAACCTTTTGAAGGCTTCATACATACCTCTCCTTGGCAAGGACCAAAGACCTTGTAGTTTAGGTGGTGTCAATTGGGGATTATGCTCTAAGGTGAACCATGGTAGATTTCATGGTCAGAACTCACTCTAAGCACATGTGAGTCATGATCGATTTGAGAAACAAGGGATAGTAGAGACCCGATGATCACATCATGAATGGTGCATCCGTGGAAAGTGGAGTGGGGCTTACACTTAATCGCATCCCAAAGAGTAAACATGGTCTTATGTGTGGTTAGCAGCCCTAGAAGTTGGGAAAAACTCTAGGATGGAGGCCCAATGGTGATAAAGTGAACCAAGATAAGGACTTGGTAATGAAAAAAGAAGCACCATTGTTCCCCATCACGCCCTTAACTGGCCTTGGGGAGCGAAGAAGAATGGAGGAGCAGGGATGCTGCCTCCTACAAGAAAGCTAGGGGCTTACACCGAGATGGTTTCTCTTTCCCCGTGGACAGATGCCACTCCCATAAGGTGGATATCATCCCCTTTGGAGACCAGTGGGCATGGAGAATGTCCATGGTGGGGGTACCTCATGTTCGAGGCATTGGCAGATGTCACAGTTTAAAGTTGTGTGCAGAGGATGAAGGTGAATGGATGTTTAACTTCCTGTAGCTTAGACAAGGTGGGTTAGCTCTGCACCCTAAGACTTACATAACTAGTACCCTCTTCTCCTTGGTGCAAAGAGGGGACAAGCAAAGCCGTAGTAGGGGGTGTCATGGATTGAACCATTGGGGGGTCTACGTTAGCATGACTATGCGATGAAGTAATAGCCATTACTGTTCCTTTGCGAAGAATAATGAACCGAAGAAACTAAACAGGTTGTATTGTCCAGGAGACATTGAAGTAACTTCACATGAACCTTAGAGGTTTCACGGGAAAAAGAATTACAAAGTACATGGGTTCATAAGTAGGGTCCTTGTGTAGATATGTTGCTCCACGTGGTGGAGGGAACTTGAGAAGGGGTGTGCTTCCCAAAGTTGTGTGCCTTAGAAAAAGAATAGGGAAGAGGTGCATATGGGTGGTTCTTTGCGAAGTGTAAAGGCATTAGCTGAGCAAAGGTGCCTCGTGAAGAAAGGTGTCGTGAAGTAGTGTGCTTCACGAAGTATAGTGACCCTACCTTAGCAAGTGGATCATGTGTACATGCAGAGTGTTTTGTGAAACATAAATGCTCCACGATGACCCGAGTCCCCTTAGGGATCCCCTTATTTTACGAAGGCACTTAGGCTCCGCTAAAGGAATCCTTCACAAAATAGGGGATCAAAACGACACAAAGGGGAGGCACTTCGCAGAGCAGAAGTACCTCGCACAACTCATGGTTCACAGAGTAAAAGGGTGCTTCGTGATTCGGGAGAGAGGAAGTTGAAAGGTAGGATTTTCCATCCGTTGAACTTTGGGGGAGGCTGGAATTTATAGGGTAGAGGCGCCGTAATGCAGATCTCACTCATCGTAAAGAGTAATTTTTTTCTTTGCGGCACGTCGCGAACGTCAAATGCGATCACGGAGCGTTACTGCCTCCTTACTTCGCAGTGGGTCGCAAACGTCAAGGATGGTCGCAGAGCGGTACCACCTCCTTGATTCAGGTCGAGTTATGAACGTCAAGGGGGTTATAGAGTGTAAAACCCCAAGCTTCCATGGTACGATTCTCTTTGAATAATACAGTAGTATGTGTTGTACACAACTTTGAGTTCTAACACACACCACAACAAATCAATCTAGTCGCTATGAATAGTAATACCCACTTTTTGATATTTTATAAATTTTATCATTCAAAATGGACATCATTTTTTGATTCGAAATATCAAAATTAGCATAGGGTGAAGTTTTGGTATTTTTCTGAAAACATTCAATTTTTGATGAATAGTGAAAACACACTTAGTTATAGTTTAAAACCGAATTTTTATTTAAATAATTATTTATTTTATTTAAATTTAATTAAGGTCAAAATAGATACATAATACCTATATAAGTTAAATATAATTAATTATATATAGTTTAGAATAATTTTAGATAAATAAAAATTTTATGGAACTTTTCACTGTCTTTTACCCACCTCCTAGGTGAATTAGAAATTCTCATAAAACATAATTTTACTACTTCTGTGAGTGGAATTTCAAAAAACCAAGAGACACGGTTAATATCAAGGAGTAAAATTTGGTTCAATAAGATAAAAATATTTTTTTTGTGAATAGTAACTTTTTACTTGTATTTACCATGGTTAAAAGTAAATAGGGTAATTAAGGTTAAAATGATATTAATATTACACTAAAACATGTCCTAATTAAATTGTACAAGTGTATCTTGACCAAAAATAAACATAGTAATAAAATATTATCATTTAGGTCCACTTGGATTAAATTAGGAAATTTATTATTATTTAATTCAAAGAAGAGTTAAAAGAGATAAAATCAAAGTTTAATAACTAAAACATTTTTAATATAAATTTAAACATAAGATAAATTAAATTATAAATATTCATTAGAAATATAAAAATATTTCGTACATAATGGTATTTTATTTATAATTTTTAGACACTATATAATTTAATTTATCTATGACACAATTGTGATGCAGTAATTGCTTAATAAATGAAATATTAACATAATATATATTATAAATATAAAAATAAATAAAATTTGATACTTTTTATGAATTCAACTAATTTTCTAGGTTAATATGACATATTAGGACTGATTATATAAATTTTTTTCGAATTAATAATGCTGTTATGAAATTATCAAAAACAAAATACCCAACAGTGTCAAAAATGATATAAAAAAGTTTTTAGAACAGAAAATATATTATTAAATTATATTCTATTCCTAAAAATATAAGGATCGGCCAAAAGACTTAAATAATGATTTTGGAAAAATTAATGGACCACTTGGGGGTCTCTTGGAATTTTATAGTAAGTTTATTGACTATATAATATAAAAATACAAAAAGAAATGGTAAGTGTCAAACTAATTAAATAAGAGTTAAAAATAATAGATAAGGTTAAAAAGATGACCCAAGCCTATCTATAACTTATTGGTTGAGTGTTTATATTCCTATACCCTCCTTATCCTTTAAATAATCCACTTTGGATCCATAAGAAAGAAAATATGAATTTATTATAAAATAATATATCTAGCTTTTCCAAAGGTGCCCTCACACCTCTTATAAAAGGGCACTCCCCTTTCTCCCAATTTCACATCTTAAAATCCTTTGGGCTCAGCCAAACTCTGCCCAAATACCCTCTAAAATATCGTCCCTTCATCCTAGAGGCCATCCTTTAGTCAGAAAGCTATCCTAAGGATCCCTTTTGATCAAATCAAAAGAAAGAACCCGAAAAGAGGTAATGATTTCACCACCCTCTTTCACGGTCTGATATCTTTCCTTTTTGGGACACACCACCTAGGGTCCACTCTTATTGGGTGTCTTGATCCATCCATATGGTAAACACTCTATGTTATCCCTCTTAATGATGTACCAATATGATCCACCTCCATGGGGCATTCTGATCACCGTAATTCCATCTTTGCAAGAGATTAAACTCACTACATACCCTTTGTTAAACATGGGAAACTAAGGACAACCATAGAGACATGACTCCAGCAAAGGATTCCTCATGACTGTCAAGGTATGCATCAGGTTTTTCACCCTTGATATTCCCTATTATGAGGAATAATACAGGTCCCCCAATGTCCATGCATCCAATGATTCCCTAACACACCAGATGTTACCATCTACTCCAACAGAATGTTGCTGCTCTAACTTGACCCCTTGGAATGTCTATAGGTAATTAGTGTATTTAACCGGAGACCATAATGATATGGAGAAGGGAATGAGATTCACAAAAAATGACTCAAATATATATGGGAGAGCTAGAATAGGTGACAATTTATGAGGAGGAATCCACAGAAGGAAGAACTAAAATCCCATCACCCTGTTTCGATCAAGGGCCAAACGTCCCTGAATAATCCACAGAGGTGACCCTCCTTTGGAAATAGGGAATATGGGGTGACATCTAGTGCATCATATATTGATGAAGTGAACCCCGGTGAATTTATTGGAAATAAAAATGGTGAACTCGACATGAATCTCTACTCTTTCAACAGTGAGAAGAGCAAATATATCGGGAAAATTGAGGCGCCTCCCAAGTTAATCTCTTCTCCTTCGTATGTGATAGGATCTTTACCATGGGGTGTGTGGAGACTATGGTCCATTGTATCGTTCTCAATTTCTCCACCTTCATAGGTCGCGCCAAAGGGCATCATTCCCTTGAATCTATCAACTTCCCGCAGACTCTGCCACCATCATAGGCCGCACCGGGGGAATCCACCCTGAATCCATTGGATCCTTAACAACTATCCCTCCTTCATAGGCTGCACTAGGGGCATCTTCACCATGACTCAGTTAGCTCCTCACTGACCTCTCTACCTTCATAGGCCGTGTTGGGGGAATCCTCCCCCAACTCTATCTATTCGTCGCTAACTATGATGCCCTTTTAGGGCTCACATGGGGAAAACACCACCAACCCAATGACACATCTGCAAAAGAACCAGATTCTACTATGGAGGTCATCCCCACATTTCTATAATTAGTCACATCGGTCCTCCCCATAACCATCATTATCCACTACATAGGTCCTCCCCACACTGCTCTCATTAGGCACAAGAGTCTTCCCTGATGCCATCATCATCAATTTCAGAGGTCCTCCCCACACCGATATCATCAAGAACAACATTCCTCGTTGTCACCATCCTGAACCCCTATATAGGTCCTCGCTACACCACTCATATTAGGTACAAGAGTCACCCCCATCACCATCATCAGCCACTGCATAGGTCCTTCTGGCACTTCTATCATAAGGCACGGGAGTCCACCTCATTGCTAACATCAGCCACAACAGAGGGACTCCTTACACTGATATCATCTGGAATGGGAGTCCTCCCCATATTCCTCATCATCCACTTTTGTGGTGATCCCCACACCGCTATCATCAGGAAGGGTGTCCTCCCTATCTCTATCATGAGACACTATGGAGGTCCTCCCTGCACCGCAATCATCTTGCATGGGAGTCCTCCCTATCACCATCATCAGCCACTACATCGTTCCACCCAGCACCACATTACTATCATCGGGAATGGGATTCCTCCCCATTGCCATCATGATACACTGTGGAGGTCCTCCCCGCACCACTATCTTCTAGCATTGGAGTCCCCCATGTCGCCATCACCAGCCATTGCGGAGGTCCTCCCCGCACCGCATTGCTATCATCAGGAATGAGAGTCCTCCCCATCCCCATCATAATCCACTGTGGAGGTCCTCCCCACACCACTATCATATATCACGGGAGTCCTCCACACCACCATCATCAACCACTTCATAGGTCATAACTACACCACATTTCTATCATCTATATCGAGAGTCCTCTCCTTCTCCATCATCATCCACAACAGATGTCCACCCTGCATTGCTAACAATAAGCACTAGAGTCCCCCCCCATCACCATAATCATCCACAGGAGGGGTCCTCCCCACACCGCTATCATTTGGTGTTGGAGTAATCCCCATTTTCATCATTAGCCATTGTAGAGGTCCTCCATACATTGAAATGATGTCATTAGGCATGGTATTCCTCCCCATCGCTATCTTCAGCCACTGTAGAAGTGATCCCTACACCGCTATCATTCGATACGGAGGTCCTCCTCATTCAGACATCAACCACTGTGTAGGTCCTCCCCATGTATCTACAAAATCTTTCATAGAGGTCCTCCCCATGTCAAAGTCAGGCCATTACATGAAGAACAAATGTTGGGGAAGGTCAATCGTATCCCTACTCATCTTTTTTTTTTTGCATTAAGAGATGTCGCTCTAGGATTCCATGCCTTCCAGTCTCCATCACCCCATCATACCGATGAGCCAGGATTCCACGCCTTCCAAGATCCATCACCCTACAATAAAAACACTCCACGATTCCACGCCTTTAGGGATCCATTGCCCATCGTACAAAAACATGATGCTTCCACGCCTTCTGTGATCCATCACCCCGTCGTATTGACAATCCAGGATTCCACACCTTCTAGGCTCCATCCCCTTGTCATTTTGACAATATAGTTTTCCACGCCTTTTGGGATCCATCGCCCCATCATGATGACACTCTAGGCTACCACACCTTCTGGGATCCATCAACCTATGATACCGATGCTTGAGGCTCTCATTCCTTCCAGGATCCATCACCCCATCGTACCAACACTCCATGCTTCCATGCTTTCTAGTCTTCATCACCCTGTCATACTGATGATCTGGCCTTCTATGCCTTCCAGGCTCCATCTCCCTATCGTACCGACGCTCCAGGATTCTAGGCCTTTCATTATCCAACTCCCTTATGTAATGAGGAGATGATTTCATCCCTAAAACCCTTGAAACCCTTTTTATCATCCCATTTTTTTCATTTCATTAACCACATAGGTCCTCTCTGCGGCCTTGACACCAGATTATAGTATATTCACCGTGTGGATTCCCAACACTGGCATGGAGTTCATCCATGCATATGTTGGGGTAATTTTAGGTTAATCCCGTCATATAGATTCCCCCCTCATCCTCAAGGATACCTAACAATTTGAATGGGGGATTAGATGAACATCCATCTGCCGAAACAATCCGTATGGTCGTACGTCCTAGTTGCATGAAATTAAACTATGTAACAACCATGTCCTAGTTACATGACTTTAAACTGGCTGACAACCATATTCTTTGTCACACATTGTTAACCTGTGTGACATTCTAGTCAATGCTATGAGATCGGAAACATCAGGAATTCTTGTCAATGCTAAGTGACCATAAATTAAAGCCACTACTTTTCCTAATCACATGAAATTAAACTATATGATGAAACATCCTTACTATATGACATTAAACTACATGTCTATCATCATCCTCACATGATGTTAAACTATATCCTTACCATGCATTTCTCAGAGGGGGCCTCATATGCTATGCATGAGATGGATCCACATCCCCATCATAGGATGTAAAAATTTGTAGCATAATGATCTCTTATATGGGATATCACTCTCTATTCAGCATCAGTCCATTATTATGTTAGTTTCAAGAACTTCCTCAGGAAGCTCATCCTTCGGAATGGGTTTCAGTCCCTCCATCATGTACTCCTTGTTAACGTGATCAAATGCACTATGGAATATAACCTTGAGTGTGGGACTCCAAATGGATATACAGTCAATCCACTTCAATGCTTTGCATCATCCCTCTACTTGGATCCCTATAGTCATCATGTCTAAAGGGACCCCCCCTGAAAACATTGTCCCATGCCACATTGGATCACCTACCATTTTGTTCTAATTCCCCCAAAGACTTTATATGACCCTTTATGTTTTGTCCTGCATATTAAATACCATTTTTAGTCAACCCTCATTTGTTTTTCTTAGTCCTTCTTAATATGAAATGGATGCTTTGTTTCAAATTCAATCTATAGAAATAATTCATAGGTACACCACCATCATTGTGATATAGATATTGAATTTTGTGATTCACATAATTCAACATCCTTGTGTGTTCGTGGAACTCCAACACCCTTAGTGTAACCCTTCTGTGTATCATTGCACATTGAGTGTGTAAGAAAGTACTAATGGAATATTCCTGGTCTGATATCTCTATTCCCCTTTTTCTGTTCTTCCATGTGTTTGGAAAATATTTTCATTACTTCTTGTTTACCACAATGAGCTTGAATCACTTGGGCTTAGTAGTTTTGTAGGACATGTACTAATATATTAGAGCGACACAAAAATATTCTTAATGCATGATGTTAAACTACCCATTTTTGTCCCACGTGATGTTAAATTGCATCATCATCCTTTATGACGTTAAAATACTCATCTTTTTCCCATATGACATTAAACTACATTATCATCCTGCATGATAATAAACTACTCATATTTTTCCCACAGGATGTTAAACTACATAACCGTCCAAGTGAATGTTAAACTCCCTATCTTTATCTTGCATGAAATTAAAGTGCATTATCATCCTGCATGACATTAAACTTCTCATCTTAATCTTGCATGATGATAAAATTCATTACTATCCTCATGGACGTTAAACTACCCATATTCATCCCGCATGATGCTAAACTGCATTACTGTCCTGAAGGATGGTAAACTACCCATCTTCATCCTATATGACATTAAATTGAAATATCATTATGTACCACAGAAAACTACTCATCTTTTTCCCACATGAAATTAAACTGAATTATTGTCCTATATGACATTAAACTACTAATCATCGACCCATGTGACGTTAAACGAAATTTCCATCCTGGTGAACATTTAATTTTCCATCTTCATCATGCATGATGTTAAAATTAATTATCGTCCTGGTGGATGTTAAACTTCCAAGATTCATACTGCATGACGTTAAATGGCATTATAATCCTCCATGACATTAAACCACTCATCTTTGTCCTGCATGATGTTAAAATGAATTATCATCCTGTATGACATTAAACTAATTGTCTTTGTCTCGCATGATGTTATACTACATTATCATCCTGCATGAAATTAATCTTATCATCTTTGTATGGCATGACGTTAAATTGTATTATCATCCTAAATGTCATTAAATTGCTCATATTCATCCAGGATGATGTTAAAAAACATTATCATCCAGTATGACATTAAACTACTCATCTTTTTCATGCATGAAGTTAAACTACATTATCATCATGGATGACTATAACGTGCTCATATTCATCCCACATGATGTTAAACAATGTTATCATCATGCATAATGATAAAATCTTCATCTTCATCCTGCATGACATTAAACATCATTATCATCTTGCATGAAATTAAACTACTCATATTCATCATGCATGTTGTTAAAATGATATATCATTCATCATGATGTTAAAATTTCCATTATCGTCCAACATGGCGTTGAACTACTTTACCACCCATAATGACATTAAACTACTAATTATCATCCCGTATGACTTTAAACTGCTCATCTTCATCCGTCATGATGTTAAACTACTCATTATCATCCCACATTATGTTAAACAACTCATCTTCTTATGTAATAATGTTAAACTGGTCATTATCATCCCAAATGACATTAATATATATCTCCATCATCACCGCATGATGTTAAACTATGTGATCCATCTGGGCTGAAGGATGTAAAAATTCCCATCACTCTTCTCGCATGACGATAAACTGCAAAATGATCCAAGTTCTATGACCTTATACTAAGACCCCACCCATCCTAAAAGACATTAAATTATAAATTGTCTGAGCTCTATGACCCTAAACTATGATCTCTTTAATCATATATGAAGGTAAACTATGAATGGTGAATACACCTCATGGTCCTATCTCTACAACCTTAAACTAAAATCTCCCTCATCCTTTCCACAAGACGTTAAACTACCCGGGTACCACAACCATCATCTCATCCTATCATTTGGGTCTCCATCATATTTCAAGTCTAAAAGGACTTCCTTTACAGTCTTGTCTCACAAAACATTGGCTCACCTACAAGTCTGGGTCAACATCCCAGATGATTTCGAACAACAAATTTAACACATGTCCCACATTGTGAATATGGTCAGAGGTTATCTCTCAATTGTTTATTCCCATTACAGGTTTCATGAGATTAAAAATGTGTTGAGAACATGGTCCAATGTTATCCTCAATTGTAATTTCCACCCCAATGATCTCCCAAATGTGGATCATGATGATTAACCTTTTCTAGACCTTTTATTCCATGCACAGAACATTAAACCGGGAATCTATGTTCTGTGCTCTATGACCATAAACTAAAATCTTATACCACATCCATGTCACATGAAATTAAATTTCATGACATTTTTAGAACTCAATATGTATTTATTACCATCCTTATGAGATATATAGGAACACCCAGACATTTCTTCTGGGGCCTATCCTCAGGTCCCCTGAGCCTTATAGCCTCTTGGCCTAAGTTCTCTCTTAGGATTGTGTGGTTTGGTATGGACACTCTATCCCCATTCACTTCAGGGTAGTTTTCCATGCCACACAAATCCATTTGAGACACTCCTCCTTTATCACATACTTACCACATGATGTTAAACTATAAGAAAATTTAATACTATGTAAGTATTGAATCCCATCCTCATGTGATACATATGAACAGTATAAAATTTTGTCTTCGAGTCCAACTTTGGTTTTTAGAATCCTTCTCTTCCCTCTGTCCCGTTGACCTAGGTTATCCTGGGGGTATGTGGTGTGATGTATACATATCTCCTCATTCACTTTGGGTTTGAAATAACCAATTTGCGTGCCTATATCTTGATATATCTCCATCTCGCTTACCTCCACTCATCTCATTGAGTCATCCTCTATCTATTGTGCCCCTCAACCCTTTTTGGTGCCTCACCAACGTGCTCAGATGTACTGTGGTTTAGGACCTAGAGAGTTGGATTCTGTGAGGATATGCTTTCATCTGTTTCCATTCATCATGTCTCCATTTATTTAGGTTTCTGTTATCTTTCACATCCGAAAGGACCCCCAAATGAAATGGATGTTAGGACTTGGTGCTCTTCTACCATCCTGGGCCAATGAACTGAAGGATTTTGAATGATAATTTGACACACATCTCGCGTTGAGAAAATGGTCAGCAGTCGATGCTCGTTTTTAGTTCCCATTTCAAGTCACATGATATTGATGATGTGTTCTTAAATAAGTAAATAGTTATCCTCAATCATTATTCCATCCATATTGTTCCTAAATATTGGTTATGTGATTCACATTCCTTTATAATCCATTGTGTTCAAGTGCAATTTTGACACCCCTGGTGTTATCCCTCCAAATGTGTTTGTATTTTAAGAGGTTGAATCAACTTCTTGGTTTCATCATTGACACCAAAACATTTATGATTTTTATGTGTTCCATGTGTTGCGAAGATCTTCTCTGCCCTTGTTTACCACATCGAGATTAGCTCAGGTGGGCTTAAGCACTCGGTCAAGGATTACACCCTCTTAGAGTATTCTAAATTATTTTAGTCTAGGCTCTACGACCAAAAACTAAAACACCGTCATTCTTACTACATTACGCTAAAGTACCCGAATTTCTAGAATTGTGTACGGCTTGATTCCAATACTCCTGGGATACATAGGAATTCATGGACATTTCGACTTCAGTTCCCACACAAGATCTACTAATAATCAATTATATTTAGCCTTTTGGCACTGATTCTTTTGGGATAGTGTATTGTGGAATATGTGGATTTATTTCCTCATTCACGTCGGTTCTATAATAGCCTCACCATATAACATCCCATTACGGGATAGTCCCCCCCATCTCTATTCTTTATGCATTACATAAAACTGCATGAAATTTTTATAACTACATCTTGATTGATTACCTTCTTCATGGCATAAATATGAATGCCCATAAATATAATCATCAGGACTAACCCTTGGTACATTGACCTTTTTTGGCCCTTTTACCTATGGTTTATCCCCAAGAATTGTGCAGAGTGTGATGTGGACTTATGTACTCATCCATGTAGGGCATGTGTTTTTATGCCATGCACATTCCATTCAGAACCACAGTATTATATATGAATCTAAGACATATAATATTAAACTGTTCTTCCACATAACATATGACTTTAAAATGTTTCATCTTTCTCACACAATGATACAATGCATGGGCTGGTCCGGTCATACAACTTTAAACTGTGACACTATCATCCTGGCCACATGATGAAAAGTGGAACTGCATTGTGGTGTCCTCGCTTGAGGGGACATCATTTTTTATACCAGTCATCCACCATGATATTTTTAATTGCCTACATATGGATTGATTCCTATAGAGATTCATAGATTCTCCATCTGAGGTTTGTTTAATCAAAAAAACAACAACACAGATCCATGCTAAAGAACAATAAAGATCAATCAAATGTTGCTTCTTTTGGTGCATGGGCCTGACCTACACCACCGTATTTCCCCTAGAACTGGTACCCTACCATGTCGTGTTCAAGAACTAAGTGTGGATTGATTCCCATCGTCATGGGATGTGTAGGAAAGCTAGGACATTTCATCTACGAGTCCAACCCCAGGTACCACAAATCATTCCCTCCTCCCGGCCCCTTGGACCAAACTCTGTTGGAAGCACCTGGTGTGGCGAGGACCCCTTGTGTCCTCATTCACGTTGGGATTATAGAAGTTATTCCATTTATTTACCCTTTTTGGATCTTTCATTCCATTATCCTTATGTTCCTATCTCAGAATGTAAAATAGATCAACATTTTCAGAACTATGTACGGCTTGATTCCCATCTTTATGGGATATGTAGGAATTACAACACATTTTGTCCTCAGGACCAGCCCTAGGATCATCAACCAATCCTCCCCCCTTATCTTCTAAAATTATTGACCTCTATTATGTCTTACCAGTGTTCTCAAATGCACAATGGTCTAGGACCCTGAGTGTTGGATTCTGTATGGACGTTCTTTCATCTGTTTCCATGCTTCACATACCCCTTTGTTTGGGTTTCCATCATCTTTCACATCCAAAAGGACCCCCGAATGGTATGGATGCTTGGCCCTATGACTCACCTACTACTTTGGGCCACCATCATAGGAAATTTTGATTGACATTATAATACAGGTCCCGCACTTCAAATATGATTAGAGGTCAACCCTCAGATATTAGTTCCCATTTCAGGAAACATGATATGAATGCTTTGTTTCAAACATGGTCAATAGTTATCCGCCATCATTAAGACAAACCCATTAAGTGTTAAATATTTATCTCATGACTCACGTACCTTTCCACACCATCATGTTCATGTGGAATTTTGACACACATGGTGTTATTCCTCTGTGCACCTACGCACATTAAAGAGGGTGAATCAGCATCATGAGGGTCATTTTTGACTCCACATTATCTCCCTCTCTTATGTATTCCATGTGTTGTGAGGATATTCTTCTCCCTTCTTTCCCACATCGATCATATCTCATGTGGGATTAGGGATATGCATATGGACTGTGCATAGAGGTAAGAACCACACTTCTTTTAGTCTGAAATCCATGTCCATAAACATGGATCTTCAGTCCCTTAGTCCACATATCATGAATTTAAACTATGTGAATCTTATTGGAAATTTCTGGTGCGGGGAAAAATGTTTCATTCTCTATTACATTTGGTCTCTTTATGGAACCACATCACATATTTCCGCTTCGAGAATCTTCCTATTTTTGTTCCAAGCTCTATGACCATAAATTAAGATCTATTATATCCTTATCATATAGCGCTAAGCTACATCTTCTACACCCAGGATGTATAGTGATAAATTACCAAACCATTAGATTTCTTCACTCGAGAATACATTTCCCCTCCTGGTATTGGCCACCTAATTTACCCCCTTTAGGAACTATTTTTGGATTTATTCCCATCCTCATGGGATACTTAGTAATTCCCAAACATCCTATATGTGGTCCATCTGCATCACTTAGAACCCTCTTGTGTCATTCTAGCCAGAGTTTCCTCAAACGTATGTGGTGTGATGTGGACTTATTTCATCATTCACATCAGGATTATAATAATCATGCCACATACAGTTCTCGAGAGTTCTCTATTTCTATGTCCTTACAGCACGAAAATAAACTACACGGGCATGTCCTCAATGCATGACCTTAAACTGCAACCCTAACCTGAACATGTTTAGGATGCCCCATGATAATTGTGGGATACTATGGCCTCCTCGCTAGAGAGGATTTCCCCCCCCCCATTGTTGTTGGTTTCTCACCAAGCTGTTCTCAAGAACAACGTTTGGATTGATTCTCATCTCTATGGGATACATAGCGACACCTAGGCACTTCAATTCAAGCCCATACCTAGGGTAATTAACCCTTATAGCCCCTCGTCCCCAATTATGGTCCAGAATCTATGACCATAAACTAAGATACTACACTCCTTGCAACATAACTATAAACTATTAGACTTGATCCAGGAAGTTTGACCTTAAAACTATGTTCAACATCCTTGTCATATGATGTTAAACTATTAGTTTCATCTTTCTCACCCTAAAACTCTAATAAAAGTATCTATAATACTCATTTTTATGATATAAAACTGCAAGGTATTCTAGGTCTTTTTCAAATAGGTTACACCTGGAAGTAGGCATGATCTCAATTTTGACTGATACACTCACACAGTTCACTTATATCATGGATGTGTAATTTCAAGAGTGTTGGAATCCTTCAGAACACCCCATCCATCCATCACGGCATTGTGTGTGACATATACATTAGACCTCCAATCCCTCTTACATCTGATGGAACCCCCTAACGGTTATGATTCTCAGCCTAAAGGCTCGCCTACCGTCTTGGGCAAATGTTTTAGAAGAAAACAGATGACACTTAGAGTTTAGAATGGAGTTTGGAATGCTGTCAGTAGTTGGACCTCATTTTTTTGGTCCTTTTTACACTAACATAATGTAGATTCCATGTTTCGAATTTGGTCAACAACTATCCTCCATCGTCATTGCATCCTCACTGCATTCCATTTTTTTTATTCTAATTCACACTCTATATTCCCATTTGTTCGGATTTAATCCAACACACATGGAATTATCCCGCTCATGTACTAGAGTGCATTTCAAAAAGAAATTAGGCTATCTAGAAACACCAGTTCTCCATCTGTGATCCATCTTATTTATGAAACTGTCAATAGTTATTTTTTTCCAATTCTGATCCCATCACATCTTCTGTTGTTCAACACTCTCGTACAAGTGAATAAACTTCTATTGTCTCTTGTTTACCAAACCAATAGTGTCTCAAAAGTGATTATATATTTAGTTCGTTGTTTCCTGAATGTGATCAATATACAGTGGACCCAATATAGGAATTTTCCATAGATGTTTCCTCAGGACATGGTCTGCCTCGCCCTCCTCATCCTTGTTGGACCCCATTCTTAGGGGGAATTTTTTTGAACTGGAAAACACATCCACAAGATATTCCAAATGCATCCATAAATGATCCAAGAGTGAATCACATTTTTATGAATTGATTTGATGAGTTGTAGAGCCTAAAACGAGTTACATGTTATCAGATATGGAGATTTGAAGTTGGGCTAGAGACTGGTTCGTGGAGCCCATTCTTGCAGCTCCCTCCATGATCACGGAGTAGAGGAACTATACCATAACCTCCACAAGCGTCGTGAATGCCATGAAAAAAGCCTCTATGAGTACAAGGTACTTGACTAGAGCCTCTGCGAGCATAGTAATGGTTGTGGAGGTAGCCTCCGTGAGTCCATGAAACCTGAGGGAACTGCCTCTGGTTGCCGAGTGCGATTTCCTTTACGACATCATGTTTCCATTGCGGCGCAAATCTTTTCTCCATGGTGAGCTCTGACGACATCCATATTCTAGAAATAGCCATCTCACCCACCCCCCTTTATAAGGATGGTTATGCAGCCCCTTCGGTAGTTGATCTCCAATTTTGAAGAGCCCATAAGCACCGTGAAGTGATGCCCTTCATGAAGGAATCTATACATTGTGAAGGAGGGAGCCCCATTTGGGATGTTTGAGGGTCTGGAAAAAATTATTCTTTTTTAAATCACACTCATAATAATGAACCTTGTGATAAATTGAGTCCTTGATCTGGGAGATCCATTCTTTCGTGAAGCTACATCATGAGACCCAGAGCTCTGTGAATCCCCAGGATCAATGAGAGCCTGAGCTATGTAAATCCCCATGCACTGCGAGACCATAATGTCCATGAATTCCCATGTTTTTTGAGGCCCTGAGCTCTGTGAAGATCTATTATTCATGAAACCCTAAGCTCCACGAACCCCTTTCCTTTGAGAAACCCAATCCTTTGCAAAGATGATACCTTCATTCCCACTGGTCCATAACATGGGTGCTGCAACCCCCGCACCCCCGCTTGGGATCATTTTTGGGATACAGTCCCAGCTGTCTGGGTTAGTCCTACCACTACCATCACTAACCCCCAATGAAAAATAGAGAGTCAACAAGAAAATTATAGGTGGGGACATCAACATTTTTCATTGCACCCTTATGGGCACCCACCTTTCAACTATAGAATACCATGATTAGAGATACTTATACACCCTCCATGAAATACCTTGATTTGAAATATTCCTCTTGGTCCCTCTCACATTTCATGATTTGAGATTATCATCTTTAATTCCCTCAGTAACTTGAGGTGAACCATTCTTCAAGCAACTAATACAAAAGTAATCACTTGAATCTTATCCCAAGTTGAACCAGAAAGGGATGCTCTTGCATAAGTCCCAAAACTAGCCATTTCTGGGCTCCTAATGCCAAATTGAACTCCCTAAATGACATTAAACTGTAGTACACCCCATATTAAGACCATATGATGCCTCTTACTACAAACAAGGGATGCCTTATATGCCAATAATAATATGCCAATAGTCTTATCTATATGACACTAAACTATAGTACACCCTATATTAAAATCATAAGATGCCTCTTGATCAAAAAAAGAGATTCCTTATGCGACAAGCATAAGATACATTATAACTATCTATATGACTTTAAAATGTATTTCACCCTATATAAGAAACATATGATTCCTCTTTATCCAAACAAGATACGACTTATGTTCCAAGAATAAGATTCCAATATTATTATAATTATGACTTTAAACTGTAGTATGCCCTATGAGACAAATATATGATTCATCTTTTTTCCGAATAGATGGTTCCTTATGCACCAAGAATAATATTCCAATATTCCTCACTACATGACTTTAAACTATACCATTACCTATCATTCAATAATAGGATGCCTCTTGTTCCAAATAAGATATTGATTATGGGACTAGAATGAGATCACTCATTCCATAATTATAGTGGTGTAATTTCAAGTGTGTTGGAATCTTTTCAAACATTCCATCACTTGATATCACTCTTTGTGTGTCCTATATTAGGATCTTTATCCTCTTTCATTTTTGGAGGTACCCCCTAATGGTTTTGTCCCATAACTCTTTGGATCACCTACCATCCTAGGCCAAAGAATCAAAAGACTTTGCATGACACTTCGAGTTTGGCCCCATTTTTCAAATATGGTCAGCGGTTATCCTCTTTTTTCTTTTTCCATCTCAAAATAATGCGATGTGGAAACATTTAATTGTATATATTCAGTAGATATATCCCTTTTTCATGCCTACCCAATGGGTTCTGAATGTTGTGCATATGATTCACACTTTTCATATCCCTTTGTTCAGAAAAATTGTAATTCCCTTGGTGTTATCCCACATGTTCACTAGTGCATAGGTTAGACCTAAATTACATTCCTTAAAAGACTAGTGATTTAGGATGCCCTTATGGCTAGACATGAAGAAGATATTATGGGGAGATTTAATGCGTATTCACCATCCACCATTTTCTATTTCTAGTGGAACCCGAGCTACTTCCATGCATAAGCCCCGTCCACCATTTCTTCTCTTTAGAAGAATCTGGGATGCTTCCATGCGTAAACCCCACACACTATTTATTCTCCTTAGCGGCACCTGAGTGAATTCCATGCATAAGACCCATACATCATTTCCACTTCTTATCCACCCCTCACAGAGTGACCTTTTTTCCATGACTTTTAGTTTTTTAGTTTCCTCTGGTTTCTCACAATGAGCATAACTCACATGATCTTAGAGTAAATAGTGACCATGAAATTCTATTTGGTCTGCCTTTAGTGTGTAATCTCTATTCCCTTTTACACTGAACTATGTAAACTTTGATCCCGACCCCCTTTTGAGAATGGTATGTAGGAATCCTCCCTAAGGTTCAATCCCATCATCCATCAATCCCGACCACTTTATGTCGGCTCAATCTCATCCCGTATGATGTTAAATTGTATGCCCCTTTCGTTGCACATGACACTAAACTACATGCTTTCGAACTATGTGGGTTTTGATCCCTATCTCCTAGATAGAGTATTTTGGAAGCCACCCTAAGGTTAAACTGCATACACAGGTAAACTACAATGTCCACTTTATTGGGAACCATATCATTGGTTCGACCCTTAGTGGAGTCATACTAGTTCCCCAGTAGCTAACCATGCGTAATCCCAACATTCATCCAATAATCTTACAACCAAGAGTGTCCCTCTTGTGATGGGATGCCTACCAAGTGTAATCCCCAACATGTATCTTGTTCGTTGTCCATTGTGTAGACCCTGATTCTATGCCCCATCCTGAACTACATGGATATTGATTCCCTACCACGGTTATATGTAGGAATCCTACCTATGGTTTGACCCCATCATCCATGTCTCATCCTGATCTTTCCATCGAGCCTTTGTGTTTTGGTAAGATCATGTCCTTTCCTAGACATTCTAATTCCCATCGAGTCCGCGTCCTTGTGCTTCATTATAAAAATCTTCCTTCTCACGTGTCCCATCAACCCACCGAAATACGTGGACTTTTATTCCCCTCCACGGGGATACGTAGGAATCCTCTATGAGGTTCAAAAACAACATCACCATCATCCTCGTGTTGGTTCCATCCCATTCCCCCCATTAACACTTTTCAACCATCATTCATCCATATTGATTCCTACCTGGGCTGCCACATCCTAGTGGTATCACACCATTTCCTTGGGAAGCTAACAATTCATAAGAACAACACAATCCATAACCATACAACCAAGGTTTTCCCTCTTGCAATGGGCTTCCAACCATGCGTAATCCCAAACGTGTTTCCAGGTCGTATTCCTTTGTGTACACCATGATTCCTTGTCACACCCTTCGAACCATGTGAGTATTGATCCTTGTTATCTGGACATGGTATGTAGGAAACCTCCTAAAGGTTCAATCACATCCAATGGTAAACCTTTGTGTCCCCCTTTATTTGGGTTCACATTCCCTGATCCGCCCTTAGGGGTGTCCAAATCATCCATCATAGTATAATATATTCACTTTATGGGACACACCACCACGAGTCCTCTCTTATAGGGAGCCTTAATCCATCCATCTGGTAAACAATCCAGGTTATCCCTTATAGTTAGGTAGAAATCTGATCCGCTCCCATGTGGAATTAAAATCACTCTCATTCTATCTCCTCAAGACGTTAAACTCACGACATAACTCATGTTAAACAAGTGAAGGTGAGGAAAACCTCAGATACATGCCTCTGACATAAGATACCCCATGAACATCATGGAATTCCTCGGGTTTTTCACCCTTGAGATTCCCTCTTTTTAGTGATTACAAATGTTCTCGAATGTCCATGAATCCAGAGATTCCCTGACATACCTGATGTTACTATCTACTCTGACCGAATGTTGCTCCCCCAACACGACCCCTTGGAATGTTCAAATAGAAGTACTGTAATTAACCGTAATCTATAATTATATGAAACCATGAATGAGATTCAAGAATAATGACTCAAATATATAAGGGAGACCCACAGTAGGTGATGAGTTTTGAGGAGGAATCCATGGATGGAGGAACAAACATCCCATCATCCTGTTTCGATCAAGGAGAAAATTCCCATAAATAAGAAACAGATGTCACCCACCTTTGGAAAGCAGGAATGCGGGGCAAAAACCTGCGCGTCGCAACATGACGATGCATGCCTTGGTGAAAGCATCAGAAACAAATGTGTAGGCCCTCTTATTGACTCATGATTATAGGTGTTTTCTACCAGTTGGATGAAGAGTGTCCGAACACTTTTGAGGAGATCAAGAAATACATGGTAAATCCTATGAAACTGATCCTGTTCGTATCCAGAAAGACACTAGTTATTTATGTGGGAGCCTTTGAATGGTCCCTTAGTGCTCTTCTCACCCAGATGAATATTGAAGGGACATAGAACATTTTAGACTATCTCATCCACATTTTATTCAATACAGAGACCAGATAATATTATTTGGAGAAGATCTACCACATATGGTATTTTTAGTGGAGATTATGCGACATTATCTATATCGCCGTGATATATAGCTGGTGTCTTGTGTAGATCCTCTATAGTATATTATGAACCTTCATATGATGAATGTCCACCTAGATTGGTGGGATGTGACTCTTTAGCCGTTCAAAATCTGATTCATTCTAAAAATGATATCAAGGGTCAGGCACTGGAATACTTCATCGCCACCCATCTAACCCGCACAGAGTAGTCTATGGATCTTGACTTCCAAGATAAGGCCATGCTTTTTGATGATCAATGTATTCAATTTTGTTTGAAGAATTTTTTATTGCGCTTCCCAGAGTCTGACTGACTGAAGGATCAATGATCCCATACTCAACAGAGTAGTTCGGGGTATAATTTTAATCACACGTACACAAGATGTCATGCCATAATCATTCTTGTCGTCAGAAAGATACAAATATAATGACGAAGAGTCGCAGAACCTCATCACTAGTCTCAAGATGGCCCTCTATAATGATGTTACCTACTTATATGTGAAGAGGGAATCTGAACTGGTCATCAAACAGATCATGCTTGACTACATTATTAGAAATTCATATCTCATGCCCCAGTTAGATTACACTCGCCACCTAATGGCCCATTTCCCTAATTTTTTTGAGATTAATCTTGTTCCTAAATCACAGAACAAATGATCTAAAGACATGGAATGCCTTTCTACATCTTTAGAAGAGCCTGACTTGGACTATTTGATCATCCATGTGGTGCATTAAAGGATTATTGCTCCCGTTATAATGGACGATGATGATATCCAGCATGTAAGCCATCTTACCACTAGTGCATCCACATAAGGACTTCCATATCCCCCTTTCATGACAAAATAGATCCCCGATTGAATGAATACTTTTTTTGAGTATCAATAACATGGAAATTCTCGGACAGATAGCACTGAACCTGAATAAAACTAATGGCATGAAGTACAGTTAACCCTCCAAATTGGTCCTGACCATGAGAAGATCCTCTACAAATGGTGACTCGATGGATTTATCCCCTATTGCATTCAAGGATATGATAATCCCTAGTTTATGTGAGAATTCCATGCCAATTCATGTAGATCGCACTAGGAAGGTTTGAATCTCTCCCATGAGATTTGAGGGTCAGGATACTTCTGGCCCACTATGGTCCATGACTGCATCGAGTTCTCCAAGAGTTGTACCACGTTCCAAATCCATGATATCTGTGTGCATCAGACATTAGAGACCCTACATACTACCATGTGATCTTGGCCCTTCATAGTATGTGGACTCAACATCACGTGACCACATCCACTGGCAATAACACACTAGTGAATGAATATCCACACTACCACAGATTTCATTTCCAAGTGGGAAAAGTCGATACCGATCAAGGATGTCAAGGCTTGTTATAATGTCAAATTTGTGAGCTCTAATATTAAATATTGATTCATGGTCTGTCAAAACATTCTCATATATAAACACACCAATTTCCAAGAATCCAATTTGAATACATTTTACACTAAGTAAAACATCTCATCCAACCACACTTCTTGATATCATGTGTATGAAAATGGAATGATCAAGGAATTTAGAAAGACACACTATAACATCTTGTATAAAATGATTGGTCAGAACAAGAGAATTTGGATGGAAAATCTCCCCAATTCCCTCTAGGATTATGAGATTATGACTTATAGTTCGAACCAGGTTACCCCATATTCTCTGGAGTAAGGAATAGAGGAATTCCTATATATCGAAATCATGTTACCGTCACTCCGCACAAATTTCAATGATTATCAGACATCAGGAAAAGTAGCAGAAGTCTATTTGTATGAACTAGAATCCCTCGATGAAAATAGGATCTGGGCCTTGGAAAATATGGAGAAGCACCATAAAAATATATCCATAGATTTCAATATGAATTTTAGACTTTGATCCTTCTTTCAAGGTGAGATGTTGTTAGCCATGCGGATACCAACGATACCTAGTAAGAAGCCCCCAATGTTGGAGACCAAATGGTTGGGACATCATATCATTCATAAGGTTCATCCTAACCGTGCATACTCTTTGATCACCACAGATGGATAGAAAATTAATCCTCATGCCAATGACAAATTCATCAAATATTATATCATATGAGCGAACCTACAACCTACAGGATGATAAATTTCAAGTGACAAAAAACCCATGGTCTTTTCACTACAAACCTAAACTAAGATCTCTCCCTCGTCCGAGATGAAAGACATAAAATTTATTGGCATCGGCATCCCACATGATGGTAAACTAACATACTCATCAATATGTTCATACTGCAAGATGTTAACCTACAAAATCATTCAAGAACTATGTATGGATTTAATCCCATACTTATAGGGTACGTAGGAATTCCCAAACCAATTATATTTAGCTCCAGACCAAATGAATCTATCCATTTTTTCCCCTCTGGGTTTTCTTCTATTTGAGGATCGCACATGGTGTGGTGTGGACCTCCTTTGTCCTTATTCACATTAGGTTTACAGTTTTTTCTCCATGTTCCCTCCCTTGGGAACATTCCCTTTCTTTCCACATCCTCATCAGATGACATTAAACTCCATGAAATTTCAATAAAAACTTATGGATTGATTCCTACATTCGTAGGATATATAGTAATTTCTAGACATTTTGTCTTCGAGTCCATCCACATGTTCCACATCTTTTGTCCATCGACCTAATGTTTTTCCTGGGAGATCATGGGGTGGTGTGGACTACTCTTGACCTCATTCGCATTGGATTGGTAGCTGCAACACCATTTGTCTCCCTTTGGGGTACCTCCCCATGTTCTTTTATCCTTATCCCATGATGTTAAACTAAATTATATTTAAATAACTATATATGTCTTGATTCCCATCTTTAAGGGATATGTAAGAATTTGTAGACATTATGTCTTTGGGTTGAGCCCTAGGATTCCCCATTTATAGCCCCTAAAAATGAATTCTCTCTGGGAATGGTGTGTGTGGAATGGTGTGGACTTCTATTTTCTTCATTGACATCTGGAAATTTTATGACCCTATACACATCCCATGTGGGAAACCTCTCCCCTACATCTTTACTTCATGAAATAAAACTGCACGGCATTTCAAGAACATTGTAAGGATTGATTCCTTCCCTCGTTGACTATATAGGAACACCCAAATAATTTGAATTTTGGTCTAACGTCATGTTCCTCAGCCATTCCATTCCATAGGACCAATCATATGGTTTGAGTTCTTTGAAATTAAACTAATATCACTCTCCTTCCACATGACATTACACTTTGTCAAAGTCCTATTCTTCTGGCCCCTTGGCTAGAGTCTTCTCTCTAAGGAATTTGTATGGTGTGGTGTAGGGATTCCCCAGTCCTTACCCAAATCTTCCTAATTTTCCATTCCATTAACATTCCCATATCAAGGAACGTCTATCCAATAAATACTTACCACATGATGTTAAACTACATGATAGTTAATAACTGTGAATGGCTTTATTCCTACCCTCACATGATATGTAGGAATGCCTAAATTTTTTTTCCTCTGGTCTAGGCCCAGGATTATACAACCATATTACCCTATTCCATACTTATCTTCTCGAGTCATCTTCCCCTAGTTGAATCCCTCTACCTCTGATTCACCTCATCAAAATTCTATGATATGCCCTGGTATGGGACTCAGAGTGATGAATTATTCATTTAAATAATCTCATTCCACCACTACACTTCACATGTGAACATTATTTGGGTCTTCATCACCTTTCACTTCCATAAGGACTCCGAAATGGAATCGATTCTCTGCCTTAGTTATCTCTTACCATTTTGGGCTAATATCCCTATGGATCTCGAATGAAAATTTCATACATGTCCCACATTGTGAATATGGTCAGTCGTCGATCCTCTGTTGTTTTTCCCATCCCAGTTCACATGATGTGGATATTGTGTTTCAAACATAGGTCAAAGGTTATCCTCCATCATTATCACCAACTACATTGCATCCCAAATTTGGTCTTTTGATTCACATTCCATCTCACATACTTATGTCCGGATATAATTTTGATACCTTCGGTGTCATACCTCCATCCACCTTTTCATGTTGTATATGAGGGTCAAAATTGTGGGGTCATCCTAGATTTTTCACTTCAGTTACACTATCATGTTCTTTTTTGGATTCGAAAGATATTTTTAACCCCTTGTTTTCCACAAAGATCATTGTTCATGTTGGATTAAGAGTTTTGGTATGATTTTTACCTTCATGGAAGTATAATCATCCGTGTTCTGAACTCTATGACCTTAAACTAGGAGTTTATGTCTTTATGATCGGTGTTGTGGTTTGGGACCTCCTTGGTTCTCATTCACGTTGGGTTGCCTCATGGTTCGGCAATACACATTTCCATCCATGTCACTCCATATTCTATGCTCAATGTCCGTGAACTAAGATCTACTTCATCATTATCATATGAAGTTAAAGGGCATATTATTCATCCATGTTGCATGATGATAAATTACCCAGCCATAGGATGCCTTCATTTGATAAAAAAAATTCACTTTTCCATTTTCCATTTTACATCAAATTTTCATGAACTATGTGTGGATTTTTCTTACTCTTGTGAGATTCGTAGAGATACCATGACAGTTTTTTCCTGGGTCCAACCATAGATTCATGATCGATTTTTCCTTCTCCTCGGCCTGGGTTCTTATAAAAGAACTGGGTTTGTTTGAATCCTCTATTTTTCTCAATCACATTGGTTTAGAAATGAATGCGCCATGTGCCGCCTATAACGACCCACATTGTAGAGACCCGAAGCCTGACGTACATTGACTTTACATTACTTTTGCGGAATACTTAGTACATAAAAAAACACACACACAGAAGGATCTTAATAGTTTAGTGTCTTTGGAAACTCGGAACGTAATCTTCTAATCGTGGTGAATGATCTTCAAAATCTCCCATAAAGATCTTCCTTTTTTTTACCTAAAACTTTTCTTCATATCCTAGGGAAAAGAAAACATAAAAGGGTGAGCTCAAATGCTCAGTAAGGGTAAACAAAATAAATATCAATCACATCGTATTCAAAAGAACATAACATTTTGGAAATCATAACCTGCAAAAGAGAGCATAATTTCATAACATGGGATAAATCATGGTAGTGAAATGTAATCACAATAATCATAACTTAAAACATGAAACTTTGTGGCATTCACACATAATCATAGAGAATCATTTCTTGTTAGTCAAGACTCATTTCCAAGACTATCTTAGTGGACAAAGTCCCTTTTTGAATCGAGTAACCCTCGTTTCAGTCCTGTTTCACTGAACCGGTATAACCTACCACTCCAGCCCTGTCTATCTCATGAGATATAAAATCTTTACCCAATGCATTGGAGGGAGATATAGGTCCCACCCATCTTATAATGAATCCTTTCTTATGTGTGCCACATAATCATAAATCATAAATCATCGCATAACACATGTAACAAAAATGGGATTCTTGAAACATCATGACATCATAAAACAAATGATATAAGGTAAATGACTTCATAAAAATAATTCCCTCACAGAATAATCAAATCAATGTAATAATAGGGATAAAAACAGAACCCTTTATTATCTTATATGGAAAATAATTTTGATAAAACACTTGAACTCCATTCTTGAGGAAAATATCCTTTCTTCTAAAAAAACATTTTTCCTTTCATAACATGTCATACGACTTTAAAATAAAATAAGTTGATTAAAAATAAACTTGAAAACTTGTAAAGGAAGCTTCTTGGAAATAATGTTTTAAAAATCCATTCATGCCGTATAAGTTAAAAAAACATTCTTCGTACTTTTGTCGGAAAAGTCAAAAAGTACCTCGTACGAAAAACGACAAAAGATTCCTTTCATACATATTACTAAAAACTCACCGAAGGGTAAAATAGGTTTTAAAAATTTTTAGGTGAATGGAAATAATATTAAATATTGAGGAAACATGGATGTGGATGATAAAATACACCCCAGTAAATACTTACGAATAAACAATCTCGGTTAAAAATGAGATTGTGATATTTCCCTTACCTTATGTCTGATTTTCTTTGTAAGTGTCCGAACCTCCTGTATAATGATTTAAATCATGTTATTGACTTATTCCAGAATCATATTCATTGTTATTATATCATATATGGTCCACTTATGACTTTATATTACCCGTTCTTTTGTAAATTCATGTTAATGTAGCGTTTTCGGTAAAATCGTCTCATTTGTCGTTCGTGTTTTTAACTTGTAATTATTCATATGATTACATAGATCATGATTACTTAATTCATGAATATAAAAAATGATTTATATATATATATTCAGATTTTACATATATAATAAATCAGTAAATGGAATGAAATACACCGTTCATGGAGACGGTAGTCCGTACGTACGCATGAACGCTGTTTTCGTTTCCTTACTGAATTGAATGGAATTAAGTATATGACATACATATAAATATAAATAATTCCAGTATCATTATTAGGTAATATATTTCATTAGTACTTATTATATATACTTTATAATCATTCATGAATGGTTAATCATCGAGAATGAATCTCATCGCGTCGTGGAGACGGTAGTCCGTACGTACGCACGAGCGATGATATCGTTCCCATGGTCGTGGAATTGTGTTGAAGTGTATGTATACTATTTCAGTATCAATATCACTTTATAATAATCATATATAGTTACTCGTTAAACCTTTATACCCATCCAATTAAGGTGGTGGCGGAAAATAGATTACACCACGGCGTGGAGACGGTATTCCGTACGTACGCACGCGCGATGATTTCCTTTTTCTGTAGGATGGATAGAAGGTTAATTAGAGTTTTTTCATATTTATAATAACATATAAGTATATAAGAAATACTGATGTTATTACTTTATCATGAAACAACTAATGAAGAAGAATTTGAAGAAGAAAGAAATTGAAAAGATCGGTAATGGATATTACATCTTCTTTGGAACGCCTCTTTGAATCCTTCACTTAGGGAACTAAGATTGGTCTTTGAAGAAGACCAGGACCTCTAGGATTATTCTAGGAAAGTGGAGAAGGGATTTTGGCAGGGGTTGGCCGATCTTAAGTGCTCAATTTGGTGTGAGGAGGAGGGGGAGGAGGTGTCCTTTTATAAGGGAGGAGAGGGGCACCTTAGGAATATCTCAAAATATTATTTTATATTAAAGTCAAAATCGGTTTATACTGGTTCCAAAGGGTCTTAATTCGAAGCTAAAGTGGGTATGGGTCTAAATCCTATCAACCAATAGGATTTAGACAAGTTTAGGTTATTATTTTAACCTTATCAATTGGATTTAACTCTAAGTTAAATAATTTAACTTTTACCGTGTCTTTTTGTTTTCTTACAGTATATGGTTAATACACTTACTATAACATGCCAAACGAACCCCAAATTGTTTATTACTAATATATATATGCTTATCTAAGTCATTTGGACTAACCTTAGATTTTTAGGAATAAAATAACAATTAATAATATAATATTAGATTTAAAAACTATTTTGTGTCAATTTTGACACTATTTGATATATGATTTTTGTGAAAGTCATAACAGAATTATATGTTCGAACCAAGTTGATTAAATCAACCCTAATATGTCTTAGTAACCTAGAAAATTAGTGGAATTCATAAAAAATCTCAAATTAAATTTATTTGATCATTTATAACATCAATTATGTTAATATTTCCTTAAAAGGGTAATTACTGCATCATCGTTGTGTCATAAATAAATTAATTTATTTAAAGTCTGAAAATTATAAATAAAATATAATTATGTAGGAAATATTTTTAGCCTTCTAATGAATATTTATAGTCGAATTTAGCTTATTTATAACCCCATATTAAAAATGTTTTAGTTATTAAACATTGATTTTAACTATTTTAACTATTCATTAAATAAAATAATATTAAATGTCATAATCTAATCCAAGTGGGCCTAAATGATAATATTTTACACTTAAGGTTGTTTTCGGTCGAGATACACTTTTCCAATAGAATTAGGACATGTGTTAGGGTAATATTAATATCATTCTTACCCTTAATTACCCTATTTACTTTTAACCGTGGTAAATAAAAGTAAAAAGTTACTATTCACCAAAAATTATTTTCATCTCATTGAACCACATTTTACTTACTGACATCAACCGTGTCTCTCGGATTTTTGAAATTTCATTCACAGAAGCGGTAAAATTAAGTTTTATGAAAAATTCAGTTTTTAACTTCCACTTAGTAGTTTCACTATTCATCAAAAATTAATGTTTTTCAGAACAATGCCAAAATTTCGTCCTAAGCTATATTTCATATTCCGAATTCAAAAATGAAGTCTATTTTACCAAATTCATAACATAGAAATTGTATTAATTAATTTTATAATTAAATCCCGCTGTTAAAACAAATAGCGTGTTTTTAAGAAACAATATCTATCAAAAGATTGACACTTGAGTATGTCTGGTTTAAATGTGAAATTACATCCAATGACCAACATTGTATTAAATTGTAAAAATATATTCTAAATATACTTTAAAACCACTCAAATTAATGATTTATCACTATTAATTATTTTTATTCAAAAAGTTGTTTTTAATTATAATTTAGTAATTTTCACTATTCATCAGAATATGAAAGTTATCCGAAAAGTACCAAAATTTCATCTTAGGCTCAATTCGGTACTCCGAATCCAAAAATGAATTCCATTTTGAAAAATAAAATTTACAAAATTTCAAAAAGTGTTTATTACTATTCATAAAAGCTAGTTTTAATAATATTTTAATAGCATATCGTTGTTTAGTGAAACTCGGTATTGCATATTACACACGCTATCGAGGAAGGTCGCGATTGCGTGTAATGCAAGGAAAGTCAAGGATGTGTGTTGTGAAAGCTCCTTTTGGTGTAGCGTACAACACAAGACATTAGTGAAATTAAAAAGAATATTTTTCATAAAATCTTGGGCTGTTACATTCTACCCCCCTTAAAATGAATTTCGCCCTCGAAATTCGTCGGGGTTATAAATGGTTTACTATTCTAAAGTTTCTTTAATCAAAACCCACATTGTAAAAAGGAATACCAAAACCAATCTTTAAAAAAAAGTATGAAACGTAACGGTTACCCAAATAAACTAATCAATGGGTTTCCACATAGGTGATAATATGGATATGGAAGAGAAATCTAACAATCATGTTCTGATGGAGAGTGGTAGAGAACATGGCTATGGAAAAGCCAGTAATCACAAATCCATAGATTTGTGATGATATAAGGTACCATCTGATTCATCAGGTATAAGATCACTAGGACAACATTTTTGGTTTTCAAGATCATTTCCCTAAAGTTGATGAAATTGGAATTAGAAGAAATACTTTCGTGATTTTGGTATAGTCTCACTGTTTGTCGTTCTTTGGACAATTTCTACTTCATCTCTTAAAGAAATGAAGTTGAATTTGTTATTCGTGAAGTGTTAGCAGATCATGTGATAGAATGACGGGTCATTCCATCTATCTCAAACAAAAGGTTAGAAAAAATTATATACATAAATCGATCTATAGTGAGATTAATCACATATGGTTCCTAAAATGGACTTATACTTCATATATCATACTTCTTAATATAATAAAACTAGTTTCTACTAAACAGGGACTTCCTGTAGGCCAGTGGTGGGCGATAAAGGCCAGTCGCACTTCGGTTGTGGGTTCAATTCCCACAGCCTTGTCCGACGTGATGGGCTGTCGCCCATCCTGCAGGTTGTCCTTTTTCTAAAACTATAACATCCCATCAAGAATATCGAAAAAACTTCAATCCTTAAACAATACTCACTTATGTCCAACATAATCCATTTCAATCTTTAGGATTATCCATAATACTGCAGTCCACTCTTATAACATAGTGAAAACGATTACCAGAGATTTAATACCATCGTTGATCCCCATATATCATAAGATATGTTTTGTTGGTCACATTCCAAACATTCAAAGTCCTCAATCATGTATTCTCTTGAATACCTTAGTGAAAACATGAATGCAGTTTAAAGTTAACACTTTCCACATACCAAAATCCTCAAAATTCTATATACTCAAACCATGATATCACTTAGTCCTTATATCAATCATGAGCTCATGAATACTATTAAACATTTCATTTTCTCATTTTCCCTTCATTATGCGCATATCATCTTATTTCCAAAAAAAAATATCTCAATCACTTTGAATAACACATCAATAAATATTGCAATACTCAATAATACAACATTATTTTGGAATCCCATTACATAAACACTTAATCATTCCACCACATCGTTGTCATATTCAACATTGCCAATAGTGATCACATGTGACTTCCCTTTGTCCTTTGCCTTCATTGGTTGCTCATGTTGATCATCACTAACCCTTGGATTAGGGAATTTATTAGCATAATTCCCCATTTCCTTGCACTTGAAGCATTGAAGTGTTGGTGGTGCGTTCTCTGCAGTGTTTTCTTTATTCACATCATTAGAAACCCTTTTTCCATTACTTCGACACTCAGCTGCTCGATGACCTTCTTTTCCACACTTAAAACATTTTCTAGTCCCTTTAATACAATCTCCACCATGCTTTTTTCCGCAGTTTGTGCATAAGGAAACATTCATCTTCTTTTCACAATTATTTTGAGATTTCTCCTTGAACTCCATCTTTCGTTTCTTGTCAAAACCATGAGATGGATATGTAACACCAACTTCCATTTCTACCTTGATAGCACAACGCACAATTTCTTCATAGCTACCGAAGTCTCTTATAGCTAATGCCCTTCGAAGACTTGGTTTTAGGCCACTGAAAAATTGATCAACTTTACTTTCAGGTTGGATGATAATGCAAGACGCATACCTTGCAAGTCTTGTAAAATTCGCTTCGTATATACCAACAGATTCATCATCCTTTTTCTTTAGTTCAAGAAACTCCTTCTCCATCTTTGTTCGAAGAATACGAGGGAAGTACTTACTGAAAAACAAGTTCTTGAACTCGTCCCATTCCATGGACTCAATTTCATCTCTTGGCCTCGTATTCTTGATAAGATTCCACCATTGATCAGCTTCACCTTCCAAACGATATACTGCTAAGATGACTTTATCATGTTCAGAACATTGAAGAACTGAAAATATCTTTTCAGTGGTACTGATCCATTGTTCAGCAACAAGTGGATCGGAAGTCCCACTGAAAGAAGGTGGACGTTGCCTCATGAAGGACTCAATAGAATACTGTTCCTTTCTCTGCTCATTTGGAAGTCCAGAATGATTCATAGCTTGTGTAAGGATAGAAATAAGATTTTGCACTCCATCTCCCATAACATTGGTTTGTTCAGGAGGACAATCATTGCATTGTCCATTGCATTGATCAACACGGTTCCTTCGGGTTCCAACCATCGTCTAAAACCCAAAAAGAATAGTGTGAGAGGAAAAAATCATGCTAGGGAAAACAACATAATAAAGGGGGAGTACCCTCAATATCTAACATCTTAGGTTAAATTCTAAGATCGTTATCTCAATTCTAGGACTATAACCTATACATATACTTAACCTTAGAGACATCCCTAGAAATATCTCTAGGGACCTCACTAACGTTTTCGCATCCTAGTTTCCAAAGGTTGACTAAACCTTTCCTCTGATACCAACAGTAGATACCCGAAGCCTGACGTACATTGACTTTACATTACTTTTGCGGAATACTTAGTACATAACAAAAACACACACACAGAAGGATCGTAATAGTTTAGTGTCTTTGGAAACTCGGAACATAATCTTCTAATCGTGGTGAAAGATCTTCAAAATCTCCCATAAAGATCATCCTTTTTTTTACGTAAAACTTTTCTTTATATCCTGGGGAAAAGAAAACATAAAAGGGTGAGCTCAAATGCTCATTATGGGTAAACAAAAGAAATATCTATCACATCGTATTCATAAGAACATAACATTTTGGAAATCATAACCTGCAAAAGAGAGCATAATTTCATAACATGGGATAAATCATGGTAGTGAAATGTAATCACAATAATCATAACTTAAAACATGAAACTTTGTGGCATTCACACATAATAATAGAGAATCATTTCTTGTTAGTCAAGACTCATTGCCAAGACTATCTTAGTGGAAAAAGTCCCTTTCTGAATCGAGTAACCCTCGTTTCAGTCCTGTTTCACTGAACCGGTATAACCTACCGTTCCAGCCCTGTCTATCTCATGAGATATAAAATCTTTACCCAATGAATTGGAGGGAGATATAGGTCCCACACATCATATAATTAATCCTTTCTTATGTGTGCCACATAATCATAAATCATACATCATCGCATAACACATGTAACAAAAATGGGATTCTTGAAACATCATGACATCATAAAACAAATCATATAAGGTAAATGACTTCATAAAAATAATTCCCTCACAAAATAATCAAATCAATGTAATAATAGGGATAAAAACATAACCCTTTATTATCTTATATGGAAAATAATTTTGATAAAACACTTGAACTCCATTCTTGAGGAAAATATCCTTTCTTCTTCAAAAAACATTTTTCCTTTCATAACATGTCATACAACTTTAAAATAAAAGAAGTTGATTAAACATAAACTTGAAAACTTGTAAAGGAAGCTTCTTGGAAATAATGTTTTAAAAATCCATTCATGCCATATAAGTTAAAAAACCATTCTTCGTACTTTTTTCGGAAAAGTCAAAAAGTACCTCGTACGAAAAACGACAAAAGATTTCATTCATACATATTACTAAAAACTCACCGAAGGGTAAAATAGGTTTTAAACAATTTTAGGTGAATGGAAATAATATTAAATATTGAGGAAACATGGATGTGGATGATAAAATACACCCCAGTAAATACTTACGAATAAACAATCTCGGATAAAAATGAGATTGTGATATTTCCCTTACCTTATGTCCGACTTGCTTTGTAAGTGTCAGAACCTCCTGTATAATGATTTAAATCATGTTATCGACTTATTCCAGAATCATATTCATTGTTATTATATCATATATGGTCCACTTATGACTTTATATTACCTGTTCTTTTGTAAATTCATGTTAATGTAGCGTTTTGGGTAAAATCGTCTCATTTGTCGTTCGTGTTTTTAACTTGTAATTATTCATATGATTACTTAGATCATGATTACTTAATTCCTGAATATAAAACATGATTTATATATATATATTCAGATTATACATATATAATAAATCAGTAAATGTAAAGAAATACACCGTTCATGGAGATGGTAGTCCGTACGTACGCATGAACTCTGTTTTCGTTTCCTTATTGAATTGAATGGAATTAAGTAGATGACATACATATAAATATAAATAATTCCAGTATCATTATTAGGTCATATATTTCATTATTACTTATTATATATACTTTATAATCATTCATGAATGGTTAATCATTGAGAATGAATCTCATCGCGTCGTGGAGACGGTAGTCTGTACGTACGCACGAGCGATGATATCGTTCCCATGGTCGTGGAATTGTGTTGAAGTGTATGTATACTATGTCAGTATCAATATCACTTTATATTAATCATATATAGTTACTCATTACACCTTTATACCCATCCAATTAAGGTGGTGGCGGAAAATAGATTACACCACGGCGTGGAGACGGTATTCCGTACGTACGCACGCGCGGTGATTTCCTTTTTCCGTAGGATGGATATAAGGTTAATTAGAGTTGTTTCATATTTATAATAACATATAAGTATATAAGAAATACTTATGTTATTACTTTATCATGAAACAACTAAATAAGAAGAATTTGAAGAAGAAAGAAATTGAAAAGATCGGTAATGGATATTACCTCTTCTTTGGAACGCCTCTTTGAATCCTTCACTTTGGGAACTAAGATTGGTCTTTGAAGAAGACCAGGACCTCTAGGATTATTCTAGGAAAGTGGAGAAGGGATTTTGGCAGGGTTTGTCCGAGATTGAGTGCTCAATTTGGTGTGAGGAGGAGGGGGAGGAGGTGTCCTTTTATAAGGGAGGAGAGGGGCACCTTAGGAATATCTCAAAATATTATTTTATATTAAAGTCAAAATCGGTTTATAATGGTTACAAATGGTCTTATTTAGAATCTAAAGTGGGGATGGGTCGAAATCCTGTCAATAAATAGGATTTAGACAAGTTTAGGTTATTATTTTAACCTTATCAATTGGATTTAACTCTAAGTTAAATAATTTAACTTTTACCGTGTCTTTTTGTTTTCTTACAGTATATGGTTAATACACTTACTATAACATTCCAAACGAACCCCAAATTGTTTATTATTAATATATATATCCTTATATAAGTCATTTGGACGAACCTTATATTTTTAGGAATAAAATAACAATTAATAATATAATATTAGATTTAAAAACTATTTTGTGTCAATTTTGACACTATTTGATATATGATTTTTGTGAAAGTAATAACAGAATTATATGTTCGAAAAAAGTTGATTAACTCAACACTAATATATCTTAGTAACCTAGAAAATTAGTGGAATTCATAAAAAATCTCAAATTACATTCATTTGAGCATTTATAACATCAATTATGTTAATATTTCCTTAAAAGGGTAATTACTGCATCATCGTTGTGTCATAAATAAATTAATTTATTTAAAGTCTGAAAATTATAAATAAAATATAATTATGTAGGAAATCTTTTTAGATTTCTAATGAATATTTATAGTCGAATTTATCTTATGTATAACCCCATATTAAAAATGTTTTAGTTATTAAACTTTGATTTTAACTATTTTAACTATTCATTAAATAAAATAATATTAAATGTCATAATCTAATCCAAGTGGGCCTAAATGATAATATTTTACACTTAAGGTTGTTTTTGGTCGAGATACACTTGTCCAATAGAATTAGGACATGTGTTAGGGTAATATTAATATCATTCTTACCCTTAATTACCCTATTTACTTTTAACCGTGGTAAATAAAAGTAAAAAGTTACTATTCACCAAAAATTATTTTCATCTCATTGAACCACATTTTACTTACTGACATCAACCGTGTCTCTCGGATTTTTGAAATTCCATTCACAGAAGCGGTAAAATTAAGTTTTATGAAAAATTCAGTTTTTAACTACCACTTAGTAGTTTCATTATTCATCAAAAATTAATGTTTTTCAGAACAATGCCAAAATTTCGTCCTAAGCTATATTTCATATTCCGAATTCAAAAATGAAGTCTATTTTACCAAATTCATAACATAGAAATTGCATTAATTAATTTTATAATTAAATCCCGCTGTTAAAACAAATAGCGTGTTTTTAAGAAACAATATCTATCAAAAGATTGACACTTGAGTATGTCTGGTTTAAATGTGAAATTACATCCAATGACCAACATTGTATTAAATTGTAAAAATATATTCTAAATATACTTTAAAACCACTCAAATTAATTATTTATCACTATTAATTATTTTGATTAAAAAAGTTGTTTTTAATTATAATTTAGTAATTTTCACTATTCATCAGAATATGAAAGTTATCCGAAAAGTACCAAAATATCACCTTAGGCTAAATTCGGTACTCCGAATCCAAAAATGAATTCCATTTTGAAAAATAAAATTTACAAAATTTCAAAAAGTGGTTATTACTATTCATAACGGCTAGTTTTAATAATATTTTAATAGCATATCGTTGTTTAGTGAAACTCGGTATTGTGTATTACACACGCTATCGAGGAAGGTCGCGATTGCGTGTAATGCAAGACAAGTCAAGGATGCGTGTTGTGAAAGCTCTTTTTTGTGTAGCGTACAACACAAGACATTAGTGAAATTAAAAAGAATATTTTTCATAAAATCTTGGGCTGTTACACACATTTTGTTCGTCCTTAACACACAATGATAAAATACATGGGAATTACCCATACACAATACATTAAACTAGGTAGTCTAAGGTACTAACTCTATAACATTATATTCAGAATTCAGGTTCTGAAGTCAAAGGCCTCATGAATTTAAATTGTGTTCATGTTCTCCAAAGAATATTTATGCAATGCAGACCCCTTTGGACCCCCTTCAAATCAGGTTGTTTCATGGAACTTCATTACATATTTCCACTTTTGGGGATCTCATTCTCATAGTACAAAATCTATGTCCATATACTACGTTTTTTTGCATCCATGTTCACATGACTCTAAACTACATAACAACTACGGATTTTCTTTTCATAAAATATTGCCCCATCTGGTGTTGTCCACCCTCCATTTAATTTCCATGAACTATGTATGGATTGATTACCATACTTATGGGATAATTAGTGACACCCAGATCATCAATTTTAGGACCATCCACAACAATCATTCCCTTTTTCCCATCATCATTAATACATGATGTTAAATTTTAAGACATTACAAAACAATGTATAGATTGATTCCTACCCTTGAAGGATATTTAAAGACATGACAAAATCTCACCCTTGGGCCAGGCCACTGAATTGTAAACTCCCCTCAGTATCCTATTTGAGAATACATGTCGTGGTTTGGTAATTCTCTTGTCCTCATCCACACTGGGTTATATACTGCACTTCAAATTTCTCTTTTGGGGGTGCAGATGTCTAAGCCGTATGATAATAAATTGAATCACATATTTCATCCTTACCGCATGATGTTAAACTACATGACACTCAATAAATACAAGTGGCTTGATTCCCATCCTTTTGGTATATGTAGGAACACCCATACACATCATCTTTGAGTCCCGCCCAATGTTCACTAACATTGTTGGCCCTCTAACCCTGACTACGGTCCAAACACTATGACCTTAAACTAGGATCCCCTCATCTATGTAACATGACTTTAAACTGCTGTATAGGGTCCAGAATGTATGACTATAAACTATGTGAAATGTCCTGGTTATATGACATTAAACGAATACATGCATCGTCTTCATCGTATGAATCCAAGATTCATTATTATCATCCTCATTTTCATGACGTAAAACTATATGTTATTTTAGGTCATCACAATATAGGATCTTTTCAAAAGTAGGTTTGACTATGGTTCAGACCAATATTCCCACCCATGGATCTTTCACCACGATGGTGTAATTTCAAGAGTGTTCGACTCTATTCGAACATCCCATCACTCAATCTCCACACTATGTGTTCCTTTTAATTAGATCCTCATATTCTTTCACATATAATAAAACCCCATAGCATCCAAGGTCCTTCCCATTTTTACTAACCTACCATCTTGGTCAAAAATTCCAGAAGACAGTGATGAAATCTAGAGTTTGGCCCCATGTTTCGAACATGGTCATCAGTTTTCCATCATTAGTCTATACCTATTCCAGGATTGCGTAATGTGGATGATGTGTTGAAAACATGATCTATAGACATACTCCATCATCATTCCACCATCACTATTTTACAAATTTTTTGGTGTTGTGATTCACTCTTCTCAATTACCTTTTTTCCGAATGATTCCAATGCCCCTGGAGTTATCCTACTCAGGCACTAAAGCACATTGGGAAAGAAAATTTGGCTGATCTAAGAACCCAATTCTCCAGTCACAACACCCACTCTCATCCTAAAAAATCAGGTTGTTCATTCATTCCCTGAGTGTTAAATGATTGGTTAGAGCCATCATTTCTAAATTTAATAATTATATGGTTATCTCTGGTCTCTCATACAATGTATGACCTATGTGAGCTTAGGGATTGATCATTATTTGTTTCACAAAAACTATTGAGGATCAATAATCAAAGAAATAAACAAATATTTCCATGAAAATATTCCAAATAATTAATAAATAGTGAATATATTTTTTTATGTATAGAAAATTACCACCCTTACAGGTTGGGCCCTTCAAAGGAGCGTCTCAGCTTGACTGCTCTTTGGGGTGAGGCATCCTGGATTATCTATCGTCACTTGAGTCCCCATCCTTTATTGTTGTCCATGGGGAATAAATCATCATCACTGATCAATATTAAATCCTCTTCATCTTGAATTTTTTAAAATTCACAAGATTCTCAACTCATCTGCTCCTCATCTTCTATCAACTGAACCTGTAATTGCGACATGAGTTCTGACTGGGTATTGTTGAAAGAGGAGCGTTTATTCATCCATGTTCATAATAAATGGATCTCCTGTTCAGACTCCAAATGTTTATAAATGTTTACAAACATCCTTTTCTACTAGCTGACAATGATTCCATGGTATTTATGCAATACTCTCCTTACAAGGTAATCTCGGATGAGAATATGTAGACCATGTGCCTCCACACCTTAAGTGAGTTGTTTGCACAACCGAGAATGATGTTTGCCCATCATTCTTATCCACTCTACTTGTGAGATTTCGTCGATTAAGCACTTGATCAGTTTCCATGACCAACAATGGACATCCTGACTTTCCACCACATCAGAATTGGCCACATCCATCTCTAATGGATTAGCGAGTTCATATTCTGTGAACCCTTCCATAAGTTCGACAACAAGATCTTCATATAGCATCCTATTAGATAGGATAGGTTCCATATCATTTGGGTGATCTTCATCACTAGATTCCACCTCAATGATAGCAGGTTGCACACTAAAAGTGACTCTATCCATAGCTGTGATTGTCATGGTCTAGTCAGCTTGGGCATCTAATTCTACAACGATCGACATTCCCCCAAGGAAAAGTGCACTAGGAACCCTAACCATCTTCCCTAGCTTTATAGCTGCTACTTGAAAAAATATTTAGACAGATTCAATATTATTTTTATTGATTGGATGGATGATAGTTATGAATCTTTGAGGAATAAGACATACAAATATTGAATATTTGGTCATGAATTATACTTTTTTCTATCAGCATGCTAGGACATGGCCCCCTGTATATGTTGGGTAGCTTGATGATTCCAGAATGATCATCATGGTTTCCACAACCCAACTTGGCCTTTTACTCTCCATCAAACATAACGTCGGCCTCGAATCTTGTCCATTTATGTTTATGGACACACACTAAGGGGTCCTTTATACAAGGATCTCATATATAGAAGAAATAACTTTTGTGAAACATGGATAGACTGAGTAAGTAGTGCGGAGTAATAGTTTAAGTCTTACCTCAAGAGTTTTGGTGATATCTCCTAGATCTAAGGCCACAACCTTTCCCTCCTTTAGGGGCCCCCCTATTAGAATATTCTCCACAGGACCCCTATGATTATTTAGAAAAATTTAATCAATCCATCATATCAACATTAGAAAATTGTGGTTGGGATTTTTGTCCAGGAATTAGTTTCACCTGATCCATCATTGGACATGTGGTGTCCTAAGAATGTAAAAAATCATACATCTTAGCTATGTATTTCTCCCCCTTTTTTTGAGAAACCAAAAATCCAACCCTGGCATGAATGATATTATAAATATCAATGATAGGATGTTTAATATGGTCCAACATTCAAAAGTATTATGAAATTTCATATTACAATCCTGATTTTCCCAAGCCATTGAATAAAAAACATCCTTAGGTATGTCCATGCAGCACGATTTCTTCCCAGGGGCTTGGGTAGGTTTTTATAGAACCCCCTTTGTGGCCTCTCGTCCTCCCAGCACTATCCAGTTTTAGTCATTAGATCTGCTTCTGCTCTTCTACCACTTCCACCTAGAGTAGGCCTTGTAATCACTGGCCTTTCCACTACTGCTACTCCACCACCATGATGTGTTCTAGATCTACCTCCATGATGTGTTATTTAAATTATTTGACCCCAAAAATGGGGTTGAGGGGGATCCCCACCATCAACAAGGATAATCTGTTGCTCCATCATATCCCTCGGGAAGGCATTCTTCCATTTTTTTGTAACCCTCAACCAGCTTGTATGAAGTGGTTGGTGAAAGAAGCTCATTCTGAATCTTCCAATCTTCCTGCGTGAACATGAGCCGCATCTGCCTCAGTTTGCATGTATGGTCCTCATGGGTTACCCATAGGTATATTTTTTCTGTTAACATCATCCTGAACTTGAATTTACTTATAATGCAACGTAGTGTATATAGGTCACCAATGGGCTAGCGATCTACCTTCACCACTAGAACACTACCAAGGAAGGCTATAAGATATGACCAATGTTTATATGTTCCTTGAAAAGCATCGATAAATACACCCATTTGTATAAGGAATGGATAGAAATTAAATTTTTTCTCTTAAAAATCTATTCAGCACCACCATCGAAGTAATATTAGTTAGGACACTCCCCACTATGTTCAGAATGGCTAGTTAAAAGTTTGACCTAGAAGGGGAAATTGGGTTTAGATATCCATAGACCATCACATGTGCTGATATCTATCCATAAATAAATGTTCTACATATTATTTTTGGCCTCTTCCACTAATGATGTGACAAAACAAAATGTACACATTCTCCAACACTAAGATCCCAATGTTGATGCATTTCCCCAACTCCAATATAGACGCAGTGAAAAATGTTCTCGGTCATCCATCTATGTGAGAATCCATAACAGGAAATATCCATATGAAAATGTGTGTATAAATGAACCCAGCAAACCTAACCACTAGTTTGTACTTTATATTAACATTGTACCCCAACAACTATCATTGGATTTCCTCCAGGATTCTCTATTAGGAACCATCAATGTTGTTCTGAGCTCCCCTTGGACTGGTGGGGGGCCTTTTTAGGTGTTTCCTAGGTGCCTACTTTCCATTAGTAGTATGCTCTTGGGGAGATGATCAAGAAATTTTTAAACCACTACTTGAAATGGATGTCCCTCGCTGACTATTTAACATCACCCGACACCCAATCCATCACCGTCTCCTATTGTAATGGAATATTATCTAGATACTCCCATGTATCTATGCAAAAAGGAATTAGTCATATATTTCCCATAGAATGGGAATCCAAAAAATATGGTGGAAGTCCCATAGGCTCATGTCGACCTCCCCATTGTGAAGATGAAATTTGTTGGTCATCAATGATCTCCTACTAAATCATTGGGGCATCATTTATTTGGGTTGGTAAATATGGAATTAATAATCCCACATGGAGTCATATAGTCCTATAACAAGTAGGGATAAGCCCATTCATTCATGAAGTTTCCACCCTTTCATAGATCCCATTTATTGGTCCACCCCTTCTTATGGTTTCCTAAGCTGTCCTTAATAATGGTGTGGTATTGCGGTGGAGATAACTCTAATTAAAGCTCATGCCCATAGACATTACTGGCATGGATTTATAGGTTGTCAGCAATAATGGGTGTATGGTACTTCTAGATACGGCCATTGAAAACTATATACCAATGATATGGGTGTGGTGTACCTCTAAACCAGTAAGCTGGGTTTTTCCTAATTTCTATATGGATAAAGACTTCGTCCCTCAGAAAACTTTTTTGAAATGTAAATATCTTGCAAAGTGGGTATGTTTTTCCCTTCAAAAAAACATCCACTAGAGAGCCGTGAACAGAATTACTTCGCACAAATTTTCCGAGCTTGGAATTGTGACTCATGTTTTCCCTCCAAGCCGCATCTGTAAGGACCTCCCGAGCAACTTCTTGATTATTAATTTATTCCAATGATTTTTCATGTTCATTATCCTATTTACAGAGCTCATTTGTAAATAATGTTCATGATACATGAATCACATATCACACGATCATGGAGCATCTATGGACTCGGCACTTTTCATAGAACTACAAGGAATTTTGATGCATCGGTTCACTATGTAGCATTTGTGGAGAACTAAACTGTGGACACCAGTTTGTAAAGAGAATTCATGGGGGTGCGGGAGCTTCATGATTCATAAGGTAAAGAAAATATTCATAGGTATCTATGTAGATAAAATAGGGGGCCTCATGCTAAATTTATAGGAAGTGACATAGTTATATTTTGGGAACCCAAAACTTCCCTGATCATCATAAAAATCTCACCCCATGCTCTGCACACCCTCTTCATGAGTCTGCTTCATGATCTACATATTTTTAGAAATCTACCCTCAGAATTTGAACCTTGTTTAATCCTCATCTAACATTCTCAGGGGGTCATTTTTAGAGATGTAATCCTTACCCAAAATGGATCAATTATGGATCAAAAATATTATTACCAAACGGCCTCCCTCATGAAGCTCCATCACAAATCCCTTCAACACCACGAATATCGCGTTTCAAACAGAATAGACACCTCTATGACCACTGCCACAAAATTATAGAATACTCTTAGATACTAATAGGCATGTTCACAATCGATGATATGGAATTTTGAAAGCCTCGGTGATCATGAAACATACATTTAGAACTACTACAAAGTAATGAAGGAAGCCTCTGTGAGTCCAAATGAGACACTATCGATCATGAGGCACAATTTCCTTTGCGGCATGCCCTCAATGTATTGTGACGCATGGTGCCTATAAATATGTGGCTATCACTTTATGTATTGATACCACGACCATTCAACTTATGATATATTGATTCATGAAGCTACCTATGTTCCTTGAACCATTGAGAAAACGAATCACCCAAGGTACCTGATTATTGTGAAACAATATTCCCATTCTTCTAATTTTCCTCTACTTCATGGGGGGATTCCCATTGCAATACTCTATTCCCATTGTGAAGGTAGGAGTCAATTGTGGGAACTCAAGTCTTCATGGAACATTCATCCTTCATGAAGGACCCTCTATGTACATGTTGACTGTATGCCTCTAATGGTGAGTTATGCTTCGCGAAGTCACATTCATTGTAGAGATAATTTTTATCGTGCTTCAAGAATCACTTTCCTTTGAAAAGAACCTCCTCTTCATGAATGACCATATAATCATTGAATACCCTCTTTGTGAGGCCTTCTAATTCATAAACCCTTCTCTTGTGCATCCCTCCAGGATCGTAAGAGGTGGTTTCAGGGCTCCATGATTGGTGCATCATATAGCATTGCTTTACCTTATTATCCTTCTCATAGGTATGCTAACATTAATTTCTTCTTCGTATATTCATGCTAACATGGACCTCTAAATGATCTACTCCACTACCTCACCCTTACCTAGAATTTATTGTGCCTTACCATCCCCATGTGTTGGTTGGTACAATTTTTTTATGTCCAAGGGATGAGTAGAGCGTCCTCATCATCCGAGCAGCAGGATGTTAAACTACGAATCACCAACATGCTTAATACATGATGTTAAACAGTCTTCTCCAAATTTGTGAAATGTTTGGGGGTAATCAGTGTAGAATGAGCATCAATGACCCACATTCCCTCTTCCCCCATTGTTATTTTTATCCATGTTTTCCAAGGGTCATCTTTTCATAAGACTCAACACACCATTATAGGGTGCTCCCTATATGATATCCATATTGTTGGTCGGAGTGGAAACTCAAGAGGGAGGTGAATTGAGTTCCAATTAAAATTTATGTTAAAAATGTTTCTTCTAAAATCTCTCAATTTAAAAACAATGTTAAACTGTAGTGAATCTATACAGAGTGTAAATGTTCAATCAGTTTCCCAAAGATTGATTAGGTCTCAGTTGGTTTAATCTGAAGATTAAACTAACTTTTGAAACTAACTTACTGGTTTACAATAAGTATAAACACTTGCTAATTTAACTATCAATGTAGCTTTAAAATTGTTTTTTATTTCAAAGTAATAGCAACGGATTATGGAATAAAAATATATAGTATGCTTATGACCTAAACTAAAAATCACGTAAGAGATAACCAAGATGTTCAGTTTTTTAGCCGATACTTAGTCCTCTCAACAATTTATATAAATTGATCAACACCCGGGATCGGGTGTAAACAATAGTACACTACTGTCCAGGTCCAAAAAACTCTAGCACAGTTCTACGTGGGAAACACAAACAACAACCCAAAGGCTGTCTAGGTCCTACTCGACCTCTACCACTATCCACTGTGGGAAACAAAAGGTTATGATGTTTGAGTGATGATTTAAAAATCCTCCAGTTTATCTTAGGAGACAGTGTGTGTGTAAAATAAAAAGTTTACACACACTACTCGAAATGTAAAGATAGAATCACTAATGAAAGTGAAAAAGATTTAGAAAAAGATTTAGTTATTGGAAGTGCAGATTTGGACTAGTTTGATTTGTCTGATATGCTTCTCAGTCCTTCTCTGATTTCTGCTCAGAAAACAGAGTGTCGTTTTCTTCCTTGATTTCAGGTTCAACATAGCAGCTTGAGTGCATGAAGTGTTTGTTGTAGTTCTTCACTCAATATGTAGCTTCTGTTCTTCTCAAGAACAAGTTTCTTTGTGTATGTCTAGGATTCATGGAGTATGGATGTAGACTAGTGAAAAATTCTCCATGTTTGAATGATATTCAGCACTTGTCTTTTTCACCCATGTTCCATCTAAATTCCTTAATGCTTGTCTTATTCACACCTAGTGTTATCTTCTTCTCAAATCTGTTGTTATGTTCAGCTAGGTCTTTATCTTCCCTTTTATGGCTTTCAGCTCCAGCAAATGGAATGATTAACTTTTTGATGGGTACTAGGTACAGTTCCCTGACATGGAAACAGATATCATTAAATAACATTAACTGCATTAAAAACACAAATGTATCTGTTAGCTTAAAAAAAAGTATTGAGAGTATAGAGTTTGACTGGTTGGTCAATTATTAGTAGCTCGTGTTGGTAAATGTGTAGGGTGGTATTTTGTGTAGCAGGCCCTTCCATCGGTGGCTCTTTGATCTTGCATCATTGCCTCTATATACCAGTGACTTTGTTCCATCAATTGCTCGATGTATCGGTGACTGTACTTGTATCGGTAGACTTACTATATCGGTAACTATCTGTGAACTGGATCTATCGGTAGACTTCTGTCTATCGGTAGCTCTTGTATGTATGTTAGTCTATAGCTTGGTAGACTGGTTCTATAGGTAGCTCTATATATCAGTACCTTGTGCACATCAGTATCTCCATTCCATTCCATTAGTAGACTTGGTATATGCTTATCGATAGCTCTGTTCATATTGGTAGCTCTGTGTATCAGTGACCTTAGCTAATCGGTGACTCTGTCTATCAGTACGCTAAGTAACGGTAGCTCTATATCAGTAGCTATACCCATATCAGTGATTCAACACATGTTTGTTTTATGCAAAGTATATCCGAATGGGTTAGAAGAACATCAGAACTCATATAAACAAAGATAGACATGGATTAACATATCATAGGTATTATTTTAATATTATTATCATCTTGATCGCAGATTGAAAGAATTAATATATAGAAAAACATTAGATTGAGATTATCAAAGTATATGAAATCATAATTGGGATTATCAAAATAAGTGAGGTCAACAATCTCCCCGTTTTTGATAATCACAACTTATGATATTTTTATTTTAACAATAGTGAGTAGTTGTATCAGAGGATATATCATTAAATGCAATTATCTCATAGAAACAGTATGTTATAGAACATAATGGATCAGTGGTCGAAGAAAAAGTAATATTATCAGATATAAAATTAAATGTAATTATATCTAAAGTAAAATTTATTGGTATCCTAGAATTAAATTAAATAGTATCAAATGATGAAAGTATAAGCGCTGGTATCAGATGGGAAAAGCATGATGGTTGTTCCTTTGATAAAATTTCTCCCCATTATTTATTCTCCCTTTAAGACTTCTTCCCCCTAGGTGAATATTTCTCCCCCTTAATATCCCTATAGAAAATTTCTCCCCCTTTGTGATAATCAAAAAGTGGGAAACAATAAGAAATAGAACAAACAATTAGTCCAAAGAGAATGAACGGAATTCCAATAGTATTAGATTTTGAAAAAAGGTACAGAGGCATAAAAAAGAATACAACGAATTCCTATCAAACAGTCTAGCCACGTGTTCAATCGACATCTTCAATGTGAGATTTTCCTTTGGGAGTAGAAGAGGATTCTGATGAAGTGGTTGCAGGTGAGGGCTTAGGAATTCCAGAAATTATCATAGGAGGCTGAGCCACAAAAATTGATCACGTTCTGTACTGAGGAGTAATTTGTGTGATCATAGGAGTGAGGCTTCGAATTTCATGGGCAGGAGTCATCTGAACTGGAGATGTAGCAGAGGCAGAGGATGGTAAGGTAGGAGGGACAATCACTGGCCTAGCATCAACATTCAGAAAAGGCAGAAACAGATTTCTGAAATCCATTATTATTCTTCCTCCTATCTCCATAGTGGATATGAAGTCATCCTTTTCCTCCATAAACATATCCAATACTGGAGTCAATAATCTTAGCTTGCGAACTTTCTCTCTGAAATCTTGATTGATAGGAGGTAGCTTCATGTTTTCCAACAGAAGTTTGAAGTGATTGTTGAGTTGATTCTTGGAGAAAATCATACATAAATAGGAGTCCACCTTATCTTTCACTTCTTTCTGAGAGGAAGATGCTTCTCACATGTAGTCATGGAATATCTTCATTATCTCTCTAGCTGAATCTCTAGTAGAAAGAAAAACTCTACTCAGCTCGTATGAGTCCTCAGAGCCACTGGTTGAAGCTTGACCAAGCTCCTCCTTCGTCACAACTTGAATTTGATTCTGATCTATATAGGGTTTAGATGCAAGAGAACCAACTGAGAAAGATATAGTCTCTTTGAAGCTTTTGGTCAACCCACTGATAAGATTTTGAAGTTGGGAATCCTGTGTTTTAATAGGATATTTCATAGAAGTTTTGAAACCTTCAAATATTGAATCCATCTGGCTTACCACACTCTTTGCATAGGCTAAGTCCTTGTGTGCTTGAGCTTTTGAGCTCATGAAAGAGTCTAAAGAAACAACAAATTCTTTTAGAGCTTCAAGATCTACTTCAAGTCTAGAAAAGTGATCCAGGAATTCATTAACTACTTCCACTATTTCTACCATGAAAGTTGAGAAATTAAAAACAAGAGAAAGTTCAAAAGATCTTTCCAACATACTCATCTCTTCAAAAAAAACTATGCTTCATCTCAGAAACTGAGGCATTAAAAGATTCTTGCAGGTCATCCTTCATGGATTCCAGATCAGCCCTTGTGATCATATCGGCAGGTGAAACAACAATGGGTACTCATTCAGATGCTAAACTGACCACTGATTCAGTCATAATTTACTGAACTTAAGAGACTAGAGAAACATCCATCTTCTATACCTCTTCCACAAAACTGTCCTTAAGATTTTTCTTTAAAGAATCTAGGTCATGCATTTTGACCACATCATTAGGCAACAACTCAGATTCAATATTATAAACAATCTTTGGTATATTGTGAGATACCTCATTATCTGAATCTGGATAGTCTAAACCATAGACTACAAAACCTGGGTCTTCTACCCAATCTTCAATTCCAGTAGCCACTATAACACTTCCAACATTGGTTTGATGCTCCCCCTCAATAGGTTCGTCCTCAAGTAACACAACAAAATATTCAGCAGTATTCTCAGTAGGACTTTCAACCTGAGGAGAATCTTCTACTATTATTTCCATATCTGTAGTAGCAAGAGTTTCTTCCACAATAGACAATGGAATGTCAACTTATTTTGCATCCTTAGAAGTCAATAAAAATTGTCCAATCACTAGAATAAGACTCAAATCAGCTGACAGAGATGCTTCACTTTCATGAGCATCTTCTTCATTCTAAACAACATCCTTTTCAATAGCCTCTTCAATATCACCTTCAACAGCCTCTTCCTTATCTGATTTATATTGATCAAGATTTTTAGGAGTTGGGCTAGGAGGTAAGTCAGGGTCTCCCCCTTCATCAGCAGAGGACTCTTCCTCTTCGGAATCATAATTGTATTCTGGCTCCACTTCATCAAGTCCGAGACCTGGATCCCTAACATCCTTAGGTCTTGAAGGATGATTTACAGGATTAAATTTTTCATACACCTTCTGGTCATCATTGACCCATTCTCCTCTCCAAGGGTTCTAATTGATCCTCATGTATTTTCAGACTGTAGAGGTGATACAAAAGTTATTCTTCACTACCACATTTTCATCTTGAGACTCAGCTACCCCTTTTAACTTGATCATCATAGAAATTAACTTTGCAAAGAATAAGGCTTTTGAAATTGATTTCATCCTTGTCATGTCTTCCATTTGGATCATCAACAATCTGCACAACATAACTTTTACACAATTTATTAAGAGATACAGGAGATAGATATCCTGATATCTCAAATTGGAAAAGTCTCATCTCCTTGGTATCAAGAAATGTTGAACAATTTTGAACAGAAATCTATTCTCTCCATCCATTTCTACAGAAACTACTTGTCTTTGACTTCCATCACCAGTCAGCTCTTCCAAAGCAGTCTCATAGTCGAAAATATCCCTGGTAGGTGGCATGTCTCTCGATACAAATCCAAATACCCCTTCATGAGGAACTTTTAAGAATTCAACCCATTCAACAGATGAAAACAATATCTCATTTCTATTCACCAAATAGGTTACTCAATTTTCATTCTTAGATTTTGAAAAGGTTACAAACTCATAAAATTGTTTCGCAAACTTTGGAAAATAGGGACCATTGTTGTTCAAAAAACATGCAACCCATTTTTGATCTTCAAGCACTTAGAGCACTAAGGATTTTCTAGGCAGCAACCACTCTACACACAGCTATTTTTCAATCACAATAACTCGATTCAGTAAATGAGGATTCACAGGTCGTCTCCCCGACCTAGTTCTAGAAACACTACCACTTGCTTATTGCCATGTCCTCTGCTTATTTGTTTTCGTCTTAACAGAGTCATCTCTGACAGAAGGAAGTTTGGTTTCTGCCATCTCATATTCGAGGGATTTAGGGTTCTCTATGGATTTGGGAGATATGGTTTGAGGGTATGGATTTTAGGCTCAGTGGATTGAGAAGTATCTCAGACTTTAGTTTTATCATTTAGGAATCATTAAATAAATAAATAAAATAAAATAACTCCAAAACGATTCAGATTCTTATGGCAGACATAAGTTTAAAACAGCGCAATCATCGGCAGGGTCTATCAGTGAGAATTTCTATCAGTGAGGTTAAATCAGTGAGAGTTTCACATCAGTGAGAATTTCACATCACTGAGAATTTCACATCAATGAGAATTTTACATCGGTGAGAATTTTACATCAGTGATAATTTTACATCGGTGAGAATTTTACATCGGCGAGGTTAGATACTGCTCAAGGTTAAACATACCTAACTCATGTCTAATGTAACTTAATCTTTCTAAACTCAATGTTTTAGTGAAAATATCGGCTAATTGATGTCCAGTACCTATAAACTCAAGAATAATGTCACACTTTTGGTAATGATATCTCATGAAATAGTGCCTTACATCAATGTGTTTGGTCCTATAGTAAGACACAGGGTTCTTCGAGATATTTATTGAACTAGTGTTGTCACTGTTGAAAGAAATGTGTTTAAAGTCATATCCATAGTTCAAAAGAGTGTGTTTAATCCACAGAATTTGTGCACTAAAACTACCAGCAACTATGTATTCTTCTTCGGCAGTGGACAATGATACAGAATTATTCTTTTTAATACACCAAGATACTAAGGATATTCCAAAAAAATGACATGTTCCTGATGTTCTTTTTCTATCTAACTTGCAACATGCAAAATCAGCATCTGAATAACTCATTAACTCAAAGGGTTTTCCTTTTGGGTAAAACAAACCTATGTTTACAGTATGTTTAAGATACTTAAAAATTCGTTTAACAGCAAGTAAATGAGATTCTTTTGGATTAGCTTGAAATCATGCACACATACACACACTAAACATAATATCTAGTCGACTAGCTGTAAAGTAAGCTTCCAATAATACCTCTGTAATTGGTTTGATCCACTGGTTTCCCAGTTTCATCTCCATCCAATTTACAAACAATACTCATAGGAGTTTCAAATTCCTTAATACTATCCACACCAAAACGTTTTAAAATATCCTTTGTATATTAACTTTGATTCAAAATAATACCACTTTCATTTTGGAAAACATGAAAGCCAATAAAATATTTATGTTCTCCCATTAAACTCATCTCAAACTCATTTTTCATACTCTTTGAAAAATCATTACATAAAGTGTGTTTTGAAGATCCAAATATAATATCATCAACATAGATTTGAACTATTAAAACATATTTAGAAATTCTTTTAATAAAAAGAGTTGGACCTTCAATCCCTTTAGTAAAACGTTTTGAAAAAAGAAAATTACTAGTCTATCATACCAAGCTCTTGGAGCTTGTTTTAGACCATATAAAGCATTAGAATGTTTAAAACATGATTTAGAAAATGAGGATTAGTAAATATAGGTGGTTGTTCAACAAAAACATATTTGAAAATAAAACCATTTAGAAAATCACTTTTAACATCCATTTGATATATCTTGAAATTCAGATGAGGAGTATAGGAAAGTAAGATCCTAATAGATTCTAATCTAGCTACAAGTGCAAAGGTTTCCTCATAGTATATACCTTCCTCTTAACTATATCCTTGTGAAACTAGCCTAGCTTTGTTTCTAACTATGTTTCCAGATTCATCAACTTTGTTTCTAAAAACACATTTAGTGCCTACTGTTAAAGTGTCGTTAGGTCTGTCAACTAATTCCCAGACTTTGTTTCTTTCAAATTGATTTAACTCTTATTGCATAGTCATTACACAAAATTCATCATTGATATAATCATTTATATATTTAGGTTCTAGTTGTGAAAGAAAGTCTTAATGTTCAACCTGGTTTCTTAGTGAAGCTCTAGTCTGTGTCCCTCTATCAATATTTACAACAACAGCATCTAAAGGATCATTCTTTAGAATCCTAGTTGATCTAGTAAAGGTAGGACTAGAAATTTTAGGTTAATCTCCATGTTCGGGTTCAACAGAACAAGATTCTAGAATATGTCCAGAACTGGATATTTTTATAATAGGTTCTTTAGATTTATCATTAAGGTCCAGAACACTCAAATCTTCTTCTAGATTTTCAAGAGAGGTTTTAGGTTCATGTGGATCAGTTTCATCAAACTTGATGTGAACAGATTTTTCCACACCTTGATTCTCTTATTAAAGACCCTATAGGCTTTACTAGTTAAATAATAACCAAGAAAAATTCCTTCATCACTATTAGAAGAAAACTTGTCCAGATTATCCTATGTATTATGAATAAAAACATTATAGCCAAAGACTCTGATGTGACTAACTTCAGGTTTTCTATTGTTCCATATCTCATATGGGGTCTTTTTGAGAACTGGTCTAATTAAGACTCTATTAATAATATAATAGGCTCTATTCAGAGCTTCCGCCCAAATGTAAATAGGCAGGTCATACTCATTGAGCATGGTTCTAGCTATTTCTTGAAGGGTTCTATTTCTTCTTTCTACTACACCATTCTGCTGAGGTGTCCTAGGAGCAGAAAAGTTGTGACTATATCCATTGTGTGAGCAATAAGATTAAAACTCTTGATTTTCAAACTCACATCCATGATCAATTCTCAAGATTTTAATCACAAGCCCACTAAGGTTTTCGAGAGACTTATAGTATTTAACAATGTAAAAACAAGATTCACTTTTGTGAGCTATGAAGTATACCCAAGTATATCTAGAAAAGTCATCTACTATAACACAGACATAGTGTTTCCCATTTAAACTAGAAACTCTAGAAGGTTTAAACAAGACCATGTGAACCAACGTGAGAGCTTGAGAAGTTGAAACTTCATTCTTTAATTTAAAAGAAACTTTATGTTACTTTCCCTTATGGCATGGATTACAAACTTTTTCATTTGGGAATTCAAGTTTAGTTAGGTCTCTAACCATGTTTTTCCTAGTCATATTTCTATGTGAGTATATATTGCAGTGTCCTAATATTCTGTGCCAAATCCATGATTCATAATGAAAAGCATTTGAACAAGTAACATGTTGTTTAGATAAAGCATTTAAATCAAGAGTATACAAATTTTCATTTCTTAAAGCAGAAAATGCTAAAACATTTTTAGAATTAAAAACATTACATGAATAATTTTCAAATTTCACATTAAATCCATCATCCCATAATTGAGAAATACATAACAGGTTATATTTATGTCCATCAACAAATAAAACGTTAGAAATTAAAACTGATTTAGTGTAACCAATTTGGCCTAGGCCGATGATTTTTCCTTTAGAATTATCACCAAAGGTGACATGGCCTCCATCAACCTTTATTAATCTATTGAAGCATGAATAATCTATAGACATGTGTCTTTAACATCCACTTTCCAAGTACCATACCTTCTTCTGAGAACTCTTTAAGCATGTTTCCTACAAAATAGATTTATATAAAAAATGATTTTGGTACCCAGATCTTCTTGGGTCCAGATAGGTTAGCGATGAAAGCTTTAGGTACCCATATTTATCTTTTGGGTCTCATATAATTTATAGAATCAATATATTTTGAAAGAAAAAATTTATTTGATCTATAACCATATTAATAACTAGTTGAATCATAAGAATTTCCAGAACTGGAATAAACATAATTTTGTCGAGACATAGGAATAAATCGAGTTTTAGTGAACTGTCTTTATCCAGGTTGGTATCCGAAAACAGTAGTGTATTTAGGTGCAACCTGCTTACATAACATTTGAGTAAGTGTATCTTTTCCATTTGTGAACTTTTCTAATTCTTTTCTAGGATGCTCAATAGACATTTTCAGTTCAGTATTTTCCTTTAACAGCTGAGCATTCTTTTTTTTCTAAATCAAAGGTAGATTTAGCAGTGACAGTGAGAGCATGTTGTTTCTTTAATGACTTATATTTGTCTTTAAGTTCATTACATGTTTCTTATATCATATTACAGTATTCAAATAAGTCTTCCTTAGACATATTTTCAGATTCAGAATCAGAGTCTAGATCATCTTCAGAATAATAAGAATTTAAAATAGGATCATCTAAAGTTACCTCAGATGTGTTGGTCATGAAACACATGTTGGCATGATGCTTCTCAGAATCCGAAACATCAGACTCACTTGTGGTGTCCTTCGAAGAAACCCAAATATCTTTCATTGCATTTTTGTACTTCTTGTCCTGATAATCATATTTCATTTTGAATTTCAGTTTTGGACAGTCATCCTTGATTTGTCCATTCCTTTTTCACTCATAGAAAACTATATCATCATCCTTGTCAGGATTTTTCCAATCCCTTTTCCAATGTGCTTTATTGTCATATTTTCCTTTGTAGTTAGATTTTCTGAATAATTTTTTTTCCTGTAGAATATCTTAAACATGCTGGCTATCTGATCCATTTCAGCATCACTGTCTGAATTAGAATCTTCACTGGTTGAACATTCAATAGGAACTTGCATGGTCTCCTTGTCTTTGCTCTTAGAGGTAGTAGACTTGAAAGATACAAATTTTATTTTTGGTTCATCATCTTCCTCTTTATTCACCTTTATTTCTTCCTCATAAATCATTAATTTAACAACACGCTCTTTTACAGGAAGTGGTCCAATGTCACATGATTCTATGATTGAAACAAAAGTGCCTCTCCATCATCCTGGTAGACATATCAGAATCCTTATAATTTGTTCCTTTGCTGGAATAGCCTTTCCAAGTGAATTCAATGTATTGACTATCTCATTGAACCTGAGATTCATATCAGAAATGGGTTCATCAGTCTTCATTTTAAAATTATCATATTTAGTCGTATAAGCATTTAATCTCATTTATTTAACATTAGTTGTTCCTTCATGAGAAACTCCCAAAGTATCCCATATTTCATAGGCAGTTTTGCAAGCAGATATTCAATTAAACTCTTCATCTCTTAAAGAATAGTACATGGCATTCATAGCTTTACAATTATAACTATAAGCAGTCTTTGTAGGTTCATCCCATGTTGTTCTTTCAGTTTCTGTAATTTTATATTTACACTCTATAGAAGTCCAGATATCAAAACCCATACTTTCCAATTGTATTTTCATCTTAAGTTTCCACTGAGCATAGTTGGTTCTATTAATGAAAGGTGGAATGTTAGTAGCATCACCCTCTTGTATATTTTCCATGACCAGATTTTATAAAAGAAGGATTAAAGAGATAAAATTTACAACTAACATAAATTTAAGATCATTAAAGATACAACTAAAATCACAGTTTAAAAACAGAGTATGTCAATAATCCTTTAACAAAAACAATCCTCTGATACCAAATGTTGGTCTAAGTGGATACTCAAGATGGGGTTGAATTGAGTTCCAGTTAAAATTTCTGTTAAAAATATTTCTTTTAAAATCCCCCATTTTAAAAACAAAGTTAAATTGTAGTGAATCTATACAGAGTGTAAATGTTCAATCAGTTTCTCAAAGATTGATTAGGTCTCAGTTGATTTAATCTGAAGAGTAAATTAAATTTTGAAACTAACTTACTGGTTTACAATAAGTTTAAACACTTGCTAATTTAACTATCAAAGTAGCTTTAAAATAGTTGTGTATTTCAAAGTAATAGCAGCGGATTATGAAATAAATATATATAGTATGATAATGAACAAAACTAAAAATCACATTAGAGATAACCAAGAGGTTCAGTCTCAAGCCGATACTTAGTCCTCTCAACAATTTATATAAATTGACCCACACCCTAGATAGGGGGTAAACAACAGTACACTACTATCTAGGTCCAAAGACCTCTACCACAGTTCTACATGGGAAACACAAACAATAGCACACAGGTTGTCAAGGTCCTACTCAACCTATACCACTATCCACAGTGGGAATCAAAAGGTTATGAAGTTTGAATGAGTATTTAAGAATCCTCCAGTTTATCTTAGGATACAGTGTTTGTGTAAAATAAGCATGGTACACACACTGCTCGAAATGTAAAGATATAATCACTAAATAAAGAGAGAAAGAGTTTAGAAAAATCCTTAGTGATTGGTAGTGAAGCATTGGACTTGTTTGACTTGTCTGATAAGATTCTGAGTCCTTCTCTGGTTTCTGCTCAGAAAACAGAGTGTCATTTTATTGATTGATTTCTGGTTCAACTTAGCAGCCTGAGTGCATGAAGTGTTTGTTGTAGTTCTTCACTCAGGATGCATCTTTTTTTCTTCTCTTCAACAAGTTTCATTGTGTATGTCTAGGATTATTGGAGTATGGTTGTAGACTAGTGAAAAATGCTCCATGTTTGAATGATGTTAATCTCTTGTCTTTTTCACTCGTGTTCCATCTTAGTCCTTTAATGTGTGTCGTATTCACACCCTGTGCTCTCTTATTCTCATCTCTTTTTTTATGTTTAGCTAGGTATTTATCTTCCCTTTTATAGAATTCAACTCTAGCAAATGGAATGATTACCTTTTGAATGGGTACTAAGTACAGTTCCCTGACATGGCAATAGAGATCATTAAATAACATTAACTGCATTAAAAACATCAAATGTATCTATTAGCTTAATAAATAAATAGAATTGATAGTATAGAGTTTCACTGGTTGGTCAATCATTAGTAGCTCGTGTTGGTAAAAGTGTATGGTGTTCTTTTGTGTAGCAAGTCCTTCCATCGGTAGCTCTTTGATCTTTCATCGGTTTTCTATATACCTGTGACTTCGTTCCATCAGTTTCTCGATGTATCGGTGACTATACTTGTATCGGTAGACTTACTCTATCAGTAACTATCTATGAACTGGCTCTATCGGTAGACTTCTATCTATCAGTAGCTCTTGTCTGTTTGTCAGTCGGTAGCTGGGTAGACTGGTTCTACCGGTAGCTCTATATATTAGTAGCTTGTGCACATCAGTAGCTCCATTATGTTCCATCGGTAGACTTGGTATATGCTTACCGGTAGCTCTATTCATATCGGTAGCTCTGTGTATCAGTGACCACAACTTATCGGTGACTCTGTCTATTGGTAGGCTAAGTAATGGTAGCTCTATATCAGTAGCTATACCCAGATCAGTGACTAAACACTTCTCTATTTTATGCAAGGCATATCCGAATGGGTTAGAGGAACATCAGAACTCATATAAACAATGATAGACAGGGATTAACATATCTTAGGGGTTATTTTAATATTATTATCATCTTAATCACAGATTGAAAGAATTAATATATAGAAAAATATTAGATTGAGATTATCATACTATATGGAAGCATAATTGGGATTATCAAAATAGGTGAGGTCAACACATATCTTCCTCAAACATCTGTACACCTTCCTCAAACATCCTACCTAGATTAAGTGCCAATATCCATCACCCTGGGACTCTAGCCATGTGTATGCCCCATGCTATCCTATATTGCCTCACCTCTCATGACACGATCATCAGGTCTATTGCTTCTTCTTCTTTCACATTCTGAGAATGAATCATGTGGGATTAGAGTAATAAAAAACCATGAAAGTTTCTCTAGGACTCTATCCTTGCATATTCCCTACACCTCTATTCACCGAACCACTTGTACATTGATCCCCATTTTCTAAATAGGGTTCATAGGAAGCCTTCATCATGTTCAAGCCCATCATCAATATATTCGACCCGTTTCATGTCATCTTGGTACTCATCCCAATTGATGTTAAACTATATTCTCCAATGAACTACATGGGTTTTGATCCTTTTCATCAATAATGGGGATCATATGATGCCTCTCGAAATTTCAAAACTGACCACTAGTAAACACTAGTTCTCCTGTCTAGGAACGTACCCTCTGGATGTGACGTCATCCATTTTTGGGATACATCACATGAATATTCCTTCATGAGGTCTTCAGATCTATCTATGAAGCTAAAAACGAATAATTCCCACACTCAATTTATACTCCTCCAATAAAGAGTATCACTCTATTGATTGGATGATAACCCTCAATAATACCCAACATGTATTTGGGTCACATTCTTTTTTGTATTCCCAAATTTTATTCCCCATTCTGAACTATGTAGACATTCATTCCATTCCATGAGGATACATATGAACACTCCATGAGGTTTAATCCCCACACCGATGTCTCATCATATTACATCCCTTAACCCCATTGCGTTTTGAGATGATCATTACTCAAATCATGTTTACATCTCCTTTAGGTCCCATCCATGCAACCATTCTCAAGATTCACCTCCTCATGTGACTCATCACCCCATTCCAAAACTATGTGGAATTTGATTCCCCACCCCAGGGATATGTAGGAATCCCCCATGAGGTTCAAGACGTAATCTTTAACCCTCAAATTGGTTCCACTCTATCTATACTCATCCTTCAACACACACTCTATATCCATCCTAATTTTATGTGGGCCGCCACATCCATATGAACTTATTCCATCCATACATGCAACTAACCATACATAATCCCCAGATCAACCCTTAGAATTACATGGGTTTCTTATCCTTGTCTTGTACACGTGGGTATGTAAGAATCATCCCAAAGATTCAATCCCATGCAATAGTAAACCTTAGTGTCCCTTTTTTGGGACCCACCTTCCCTGATCCGCCCTTTGTGGTGTACAAATCATCAATCAAAATGTGAAACCTTCACTTTTTGAGACACTCCATCCATAGTCCATCCTCATTGGGTGTTCTAATATATCCATCAGATAAACCTTCAGGGTGATCCCTCCTAGGGATGTTCCCATCTGATCCACTCTCATATGTGTTCTGATCTGTCTGATCTATCTCTACTAGATATTATACTCACAACAAACCCCATGTTAAATAGGGGAAGATGAGGAAACCCTTAGAGATATGACTCATTAATTAGATTACATGTATCTGATTTGGGATGCCTCAATCTTTCATGCACTCTAGAATACCTCTAATGAGGTGTAATTTATGTTTTATAGTGTTCCAACATCAAGACATGCCACATATGCCTCAGTGTGACTACTCCCCTAATAGAAGGTTGATGACCTGACTAGACCTATTGCAATGTCCTGGAGAAGAAGTGTAATTAACTTGTGTACACAAAGAGATGGAACTGAGATTGAGTTTCATGAACAAAATCTTAATCATTGTGGGAGACCTGGACAAGGCCATGTGTTCCGAGGAGGAATCCACTGAAGGATGAACTGACATCCGATCTCCAGTTTCGATCATGGAGAAAACGTCTATGACGATGTGATGTATGTCACCCGCCTTTAGAAAGTGGGAACACAGGGCAACAAGTTCATGTCACCCTGGTGATGCGACCATCATCCACAAAAATCATCGGAAAAAATCATAATGTTATAATAATAAATTATGAAGGGAGGGGAAGAAATAAAACAAAAACCTTAACTGATGAACATTACCACTTATTTAGGTATCCTCCTTTGGATTTCACTAAAACACTTACTTAGTTGGATTAATATACAATACATTCATAAAATATTATACGAGGGATTTTTTATGTTTCTTTTGTAGGTATTTCTTCATAAATGTTTTTTGAGAGGTGTGATGAAGTGAGTGGAGTGAGTTTCCTTTTATAATTGAGGAGTGGAATTGTTTAAAATAACCAAAAGTATTCACTGTATTGTTGTAACTCTTACCACACATTCTTAAAAAATTAATCAGGAATGTATTAGATGGATATTATGGTCGATAAGAACCTCTTCCAAAAACAAATAACACATTTTTAATAATGATTTTTATTAGTCGTTATGTTTACTCAACTTTACCATTTTTTTATTCTTTTACCATAGTAACATGTATCTTTTTATTAACATAAGTAATAAAGACTAAAATAATAAAAGATATATTTTATATGATTTATAAATATTGATTCTATATATGAAGTAAAATTTATTAAATTTAAATATTATGTGAATGGAGAAATTAATTTTAACACATGCTCACAAAACCCTATTTTAACCTTAAATGCATTAATTAATTTTAAAATAATTCATCAATAATTATTGTAAAAAATGTAATTATAACTTATTATATAATATAAATTATGTTATTCAAAATATTTAATCCATTTTTCTAAATTTCATTCAAATAAGTGGAATAATGTAATTTGAAATTAATCACTTAGACTTCAAAGACTATGTGGTTTCAAAAGGAAAATGTTCAGAAAATTAGAATGTTTTTATATCAAATTTATATATGAAATTAATTATAATGACATAAATTAGATTAATTTATGTATAATTTATCTAATTTTACTTTAAAATCAGTTTAAAATATATCTTATCATTATAAATAGTTTAAACGAGAAAGGCAGTTTTCAATTAAAATTCAGTATTTTTCACTATTTATGAAAAAAATGAAACTTTTCAGAAAAACTCAAAAAATTCAATGTCAGATAAAATTTTAATAATGATTTAAATAATCAATTTTATTTTTATCAAATTAATCTTTTTTATTTGTGATAAATTAATTTTACTAGTGTTCAAAAAAAGATATAATTTTTTCCATGAAAATAGTTTTTCAAAACATAAAAAACATTACTGAAAATTAAATACATTTTTATAAATACAGTTGAATTAATGTAAAAATATTAGACATAATATTTAAAATATAGATATTACTATTCATATCTCTAAGAATACTGTTTAGGTTATAACAGTATCGTTTAAAAAACATTATTAATAATATATCCCGGGATTGTTAAATCTCAGTGTTGTGTGTAGTGAAAGATATCCTAGGGGTTACATGTAATGAAATATTTATTATGTATTATGTATAACTCAAGTTAAAAATAAATATAAATTATTTAAAAAAAATCGCAAAAAGATAGGGAGTTAGAATATTTCTATTCAGCATTATTCACCAGCCCTTATCCTATTGGTGGCAACCCTGGGGAGTCACACTCGACTTATTGTTCGACCATGACGGGTCCAAGTGGGTTTGTTCCTAACACAATGGTTACTATGCCTTTAAAAAAAATATATTTTATAGATTTTTTATTACACTTATATTTTGGATTTTGTTTTCATTTCGTTTTCTCATCGAGAAGACTTCACTAACAAATAATCTACTTACATTTTGTATGATTTGATTTTATTCATTATTTTACATATGAAAAGTTATAAATAAGTAAATATTTTATTCATATTATTATGTATTAAGATAACTAATCCATTTATGATTGAAGGTTATTATTTCATTAATCTGTAACATCTTAAAACATAAGAGGATATAATTTTTATGATTCTTACCTAGTTATTTTATTGATTTAATTCATAATTAGTATTTTTTATTTGTGAATCATATTATAAATTAATTGAATGTATACTTCATAATTATTTGAAAAGGATGGTTATTAAGGGATTATAGATATGAAAATTTATAGGATTAAATTATAAAAAATCATTCATCTTTTCTAAAAGGGATTGAACGCTAATACACTTACTTTTGCTTTATTTTTTTCAAGTAGATAGTAAAATTAGAGTAGGAGGCCTTTATGGATTTTGAAATATTTAAATCAATTACAATGGTTAATTGTATCCAAATTAACTCAATGGATTTGAACATAACTGATATTATATATATTTTTTATAAAAATAATTTATTTAAATTTTAATACTTATATATATATATATTATATTTAATTATTTTTAATCATTTCAATATCAAATAGTTGTATATTTAATTATGAAAAAAATCAAAATTTGATTTTTAAGAAATTTAGTGAAGTTGAATATGTTTAACATTATTATTTTTCCTCATGTATAGATCTATGAATTGATTAATAAAATAATTACAAAGATATAATTTTGGGAATGAGTATTGCAATTTTTATTCCATTTTTTGGCGATGAGAATTAATCATACTTCACAATCCATTTAGTAATTAAAATTATATATTATATTAAACAGTGGTTCCTAAAATAAATCACATGTAACCCCGTTATTTAATTATTTTGTCACTTAATATACAAACATTTTTTGACGTTAAAAATGTTGTGGTCTATGTCTCATTATTTAAAAAAAAATGTAACATATGTACAATTATATCAAAGAACATATTTCCTTGTGTTATTTATTCAATTATTTTTTAATTCAACAACCGTGGATGTTATATAGATCTTGTTAAGATGTTAACATCAAAATTTTACTGTAATTAATAAGTGTAATGTTATTTTCATATACTATTTTGATTTTATGTATCTCATTGTATAGGTTTATAAAGATTATAAAATTTTATATATGTATTTTTAATTTTTTGAAATGTTTTATGGAAAATTAAATATTTTATATTTAATTTATTCATGAAATTTTATGATAATATGTCTCCAAATGGTCTATTGATTGTGATGAGTAATTTGTAACCAACTAAACCTTCCATTTCAAATAGAATCAATGAAAATCTAACTATCATAATCTAATTAATTAAATTTAAAATTAAAATAAATATATTGATAAAAAGATTTAAATTTTATATTGAAATATAATTTTTTAATTTTTAGTTTTTTGTATTTTTTTAGATTCTATGTGTGGTCCTAAGAAAAAGGTGACCACATCGTATATCATCATATAGTCAACAATTTATAGTTTAAATTGAACTTTGGTGGCCTAGATAATCTGCGTACCTTGTTTTTATTATATTGAAATTATAATGTCCCATGAGAGGTCCTTTATGAAAATAGTATAACTATAATTTATTTCAAACTCAAGAAAATTTCTATCATGAAATCATTTTTTTATATTATATAAAAAAATTATTATAATTTTAAAATGAATCTTGATACTGTGGAATAGCCACATTTTACGGAATTTAAGATAATAATGTTTATTTTGTTTAACATTACTTTAATATAGATAATGGGAGAAGTAAATTAATAATTTTGACCTTAGAGACATTTTATATTGTTTTCATCCATACCTGATGATTTATGGTAAAGTGTCAATGACCATAGGTGATGTTTAGTATTAACTCATGTCTATATACTTATAGTATATGTATTAGGATAATTTTGAGTTATATATAAAAAATATTAGTGGGAAAACATAGTAAAGTAATATATAAATAGAAATAGTCAATATATGGAGAATCCATGTTATTTAATGTTTTAGGATTTTTATTGTTATCATTTTTATGACGATTTAATATTAATAGTGACTGTTATAAGAATAAATCTTCTTAAGATATTTAAGTTTACTAAAATATTTTATAGAATGGTAATGATAACATTAACGTTCAATATAACATGTCAAGAATTTATACAGATTAAAATATTGAAATATTAATCTATTTTTTCTAACTATTTATTGGGAGGTGAAATTTTCATCAGAAAATATTTTATGTTATAATGGTAAGGTCTCTTAATTAGTTTGAAGAGATGAAAATTTATTCGAAGAGTTTTAGTGATGATTTAATTTTATGATGGTACATTAGGAAATTATATATAACTAATGGTTAGTTACCTTGTGATTAGAAAATGAAGCCTTCTGTAAGAAATATCATTGTATATTTTCTTTGGTTTTAAGATAATTTTCTTATAATCTCTATTTTTCTTATCTTGGTTTTCAATATGACATTTGGATATGGATTTTAAGTGATTTGTTGTTACAACATGATTAATTATTAGTAATATATAATAGTAATAGGTACTATTGTCCCCGCAAATTGAGAGTTATTTCAATGATTGATTTTTTATAATTAGTTCTACTGTTTTTCTTATTAGATAAATTGTTTCTATATAAATAAACTATTATTTTTTTTATTTTAATACATTCTATCATTTAATAATTTTCACTACTCGAGTATTTATATATAAAAACATATATAATTATTTTTCATCTTATCAATATTATTTGTTTAATGGTTATACTAGGATTTTATTAGGGGATTCAATTATTTGTCATTTCTATTATCCAATTTGGGTGAATTGAATTACACTCCCTTAATGGTAAATCATGAATACGCTGGATAAATTTAATTTCTTATTATATTTGTTTTTTATCAATTCTAACCAAGTAATTTGATGAATTAGATATATAATTTAGTGAGGAAAAGTATTTATCTTTGAGATATATATTACTAACAATTTACTAAATATTTTAGATAAGATTAATATAATATCATACTATAGAATTTTTATGATTTAAAGGATTTATTGAATCATTTGATATTTTTAATGAAATTTTATTAGAATGTAGTTCAAATATTAATTTTAATAGGTTTATATTTTGTGAAATAAGTTTTCTTTATTTATTTCACACAATTTCCTTTTATTTTCTTTCTTTTTTCAGTATTTATAACTCAATAAAATGTATTGATATTAATATTCATTTAATTAATTTACAAGATACATTTCATTACATTTATTTTATTAATATAATACAATTAGCATATTTTTTTAAATAGTGTTATTTATTTTGGTTGAAATTTTTAATCTTATTACATTGTTCCATTTAAATTAGAAAATCTTATTTATACTCTCTTAATTGAGCCCATTACTTAAGGGGATCTCTTTTATTTAATTATTTTATTCATAATAATTTATTTTATTGAATATTTGACTATAATTTTTTCAATTTTTGATTATTATCTAAGTATTTTAGTCTGGATTCATGTAAAATCATACTATATTATTAATGATTCACAAGTGTCCTTACTAAATTTGCTGCATACCAAATTTATGACAGTTACTCTCAACATTATTCAATAGATGTGTGTCTGATATTAATTTCCTTTATTAATAACTACAACTAATGACCCACCGCTTTGGAACCTCATTTTTCAAATAACACTATTGTATCTCTTAGGGGTTTTTCTTAGTTGTTCATTTGTTATGATCTCTAGGTGAGTACTTCCATGAGATCTTGAGGGTCTCTTCATTTTTGAGATTGATTTTTTTTAGAGACCAGGTGGGATAAAAATCTTATGTATAAGATCATTTATTTTGAATATATAATTTTTAACACAGAAGTTATCCAGATTTATTTTTTGTTAGGGTAGAAAAAACTTATTCATGGAAAAATAGTTGGAAAATAGAGGTTATTCAATGATAAATATATCATATATGAACTTGAAGGATTCAATATATTCATAAAATCTGTGAAGAAACCTTTATATAAAGTAATGGTCTAGTAATCATCCTATAATGTTTTCGATTCTTTGTATCCCAATTATTGAATGATATTTATTGTTGTGTTCATCATGTATGTCCATTGGTATAGTAAAATATATCAATACTTATGTATATGGTTCAAAAATCATACCTAGTTTGTTATGATATTCATCATAGATTTATTTCTTGGATATTTTTTCATTTTATTTCCCACTATAATATTATATTCATGTTCTTTAATACTATATTATTTAATGATTCTTATTCATTTGATGTATGTTTTATTAAAATGAAATAGGTAAATATTATTTCTCATTAATTATTTATAATTATTTATTCAATAGATAACTCTGAGTTGGATCTGTTTATGTTTAGAGTACTAATAACATTCTATAATTTTTCTAGTTATAAAAATCTAAATTGAATATTTTTTATTATATAAAAATATTAAATAATACTACAGCTAGATTATAATCATTGGGATATTGCTTTCATTTATCATATTACATATCAACTATAAATCACAGTTAATTTATTTTTTATATTTTTTGGATTTGTTACACTCATGTGATGTATAATGCAATATTTCAAATTTCATGATTTTTTTTGAAATATTATGAAATTTATTATGATCTTGGGGTGTTATATATAGAAATTATTTTTTGGAAAATAGAACCTAAAATAACCTATTGATTAATTTGGTGATAAAAATGTGTATCTAAAATATGAATTAAATATAATCAAATAGTAGTACTATATTAGTAAAAAAGATAAAAATATATTTGATCAATAAAATCTATCCTGAGGAAAATATTCATAAAATTCATGAATTATATGATTTTAATTTATTAACATTATTATGAATATTATAAAACATTTTTAATTATATTAATCAATTTAAAATTATATAACTCTATATTTGTACAAAATATTTTATTATGATGTGTTATGCAAAGAAATCTATAAAATATTTATTTTAAAAAAAATTATTTTTTTAAAGTGATGACTTAGAAGAGTCACCATGTAATTTATAAATAAAATATTTATATAGTTTACATTATTAATAGAAAATAGTACTGAAATTTTAAATATGGAATTTCATGTCTATAAAAAATGAGTGATATAATGTTTTGGAATTTGATATTGTAAATGAAATAACATATTATGAAAACTATTTATTTTATTTTTTAGTGAATAAACATTGGATTCCAAAAATAAAATGGAAAATATTTTTATATATAATGTGTTATATTGAAATTTTATTAGTTTGAGGCTATATTAGAATACAATGATGCACTAAAGATGAATGTAAAGATGAAAACTAATATTAGTCAATATTGAATTTTATATCATCTGAGAAATAAATTTGAATATATAAGTGTTGGAAAATGAGATTGAAGGTTTATAATAGGACCCAAATAAATTAGAATTTCGGAGTTTTTAGGGTAAAAATTAAAATAATGAATTAATATTAATTATTTTAAAAATGAAAATGGTATTTTAATATTTAACAATATATGTTTATAAAAAGATATAAATGATAAATCCTATAAAAGATAAAGGTGTTTTTAACTAGGTTAATTGAAGAGTATAATATTATTTATCATAATTCAAAAATAATAAAATAATTTTCATGCTTTTATAGATATAAATAATGAAACTGTAAAAGGTAAGAGTCTTTCTATGTCTCGGTCCATTTCCAGGCATATTATGTTTTAATGTTCTTAGTGATCATATTGAATTCTCAATGCCTCAACACCTGGGTAAAAATGGGATTCCTCTAATATCTTTATTCTTATTTTTTAAAATTGTTTGGATTATATTATTTTATTTATATTTAATATTTTCTAATTTATTATAAACTAGCATAAATTATTGACAGAAATTATAAAATCATATTGGTTTATATCTATTACTTCATAATGACTGTATCATATTGTATTTTATTACAGTTTTTAAATTGAATGTTTGATTAAATGTTTATATAAATAATAAAATCATGTTGGGTTTTTTGAAAAATATCCTTAATAAAAATACTTCATTATTTTTATAACTTATAGTTATTTTACTTATTTCATTTCTTCTATAAACTAATTTTTTATAGTAAAAATATTGAGCATGTTTTGATTTAGAGACCTTAGTAGGTCATCATTGAAAACTGTACAGGAACAACCACTACATTGATAGGATTAATAATTTCTCATATAATTGATAATATTTAGATATATCAGCTGGTATAGAAGATATATCGACTCTACCATATGATGCACATATGTCGAGCGAGAAAATAGTGCTTCTACCATCTCAATGATGCAAGAATGTTAACTGTATTTTCATGTATATCATTATAAAAAAATTAAAAATTTATATTTATTGAAGAATGGATTTTTGAAAAATATAAAACGAAAAAGAATATTGGATGTAATATAAATGTTTCATATGTCTAATTATAATTTTAAATTACAACAGTTATATAAATTAATTAATTTCAGGTATGATATATTGATTTATTTTACATAATTTAATAGTTTAAGGGTATAATTATTGTGAGATTGAGTGTATTTTCATTGTTTTTAGTTAATTGATACATATTTGTATTCAATATAACAATGGAAAATCCAATAACAAAGTAAAGGTTTCTGAAATTTATTGTGAATATTTAATATTAATGTAGAAACACTAAATACTAATTATTTTATTTCTTTATAATTTGTAGATGTCGATATATATTTATACGTCTCACATGACTTCATTTATATAATTTTTTTTTGAATATTTATATAAACTAAAATGACATTAGGTAGAGGATTGGGAATGAATTTAACATAACATATATGAGTATTCAGTATATATTTGGTAAGTTGTCTAAATGGATTTCATAAGATAAATATAGATGATTTCAATATAAAAATTTATGTTAATTTCAAGATATAACTATCATTATAGTAATAAAATATCAGATGAAAAATCATATATTTATTAATATTAATATTTTTTAGTATATGTGTAGGAATAATCTATAGATTAAATAAAAATGTAATTCCTTATATAGCTAGTTCAACATGTTTTTCAAGGAAATTTTTTAGAGTATTGTGTATTATTACTAGAGATTTATTTTTATATTATATTTAGATATTTGTTAATTTATATATATATATACTTACTCTTCTGTAAAACTCATGAGTTATGTCATATAGTTCGAATAATGGATATATGGCTTCATATTTGCTAGAAATTTAATACTATTTATATGAATGATATTATCGAAGACATTATGATTAATATTTTAAACTATAATTTGATTTTATGTGGTTTCAATAGTTAAATAAAATAGAAAAATAATCTAATTAAATTATATTTAGAAAATGATAGTTTTAATAGTATTTGTATTCATATTGTTTTATTTTCATGCTAAAATTCAAGAAGACTTTGTTATGATACAAACACAACGATCATCTGTTTCCAAGAAAGATTATAATAAATATTTTTTAAGAAATATGAATTCTAGTAGTCTATATGGGATTGATTATTAACCAAGACTAATAAATGTGTCTTTTATTTTCAAATCAACTGTTATTTTTAGGATATATGTTAGGGGACTAAGAATGACACTTAGTCTAGAATCTGTAACCAAAATTCTCATACTGAAAGAAAAGATAAATTAATATGATTTGTATCAGAGAACATAAGATTAGTGGTATTTAGAATTACTAAATTCCAAAGTTATATTTTTTTGTGTAGTATCCCATTATTTTTAAAGAACAAAAATGTTTTTTAGTATACAAAACACACAACACGTAATGTAGTCAAACTAAAAAATATTATTATTTAATGATAATCATTATAACTTGGCTAACAAATTTGATGGTATAAATAGTAATGAAAAATTTGTTGTTATTATATATATATATAAACTTCCTACTCAATAAAAGTTTATTGATTAATTTCTTATTAAATAACCACCCACTTTTTAGTAAATCCATTTTATTCTTTAAATATATGTTTTCATCAAAAATGATTATTTTATTTGTATGAGTGAATGTTATAAATAATTTTTGGGAACATTGGTAAATTTTATTTTATTAAATATGTATCATTTTCCAATTCAGTACATTAAAATTATCAATGGGTGAATTTTTGGTATTTTTTGGAAAATTTTGATTATTCACGGAATAGTGAAAAATACTCTTTTTTATTGAAAATTAAATTCCATTAAAAAGTAAATTTACATTTTGGATTAGTATTGAAATTAAATAATAATTATATATTTAAATTTATCCTATTATGTTTTTAAATGAATTTATAGTTTAATTTAGTATAAAAACATTTTATATTTAAAAATGGAATTTTTTCGAAAAAACCACTTTACATTGAATTTTTTGATTTAATTTAAACTAAATTCTACCACTAAATTATATTAAATTTTGAAAAATTGATTCCATATCATTAATAATAAGGTACATATGTGGTAAATAGGTTCCTGCTATTTTGGTTCCATATGAATAACAATTAAGGTAATTTATGTTACTATGGTAAAGGGAAAATCAGAAGTACTTTAAAATAATCATAAAATATACCTTAATTTCATTTTTTATTCAGTTTGTTCCATAATGATCCATGATTCACTTTTTATAGCCTTATATTCAATATTATTATAATTATAATATTTATAATATTTGATTTAAAGAAAATTAAAAAATATGAGAATCTTGTTTTTAACAATTATAATATTTTTAAAATAAGATTACCATGAAAATTTGTTATGTTTTAAATGTTACATTAAAGGATATACTATTAATATTAATCATGGTAATTTATTTTTGAATTTTACTAAAGAAATAATTAATATAATATTTTACACAGCGTTGACACAATATTTTTTCATTTAATGGAAAAAATCACTTAATTGATAGTAATCATATTAAATATAATATAGTTTTAGATAATTAATTTTATAGATGAATACTAGAAATGAAAATCACATGGTAGAGATATATTAAAATATTTTTTTTCTAATTTTAATTATTTTATTTCTGTTATCAAAATAAAAGTAATGAACAGTTCTAAAAATAGACATTTCTAATATATTAAAATAATTAATAATTTATTAAACGATATAAAATTACAAAATAAATATTATATACATCCAAATGATTATTATATAGTTTATTATGAAAATCATGGTCCATTTGTGGGTTTTTTCATTTATAATAACTATAGTGACCCTCAAATATTAAAAATCATTATTTTCATGATAAGTGTGAAACAGGTAAACAAGGGGTTAAAACTAAATGATAAGGGAAAAAATGTGATCAAAACATGAATACCATTTATTGGGAGAGATTATTTCAAACCTTAATCATCCTATTTTCTAAATAAATCATTTAATATCCATTATATATTAAAAACTAATTTATATAAATTTAATATTTTGAGTATTTCCAAAAGATCCCTCCCATTTAATTATAGTAGGGAACAACATATCCACTTCTATACACAAAGGAAGAACCATTTGGGTTGGAAAAAAATTATTCCAATACCTTACCAACAGACCTACATACTCTTTTTAGGTCTTCTTTTGTCCATAATAAAATCATTTTAGGGATTACAGTGGCAAGTAAACAAGGATTTCAAAATAAGTGTTTTAGCATTTAACCGAATGATTTACATAAATTTCATCTTACACGTTATTAAAATATTCTTAATCCATGATAAAATAAAATAAATATGTATGTTAAATATAATTAAATATTACTATGTTAATATTATAACATACATCAATCTCCACTTCCATAAAATGGGAAATGAAACCATTTATTTGTGTGTACGGTGGACTATCGCCTCACGAACCGATGCAATTTATTTCATAACAATCTACCAAGAATGGTTATATTGATGAAAATAATGTTTATATATGATATAAATTAAATATAATTATTACAAAAATGTAATATATCATTCATGTTATTACATTTCCATTCAATGAAAAATCACGATGTCATCTGTGCATATGTGTGGTCTACCACCTCCATGAAGAGATGTTTTACATTTTTCAATTCTAAATAACACAGATAATATATATAAATATATTTAGAGAGTAATATTATATTTTTGATGTTATTATAATTCATATAATTTAAAATTATTCATAACTTCTTTCCATAATGGTCACAGAAAAATGGAACCATTAATTATGCGTACATAAGGCCTACCATCACCATTAATGTAATGTTTTACATTTTGCAGAATCTTATTTAATGGTTGGATTTAAAAATAAAATTAAAGTATAAAAATTATAATTATTTCAGGATTTTGAGTCTAGAGATGTTCTAATAATGATGGCTTCGACATTAGGAAATATATAGAAGTAATTTTGAATATATGAATTGAACAACCTCAAAACACTTGAGGTAGGCTTAACTAATAACATAATTATAATTTTCATTAAAGTAAATAAAATATTTCCTTAAGGATAAGGTATTTAACATTTACAATTTTCTTAATAAATTAAATATTTTTATGAGTTTATTATAAAACATTTAAAAGATACACAATAAAATTCTACATTCAAGTTAAGGGATTGATGGTAACAAACCATTCCTTAAGGAGTATATTATTATAATCAACCAATTTTATTTATATGGTGTTTAAAAACCACTTCTACAAGTTATATAATGAATTCTACATACATCGGGATATTTTAGGATGAAAACTTAGTTTTTTTATCCAAGCATATTTGAACTTAATGGCACTAATTGTAAAATGTTTTTTATTTTAATTCCCTTTCATAAGGTTATAACTATTGTTAATTGACATTATTATGACAAGATTATGTGTGAATTGATAACTGAATTATATTATTATTTATTTTTTCTTTATTTATATTTAATTTTTTTTACAAGAATATATTAATTAAATAATTTCAATTCAATTGTTTGATCATTATAAGGGTTATTCTTCTCAATTCCCCTTTACATGGGACATACGTTTATGAGATGCACCTATTTTATATTATGAAGTATATATACTTCTATGTTGATAGGTTATATCATGAACCTCCTTATTTTGTTGATATTTAATGTTTATGATTCTATTATTATTTCATGGGGATTATAGTTAATGTGTGACCAAAGTGGTGATGGCTTCACCTTATAATATATTTTCCTTTCATGATTTTTTATGCTAAAGGATCATTAGAGTGATATAATTTTGTATTATATTGTTAAAATATATATATTTTAGTATCCACTATAAATGAATCTAGTTTACTTGTTTAATTTCCATTTCTTCCATTATTGGTTAATTAAATATCTAGGAATTCATTTAAAATTTATACCGATCTTGTATCTTATTTTAGACTGGGAATATTTATCTTCCATATCTACGTTTTGTATAATATTTTAAAACATAATCATTAATATACATAAATAATTTCATAATGATATTTTCTATCATCTTTTATCTGAATTTAATTTTTTTTAAATAATATTTCTAATGTTTTCTCCAGGGGTTTCTTTTTCCATTTACATAATTTTTATTGAAATGAATCTTTATTTGTAACATTTAATACATGATAACATATTCCATCCATCAGTATGACTCAATGATTTGGTGATTTCCTTATAAGACTAAATGTCTTACTTCACTGAAAATGGCCTTTTGAATTAATCTGTGATTTTTTAATATTAAAAGTGACTTGTGAAATGAAACTGGAATTTTCCTCAATTATGTTATTAATAATTTTTTAATATTTCCATTCATCAATACCAAAAACACTTGATGTAACTAATTTTCCTCCAAAGGTTTTTCAAGGATAAAATTTATTGTTTTTTGTGTTTTTTATCGGTCCACACTTGGTTTGTCAAGTAGTTTTCAATCCAAGGGATGTTATGGTGCATGTGTCTTTAGTGCTGAAGGTGGTGTCATTTCCCAATATGAGCCACATTTTTTGACCTAAAACTCCAGAGGAAGGTGAAAGATTCACAAAATATGTATTTCCAAGACTGAGTCTTTAAAATATGGAAAATTCAAGTATTTTTCACATACTAGTGTTTAATGAAGATGTGGAGCTTCACAAAGGCATATAATGTTATAAAGGATTGATGGGTCATGAACGGGGTTTCAAGAAGAATAGTTGAGGTATGATTTAATGGTTGAAAGCTATTCAAATACTAAATTATTCATGAATGGGAAAATTTCACTAAAGTTTAAAAAAGAAATGGAACTTCACAAACATGAATATATAATTTTAAAAAAAATTCATAACTAGCTTGATAGATTCGCAATGATGTAAATACCTATAAATAGGCAGTCGCTCATCATACAAGGCATTAAGAGAGTTTGGAAAAAGGGTGAACCTCTTAGATTTAATAAAGTAAATATGATTAGGTAATTCTATTGAAAATCAGGAACACTTCACTAATACAATCTCCATGGAAGTATTTTTTAATAACTTACTAACTATATGAAAAAAAAATCAAAGGAGTTTAGTGGAGGGTGAGTGTTCTATAAATGTTTTGTTTTTTTTAAATACTCAAGATTCAATAAGTAGAGGATTGTTGGGTCCTGAAAAATCCACAATGGAAGAATGATAATCCCCTTTAATCCAATATAAATTCTACCCAATTTTCCCTTGGTGAAGAATGTAGAGACTACTCCAAGGATGGAACAAGCCGAATAAGTCTGCGGACCAGTCCAATGATAACGGGTCACGAATGGTTCCGCAAAGCACCCACCTCCGCGGATCATTGTCTTTCACAGAATGGAGGCGGAATCCCTCCGCGAGCACGAAGAAGGACGTGAGCCAACCTGGTTCACCATCATGAATCTCCCCAGCCATAGAGCACGTCAACCGGCCTGGGATGCATCTGCAGTCATTCTTGGAATAGAGGTGGGACCTTGTGAGACCGCGAAGCACTCCCCGAGTTAGTTTGGTTCGTGGGGGAGATGCGTTCAATGCCCCCCGTGAGTTGCGGATTGACCAAGTCATCCATAAACCGGGTTTCCGATCATGGGCCTTTGCAAAAGTTTTCTAATGGCCACAGATACATCTCTTTCCCCATGCTGTAAAAGGAGACTGTGGGTGAAGGGAAAAAGAGTATTTTTGGGAGATCAATTAGATTCTTGTGGAAGGATTTTGAAGGAAAGAGCTTAGGATTTCTCAAACTGTGATGTTCTTGTTTGTGAACTAGAATATGTATGAAAGTAGAAGATAACTAATAAGGAATAAAAAATTTATAAAAAATTGGTGAACCACGAACTAAAAAAAACAAAGAAAAAATACAGCGAACCATGGCGCCTCTACGGATGCACTCCATGCGAACCATGGAGTTTATGCCCCTTTTATGATCCGTCCATCCGCGTAGCAACCTGCTACGTGGGAGAAGCCCCGACTGATGAACTCCTGACTAGTATCTCCCCTTGCCGCCACTACTTGCATGGACCCCTCCGCATAACAACCTTCTACGCAGGCTAAACCCGAAGCCGTGAACCACCCTAGTTCGTGGGACGCCCACCAAGTCATGAAGCACCCTGGTTCGCAGGATGCCCATCAGTCTGCAGACCACCATGGTTCATGGATGGCTTCTCCAACCGTGTAGTACCTCCCTACATGAAGGGAACCACCCCTCATATAACTGTGTGGCCCACCAGATCCTTCGTAGTTCCCATCCCCCAAGCCAGCTAAAATCATTCCAATCTAGCCTAATCCTCTGCACCCCCCTCATTGGCCCATTCATCAGCCCCGAGATGAGGCCTCCACCAGAGCCACCAGACCCATGTGATGGAACCTACACGTGCATCAACGCACCGTTTAGAGTTCAAATACCCATGGTAAGCGAGGGATAAGGGGTTGCTTCTGCCCTTGATCTGATTTTCGAACCATTCCTGGGTTCATATTCCAACGGTAATGCGGAGTCCGTGCCCAAGAGTCCCCTTCCTGCCCCTCCACTTGTTAGGACTGGGGAACTTCTCCCCTCCCCGGGGTGTGATAGGATACCAATCCAAAGGAAGCCCCCGTGTACCTCTGTACTTCCCCACGACCGCGGTCAAGGAAGGGTGTAGTGGGTAAGGGTGTTGCTCTGTCCCCCTTTGGGGATAATTACCTCTCCTGCTGCGCTTTGTCACCATGGGCATCTGTCTTGGAGTAAGCCCCGAATTTCTGGGAAACCCCCATGCGTAATCCCCACTCCACATCTCATTGATCAACCATTCGTGACGTGATCGTTTGTTCCCTTCTACCTCTTGTTTCTCACACTGAGCATGAATCACATGGTCTTCGAGTAGGAATTGACCATGGCATCCTCTTATGGGCCTCCTTAGAGTATAAGCCCCAGTACATTACCATGGTCCTCCTCAGAGTATAAGCCCCAATCAATTTCCCTGGGCCTCCCCAGAGTGTAAACCCCACTTCCATTCGAACTACATGGATGTTGATTCCCCACCACATGGATACGTAGGAAGCCTCCAAGAGGTTCAAGCCCAATCAACATCAGACCCCCCAGGTCCACATTCATGTCGGTCCTCCAACATCCCCGTGTGAACTATTTGGAATTTGATCCTTATCTCCTAGGAAAGGTACGTAGGAAGCCTCCAAGAGGATCAAGCTGAACAATAGGCCGTTCCAACCCCTTTCATGTCGGTTCATCCTTCGTCCCGCATGACGTTAAACTATATTTATGAACTAAGAGGGTTCCGATTCCTTTCATGGGGATACATAGGAATCCTATATCACGAGTGTGGTCCAAATTCTCAATTCTTTATCTATTCCCCCTAGATGAAAATAAACTCCAGAGTGACGGGTTATGAGGATTCAAATCAGTGCCGCCTCAGTGAGTCTAGACTCCTCGGGGTCATTAATCCAATGAGTGATGGTAAACCTCGGGCATTAATGATTTTGAACCCATGCATCCAACTAACCATTTCCAACCAGGAGTAATCTGTGGATAATATGCTTGGGTATGAAACAAATTTTCACGAACATATGTATACGTCTTAAATCTATAAGAGAGTCCCGGAACAGGAAATAACTTCCCCCCAAAAGGGTGCAATGAGCCCAAATTCCCATCCTCTCGACCAATGTGAGTTCTTACATGTTGCTGGCCAAATCACCCTGTGAGTGCATGCCTTTGTAATGCAGGTCCATGTATCGTCGGATACGGAACCGTTGTGCGTTTCGAAATCGATCCGAAATAAAAAATGGTGAATCCGACGTGAATCATTTACCAATCATGATAGGTTAAACCTAATCCCACCATATTCCCCCTTTACACTCACAAGGAGGGATAAGCAAGGTCATTAATTATGCATGGGGTCATGAAATGATGCTTTGACAAGTTTTTTGTTTGTATTTGTTAAAATATTTTACATGTACCACATAGAACTCCCTTCGATCCAATGGAGTCTTGAAGGAACTCACAGGAGCGTGCTTCCAACAACGTAATGATTGGACTTCCTCACCAATGGATGATCCCATCATCTACCCAGCGTCTTCAATGCTGGGTCTTAAATGCATTGATCCGAGAGTACCACTATAACGGTACTCCCCCGACGGTGGAGGCGGCCATGCATACCCTCTAATCTGCCCGGACCCACCGATTGCTCGCCCAGCAGTGGACGCGAAGGCAGATCCAGATGGCCCCTATTGCTGCCTCAACCGTTTTGGGAGTCTATCTCCTAAAAGGGACAATGCTTACCTCCATTATCATAGGGAGACAGATGAGTTTGATGCTGAGGACTTCATCCCCACTGAACATGGGTTCCGCGCCAAGGCCCCCAACGGTAGACGTCATCGTGGTTGCACCGCGACACAACATCCTCATGATAAGGAGGATATTACCCCAAGGATCCAAGACCATGCTCCCTGAGCTCCAGCCCCTCGGACTGCACGACGAGGGAGGAAAACGTACAACCAGGGACCAGTCATCACCCTTGTCCCTGAGGAGGAGCTCCGCTACCTAGTCACAGAGACGTATCACAAACATGCACATTCACCTGTTCTCTCCTCCAAATCCCACCGTCCAGACATGGATACATCGTACGAGTAGGAACACATCCTCGTCATGCTCCATAAATCCCATCACTCATGTAGGAAACGACATACCCGGTAGGCACCTCTCCCTGCCCTGGGTCATGAAGCCCACCAACCTGACATGGTGGCGACCCAGTGCCTGCAGGACTAGCTCCTAGCAGATTCTCTTGACGCCTACCACCCCGATGTGGTGGTGATCAAAAAATCCCACCATCCATATGTGGCGGCAATTAATAGGCGGGCACGTATACCTTCCAACAAAGGCCACTGACTCAATAAGGTGGGAAACCAACATATGTAGGGCCAGATCCCTATAGATTCAAGTAAAGTCTGCCACCCTGATGTGGTGGAAAACGGAGAGATAAGCCGGAGTATCCCGGCCCAGGGGCAGATTCATTCACCTGCCCCAAAACAAGTGAATTGTCAGTACCCACCGGACACCAGAGGACCATAGTAGGATATTCCTACTCCAATACCAGAATGGACCTTCATACCCGTTCTAGCCAATGATGTCTCTCTGCATACCCTGGAAATGATGGAGGAGAAGGTATCGATCCCAGATCATATCTTGTAGAACTGCCTGAATGTAATTGCATTAGCGGCAACAATAAGTAAACGGGCCTGTGAGCCCATATACTTAATTGAGGCGACTCATCTAAGAGACGAGATAGCCGCCACGGAGCAGATATTCATCAATACTTCCGCCTAGGAGGGTCGCCGACCATATTCTGTAATGCAAGGGAAACCAGATCGAGTAGATTCACTCATTCCAACTAGGGGACACCCGTCCATCATGGTGGATGTTCCATAGTAGGCATATATCCTTACTAAAAGTCAATATGTTCATTGGCGTATCCTGGAAACATCACGGGACCCAATTAGACAGGGACCCAAAGGTGAAATATGATGTCAACAGGAGACGGTCCCTACTGCCCATAGGAAAGTGCCTCGAATGCACTGAAGGCAGTCAGAAAATAAAGAGCGGGATTAGGACTCTGCTCTGCTGGATGTTGGGGTTTCCAATGCCGTTAAGAACATATCAAAGGCTCAGAACCCTTCCCACCCATTACTTTATTATGGGAGTGGAAGTAGCAGTTGCAACGGTCCTCCCCGCAATGTCACTACCAGCGGCTCTGAAGGTCCTCCCCAAAGCACCTGCAGGGGCCTTCCCCACGGGAATATAATGATCGATCACGAGAGCTCCTATTTTGATACGAGCCACAAAAACTCTCCATGTGACCAAGAGATCAAGCATCAATAAGGTCTTCCACTTGCTGTGGTCCACCCTGAATGTCCTCCACTGGATATACGCTACAAGAAATCTCCATGTATTTGGACCATATATTATGGTAATAGTCCTCACTATCATAGTCTCAAAAGTGGAGGCCCTCCCCATAGTGACATCTCATTACTTCAATAAGACCCTCCCCTTGTCGTGTCCTGCCCTGAAGGTCCTCCCTAGGGGTTGCATTGAAATGACCCTCTGCGCAGCTAGGCATCAGATTTCAGTGGTAGTCCTCACCACCCTGATAATTGAGGTCCTCCGCATAGAGACGTCAAGAAACTAGAAGGCCCTCCCCTCATTGCAGTACATTCTGAAGGCCCTCCCCAGAGAGTAACTTGCTGATATTCTCCTTGCGGTAGTATTAATGGTATTCCTAGCCATTTTAGTAGCATTAATGGTAGTCCTCACCACCACGACGGCCATTACGAAGGTCCTCCCCACAGTGGCCCCAAGAAATAAGAAGGTCCTCCCCTTGTCGCAGTGTGTCTTGAAGGTCTGCCCTAGGATACTAATCGAACTTCAAAAATTGATGGTTATCCTCACCATGATCGCAGTTGTTGAGAAGGATCTCCACATAACAATGCTACGCAGCCAGATGGTCCTCCCCTTGCTGCGACATGACTTGGAGGTCCTCCCCAGGGTCTGCACTACAAAATTTCTCTATGTAGTGAAGCGTCAAGTAGTAATGATAGTCCTCTCCATTGTGGCCACCATTGCTAAGTAACTCCCCACAATGACATATCATATCGAAAGGAACTTCCTCCCCTACTGAATCAAGCATAGAAAATCCCTCATATGTCGAGGCACCAAGAAGGACGGAATCCAGTATGTCATATTCCCAGCTAGTCATCAACGACACCATTATTCAATCGGGAGACATTCCTGGGCCACGTACATCTTCTGAACCACCCCGGAATCGCCCATTTGGTAACTGAACACCTTCCGGCCCCACTACCTTCAACCACACTATCAGTGGGAATCTCAGTTGGGATGACCAGGTTGAGGAATCACTAGCATTGGAGTATACCAACATGTTGTGACTTAGGAAATGTATGGCTAGGGATGACATCCCAATTATGTTTTGGCCCACAACCACCTTTCAATTTGACATACCCAGAAAGTTATCAGAAGAATGTGTGCATGACAACAGATAAAATATGTGGACAATCCTCTGCTGGCTAAAATTAGGCTTCCTTCCCTACAACGGGTATATAGACCATGTCAAGACAATAGGAGACCTCATGTGTCACATCGACCGGTAACCTCTTCCTTCGGCGTGACAAAAGCAACCCAAGAGGCGTAAAGGATATATGGAGATAGCCTACCTCCATGCACTACCCCAGCTGCGCCGCCTCATCGATGACGCTCTAAAAGTAGTCCATATCAGGGGATGGGGGGAACATGGAGCCCTACATTTCACTCCGCTCCCCACCCTGAGGAACCTATTCGGCATGGTGTCTTGCAATTTCATCACATCAAGACAGCATTCGAGTGGTCTCCCTGTTCGTGAAAGGCAATACACCCAACAGAGACAAGCCTTGAGTAAGTCCCAGAGGATTCAGGCCCGATAGGAACAAGCCATTCAAGAACTCCTGAATCAGGCCACCGAGAGCATACAATAGGTCTATCACCTAAGAGAGGACAATCATTAGTCATTTTCGCCCTCCCCAAAAGGGATTGATTCATAGAAGAACTTGGCAGTAATCTTGGTTCACCCCCGAATGGGGGCACGCAAGATCAGGCAGTTAGCAATAGCAGCAGCCACTGCTGCAATCTGGGGTCCAACCCAGCCTGAAGAGCTGGGTGCATTTTTAACAAAAAATTCTCTCATGAGACCAAGAAAAATTGGAAGAGACTCAATGTCCAAGGAACGGAGCCAACCCCAACCCTCAGGGCTGGGGGCATTTTTACCTCCTCAACAACAACCTCTCCCATGAAAATATGTATTCTCTTGTCTAGAGAGGGCAGTTCAAAGAGGAGGTTCATTCCCTATCCCATCCTTTGAATCATCACCACCTTCAAGAGGGAGGTGTACCGTATGGTCGCGTCAAAGGACTCTCCGCGTCACCCTTCATCAGGGAGCCTGAAAGAAATCCTGGGACTAAAGATGGAAGACCAGTAAAAGGCGCAAGAGATCCTCTTACTATTTGGAAGATGAAGTCTTCTCCACCCTGAAATATGTATCCATAAACGCCATAGAGGTTAAACCCACATGTAACACTCAAGATAATGAAAATATGGATGGATCGGGAGATGATTGTTCGGGTCAGGCTATGACTCACAATGAACCACAAGGTGTGCACACCCAGAAACAGAGGGCCACCCTAAATATGGCCGCCCCTTCAGCTAGACTTCCTCTACTGACCCTGTGAGCTTCCAATAAGGATACAAATAAGGGACTAGTTTCACTTAACCCGCTCCCCTCTCTCGATAAAAATGATCCACCTATGTTTGAAACGTGGTTCACATGATAGGAAGAGGAAATGAAATAATTGAGGTGGCTTAACATTGAGCTACTCCAGAGGAACCATCTTTTTGAAAGCACGTCCCAAGAGAAGCCACATCATGCACTCCCAGTAAGTGCACCTCAAAGACCACGGTTTGCCCTTGAAAACGAAGCACGGTCAGGGCTCCCACCTAACGAGGTTCCCTGCCCGTCCAACTACCTAAATGTGGATCCAGACGAATACTGAGACTTCCCTCCACTCAGGAAGTATCCAGAGCGAGTACGTCTGAACCCTCAAAAGGTTTCACAAATGTCACATGCTCCCCTAGTTCCAACTGAGATGGATCATCATGTAATGAATTATGCTACACCTTCGTAGGACAAGGCCCAACATGATGTAATCCAGGGACTCACCAACACCATCGAAACACTAACAGCTCGATTAGAAGCAATGGATGGTAGACCCACTCTGACACAACTAGAGAAAAATCCCTACCCAGATTGGGTGAGAAACACACCACCTCCACCAAACTTTGGGAGCCCTGTATTCCCTATCATCAATAGATCATGTGATCTGGAATAGCATTTGATGCACTGCACATCTTATTGAGACCCTATGTCGGGAACATCGGAACAACAAGAAGCGATGAAACTCAGATGCTCTATACGGACCCTACAAGGATATTCTTTCCTCTTGTATACGAGCCTGCCAACCCTGTCTATAAAAATCTGGGAAGACCTTCGGCAACATTTCTTGTTCCCCTTCATCTATAAATTTCTTAAAACAATGGTCGGAGACCTCATAAACTGCATGTAGGGGGAGAAAGAGAGAATCTCAGATTTCATAGATTGATGGAATGGTCGGACCTACACCCTGAACAGGCCAATTCCTCAAGATGAGTTGCATTCCATATGCGTTGATAATCTTCAAGTTGAGCTGCAAACACCTCTATTACCTGTGGAGTGCACCAATGGCTTATGATATCTCTCAGCCATTTCCCAGAGAATTGAGGACTCCCTACAGCGGACCAATATGAAGTCCCAAATAGCCTCGCAGTCTCTGACAAAGAGAATAGTTAGAGTTGAAGCATCCTCTATCACACTCAAGTCAGCCCCGATGCCTACTCCACTGCCTAGGCCTCCAACAAATTGCCAAGGGTCCCCTGTATATTAGCAGCTTCCTCCGCCCAAGTGGATAGATCAGAGAGGATCGAAGAAGAACCAGTTCGACGAATGAAGACAAAAAGTATACTCGTTTCGAGAGGACAGGGTCCACGGACATTTCATCGCTGCCATGAATTGAAACTCGCTCTGCCATCCAGGTCCAAGGAAACCCGAAGAAGTCGGCCATGATGATAGGCCAGATTATAGTCCCTACTAGAAAATGTTGGGGCACAATATACAAGAATTATTCTTCTTTAACGACCTCCTGCAAAGGATGGTAGACTCGGGGAAGGTCGAGCTGGGGCCACCCTCTACACTTGTGACATCTATTTCTACCTACGACTCCGACAAAGGGGAGGGGTGACGGGAATTCACCTATAATAAGGGGTAGAAATTTGATAGTTGGATGACTCGAAAGACTATCAATTGACCCCAGGGGATACTCTGAGCTCGACTATAGTAGCCAGTGATGTCGTCAACAGCTCCTGATGTCGCACAACCAACAATGTCAGCCTCCCAACCCTCCTCGAACCAGTCATCTAGGCATAATCAAAAAGGGAGAGACAAGATCAAGAGGAGATGTCTGCAAAGAGGCCAAAGTTATCTCCGACACTGTCAGATTTTATGCCCACAAACATTGCGCCACAGGAACTGACCCACCAAACGTTACCATCAGGGACAACCGACCAGGTTGACCTGTCAGGGGATGACAAGCCAATTTTTGGTTCCATCAACATCATCCATATAATGTAATAGTTCCCTGATGAAGGGTATATTTATGAACCTGATTTCCTGATGTAAGGGGCTTGGATGAGGAATCAAAAAGGTAGGGGATACAGAGGAAGGCGCAGTAGCGGCTGAAACTAAACCTATGGTTTTACCCAGTCCCAAATCGTTAATATCACAGAAACGTGTGGGAGATCCCTTCAACGGACTCAGAAGGAGAAAGAATATCTCTCTACCTCCACAAGAGGCCACTTTTCCACTGTCATTCTATGACACCCATCAGAGGAGGAACAAGCGCCTAGCCACCCAGTGCGCATGAACAGACCGGCTGGGCCGAGTCCCTAGAATGTGGGAACAATGCCAACCTAAAACCCCATGGTCGGGCCCTCCTCATCATGTATTCCAACTCATAGGATGACTGCTACGACTCTCCCACCAATAGAGAAGCATCGGCCATTGGAACAGAAATACGACATCCTTAAGCATCTAGCGTCAGTACCAGCCAAGATATCGATCTAGGATGCCCTAGGTTTGTCAGCAGACCTCAGGGAGGAACTTATAGAAGCCTTACTCAGCCCCCAGGAGTTTCAAGACAAGGTAGTTGTCGTCAAGATTTACCGAAAGGAGACTGGCTCGGTTGAATGCAATGTAGTAATTTCCTTCACCGATCTGGATGAAGATTCCATGATGCATGGACACATCAAACCACTGTAAGTGTCTCACACTGTAGATGATGTTGAGATCCTAAAAGTCTTAATTGAAAATGGATGTAAAGTTATCCTCCTTCCCCTATAGACACTCCGTAAGTTAGGATACAGTGAGGGTAATTTAATACTCTCGTCTACAGCTCTGCTAGGTTACGACAACAGTGAACAGAAGCCGATGGGACAAATCAAGCTAAAGACCCATTTTGGCGACCTTGTGGCCTATTCAGAATTCCTGGTGGTTAGGCAGAACATAGCATTCAATGCCCTACTGGGAAGGCAGTGTCTCCATAAGTACATGGTTGTTCCTTCATCCTACCACCAGTGCATTAAGTACTGAATCAATGGGAAAGTGGGACATTGCACATCGACAAATCCCCCTTCGATATCACCGAGTCACACTTCATTGATGTTGGGTTTTATGAGAAAAATAAGAAGAAGCCTTTGGTTGATGGTGTTGACTGCATCCCTACTACAAATGGTCAGGAAATGGTTCCTGAAAACCCCCTCAAGAGCCTTGGCAGAGACTACATACTTCCCATCAACCATGTTTAGAGTAGGAGTTCATGTCTTGATACACACACTGTTGTCCTCATGACTTTAGCCATAACGGCCGAGCGTGACAATGCGGGAACGTCTACTAACCCTCAATTTGGGGGTGAATATTTGATCAAGGACGTGACGCCCGCAATGCCTCACCTCCGGACTCCCAAGAACCCATGTTGGGAGCTCTTCCCCCGTCAGGTCAAGAAGATGAGGATTTAGGAAAAGAGGAGGAGGAAGATCTCTGGGATGCACCTCCCGCATTTGAGGAAGGTATCTCCACCATGGTGGATGAGCTCAGGGAAATAATCCTAGGTACTGAGGAAGACCCGAGGGCCACTCTCATTAGTGTAGCCATGTCCCCTGAGGAGCACGAGGTATATACTGCTTTCTTAAGGAAACACAGGGATGTCTTTGCTTGGAAATACATAGAAATGTTGGGACTGAATCCTGAAGTAGTGACGCATCACCTAGGTTTACCAGAAGACCACCAGGGCTACAAAGAGGCCTCCAGAAGGACACAACCCTCACATGCTGCCAAAATAGAGGCTGATGTTGATAATATCATTAAAGAAGGCTTTATTCGGGAGGTACAATACCCCATCTGGTTGAACAACATCATCCCTGTCAAGAAAAAGAGTAGACAAATCCACGTCTATATTGACTTTGATGACCTCAATTGTCATTGTCTGAAACATGATTTTCCTTTCCCGGTCACTGAGTTATTAATCGATGCAACGGCCGAGTATGAGGATCTATCCTTCATGGATGGATATTCTGGGTATAATCAGATCATGATGGCCCGAGAAGATAAAGAAGACACTAAATTCAGGGACACTCAAAGAATATTGTGTTACAAGGTTATGCCCTTTGACCTCAAGAATGCTGGCACAACATATCAGCGCGCCATGCAACAAATCATTAACCCATTCAAGGGGAGATTCGTTGAATTCTACGTGGATGACATGGTGGTAAATTCCAGGTGGTGCTCAGATCACCTGTCATACCATGAGACCATCTTCATCAAACTCCAGTAGTATAGCCTGAAGATGAATACCTTGAAATGTGCCTTCAGGGTTACCTTAGGGAAATTCCTTGGCTTTTTCGTACGCCATCGTGGCATCGAAGTCGACCCTAAAAAGACAAAGGCTATCCTCGGCCTTCCACCCCTAGAAATATCACCGAGTTGAGATCATTCCATGGGCACCTGGCCTACATCAGATGATTCACAGCCAACCTATAAGGAAAATTGTTTCCCATTACCATGATAATGAAGAAGGGAGTCATGTACCAATGGACATATGACTTCCAAGAGTTGTTCGACAGCCTAAAAAAGAATCTATTATGTTCACCAGTGCTCATGACCCCAGTTAATGGAATACCCCTCATCCTCTACGTGATGACCTTAGAGCGGTCATTGGGGGATTTCCTCATGCAAAATAACGATGTCGGTAGTGAAAACAGTCTCTATTACCTCAGCTAAACCATGATTGATGCTGATACTCGATACGCAAACATCGCAAAGAGTTTTTTGGACTTGGTATTTGTAGTTCAAAAATGGAGACATTATCTACAACATCATGAAGTCCATTAGGCCTCAAAGAGTAACCCACTCAAGTACATCCTTAGCCACCCAATGCTGTCCGAGAGCCTGTCCTGGTGGGCAGTCGTGCTGCAACAGTTTGATATCCAGTTTGTGACTCAGAATTCCATCCAAGGCTAGACATTAGAATATTTTCTGTAAGATCACCCTTAAACAGGGACCACCACACCAGACGTCGATCTACCTGATGAAGAAATCTTCTTGGTTCAAAAGGAATTCCCAGCATGTGAAATGTACTTTGTTGGTGTATCCCAAAGCCCAATTGGGAAGAGGATGGAAGATCCCAAATTTAACAATGTAGGTTTAGGGATAATACTTATGTCCCTAGAAAAGGTAGTCTTTCCATATTTCCTTATTCTGTCAGAAGGATGTATGAAAAATGAAGTAGAATATAAAGCCCTCATTGCAGGTCTGGAGCCCGCACTCCAAGAACAAGTACAACACCTTAAGGTCAAAGGTGACTTGGAACTAGTCATCAAGCAAGTCAGTGGTGACTATACTATCAAAAAGAGGAGATAATTCCACTATTTGACCATATACGAGGGTTAATGGCAGAATTCTCCCCAGAACTGACATTGAACTATATTCCCCAGTCTTAGAATACCCAGGCCGATGCATTAGCCAACGCAGCCACAACCCAAGCCGACCCAGACCGGGATAAAAGGTTTATCATCATTACTGATCGTTGAATAGTCCTGCCATTTGTTACGGCCAAGATGGAAGAAATCAACGAAGTCAGTCCTGTCCTAGAGACATATTCTCCTGCCACCGACTGGATGACCCCCATTGCAAACTACCTTCAATGGAGAGAACTTCTATCAGACAGGGCTGAATGAGAGAAAATATAGAGAAGGGCAATTAACTTTGTCCTATATGGTGGCGTGGGTCAGCAAGAGATCCTTTATAAACAAGGCCTCGACGGAATCCTCCTCAGATGCATTGGTGGATATGAAAACACTACCATCATGACTGAAGTACATGCCGGAGTATGTGGGGCACTTCAGGCGGGGTCCAAAATTTCCCACTGGTTTCGATGTCTTGGGTACTATTGGCCCACAGTGGCACGAGATTGCGAGCGTTTTTCTGCAAAATGCCACTCATGCCAAATTCATGCCAACTTCATACACCAACCCCCTGAGTTACTTCATCAGGCTATGTACTCCTGGCCATTTTCCGTCTGGGTAATGGACGTCATGGGACCATATCCTCCCGCCACAGCCAAACAGCTGAAGTATATCCTCATGGTAACCGACTTATTTTCCAAATGGGCAGAATTTGTACCCCTTAAAGAATTGTGGGCAATAAACATTGTCAGCTTTGTGAAAACTAGTATCTTCACCAGATTTGTGTCCCTCACACCATACTGACGGATAACGACACCAACTTCTGCTCTGCTGAATTGGAGAAACTATAACAAGAATATGGTATCAAGGATAACTACTCATCCCGCTACCAAGCAGCATCCAACAGACCGATAGAGGATTTTAAGAAGACCGTATCCAACATTCTCCAGAAAATGGTGGACAAAGACAAGAATTCATGGTCGGATAAACTCTTCCATGCACTGTGGGCTTACCGAACCACAATCTGCACTGCTACTTGGGCTACTCCGTACTCATTGGTATATGGAACAAAAGCGATTCTCCCTATTGAGCTCCAATTTCCCTCGCTCTGTGTCACCATTTGTGATCAATTATCCGATGATGAGAAATCAGAAAAGCATCTAGGTGAATTGGAGAAGCTAGACGGGAAGCAGTTTCACACTTTTCACCATCTGGAAGGGTACTGAAACCAGATTGCACGAGACTTCAATAAAAAGGTCCGTCTTCTGTCTTTATTGGAAGGAGAATTGGTGATGGTCCTCTGAACCCCAATAATACCCATAAATAAACCTCAAAAGCTAGATCCCAAGTGGGAGGGACCATATGTTATACACAAGGTCTACTCCAACAGAGCATATTCCCTGATCTCCATGGACGAGCAGTTCACCACCGCTCCTACAAATGTGAGATTCCTGAAGAAGTATTTCGCATAACAACTAAAAGCAGTTATCGTCAGAGCTACATGATATTAAACTGACAAGCACCCAACGGTCCAAACTCTATGACCCTAAACTAAGAGCATTACACCCTCACCGACATAACTATAAGCAGTTATCGTCTGAGCTGCATTACGTTAAACTGCCAAGCACTCAATGGTCTAAACATTATGACCCTAAACTAAGAGCATTACTCCCTCACCGGCATAACTAAAAGTAGTTATCGTCTGAGTTGCATGACTTTAAATTGCCAAGTGCCCAACGGTCTAAACTTTATGACATTAAACTAATAGTATTTCAACCTCACCGCACGACGTTAAATTGCACGGATTTCAGAGAACTATGTATGGCTTTATTCCTTCCTTCGAAGGATACGTAGCGATGTCGGGGTTTCAAATCCTATCCCAGCCACTCCCGGACAATAAAAAGATAAAAATTCCCTTCCCCCTGTGTATGGATCATCCCTACACGGGGTGTATTCCTCTTCCATACCACACGACGTTCAACTTCAAAAATGGGGGGTTTTAAAAATGCCCATTTCCCCTGTGCACGGATCATCACTACGCGGGGTGTACTCCAAAAAGAACTACGTGAGGCCTGATTCATGCCCTCGCAGGATGAGTAGCGACAACATGATCCCCTATCCTGGCCCAAACACTCCCAAATGGAATAAAATTAAAAAAAATCTCCTTCCCCTATGTACGGACTAGCCCTACACGGGGTGTATTTCTTTCAGAGAACTATGTAAGGCTTGATTCCTACCCTCACAGGATACGTAGTGACGCCAGGGTCAATCAACCTGGCCCATCCATCCCCAAATAAAAGTTAAAAATGCCCTTCTCCCCCATGTATGGACCAGTCCTGCCCAGGGTGTATTCCCCATCCTTACCGCAAGATGCTAAACTGCATGGACAAGGTTAAAAGAAAACAAAATGTCCCTTCCCCCGTACGAACCAGACCGCATGGGATTTATTCACATAATTGAACTACGTGAGGCTTGATTCCTACCCCCGCGGGATACATATAGATGCCAGGGTTCCCCATCCTGGCCCAGCCATTCAAAAAAAATGCTCTGTCCCCCGTGCAACGACCAGCCCTGCACGGGGTGTATTCTTCGTCCTCACTGCACAATGTTAAACTGTATGGACTTCTTCCTCACCTCACGACGTTAAACTACACGGAATTCTTTCTCACCACATGACGTTAAACTGCACAGACTTCATCCTCACCGCACGACGATAAACATCACAGCCTTCATCCTCACTGCACGATGTTAAACTGCAGGGACTTCGTCATGACCCACCCAAGAAATATGGGGAAAGGAAATGGAGATACTCCTTATGTATTTGGATGCATCCCCTTCATACATTATACTCCACGACCAGGATAATTATGGATCTTCATAATCATTCATGACCATTGGAAGTGGAAAGTTATCGACCCGTGGACACCGTTGAATAACTATGCATACCGTGCCCTCAACGGCTCTGCATAATGATAGCCCCTGGCTTGACTACCAATGGAAAGATTTCCTCATGAAATACTCTTCCTAGATCCGTATGCTTATCGGCCTCAGAGCCCCAATATCATATCTCCCAATCCAGAAATTTATCGAGCAGTGGTTTAAAAGACCATCCCCCTTTTCACATCCAATTGTTCACAGGGTATCCCTACCCAGTTAGCCTATGTATTAGCCCATGGTTCACATGATGACCTACATCTACGAACATCCATCCAAAACTAGGATACCTTGAATCAATGGACAATTGCAGTAAATATGCTTCTTGTATGCTCGGACACCATTATCCCTGAATACCAAAATCTGTGCTGTGAGAAATCTCAGATTTCCATAATCATTCATGGCCATCGGAAATGGAAAGTTATAGACCCGTGGAATCCTTTGCATGACTATTCATACCATTCCCATGAAGGTTCCGGGCGCAATAGAAGTGCGTGGGTGGATATGCCCACTGGGTATTTTTTCCTTAGCAATGATCAATCTGGGTTCAATACGACGATAAACACCAGTCTCCACGGATTCAATCAAAGAAAAAGACAAAGAAGATGGTTTGTCCCAGAACCACAAACAAGGATTGTAACAGGTTTATTATAAATAATTTAATTAATTATAAAGAAATACCTTTTGGGTGTTCTTTCTTCGTTGATGTTCATGATCATGTTGTCGATGTGATCAGTCATTGCATCGTAGAAGCCATGTGTAGACTCCCTCTAGCGGTGATCCACATGTGTAACTTGTATCTCTGGATGTCACCAAATTATTTTCAGGGTGCTAGCATGGAGAAGCCTTTGATTGCATTGTCCGCCTTAGATCGTCTTGATCTGATGGAAGAGCATCTCCTTCGGTCTTGAGAGTGTTCTTGGAGGAAGAGGTTGTTTAGGCCTTGAAAAATTTATCCAGAGATGTTGTTCACAACGATTCTATTGTGTGTTGGAAAATAGGTGGGGTTATGAGGATATTTATAATTGGGTGTGTGGGGATATAGAGTTATGTCAATAAATAAACACGTTACGCGTTTTATTTATTTCATTGACTCTTATTTAAAACCCCCATGTCGAATAAATATTTCCTTGACATGAGCCCACACTGATTATAATAAATATCATTTAAAACAATATTATATCCTCAAAATCCAGACTAGAAAAACTACACGGCGTGTACATTAAATGTACATGGCGTGTATATCTTGTTTTCATTTATTCATTTCCTTTCCAAAATAAATCTACACAGCGTGTACAATTAATAATACAGGGTGTGTACTTGTTTTATTTTATTTTTACTCCATCATTTAAAACAACTCAGTCTTCCTTGAATAATTATTAAATAATGTACGGGAATAATCTTTATTCCACTTGAGATACTTGGATACACTTATTGTGTGACCCTCTAGGCCTCTTTCTCGTTGGCATTAGGAAGGCTTTCCAAAAGTCCAAGATTACTGTCTACCAACGGGTCAAGGCACCCAAGAGAAAGAAGTTGATGCCTCATTGACGTATCACCTCATACGAATGCTTACTGTGCAATTTAACCCCTTTGTCTCAATATCTCATCAAACAGGTTTCATTGAAGTGTCATAAACCTATATTCTTGATCCTTCATTCTTTGACTACCTGAAATAAACTCGTCGGTTACACCATGGCCATGGAATTTAATGCAACAGTTCTGTTTCTATCAAAGGTAGAAGATATCAACTTCCATAAATAGAAGGGACAAATCCTTCATCGACTTATCCATTAACAACATGTCACTCATGACATACCCAACGTACCCTACATTCCGCCAACTGTCTGTGTGACAGGTTTCGTCAGTAAATCTAAGTGCGCGAGTCATGACATGAGTTAATGATAATCTTCTAGTCCAAGGACCATTTCACACGCTCGCAGATAACAATATCTGATGACACCAAGACATGTGGAATTACTACTGGTGGGTCCATTCTCATTATCTCCCATCTTGGATATTACCAAGTGCGAACTCCATGAGAGAGAGTATCATCTTCTTACGAGTACTCGCACATGACGGTTTTTATACTATGTGTCCTATCATAGTATGTCATCCAACTGCAGAACATTATTTAAGAATATTATTATAGCATTTCAAGGTTCTCTTCATAGAGTGGATCTCTTATGACCTTATTAATGCAACAAATATTCCGGTAAATTATTATATTATAGTCATTCTAAACAATGAACAATATATAATAAGTGAACATTTATGTAATCAAAGTACAAAACAGTTGGTTCTGAGGACACCAACCCTTACAAACTCCCACTTAGACTAGAGACAACTGCCTACGACTTTTAGTCCACTAGACCACACATGATGATCATGTTTTTGATGAGTCAAGGCTTTAGTCAATGGGTCCGCCACTTTGTCTTCCGTGGAAATACTACTCACTTCAACATCACCTCTCTGAGGAAAATCCCTCAAGAGATGATACTTCCAAAGAATGTGCTTTGTCTGCTGATCTGACCTTGACTCTTTTTCAAGTGCCACCGCTACAGTATTATCACAATAGAGTGTGATAGGATCTTTAATGCTCGGTACACCATCCATCTCTTGGAAGATGCTTCACATCCATACTGCTTCTTTATTTTCCTCAGAAGCTGTGATATACTCGGACTCCGTTGTAGAATCTTCGACCACACATTGTTTTGAGCTCTTCCATCTCACTACACCTCCATTCAAACTGAAGATGTATCGAGTTTGGGACTTCATATCATCTTGATCAGTCTGGAAACTAGCATCTACATGTCCTCTGATGACTAGTTCCTCATCTCCTCCATAAACCATGAACATATCCTTAGTATGCCTCAGATACTTAAGGATAGTCTTGACTTCCATCCAATGGCGATCTCCTGGATCAGCCTAATATCTTCCTACCACACTTAATGCGTAAGCAACATATAGCCTCGTACATAGCATAACATACATGACTGACCCAATCGCGGATTCATAAGGGATCCTTTCCATCCTATTTCTTTCCTCATGTGTCTGAGGACACATTTTATTGTAAAGATGAATGCCTTGGGACACTGGAAACAATCCCCTCTTGGACTGTTATATACTAAATCCCTTCAGTATCTCGTCAATGTATATACTCTAACTCAGGCCCAGCATTCTCTTGGATCTATCACGATGGATCATGATCCCAAGAATATATGCTACCTCGCCCAAGTCTTTAATTGAGAAGCATTTATGAAACCATGACTTAACTGATTGTAAGATAGGTACTTCATTTCCAATTAGTAATATGTCATCAACATATACTATTAAAAAACTACTTCACTTCCACTAAACCTTTTGTAGACACAAGTCCCACAATCATTCTTAACAAAGACAAATTCCGTAACAGATTCATCAAAACAAATGTTCCATGACCTTGATGCTTTCTTTAATCCATAAATGGATTTTTGAAAATTGCATACCTTGTTGGCATCCTTTGGAGTCACAAACACTTCAGGTTGTTTCATGTAGACAACTTCCTGGAGGTTCACGTTAAGGAAGGTTGTTTTGACATCCATTTTCCAAATTTCATAGTCATGGTAAGCATTAATGGCCAATAGGATTCTGATGGATTTCAACATTGCAACCGGTGAAAAGGATTCATCATAGATAATTCCTTGACGTTGTATAAAACCTTTTGCAAACTGTCATGACTTATAGGTGATGACATGCCCCTCCATGTCCAGTTTCATCTTGAATACCCATTTATTACCAATAGGCTTTACATCAACTGGAGGATCTACCAGAATCCAGACTTGGTATTGGTACATGGAATCCATTTCAGAATTCATGGCTTCATTCCACTTGGAAACTTTTGTGCCTTCAACTAATTCCTTGTAGGCAAGAGGATCATTATTGTCAACCAATAATGAGTCACCATCCTTGGTGACAAGAAAACCATATCGTTCTGGTTCTCTCACCTCTCTTGTGCTCCTACATAGTTCTTGTGTCTCTAGAACAGATTGTTCTTCCACAGGGCTTTGTGGAATCTGTTCTTGTACCAACTCAGGTGTATCTTGATCCTCGACTTCATCGAAGTCTATCTTGCTCTGACTATCTCTTTTAGAGATGTGCTCCCTCTCAAGGAATATGGTGTGTCTTTCCACTGTAACCTCTTTGTCTGAGGGGTTGTATAGGTAATATCACCTTTTTTCTTTGGGATATCCTATCAAGATACACTTTGTGCCTCGGGGCGTGAGTTTTTTACCTGAAGAGGCCTGAAAAAATGCATCGCTACCCCACACATGTAAATTCGATAACATGGATTTTCATCCACTCCATAACTCGTATAGAATACCATTTATCGATTTAGTTGGTACTTGGGTTAGTATGTGTGCTTCTGTTTTTAAATAATATCCCTAAAAGGATAATGGAAGACTCGCATGACTCATCATTGATCTCACCATGTCTAGAAGGGTGTGGTTCCCCCTTTCACATACACCATTCCACTGTGGTTTGTAAGTAGGAGTGAGTTGAGATAGAATCCTAAACTCTTGTAAGAAATCAATGAAGTCCGGATTAAGATATTCTCCTCCTCTGTCTAAGCAGAGTTTCATAATCTTCTTACCAAGCTGGTTCGCAACATCATTCTTGTATTCTTTGAACCAATCAAAAGAATCTGACTTATACCTCATTAAATAGATATATCCATATCTACTAAAATCATCAGTTACAGTTATGAAGTACGAGAACCCACCCCTTGATTCAACTGGAAATGGTCCACACACATCTGTGTGAACTAATTATAAAAGCTCTTTAGCTCTTTCACCTTTCCACTAAATGGGGCTTTGGTCATTTTGCCTTGTAGACATGCATGACATACACCAAGTGGTTTTAGTTCGAAAGAATCTAAATACCCATCTTGATGTAATTTTGTCAAATGTTTCTCATTGAAATTACCAAGCCAGTAATTCCAAAGATGGGTGTGGTATGAGTCATTTGAATTAACTTTGTTATCGATTTCCATTACTTGGTTTTTGTAGTCTAACACATAAAGTCCATTATATAAATGTGCCCTACCAAAACAAATGCTATCTTTATAAAATTAGCAACATTCATTTCCAAAATTGAATATGAATCCATCAGTATCTAATCTAGATACTAAAATAAGGTTTTTAGTAATAGAAGGCACCTAATAAAAACCTTTCAAAACCAATACCATCCCAATAGGTAATGTGAGGTGGTAGTCTCCAACTACTACAACAGCGAGTCTGGCTCCGTTGGCTGCTCGTAGATCCACCTCACCTCGATCAATCTTTTTGAATCTACTTGGTTCCTGTATTTGGATACAGATGTGAGCACCACAAGCAGTATCTAATACCCAATTAGTAGAAACAGATAGATTGAATTTGATAAAAAATGCAACTGAAGCTTCTCCTTGCTTCCTTGGCTAGGTGCGGTTTTTCTTCCAGTGGCCCTTCTTGCCACATGCAAAACAAACAGCATCATGTTCCTTTTCCTCCCCTTTGATCTTACTTTACTTGGAAGGCCTTGAAGAAGCTTTGGGATTAAATATAGTCACCTTACCTTTCCTTTTATTCACCAAAAGGGCAGAAGCCTTTTCACGCTTCATGTCATTACATACTTGCCAAATAAGGATAAGAAGATCAGATAGATATTTCTCAATGTTGTTCATGTTGAAACTAACAACAAAGTTCTAGAAGATCTAGGGGAGTGATGAAAGAATGGGATCAGTGCCTAGTTCTTCGGGGAGTTTAAACCCTAGAACCTCCAAGTGCTCAATGTAGCCAATCACCTTGACTACATCAGGCCTAGCTGGGGCACCCTCTCCATGCGTGCTCTGAAATATATCCTTGGAGATCTCAAACCTTTCCTATCTTGCTCTCTCCTGGTATAGACCACCGAGATTCTCGAGCATGCTATAGGCATCCATGTCTTCATGAGACATCACGAGCTCACTAGACATTGATGATTTCATCAAACATTGAACGTCAAGTGCATCGTTGAAATGTTGATCATTGACTAGTAAATATTCATCACTCGCCCCTGGGGTAGGGGAATCAGGAAGTGAGGACTCCAACATGTAAAAAATTCATTCATGGCATAGGATAACCCGAAGGAGCCTAATCCATTCCTATAATTTACTTCTGGTTAGGGTGTTGTCTTTTTCCAGAATTGATCAAATAGAAAATGTGGCTGACGAGTCTTTCATTTTGATTCTACAATTTAAAAGAACAGATTTATTAGTTTTTTTTCTTTGATTACATTTTTATGAGAAATAATAAATTAATTAATTCTCCCACTATTTTATCAATTCCCAATGACCCTCACCATTGAACTCGGAATGTTTGGTGGCTTTGACATTCTAGTGGAAAGGATCTATATTTCTCTTCGCATAACCCAAACAAGGGTTGGTCAAGCTATTTGAAGGTATTTAGGTAGGAAGGTTTTTCCCACTGTGAGCTTACAGTTCCTTGATCTATTGAGTGGACTCCCCAATCCTATAATCCTGACTTGGATTTCCTCAACTCTTGCCTCCAATATTACACCATGTCTAGAAAGGGCTACTTCTCTTGATGTAATATGGTTAAGTCAACCCAAAACCTCTCATAAGTCCTTCCTTTATAAAAGTAAGTGTCCCAACAAGGGTTGGTAAAACACATAGTTTTATTGAGTCTTTCCCTTAATAAGGTAACAGAAGGTTTGGTATGACTTAATATGGTATTGAGGGATTTTATTCCTTTATGAAGAGTTGTGAATTATCACATTCTTGTTAATATTAAGTGATACTTGCTTAAGTGATTAACCATGTTCTGATAATGTTTACGCATAGTCCAGTTTTTATTTTATTCCATCTTTGCATGCTTGTTCATTTTATTAATTATGTGATCTCGAAAACGCATACATAATAAATAAACTATGAAATCAAACAGAAATAAAATAAGACGGCATGATCATGAGCTTCTATTTTGCTAACTTATCTAGCGGTTTTGATAAGCTAAACCGGACCTAGGGAAAACACCTTGAACCTGATGGTTCGTGTTTTGCAGCTCCCACCTATCCACCTTTGTATCTTCTTGCGTCAGTTTCACCTCAGCTTCGGGATTTGAACCGTCTCCCCTGGCTTGGGAGATCTTCCATTACATGGGTTTACATTAAAGAAACCATGGGCATGAAGTCCCTACATTTAATTGGAAGAAGGCTCGTAGGCCAACAAATTTAAATTAAATAAATTTAATTAAAACCATACACATACAAAGGGAATTTGGTCTAGCTCATGATCATCCGCAGCATGCCACAACATTTACGCATATTTAGAATTAAAATTCTCTTAATTTCTCTTTCATTTAAGATAATTCGCGCTCGAATTCAATTAATTATGATATTATAAATAATCAATTCATTAGCCTAAATTCCTTTCTGAATTTCCTTGAGATTCTTCTCATCCAAATTATTTGTACGGGTATTTGTACATTGGAGGAAACCTAGTGAAATTCCATTTCTGGAAAGTACACAGCGTGTATTTCTTTTCACCTTGTTTCCAAAGTACACATCGGGGCTTTGGCGTGTTTTCTCTACTTTGGATATTTTGGAGTACACAGCATGTAGATGAATCATACACGGCATGTACTTTCTTGTTACACGGTAACTGGCTTGGCAATCTTGTGTACGGAGAACACGGCTTCTCCTTGTACACAGTTTCACCTGGACCGGATCGGACTACACGGCGTGTTGTTCCAACATACACGCCGTGTATTCCGGTTCCCATACGTCGTTCAATTCTGGTCAACACGGCATGATTAATACTTAGGCATAATAAATTCACATGGCATGGTTTGACAGACCAGGGTTGGTTCATTGAACCTAAGTACATGGCGTGTAGTTTTAATTACACGTCGTGTAATCACGTGTTGTACAGACAGAAAGAGAGACTCCTTCGGATGAATTCCTCGTTTTTATTTTAATCAAAATTAAAATTAAAAAGTCATTTCTATGATATGAATCGAGAAAAGAAGGAGGAATAATAGATCTCGTTTATTCAGATTAATATAACGATATATTTCGAATTGAATCAAATATAAATGTGTAAATTATCAATGAAAATTAATTAACTATAATAAATGTTGTAACCTCCATCTGATACCATTTGAAGGTTCCGGGCGTAGTGGAAGCACGTGGGTGGATGTGCCCACTTAGCTTTTTGTCATTAGCAATGATCAATCCGGGATCAATACGATGACAAATGCTAGTCTCCACGGATTGAATCATAGAAAAAGACAAAGAAGATGGTTTGTCCTGAAACCACAAACAATGATCATTACAAGTTGATTATAATTAATTTAATTAATTATAAAGAAATACCTTTTGGGTGCTCTTTCTCCGTTGATGTTCTTGATCACATTGTTGATGTGATACGTCATTGCATCACAGAAGCCAGGTGTAGTCTCCCTCTAACAGTGATCCACACATGTACCTTGTATCTCTGGACGTCGCCAAAGGATTCTCTAGGTGATATCATGGAGAAGCCTTTTCTTGAATTGTCCGCCTTAGATCGTCTTGATTGGATGGAAGAGGATCTCTCTCAGTCTTGTGAGTGTTCTTTGAGGAAGATGTTCTTTCTTCCTTGAAATATTTCTCCAGAGATTTTGTGTACAACGATTCTCTTGTGTGTTGGAAAAGAGTTGGGGTTGTGAGGATATTTATAATCGGGTGTGTGGGGTTATAGAGTTAGGCAAATAAATAAATGTGTTACATGTTTTATTTATTTCATTAAATCTTATTTAAAACCCCCATGTCGAATAAATAATTCCTTGACATGTGCCCACCCTGATTATAATTAATATCATTTAAAACAATATTATATCCTCAAAATCCCGACTGGAGAAACTACAGGACGTGTAATAATAAATTCATGATGTGTACTTGTTTTTAATTGAAAAGTACACAGCGTGTACATTAAATGTACACGACGTGTATATCTTGTTTTCATTTATTCCTTTCCTTTCCAAAATAAAACTACGCGGCGTGTACATTTAATAATACACGGCGTGTACTTGTTTAATTTTATTTTTCCTCCATCATTTTAAACAACATAGGCTTCCTTGAATAATATTTAAACCACGTACGTGAATAATCTTTATTCAACTTGAGATACGTGGATACACTTAGTGTGTGACCCTCTAGGCCTCTTTATCATTGGCATTAGGCGGGCTTTACTAAAGTCCAAGATTACTGTCTAGCAATTGGTCAAGGAACCCAAGAGAAAGAAGTTCACACCGCATTGACATATCACCTCATATGAACACTTTCTCTGCAATTAAATCCCTTTGTCTCAATATCTCATCAAGCAGGTTTCATGGAAGTGTCATAAACCTATATGCTTGATCCGTAGTTGTTTGACTACCTGAAATAAACTCGTCATTTACACCATGGACATGGAATTTAATGTGACAGTTCTATTTCAATCAAAGGGCCGAGATATCAACTTCCATAAATAGAAGGGACAAATCCTTCATCGACTTATCCATTAATAACATGTCACTCGTTATGTACCCAACGTACCCTACTTTCCGCTAACTATCTTCATGACGGTTTTCATCAGTAAATTAAGTGTGTGAGTCATGACATGAGTTAATGATAATATTCTAGTCTAAGGACCATTACACACGCTCGCAGATAGCAATATCTGATGACACCAAGTCATGGGGAATTACTACTAGCGGGTCTATTCTCATAATCTCCCATCATGGAGATTAACAAGTGTAAAATCCATGAGAGAGAGTCTCATCTTCATACAAGTACTCGCACATGATGGTCTGTATACTATGTGTCCTATCATAGTATGTCATCCATCCAAAAATCTTTATTTAAGAATATTGTTATATCATTTCAAGGTTCTCATCAGAACGGGGATCTTCTATGACCTTATTAAAGCAACAAATATTCTAGGAAATTATTATATTATAGTCATGCAGAACAATGAACAATATATAATAAGCGAACATTCATGTAATCAAAGTACAAAACAGTTGGTTCTGTGGACACCAACCCTTAAATCCCTCAACGGCTCTGCATATTGATAGCCCCTGGTCCGTCTACCAAAGGAAAGATTTTCTCAGGCGGTACTCTTCCTAGCTCTGTACGCTTACCGGCCTCAGAGCCCCCACACCACATCTCCTAGTCTAGGAAATCTCAGAGTTACGGTTTACAACCTTCATCCCCGACCCTGTTCAGAGTATATCAGAGCATGTTAACATAGTTATCCTTCTAGTGACTACAGCAATAGCCACCCAATGGTTCGGGATCTTTGACCGCTAAACCAAGAGTACTTCGTCCTTACCGAATGATGTTAAACTGCATGGAGTGTAGGTACACACCTATGCATGAGATAAATCAGCATAGGGAGCTCTCTAAGCATTAATAGAAACTAGGGCTGAATATGTCCAACATGTCTAGATATTTTCTTACCAAAAGACAGACTTCATGGCCCATACAATCGCGGATCATCATAACTATTCACTACCATCAAATGTGGAATGTTATCGACCTGTGGACACCTTTTCATGACTACGAATACCATGCCTTCAGTGGCTCTATATATTGATAGCCCCTGGCTTGTCTACAAATGGCAAGACTTCCTCAGGCGATACTCTTCCTAGCCATGTATGCTTACAAGCCTTTGAGCCCCCATATCATTTCTCCCTATCCATGAAGCCACAGAACCGAAATTTGCACCAATCAACCCCCTAAATATCTGAGGCATGGAGAGATATTCAAGCCCAATTACATTCTAATCAAGAGCAGCTTTTGCAACTACATCCTTACCACATGACATTAAACTACACGGAACATCTTGGTCCCTTGGCATAAAGCTGCAAAGACCAAGAATTAAGCATCCAGGTAAATTCCTCCAACTAAAATCATTTTCACTGGTTTTAAAATGCTCCCACTTCCTCGCTTCATGACATTAAATTGTACCACATATTCAAAAAAATGCTTCCAGTCCTTACCGCATGACGTTAAACTGTACGGAATTTAAAATTCCCCCGTCCTCGCTACATGATGTTAAACTGTACAGAATCCGTGAATAATGCCTGTCGTCCTTACCACATGTCATTAAACTACATGGTCAAACCTATCATGGGTTCGTTAAGGAACGGAGGCTTTCCACTGTCCCCTAGTGCATGGGTCCGACCTACACAAACCACTATCTCACACCACTGTGATAAGGAATCACTTAACCCATTCTCGAGAAATTTAGCTTATATATTTCTCCCATATTCAGGAACCCGCTCCTCATAAACCATAATCTATACTAAAAAATACATAATCTCATAAACCACCCCTGGTGGTAATGAATCACAAACTTACTTGAAGTTGCTCAGCTATCGGGAGAATGTGATCATTTACCCAAGGGTACCATTGCATGACTATGCATACCATGCCCTCAGTGGCTCTGCATATTGATAGGCCCTGGCCCGTCTACCATATGCAGGATTTCTTTAGGCGATTCTTTTCTCCATATGCCACTTGGCCTTTGAGACCCCATATCCTTCCCAAGATTCAAAGACCTTCTGAGCAACAGTTTACCAACTTCTTTCATAACCCTGCCCGAATATAGTGGAACATCTCTAACAAGATTACCGAGAACTAGTAGAAGCCATTAAACATTGAATGAGGTCCTAGCTGCATGACTTTAAACTGTGCCAAGCTCCAACCATCCTTTACGCTAGATAAATATGTAGGACATGAACCTTGATTCCACACTCTTGATTAATACAGATGTCCTCAAACCCTTTTTAGATGTCACATAACCTTTCCGAGCTACCCCCGGTGGTTTTCATAATTCTCCAGGCCACCCATGGTGGTGTCCATAGGCATGACTTCCATGAAGTCCATAGGCCATCATAATTGGAGAGTCATTGAATTAAGGGCACTTTTTCATGACTATGCATACCAGGCCCTCAGCGGCTCTGCATATTTATAGCTCATGCCCCGTCTACCAAAGGGAATATTTCTGTAGGTGATGCTCTTCCAACTTATGTACTTCGATACGTCCCCCATGCCTTGATACATGCCCTACATGTCATTAAAATATACACATGCTCCCACAATATGTGTCTGGAGGATATTGGGACATCTTTCAATCAACCAAACCTCATCCACGCCCTCGCCCCACCATACCTGGTCAAAGCTGTTTGAACTAGAATATCAGTAATGATTGTCTGGTCGGCGGGACTTTAAACTGGCCACAAAAAGATGCGTAAAGCCTATTAGGCCGAAAACCTAAAAAGGGCTACATAAGAGTAATTCGGGCCATACCCACTGGGTCGACACCAAATGCGCCCATGCAAAATTTGTGTATTAAAAGAAAAAGAAAAAAAGAATGTGGGGGGTTTTCTATAAATCCCTATCAATAGTCAAACTATGCTTGCTGGATCCCATGATTCATGAAAAAGGTAGAGCATGTTTCTATTTTATTAAATTATGGTTAATTTGATTTAGTGAGTTGTTATTTACAGAATGATTGTTCTAGTAACAGTCGATTTTACAGTAGGGAAAGATGGACAAAGATTGTATTCCATATGAAAAAAAAGGGAAGACGTCCACAAGCTGGGGACTCTCCCTCATAGTAACACAAAACGATAAGAGGGGTAAGAAAAACATAGTGTACAAGAAAGGCTTTGATCGTCACAATAGAGCCTGGCTCACTCTCTCTATCAGATCAGCCACTGTACGACGGAAGTTGTTGCAAGTCTGTAGCAGCATGGCCCTCTCCCTGACCTCAACCTCTGCCATTGAACTAGTGTTCCCTACTACCGATTATAGATCGTTGATTCCTTTCCTGGTGGCTTCAAGGTTACCAGTCAGAGCTAACAACTGATCCCTCAACATTGCTACCCGTACATCACATTTATGCAACTCAGTGGATAGGGCGGCTTCCTGATCTAGAGTAATCATTTCTTGTGCTATCAGCTGATTAAGCTTTATCATGGCTTCCTCCAAGGCTTGGGTCCCATAGTGAGAGGCAAAAAAGTGAGCAAGTTTGCATTCATTAGTGGAAACTTCCTCATGGGCCGTGACAACCTGACATGTGAGGGAATGAAACTACCGATAATCAAAGCCACTAGACCCCATAACCAGGAAGAGTTATCGGAGAGCATCAGTTTTAGTTTCCATCTCAGCTAGAAGAGTTTCTGTGACAATCGTGCAAATCCGGGGCCAGGCCCACCTGCGCTCTTCTCGGTGGTCCGCCATGACACGAGGATATTTTTTTATCCTCACTAGATAGCATGGGAATGGAGTATAGCATTGCAATCAGTGCGGGTATGTGCACACTAGAATATGGTTCCAAAGCTAGATGGTCTGAAGCATATAACCCTAGTTGGAGCTTGGGAATCAAGTTGTTAAGTCCTTTATCGGCCGACAATAATTCATGCATTGTCTCCTTGTGACCCAAATCCACATGGTCATCCTCATCCACATCCAAGAGTGTGGGGTCTGTCTGAACATCGTCCACAGAGTGGCTGGGAGGGGAAAATCTCATGAGTCGCTTTGATCGATGAGCCATGAGTCGGTCCTCCCTCAGAGCTGATGAGGAAGGCACGGAAGGCACAACAACCACAATGACTCCTGATTTGGGAAAATTCCAGATATCCATCCCCGGGATCCCATCGGGATAATGTTTCACCCACATTCGTGTGTACTATAAGGATACGCTGGAAGCTTCTCCTATTCCAGGAAACAGAATGCTTGTGTCAGATCCCTCCCGCATCAGCATCAACCACCATTGACCGAAGGTGGAAGGGTGCAGTCCTCGGGCCTGAGGAGGGGGAAGGGAAACATGGAATTGCATACACCCAAATTAGCGGAAAAAACTATGGGGGAATAAAACTCGCATAGAGAAACCCCATCAATCCATTCGGACCGAAACCCATCCTGTAGTAAAATCATGTAAGAACGCTCTTCCAAGATCCCTCTGCGGTTGTCAACCATGATGTCGGAAGGGGTGGGAATGGGAGCGATGGAAAACGGAGGAAAGTCACTCAGAAGCTTGATGACTTCATCAGAACTGAGGGACTTCAAGCGAACCCCGACTAAATCAAGCAAGGTAGGCCAAATTGTAGGAAGCTGGATGAATGTGTTGTGAAAATAATAATAACAGCAAAAATGATTCGATATCCAGCCGTATAAGAATTTAAGTGGGCCACTCAAGCGGTAGGGTGTCCAGCCCTCTTAAATGTGTCTCAATAGTTCGTAAATACGAGCCAAAGTGGGCACGACCAAAATCACAATGTAGCCCTCTGCCAACTCAACTTCCATCATCAAGGTGTAGGACTTGATGCCTGGGTTGATAACCCAAGAAGGGAATAACCACCCTCTAAAAAACATAGAAAACAGACCTGCCAATCTGAACAAAGGAAGCACACCGGGGAGTACCTCATAACCCCATGTAATGCAGTCACCTGCCTCTAGAACCGCCCAGTAGGAACCTGGGATGGTTCGTGACTGTTGAGAAGGATGAGTCCTGGGTTTCTTGATCTTCTGCACAGGACCAGTGGGGTTCAGAAATAACCCTATCCAGGTGCTATAGGGAATAAGAGAGCATGCACGCAAGGCCTGACCCAGTGACTGCTCTTCCATAACCAACAGATCCCTCGCCAATGAAGGCACTTGTTCGACATCGTCCCATGCGTCAGGAGTAGGCAGAAACTCATCATACATCTCACCACTAATCAGAAGCCCTCCCAATTGTTAGATGTCCCCCTAGATAATGCCAAATTCACCATGGGAATGGTGGAAAGTATTGGTGCTTGAACCCTAGTGACTGAGCAGGTCAGGCAGGATTAAAGATGGTGGGTAAACAAAAAACTAGGAGGCCCACACTGAGGAGTACAAATTGACTACTTCCAACGACTCAGGATATTTCTGACAATGATGATGGACCCAGAAGGCCCAGGCCTAGTCATTCGAGAAAATTCCACCAGACCACATATCCCACCTAGAAATCCACCCCGTGTCAGGGTCCACTCGAGCAAGGTTGATTATGGAGGGGTAACTCTTGAGGACATCTTATTGAGATAATTCTTGTGTGTAATGATATCTTTGGGTCCAGACAGAGCCTCCCAAAATGAAAGTGTCGTTCAGATCTGGATCAGATATTATCTCCCTCGATTGGGAAAGGTTCGCCTGAATGCACTTCGGTGATGCTTCCAAGCAAGGTGACAGAAGACCTGAGTATGTAGGGGAAATATGGGAATCATCTTGAAGACCGAAGCCATAAAGCGAATGCAGATTTGATAGTCGATAACCTGTGAGGACAGGAGAGAGCAATCCCTTCAAGACACCATCATCAGGAATGATGGTCTGACTAGGGTTTCATTTGACACTTTCTGCTCTGCAAATCATTGATAGACATCTCCCTGAACCAATTGGGAGAAGCTTGGTAGCAGGCCTGGGTGCAGGACGAGGGGGAACCATATTTTCTTCATGAATTTTGAAAACCAGGTAAATGGTTTGTCTGAAATAATAAATTCTGGATGAAAATACCAATCATATGGAAAAGAAGTTAAAAACCCCTCATGATGAGGTCCGCAAGTAGGCCTAAAAATGTGGTTCGCGATGACTGCATCCCACGAACCAGCCCTACATGGAAAAGGTGTATGGTACTATTTCCCATGGAGCGTTCGCTAGAAAACCATGAACCAGGTTGCTTCGTGGAAAACTTAATCTTGGGATTAAAAAATTAGATTCAGAGGACTTAGAAATTTTCAAAGTCTGGAAAGTTTTAGACCATTGACCATCAAAACCGTGGAGCGAGTTCCTACGTGGCCCATCGTGACTTACAATTTAATTAATTAAAAATGTTAGTTCAAGGCTAGGAGATTGGTCAGCACGTGATTGTGACCTTGAACAAGGAATGGTTCATGGAAGTGGAAGCTAGTTCGGAGACGAGGCATTCTGCGAAGGAACGATCACGCGAAGACAAAAAGTGAGAGAGCTCTGGTTTCTTGAAGAATCTGATAAAAGACAATGGAAGGGACCTCGTATTTACAAGTGTGTTCCCCTACTGTGTCCACTCCTCTACCACAAACCATCCAAGTTTCAGGACCACTCTACATCAGAATTGCCTCCTCTTCATTCTGATCGGACCTCGTTCCGATGGGGGGCATTAATAGGGTCTTGAAAAATCCACAAAGGAATAATAAGAATCACCTTTAATCCAAGGGAAATTCTACCCAATTTCACCTTGGGGAAGAATGTAGAGAATACTCAAAGGATGGAACAAGACAAACCGGTCCGCGGACCGGTCCAATGATAATGGGTCGCGGCCGGTTCCGTGAAGCACCCCCCATCACGGTCTGCTGTCATTCGTGTAATGGAGGCGGAAGCCCTTCACGACATAAAGAAGGACGAGTGCCAACCCGGTTCACCATCATGAACCACCCCAGCTATAGACCGTGTCGACCGGCCCAGGCAGCATTCGCTGTCATTCATGGAATTTAGGCAGAACCCTACTTGGCCGTGAAGCACTCCCCGAGTTAGTTTGGTTCGCGTGGGAGATACATTCAATGCCCCCATGAGTAACAGATTGAACAAGTCATCCGTAAACCAGGTTTCTGATAATGGGCGTCCGCAAAATGTGTTGCATGACCACATATACATCTCTTTCCTCACTCTATAAAAGGAGACTGAGGAGGAATGGGATAAAGAGGATTTTGGGGAGATCAATCAGATTCGTGTGGAAGGATTTTGAAGGAAATAATTTAGGATTTCACAAACAGGGATGTTCCAATTCGCAAACCAGAACATGTATGAAACTGGAAGAAAACTAATATGGAACCGAAAAATCATAACAAATTGGTGAACTACAAACTTAAAAAAACAAGTAAAAGAAAACTATGAACCATGTCCGCTCTGTGGATGCACTCCCCACGAACCAGAGAGTTTATACGCCTTTTCTGATCTGTCGCACCGCATAGCACCCTCCTACACGGGCGAATCCCCGATCGATGAACCCCCAACCAGCATCGCCCCTGGCCGCCGCTGCTCGCATGAAACCCTCCGCATACCAACATGGTACACGGGCTGAACCCGAAGTCGGGAACCACCCTGGTTCGCAGGACGCCCACCATGCCGCGAACCACCCTGGTTTATGGGATGCCCATCAGTCCGCAGACCACCCTGGTTCACAGATGGCCTCTCCAGCTACGTAGCACCTCCCTACGCGAAGGGTGCCACCACTCATATACCTATGTGGCCCGCCAGATCCTTCGGAGTTCCCATCCCCTAAGCCATCTAAAATCCCTCCAATCCGGCCTGATCCTCCACACCCCCCTCATTGGTCCATTCATTGGCCCCGAGCCGAGGCCTCAACCAGAGCCACCAGACCCATGTGATGAAACCTTCATGAGCATCAACATTCCATTTTGAGTTCATATACCCATGGTAAGGAAGGGCGAAAGGGTTTCTCCGACCCTTGAGAGGATTTCCAAAGAATTCATGGGTTCACATTCCCACGGTAATGAGGAGCCCGAGCCCGAGAGTCCCCTTTCTTCCCCTTTCACATCGGTTCATCCTTCATCCCACATGATGTTAAACTGTATTTCCGAACTACAAGGGTTCTGATTCTTATGATGGGGATACGTAGGAAGCCTGTATCACAAGTGCTATCCAAATGCTCAATTCTTTATCTGTTCCCCTCAGATGACAAAAAACACTATAGTTCCTGGTTATGAGGCTTCAAGTTAGTGCCACCTTAGTGAGTCTAGAATCCTTGGGGTCATTAATCCAATGAGGGATGGTAATCCTCAGGAATAAATGATTCTGAACCCAGGCATCCAACTGACAATTTCCAACCAGGAGTAATATGTGGATACTATGCTTGGGAATAAGCCAAATATTCATGAACATATGAATACATCGTATATCTATAATAGATTCTCAGAACATGCAATAACACCCCCCCCCAAAAGGGTGCGATGAGCCCGATTTCCCATCCTCTAGACCAATGTGAGTTCTTAAGTGTCGCTGGCGAAATCGACCAACAAACTCCTGCCTTTGGAAATCAGGTCTATGTATCATTGGATACGGAACCTTTGGGTGTTTCAAAACCGATCCGAAACAAGGAGCTTTGTGAATTTTTTTATCTTAAAAAAATATGAAAAGACATTGAAAAAAATGTGGTTTCATAATGAAGGTACTTTTATGAATGTTATATATGCAAATAGAAGGTTTTGAACATTTAGTTTGAGTGAATGGTTCATTCATGTGCATCAATTTTGGACTGTGTTGCAAGGATAGACTCATTTTGATATAGGAAACAAACTTATTTGCATAATCTATTCATGTGACCATTAAATACACATTCTGATATAGACATTACTGAAGGTTGTGACCATGGGGGAGTTGAAAAAAATGATCTGAGGGGGATAATGTGATATACAGAAAATAATTGTGAAGGCAATGTGCATACCATAGAGTGACCATGTAAAATCCTTTTTAATATACAATATCTAGTGAAACACAGTGGACTTTGGTATGAATAAAACATTGTTGAATATTCCCCTTAGACTAATACTTAGTGTTTAACCATTTAGAACTATTTTTTTGTTATTCTATTCGAACATATTGGTGTTTAATTATTGTAAAATTCTAGTAGATAGGTTTAACAATTTCCTAAAAAAGTGTGGAAAATATACATTTATTGGAAAGAAAATATGAAAACCCCGTTGTATCCCACCCCACTCAGGGTGTTCTAGGGTTCTATAAGTTGTATCATAGTGTATAGGTTATAACTGTTAAATCTGTCCACTTTTATTTTTTTCCTATAGAATACAGTGGATCGTAGTGGAGTTCCCCTCTTTGATGGAAGAAACATCTACATTTGGTTGAATAGAATGATATATTATCTACTATATCATGGGATGGATGTTATCTATTCAATAGTTTAGTAGATTATGTTCAATGATTTTACCATCCTTTCTATGATTTGAATAGATATTGAAATTATTGATGTAGATTCCAAAGATTAAAATGCTCATATTTCCAGATCATATGGTAATATATATTTGTAGGTGATTAGTTTCACTATATCAAATTCAATTGGGCAAAAATTGAAAAATATTTATGAATGGGATAACAAATTATTGGAGGTAAAATTTCAGGTTTTGTAGAATCTGTTCCATGAACTAAAATTGAATCCTGATGAAAATGCAGATAGTTTCTTCAATTACATAATTGATGTTTTTATAGATATTTTAGTACTTGGGGATGAAATTAAGGATATTTAAATTTTCAATAAAATCTTGAATAGTCTCCCACCTCTCTACAGTCCAATAGTTTCATCTATGGAGGAAAGATTTCTCTCTAAGATTTATCTTGATGAGGTGCTAAGAATTATAATGGCTTACAAAATGAGAGTCAAACCAAAAGATACAATAGTTTTGGTAAACATGGAAATGTAATTCCAATCCATGGGAAAACCTAAAATTTAAAAATATAGTGATGATGGAGATTTTGTGTTTGAAAAATATCTTCCTATTTTTTCCATGAAATTCATGAGAGAAAAAGATATATTTGAATGTAATCTTTTTTTGGATTTATTTTTTTAAAGTTGGGAACATTTTTTGTCAGTGGTCAAAGAGATTAAATTATGTAAAATGTAAATAATAAATCATGAAGAGGCTATATAAGAGGTTTCCTTGAAAGTAATACTTCAAATAATTAAATAAATTTTAGATAAAGAGCTTCATCAATAAATAGTAACTACATAAATATGAATTTGTATAAAATGTAGAACCGGATTTTAAATTAGATATTTAATATTCCATTATAGATAAAATTGAAAAGTTAGAACCTATGAAAGATGAATTATTTTTTGAAAAGGTGTTTTGTATCTCAATGCGGAACATTTTCGTGCTCATGATGAGTGTGAAATTAAATGAAAGAAAAATAAAATGATGAGGAATTTGTTGAAAGATTCGTCAGAGTATGTGGAGCATATTGAATCCGAGATTGATCATCTGCCTAGATAGGCATAAGAAAATCTAACAACACATAAAGCTTAGAAAAGGTTGTGAATTTTAAACTCAGGATTTAATAGTATGGAGAATCCAATAATGACATTACAATGATACTAGAATAAAAATATAAGTTTTTGGAGGGCCATGAAGAAGTATTCATTTGTGGAATAAACTATAAACTAAATAAAAATTTATGAAAAAAATGAATAAATTATAGTTTGTAAGATTTCATGATATATATATTTTTGAAATAGTTAAATGTGGTTATAAAGGAGTTTAGAAATCATTGAATGACAAATGATCTACATTTATGTGTAAAATATGAATTTAGTATAATATAGAAACATTAATGGATTGAAACATGACATGATAATAAACTAGAAAGAAAAAAGATTGATATATCACAATGGCGCTAAATATCCTCTGAAATATTTATTTGAATCAAACAATGAAGAGATGTGAAAATTATACTCAATAATCCATATATAATCACAGGTAAAATAGTTATACAGAAGAAGTGGGAATGTGGAAGACTAGAAATGATAATATATTTCCTCTTATGAAATTTAAATTATGTGGATTTCTAGGCCATAACATGTGTTACAGTGAAGATGAAATGAGATACCTAATAGAGGAAGAACCTGGAAGTCAGCAAAGTAGAATGAGAACATATAATTCATCATATAGATGAAAACTTTTCTATGGATATTTTTTTACAAATATGTCATTTTCTATAATTATTTTCATTTAAGGAAGTGTAAAGGTGGGAAAGATAACTACATAATTCTGAGAGAAGTCGTGACTAGTCCACCATGAAAAAATACCATTGAAAATAGGTATTCACCTATAGAATAATAATATGAGTATGATTCAACCATGCTTGTTGAAAATATATTATAGAGACCATATTGTTTCACCACTCAATCAGGTATATCATTGAAAGAAAAAGGAAATATTTAGAAATCCAAATAGGTATAAATTTATCTCAATGAAACAAAGAATAGTATTACCTAGATTCTTGATAGTATATTCTCCTCCCATGTGATAGGAAATTCAATTTGTTTGAAAAATATTAAGAAAATGTTTGATGGAATAGTGAGATTCAGCAATGATTATTCCTTAATGTCCAATAAAAGTAGAAATATATAATTATAATATGGAGAACTAATGATAATAGATGTTATTTATGTAGATGGATTGCCTCACAATATCATGATTGTGATTCAACTCTGTGACTCTAGAATAATAGAGGTACTTAATAAAAAGGGGAGGACCATAATTCGGAAGACATGCAATTTTCTCATGAAATTATATAGAGTAAATTGTAATTTATACCAAGTATAATTTCATGAAAACAAATTTATAATAATAATTGTAGAGAAAAAATGTGTGGAATTACATGTTTCATCACATTAATCAATAGATCATGGAAAAAAATCCATGATAAAGGTTGATGTTAACATTCATAATTTTAATTATGATATATAAAATAAATTTGGTGATTTCATGTGAGGAAATATGGTCCTGAAATATTTTTTATCATGAAGGAAAAATAAATTGAATCTTCTTGATCTTGTAAAAACTATTCTTTGTGGTCCAATGAATGTGGATAACATGTATGGACATAGGGAATTCATTATATGTATTTATTATTATAATATAATGTAAAATAAGATGTTTATTAATTGAATATGAGAATTGATTGAATTCGTGAAGTGAAATATATGAATATTAGAGAGTGAAACCGGACACACAATCAAGATAATATGATCTCAAAATAGAACATAATACACATCAAATGAATGTGAAAACTCTCTAAGAAACATGGGATAAATAATTTGGTTTCCATCCTGAGAACACCTCAACAAAATGGATTCATTGAATAATGAAATCGAATTGTGAATAATATGAACAAAACAATGGTGATTGAGATTTTTGTTCCTCTTCATTACTGGAAATAGGTTGTTCAAGTTGTAGTCTATACTTAAAATAAATAGTATATATATGAGAGAAGAAAGGAAACTAAATGTGGTATATCATGGAAGGAGTCCCTTACTTATTTATTTTCATATTTTTATAAGTGAATGATTAATCCAATACAAATAATGATTTCAAGATATGTATGGTGATGTTCTAGTTGACATAATTATCCATAGATATTTAATGAAGAGTAAAGGATACAAATGCTAAACAGAACATCATTGAAAGTATCTTGAGATCAATGATGTCAAGATCCTCAAGGGTAAAACTATTAATAATTTATGATATCATGTGTTGATATTATTTAAGATAAATAAGAAAGTGGAATATTTATATATTCAGATAAAAAAATCATGAAAGGATTTCCAAACATTAATGGTTTAAAAACGATAATGATTCAGAAGTAGAATTAGAAGAAAAATTCATTACTGAATATACTCTACTAGAACCAAAATTTAAAAATAAAAGAGTATAATTTTGTCTATATAATATTATTGGTAATTATAACACACTAATAAAGACACAAATATTGATGAATGAAGACATTATCATCTCATATAAATTATAGAACCAACCACTTTTAAAGAAGAAGAAAAAGATTAATCATATGTTAAGACAATGAATGAAAAACTATATTTGGTTGAAAATAATAGACATGGGATCTCATTAGATACTATAAAATAATAATGTGATTTGAAATAACTTTATATTCAAAAATAATTCAATGAAAAATAAAATTTGATCAGTAACACAACACACCTGGTGTGTAAAGTCAATGAATAGATTATATACATTGATGTTTAAGAAAGGTTTTCTCTAGTAGATTTATCAGAGTCAATTAGGATCTTACTAGACATGATGATTCAATGAGGGTAAAATTTTTATCATATGGATATCAAAACATCAGTCATAAATGGTGCTCTTGAAGCATTAGTCCACATTGAACATCTAGTGGGATTTATAATAGGAAATGATAAAATAATGGTTTTTAGATTAAATAAGACACTTTATTTTCTAAATTAGAAACTATGAACAAGGTATTATTCACTATAATATAATATGAAGAATCCATACATTAAATTACGAGGAATTGAAAACAATCTCTTGGTTAATAATTCATATCGAGATCAATTTATGGAACTTTAATAGGTGGTTGGGATTATATTTAGTAGAAGTAGGTATGTCTCGGTGGAAGAATGTTATACTAACATGAAATAAGAATTTAAAATGGTTATTATTGGTGAATACACATAATTATTAGGGATTCATGTGATTCAAAAGAAGTACTGCACCGTTATTACTTAGGAAAAGTATAAAAAATAAATTATGATGATTTTCCACATGCATTTCTCAAAACCAATGTCGAATTTGATTGCGGTTGGAAAAATAAATGGAAATCTAGAGGATGATGCATTTTATGAACAGACCATGTATATGAGGATAATTTGAAGATTATTATATTTGACTGTAACATGCCCAAATATCTCCCTTGAAACATTCATTGGGGTTCTATTCTAATGATATTTGAAGGATGAACATTTTTCAACTGTTAAATGAATCATGAGATATATTCATGATATTCTCAACAGTATCTTATACTTTTTATAATATAAGTACAATGAACTATAAAAATTATCTTATGAATATTGGGATGAAGAAATGGTGGATTAGAAATCCAAAAGAGGGGTTCCATTCTTCATTGGGAACAAATGTGTGGGATGGTTGACTATGAAACATGAAATCAATACTCTCTGTACTTCGGAATAATAGTAAATTTATATAAAAAAGGATTTAAATCACCTATTATAGATGATGAAAAAGATGATTGATATGGTTGATGTGTTTAAATAGATAATGGTAATATAGTTTGACAACATGATTAAAGTCAAGTTAATGAAAAATCTATTTAAACACTCTCATAGAAAACACATTAATACCATATATCAATTCACCAAAGAAACTATTGATTAAGGTGCGATAAAAATTGAGCATGATATAAATAATTAACATGTTGATGACATCCAAAATAATCCTTTTGTTTCACTAGTTTTCAAGAAACATCAGTCAACCATGGTGATCACCCACCTCTCATTACATGAGTAGGTAACAGTTTTTACACTCTCCTCATTTTTTGTTAATGTTTTAATATATTTTTTGATGTGATGACAATATATGAGGTAGATAAGATCTTGGTGATGTTATTTATTCTTACTAAATACTTAATATTGTTTCATTGGATTTATTAAAAAATGTTGAGAAAGAAATTCAATGAATTATAGATTTTCATGATAGTTTTATGGTCTCTCGATGAATTAAATTCTATTTATCCACTCTTGTATAATATACATGGAATTGAGCATATGTAATTTTAGTGATGGATGACTTATTTCATGATTACAAGCTTTTTTTCATGGATAGTGCTTTCTTGAATTTATCTATATACTTTTAACAAACTCATAGGGTGATATTGTTAGAAAAAACATTATTTATAGTTGAAAAGGATTTTTTTGTTATTGTTGTTAATCCACACTAGGTTGATAAGTTAGTTTGTAAAATAAGTTATATTACAATGATGGTGGCATGAGTGTTGAATTTTACACCATTTTATAGTGTTTTATAAATTTTTGGAGCACCATATCATGATGAAGGGATAATTTTTATGAAATATAGATTTGAAGGAATAAATCATTAAAATATAGACAATGAATTAATTTCTAGATTCTTGGAGATTCATGGATATTTAGATATTATTGAATTGATATAGTGTTGTGAATGATTGAAGGTTCGTGAAAAGAGGTTTTGATGAATGGATACGGAATTATTAAAATACGGTAAGCTATGTGATTAAGAGAAGCATCATGAATTAGAAAATATCACTTTATTTTTGTGAAGAAAATGAACTTCATGAGCATAAATGAATAGCTTTCTAAAAATATGTGGTCAGAATAGAAGCTTCATGAATAGTGAAATGTATACTAATATAAGGCTTCACATTATATAAAATATTGAGAATGTTTGGAAAAAGGAATAATTAAAATGATGTTGTGAGGTGCTTATGAGAATATAATTATTTTTTGAGTAAGTAAATCATCATGAACACAAGGTTCATGAAAACATTGGTTATGAACTAATTGATACTAAGTAATTTCATTAAACGTAGTTTTGTGAAGGAAGAGAGTTTTGTGATGGTTTTTAGTCTCTTGAAATAACGGATATTAGATAAGACTATGAGCTTCATGAAACTATATAGATTTGTGAAAGATAAATGTTCATTAAAAAAAGTGGGTTTTAGGATGAGGGAGATTTGGGAAAATTAGAAAGGAAAATATCATATTTTCAATATCTAGTTTGAGGGAATAATGCATTCTAGTGCATCAATTCAAGATTATGGTGAAACCAAAGCCTCGTGTTGATCAGGGAAGAGAATTATATTTCTAATATATAGTTGTGACCATTATGTTGATAAAATGATAAAGGATTAACCTATGATAGTGATCAAGGGGGATCCGATTGATGTGATCCATGGGAGGCATTGTTCAATCTCTAAAATTAATTTTATGGTAGTGTACATCACCCATAGTGACATTTTATATTCTATAACCCACAATATCTAGTGAATCTTAGTGGATTAAGGTTTGAAGAAACACATTGTCAGTGTATTCTCCTTAGAAAACCCCTTTATGGGGAACCAAGTAAATGTGTAATATTGTGTTTATATTCCAACATATCATTGAGTAATTATTGAATGATTCCATAAGATATTATTAATTAGTTCCAACCAGTGTAAGTATAAGTTTTGTCTCATTGAAAGAAAAAGTTGACACCCTAATTCATCCCTCACCTCATAGGGTGTTCTAGTGTCCTAAACTTTTACTACACCTAAGATATTTTTTATTTATACCATCCTCATTATTTCTCAAGATGGGTGATGATTATTTCAAACATATTTTCATGTAATCCAAATGTTTTCCACATGATAATAATTTTATCAGAGGAATAATAATTTTTTTCTACGAGTTAGATGATGAAACTCAATGTCAATGTACTTTATTCATGATATGTTTCATTGAAAAAAAAGGTTATAATAGTTTGTTCTGTTATAGACCAAGGATGGGTGGATCCATTATAGACCAAGGATGGGTGGATCCATGATATCCCTCCAATGAATTTGGTGTTGAAGTTGGCCATATTTTTTTCAGAATATGGGATGGAGTAAGTAGATTTGGTTTCTCCTAAAAGATAGGTGGAATATATGATGATTATTTCCCTATGTAATAGTTAGAATCACTTCATGTGTAGATGGAAGGGGAAATATATATGTAAGTGTGAGATGAAAAATTTCCATGATAACAAGTCATTTTTATGATTTCTATCAATATTTTAATTGATCATGTTTCACAACACATTTCCTCTAATTATTTACTCTTATAAGTCTTTTCCTATAATAATTCCTTCTTCGATGTGTCTTGAATGATTATCTAAGTATTGATTGGAATAAATTATCATATTTTATGTTCATTTGCTTTCATTATTTTTTCATAATGTTATTCTAATCATAACCTCATTGATGAAATTTATTCATTAATTCTTATATTTACACTAATTGGGAATTAGAGCTCACCAATGTCATGTTACATTTCCATTGGGTTATGAAGAATGATTTTAAATGATTTCAATCTAGAATAGTATCATATATGAAGACAATTGTGGGATATTTTTAATACATAATAAGGAATTTGAAATGTGGGGTATAGTGCAACAAGAAGTTGATATACAATGACTTGAATTCTCTTAGTTTTATTTTTTTGAAAATTTCAGGGAAACTTCTAAGACCAGACACTGAGAACGCATGAAAATCTAAGGCCCTATGTTCCTAAAATTTTTCAAATTAAAATGATATGTTTTTAATAGCATGAATGAATGGTTTTCCTGATAAAATAAAATTTATATTAAATGGTTTCCAAAACCAAAAATCTGAGGGCACCATTGAATTTATTATGGTAGTTTCACCAAAGTACAAATTAAATTTTATTGGAGAGGTACTTTAGTGAGAATAAGAGAAAAGTACGTAACCATAGATAGAATAATTAAATAAAAAAATTATTTGAAAATATTAATTAGTCATGAATGGTGACTCATATTTGAAATATCAGACCACCATTTAATTTTTAATGTGGTGTTTTCCATGGGCAAGCCTATAATCGACTGGTAGAGTTCTATTTGTCTTTCTTATAAGGAATCGATGCAGTATCTTGATCCCGTCATAGAGGGTGACATTAGAGATTGTGATTATATCCTTGGTAATTCCTATGAAGTTTCGATGTATGATATCATTCCTGTAATAGAGGATAATCCTTGTTTTGAAGTGGATTATCTCAACTCGGCTTTGACAGTGACATAGTGGTTTGGAGCATGTGTCACTCTGAGAGGCCCGTTCAATCCTCACTTCTCTTTGTGGTACCTTGAATATTGTTCTTGGAGAATCTATTACCAATATTTATGCAGAAACCTTTCTCCTATCTAAGATGATGTTTCTTGTAGGTCCAAGAGTCCTCTAGTGATCCCTGGGCACAGGAACCCCTATCTCTGTATCGAGATCAGATTCATTCCATTGTGACTTGACCTAACTAATGTTCATTGGGTAGTTTTCAGTGTGTTCTCTTTGGGTGGGGCCCAAACAATCAAAACCACTTTGAGTGGCTCTCCAGTGACTTCATATATTGAGGAGTGAGTTATCCCGGAACGGGCGTGCCTTGAGCAGAATACTATGACCAATGATTGGTTGTGATATCGATACACCATGTCCTAGAAAGATCATATGTCTCAGGGAAACTTCATGAAATATCAATAATAGATTTTCTTTCACATAATATTGGTATAATTCATCTACGTGCTTACTATCAGATTGCTCGAGGAGTGAGATCTCCCAGAATCAAGCATGCTACGAGTGAAACCATATGTCTAGCAGTGTATTAGGTGTTGCATCTTAGAATAAATTATGATCATACTTCTATGTTCTCATTATATGTGTTGTTCAAAAATAAATTTATTGAGACGACTATATATTCATAGTCAAATTTCTTTTGTGGACTATTACATTGGGTTTCGGGGTGCCCTACTGAGTATTATTTCACTCACGCATGCACAACATTTCCCTACATATGTCATATCTTGTGTAGACAGTAAACTCTTTGATGGAAATTTAGGCATACTAGGACCAGGTGGGCATAGTGTGATTAGCCAGACCAATGTGTGTTACGGTTGAATATAGAAATTAGTCCAATGTCTTACCGTGATGTGGGATTGGGTGGGTTTTTCTGTGGATGAGCTTCAATAATTATGTTATCGACTCTTTCCTTTTGGTGGGCTTGTATTCTAGAACGGTTTTACTTTACTAATATACTTTGTATCATACTTTATTATCAAGTTGTAGTTTTATGCATTGTTTTTCATTTCAAAGTGTGTTTATATTCCAGAGTATTTTTATCGGAGTTGTGCGCATGTGTATAGGTTCTTAGGAAAATGCCCCCCATTTTTGGGATGTTCCTACTTGGTGCTAGTTGCCCACCCTAGACTATCAGAGGAATGCTTTGGTTAGTCACAACATGGGCCTCAGGGGACGAGTCATGATAGAATGGTATCAGAGGAGGTCGGTTCATCCTTAAGAACCCATAATATATGAGTTTTCATTGGGGTAAAAGTGTTAACTGTTTTGATATCATCTTTCAAGCTAGGGAATCCATTGTTGGTGTGAAAACCGATGTATCCATACACTGGGAAACTAAATTTTGCTTTTTGAATCTATACAGGAAGACACTAGATGCAGGAAAAAATGATGATACATGCATAATATAGGAATGGGTTGTGTTTTCCATGTACTTAATGAGACATCTCACCAGGTATACTCTATTTATCATGGTACATTTATTTTTTATTCAAGATGCTTCAACATAGAAAATCATCTAGGATTCCACCACATGATCACGATGATGATCCACATGGTGAATAGATATCGGTACACGGATTTGTACCAGAGACAACACCTATAGGTGGTGTACCACCTATACTGCCACCTGTAGAGTAGCCCATGGTACTTGTAATACCAACATATGAGATGTGCATGATGAGTGCACTTTATGAGTTTCAATGATAGATACCCCTTAGTATCTATGATGAGCTCAACTTTTTGGAGGCTGAGGACTATCTTGAGGTGGTGAGTATTTTTTCATCCAATCAAGACACCATTAGATCATATGTTGGTCCAAGTGTGGATCCTTCTACATGGATCAACAGCGCGATGGAGGGGTTTAGATTACCAGATATTAAGATGGGGGAATCATCCATCGAAAGAGTTAGGGAAACATTCACATGGAAGGAGATCTCGCCATAAAATCTTAGGGATATGCATTCAAAAATATCTTCTACAGCTTCGGAAGGATGACATGTCAGTAGCTATGTATTCATGGAGTCATACTAACCATTCCACATACTCGATGAGTATGACATGTCTACTTCTTCAAGGATAAGACCTCTAAGTGAGGTGTTTTTAGGGACATTCAAACTAGATATATTTCTCAATGAATTCCTACTTATTATAGGGAGTTAGAGAAAAATATTTTGGTTGAAAGTACATTGGATGAGTAGATACAGCCAGTGGATGTCAACATCGGGAAAGTTGGAGTAGAGACATTGGGAGTAATAAGTTAATGTCAGTCTTAAAGATATGGATGTGTGAGAAATTTTGAGAAGAGGTCCCATGACAGGGGATCTATAACTCAAGATCATAGGGTGGGTCCAGTCATCCTAGAAAGAGGTAATTCTTTTAATGTGATGGCATCATACATCCCGCTAGATATTGTCCAACACGTCATGCTACTGATAGGGAAAAGGTGGATGTGCCATTGAGGTAGATAAAGTGACATGAATAGATGGATCTATATGGAATCACATGTGGAAGATTATTTGGGAGATAGAAGGAGGTGGTATATATTTTGAAATCTTACCTCCGACACCCTGATAGAGTCCACATAGGGCCCAGAGAGATAGAGGACATGGGAAGGTACAACTACATGTAGTCAAGGAAAATGAACCAAGGTCTCCAAGAATTCTTCAATTTGTATTTTTTTCCTAATATAATATTCCATATTAATATAAATAGTTGAAAATAATTTTTCCTTGTTAGAAATCGTGTTTAAGACCTAGAGTTTCTGCTTTAAACAAAAGCATTTCCCTTACGTTTGAGGATGCTTATGAGAGGAGACTCTATAATCAGACTAGTGTTCATAGTGTGATCTAAGCCATGAGGTGAGAGTTTTGTTTGGAACATTGTGGTGGAAATGTCAAGGCCTTACACCGCCTAGCTGGGTATAGACTGGTTATCTGGAGTTTATGCATAGATTGAATATTTTAGGTAAAACGTTGTGGTATGTCTTCAACAATGGAATGAGGTTTTCCTTGGTAGGAGTAAAGGAACCCCATGTACCACAAAAGTTATAGAATGCATATGATGGTGTATTCGATCACCCTTGAGTCATCTAGCCTTACCCGTAGGGTAGTAGATGTTATGAGTTTTTAGTTCCCAAAAATTTGTGACGAATAACCCGAAAGTCTTCCCTAAAGATGTTCTAGGATTTCCTCCCTATAGGGATAAAGAATTCGGCATTATTTTACAACAGAGGATGCCATCAATATCAACATCAGCATATTAGATGGCTTTTGAAGTACTTTTTGAGTAGAGGGTGGTGAGGGAGGACCTGAAGTGGATAGTCCTCGTAAGACACAATGTTTGATGTTATGTGTGGATGACCATTTCTTTAACAAAGTGGCTGTAGAGAATGAGTATCCACTACCAAAGGATAGATGGACAATTTTTTATATTGAAAGGGGTTGTGTTTCTTATGGATAGAATGATTCCCACTGGATTTTTGGCAGTTGAGAGAAAGGCATTGGCTAGATTTATTCCCGAACAATGATTTGGAGACATTATATACACTTGGTAAGGGGAACGTGGTAACAAATTCCTCCATCAAGAGATTCAGTTCGTAGTTACTGAATGAGGCAATAGAGTAGTTGGCCTCATTGCAGTTGTCTATCCTGGATATTGATGAGGCAGCTTACCACTAGTTATTGGTTGTTACCCCTCCACTATTATTTTGATTTAGGGAGGCACAACTCAGTGACACTAATAGTGAGAATTTACAGGCTCAGTATCCCATAAAAAATTCCCCTATTAGATATTCGAATAGTGGGGATCATGTCATTCCTTTTTGAGGAATCTCCATGATAGAAGTGGATTCCTAGAGTGGTGAGATGCATCATGATATGCAGTTAGGAGTCAAGGTAGACACCATGGATGATAGAACATGGTGAAGCTGGTCTTGCCTGTTGATATAAAAGATGATCCCTTGTTTGAATCAATTTCAAAGTTTTTCAACTCACTGTGTTAAGCTACAATTCTTGAAAGGGGTTATTGTTTTCATCTATGGGGTTCCAATAAGGGAGTGAGAAAGGATATTGATACATATTATTATGGGTTTATCACATATGTCCATGAGACATGAAATAGTATGGGTGATCATTGACCGGATCACCAGGTCAGACACTTCCTATCTTTTGAGGAGTAGAGTTCAGTAGAGAGCTTGGGATACCTCTACTTGTAAAAGATGACTTATCTCCATAGAATCCCATAGATGATAGTTTCTGATTTGGATGATCCCCTTTCATCCTAGTAATGGAGCTCGATGATCAAAAATAGATGATCCTCCATGGGAAGTATAACCCTTTAGTGTATGCTCAGTGCAATCATGAAAATCTCTAAAAGAGCACATGGGAGCGGTGGGCTTAGGTTTGTGCATGTACACTAATTTTTTTGGGTATCCCTTATTTTGAATTTTTAGGATTTAAAGCCTCATGGTGGGGAGAATTTATTGATTCATTTTTTCTTTATTTTATTTTTAGAATCATTTTGGGAAAATTCTTAGACCAGGTGTTAAGAAGACGTTCCATCCTAAGAGCCGGTGTTCCTGAAATGGTTCAATGAAAAAAGATACTCTTTTAATAGAGTGCATGAACGGTTTTCCTAAAAAAGTGGAATAACACATAAATGGTTTTTTCCAGAAAAAAAAAATACAGGGGCACTATTGTATTCAGAATGGCTGGTTTCCCCTAGGTGCAACCTAACATTAGTTTGTGAGGGATTCATTAATAATACCTTAAATGTATGTAACAAAAAATAAAATAATTAAAACAATTTATTTTAATTTAAAATATTTATAACTCATGAACAGTGACTATGATTGAAAATTTGAGACAACTTTTGAATTCTTAATATAGCGTGTTTATTAGGCGGGGGAAAACATCGACCGATGTGGGTCGACTGTTAAAGTTAATTTTTGGACATATTAAAGAAGAATAAAATTAACATAATGATGTTTATTTTATTTCTATTTATTATTTCACTGTGTGCATACACTACAACAAAGCAACAGAGTAGAGCATTCTCTTTCATGAATGAATCGACATGGAGATGCAGGAACACTGCAACGATAACACTGAAACGTGTGTAATGATGAAACATGTTTAATGCTGAGACACATGTTTCTTTTTATCTGATAGTAGGGATAAAGGATTTTTTTAATGATCCTTACCTATGAGAACTATAGAATAACCTCAGTGATTTCCTCTCATTGGAAAATGATGGATGTTGATGATATGAGGATTGGTGATCGATGATCTAGGATCAATGAGACGACGGATTGTGATGACTCTCAGTGGATCACCAATAACGATCGAACCCCAATTTCAACTGATCCAAAGTCCATTTAGGGTGTGACTTTTAATCTGTTTTATTTCTCATTTTTTCCCTTTGATGAACATGGATTGATCGACCAATGGATTAATCCATGGGTCATGCGAATTGTGGGTTGGGTTTTACCTTGCTGGGTTTAATGGGGATTGATTATCTGATATTGATTATTCAATATGGTGTATTTTCAAAAACTATTATAATGGAAATGAACCATGATTGACATGAAAACTGATCGAGGTCTATTCCGTTTCATTGGTTCATGCCTTTCTACCTCAGTTCGTTGTTCATCGCGATCTTTCTTTGTTTGTCTTGCGACTCGAAAATTTGTGATCGATCAATCATTGTTCTACTGATTCATGATGCAACTATTTGATATCACGGACCTGTGATGGATGTAGTACAATAGATATGTGATTAAAATGGTTGAATATGGACCAAAGTAGGGGGTGAGATATCACCGCCTGAATGAATTTTCACCAAAGTGGAATGTGACATTTGTATGAGCCCATGACAATGAAGGTGGAGACCCAAGGATAACAGAACAACTTTCGAATTAAAAATCAAAGTACCAGATGGAATCTTGTGGCCTAGAGAAGGGGAAACATGTGCACCGGTACTCCCATCGGCAGGTCAGATGTGGAAATCAGTCACGTTCAACTCAGTGGTACCCACATTGATTGGTCACACGTGGCCGAGCTGTGTGCGGGATTGCTGGTCCGCATGAGAGGACCTATGGTGGATGGTGGTGACACACCTTTTCACTAAGTGTGATGTTTCACATGGTTGAGCCACATGTTAGAGGAGTCCACCTCCTGCAATGTGGGAAAACAGGAAGAACCGGCCCCCAAGCATCCCGACGGGCTGGGTCCAACGGCCCAGTGGGTTGCATCCCTATCGGCCCATTGGGTTGGGCTAGCGAGACAATCCTAGTAATCTCGGATGGACTAGACCAAATGATCTCATCCAGAACGAGCCCAATAGTCTGAGTCAGGCCAAGCCTAGTGGGTCAGCTAGGGTTGGACCCAACCCGAACACAGATCATCCCTTTTTCATAAAAATGGACATATCTTTCAAAAGAAGATTTTTTTTTGGTGAGTCATCTATGGAATTTGTACCCCTGTGATGAGGCATCCCATTTGAGATGGATTGGTGGGTTTTTAGTTGGACTTAAAGGGACTGGTAGAATTTTATTTTTCTTTATTATGAGGGATTGATACAGAATCCTAATCTCATTATAGAGGATAATAATAGAGATTGATATTATAGACTTAGTCATTCCATTAAACGTTCAATGTAGGATCCCATTCTTGTCATAGAGGATGACCCGTGTTCATAAGTGGGTTGTCTCAGCCCGAATTTGACAGTGGCTCAGTGGGATACAACATGTATTGCATCGAGAGGCCTAATTGATCATTACTTATCTTCATGGTACCTTAGGTATTGTTTTTGGAGAAGTTGTGACCAATATTTACATGGGATCCTATCCAATGTCTAAGATGATGTTTCCATTAGGTCCAGGAGTCCCCTAGTTAGGCTTGGAGGAAGGAACCATATCTGTGTATTGAGATCAAATTATTTACTTCATGACATGACCTGTATAGTGTTGTTTGGGTATTTTTCATTTTCCTCTCATTGGATGGGGCCAAAATTAGACCGACCTCACTGTGAAGATCTCTTATGACCTCATAGCTTGAGGAGTGTGTTGTCCCCAGAGGATCATAACATGAGAAGAATCTTTTCACCATGGAATGGTTGTGATATCAAGACTCCTTGTCTTATCATGATTGGACATCTCGGAGAAACATCATGTTATATCAAGAACATATGTTCTCTTGCATTCTATTGATTCAAACGTTTTAGTGTGATTACTATTTTATAGATTGAGGAGTGTGATCTCTAGGAATTGAGCGTGCTACGAGCGGAACCATATAGCTAGCAGTGGATGATTCATTTCATCATGAAGTTTTTTAAGAGTGTACATATATGTTCTCGTTATATGTGATGTTGAAATATACCTATTTTGAGATGATTGTGTCTTCCTAGTGGTGTCTTCTTTGTGGTTTTTATTTTTCGTTTTAGGGTTCCCTATTGAGTATTTTTTTACACCCCCCTTCATCATCTTTTCTAACACGTGTAATGTCTTGTTTAGATGGTCCAATTATTGATGGTATTCTTGGAAGACTAGGACCAGTTGAGGCCAAGTTTGATCAGAATGACTAAGGTGTGTTCCGGTGGCTTATAGATTGCAGTCTAGTGTCCTACCTTGCAGTTGGATATGGTGGGATTTTCTGTGGATGAGCATCATTACTTGTGTTACAGACTCTTTCCTTTTGGTGGGCTTGTATTCTATCTTGGTTATAATATAATTATTTACTTTCTATCATACTCTGTTGTTTGATTTTAGTGGTATGCGGTCTTTTTCATTTCTTAGTATTTTTACGTTCCAAAATCTTTTTCATGGAGTTTTGTGCATGTGTAAAGTTTCATTGGAAAATTCCTCCCATTTGTGGGATATGACTACTTGGGAATAGTCTCCATCCACTAGCCTCTCAATGTCGGGCATTGGTTAGTCACGACATGGGCCCCGGGGGACGGGTTGTGAAATGATCTATATGGAATAGTTATTTTAAAAATCCTTGTTGTTAAGAGTTACTCCTAATTTTATAAAATTATGATCCAAATAGTCCATTGGGTAGGTATGTGATCAAATATTAACTTTTCATATTGTACATTTTGTTTGGAAAAAATTGGGTCAAAATTATTAATATCAAATCAATAAATAGAATGTTCCTGTTTTTAATACCAGATTCGGAACTACATGTTCACACCTATTATAGTAGGTATTAGAGGTGGTTTTCGATAAATTTTTAAATTATGATGTTTTCATGTGAGGTTATTGTAAGAGTTATACATACCTTTATGGGTTTATAATTAAATGTTTAAGCCTATTCTCAAAGGTATAGACTCCCTTATGAAGTTTCCTGTAATGAAATTTTAAATGATTAAGGGTATTTTGAGGGACATTTTTTTGTGTTCAGATATATGTATCACTAATGATTAACTTAAAGGATTAATGTTGAATAATAAAATTAAATAATGGAGATTCAATTTTAATTATATGAGATTACCTTTGAGTTTAAAAATATCCTTAATTTTTAATTTATGAGGATATTTTTATTATAGTGATATTTATTAAAGGAATAATCTACTTTGATCATTTTGTGTTTTGTAAGGTTTTGGAGATTAGAACTTAATTTTTGTAGTTTTATTCATTTTAGAAATTATCTTACATTCTGAATACCATTATGATTTTGGAAAACTTCTTATGATAGGAGGAATAACTTGTTATCTACTTATTGATTATGTAAGTTGTTAGATTTTTATTTCTGGGATTCAGTCATAGAAACTCCATTTTGAATACAAATCAGTTTTAGTAAAATATATGATTGCAATGGAAATGTATTGAAGGATGAAATTATACATATCATGTAAGCATAGTTCCTTATTCTCATTGTTTAGGAAGTAAAATAATTGAACACATAATATAATCGTATTTAAAAAAACGTTATCAATTAAGTTTTCCTATCAAGAATTCAATGGTCTTTTACCCCATCGTGATTTTATAGTTTTGTAATTATTAAATTTCTTCATGGATATGTTCTGTATCACTCTTTGAAATTACATGGATGTTTTATTTTTTTTAGATATCCATGTTATCACTTCCCACTTAGGTTCTCATACTTTGAACCCTATATGTGTTATTCTTTATAATCCTCGTATTTCCCTTTCACCCCTTTCAAGAAGAAGTATTATTGAACAATTTTAAGATGTCTATTTTCAAAAAAATGTATTTTGAAGATACAAGCCCTGGTTACTGGGCCCAAGTTCAAATTGAAAGGATTTAATTTCCTATAGAGGGGATAATGCAATATCCCATGATTATAAAATAATGACTACGTTTTATATTTTACAAAATACACAACCCCAAAAGTAACCGAACCAAAAAATAGTCATTAAAATATAATTTTTATAAATACGTAGATTAATTGGCTTGTGAGAGTAAGAATAACCACATTATAAAACATATATATTAATTTTATACTAAATAAAAATTTATTTTTTATTTCTTCATATATATGTACCTAATTGTTTGAAAAGTGATTTTATTAATCAAAAATGTCCCTTTCAAAAAGGCTTTTTAATGTTTTTGGTAAGTGAATATTATTTTAATTTTATGTAACTTTTATATATTATGTTTGATTAAATAAATATCATTTTTAAATCATTATTTCAAATATACGTTTTGGTCAAATTGTTTTATTTTTCGATAAATTTTTTTTTCAGTGGATAGTGAAAATTACCTATTTATGCTAAAAACATATTTTATTTATAGGCTAAAAATAAATTTTAAATTATTTTTTAGATTTAATGAGTTAATTATGATTTTGAATAATTTTAATATTGATTTTGAAAGGAATCATATACTTATATTTAGTAAAAATAATATTATCTTTAAAATGCCATTTTTTTAAAACTAATTTTCATCGTGTTTTTGACAATTTAATTTCAAGTTACTTTTTACCAATATATTTTTTTAATATTGAAAAATTGGCTCCAAACATTTAATTATGAGGTGAAAATTTGGGAAATAGAACACTTTTATTTTTTTTCAATTCAAATAGTAACCACTGTAATTTTTGTAACCATGGTAAAGAGTGAATCTGGTAATTATTGGTTAAAAATAATATTACATGGAAATAACATGACCTAATTATTTTTCATAAATTTATTATAAAAGTCTATTTTTTGAATACACAACCAAGATTCAGTTATGCGGTGTTTTTTCCATTTGGATGTGATTATAACATTTATAGTATTTAATTTAAAAAAATTCAAACATGAACACAACTATTTTTAAAAACTATTTTATTTTCAATATAAGGATTAATAGAGGATATGGTAAATTACAAGTACAATTTTAAAATTTCAATGATTTTCCTTCCGTACAGTAATTTATTTTTCATTTTTAGTGAAGAAATAATTTCCCGAAAAATTTACACAATACTGACACAATAATTTGAAAATTAATGTAATAAAATAAATAAATGATATTGAAAATATTAAAAGTAAAATATTATTAGTAAATTAATTTGAAACATTACTTTTTTAGATAAAATTACAAGTAAGGTATGTATTGAAATATCTGGTTAAAATTTTAATTAATTTCATCATGTTAATGTAATAAAAGATATCAATAGTTAAAAACGTTGACCTTAAGGGTATATTATAAAAAGTAATATATTATTAAATGTTAAAAAAGTCTAAAAAATATTATACTCATACATGGTATTAAGATATCATTTATTATGTCAAACATGATCTTTTTATTTGGTGTTTTGCTATTTATAGTTCCTATAGTGACCCTTGGAGAGTAAAAATATTTGTTTTCACAATAAGTGTGGAATGGGTTAACGAGGGGTCAAAAATACTAATAGGGTAAAGATGTGATGAAAAAATTTATAAAATTTATTTAATAATATTATTTTCATACATAACCATAATAAATTCAAAATTTATAAATTTATGGAAGTGTTTAATTATAAATTAATTAATATTTCTGTAATATATTGTCTAATTTTGAAAGATCTTATCCCATCACTTATAAAAGGGAAAAACCTTTCCACTATCAAAAAAATTAAATAACTATTTGAATAATCCAAAACATACCAAAATACCTTTATAATATCCCTTCTCATATTCTATGAGTCTTAGTTTCTAATAATATCGACCTTAGAGTGCATAAGGGGGGAATAAAATAATGGTTTTCAAAGAAGAGGAATATCCAATAACCGATTATTTATATTTATTTCCTATTTAAAATACATTAAATATTATGCAACCGTGATAACATAAAAACATAAATTTCTTCAATTTAATGAGATTTTTAAATTTAAAAATCATAACCAACATCTATCTCCACTTCCATCAGATGAGAAATAAAATCATTTATTCATGTGTATGGTAGACAATCGCATCACGAAATAATGTAATTCATTTTTAATCATCATCTCTAAATACTGGTTATAATTATGGAATTAATGGTTATATGTGATATTAATTGAATATTTATAATTATAATAAGTTAATATATCATTTACCTGATTTGAATTCCATTCACCAAAAAATGATAATGTCCTTCATTTGTACCTGTGTACTACCTTCTCCACAAAGAAATGTTATTCATTTATCATTACCACTTCACATGGATGATTTATATATGTATATTTATAAAATTAATATGATATTTAATATTTTATAAGAAGTATTTAATTATAAAATAATAGTACCCATATTTCCATAATAATCATTGAAAAATGGAAGCGTTACTCATGCGTATTTATGGATTATCTTCTCTATGATTAAAACACAATTCATTTTTTATAACAATATTTAGGGATTTTATTTAAAATTATAATTTTTTGTAAAATTTATTTTTATTTCATGATTATTATTATAGATATTATTTAATACTAACCTATTTTACCTCATTCAAACTATAAAATTCATTTTTAACATTTGATCTGAATGTCCTCAAAACACCAAATGTGGAATTTACTGACTTATTAATTTAAAATTTCAATAATATAAATAAAATAATTTCTTAAACATAATTTATTAAAACTGGATATTAATCATAATAAATAAAATAATGGATATTATTCTATTTAATTAGAGTTAAATGATATGCATGAAAATTTTGGATTTGAGCTAGGCGATTCTATCTCAATTTCCGTCCATTGATCCGTTTTTAATGTACTACACCCATTTATTTTAAATTGTGTTCATAATATTCATTTTAAATGTTATAAAAGGAATCCTTAAAACATTAGGGTATTTTATATTTCAAATTGAATTATTTTATCCAAATATATTTGACTTTAATGTTACAATGTTGTAAAAGGATTTATAATTCAATTATCTTTCATTAGGTTATGAATCTTCTAAATTTACATTAATGTGACATGATTATGGGGGAATTGATCTATGTATTTATTTATTATATATTTAAACTTTTATTATAAATATAAATTTGTTACACAAAATATATTCATTGGTTTATTTTCGATTCAATAATATGATCATTTTAAGGGTTATTCATCTCAAATTCCCTTCCCTTTGTACATAGTTTATGATGTGAACCAATTTTATAATATGAGGTTTATATACTACATCATAGATATTTTACATCATGAATACACTTATGATCATGATTTTTAAATTTTCAGTTTATTTTATTCTTTCATGGGGGATATGATTGAACCGTTACTATAGTGGAGAAGGATTTATGTTATAATATATTTTATTTTCACGATTATTAATGATTAAGGTTCCATATAGGGAAATCATATGGTATTATTTTCCTGAAAAAAAATTATTTTTTTCCAAATTTTATGAATTTTTTACATGTTTAATTTCCATTTCCCCAATTACAGATTTTGAAACCTCATTGATGTCTTTTGTATATGACACCGATATTTTATCTTGTTTTAGATCATGAATATTTCTATTTCATATCCATTTTTTATAAAATATTTTCAAAAAAATATTTTTTAAACATAAATAATTTCTTGAATATAATTTCAATGATCTAATATCAACTTCTAAATTTTAAAAAAAAACAAATTTCTTAATTTTTCTGTATGTGTCTCTTTTGACATTTATTTTAAAATGTAAGAAATGAATATTTATTTTTAAGACTTATTAAATGAATCTTTTCCCAAAAAACATGATGAATAAAAGATTTAATGGGTCCTTTACATGTTTACGAGATTAACATCAATTAAAATGGGTTCCTAAATATGATTAAAATTTATATATTTTAAATATGACACTAGAAAAGAAAATGGAATTTTAAAAAAAAATATTTTTATTATTATTTTAATATTTTCATTAATCAATATCAACAACCCAAGATGTTACTTATAATACATTGGTGGTATTTTCTATTGATACCTTACTCATTATTAATATGGAGACACTATTACTATTTTAAAGATATTGTCTTGGAACAAGTTTCATTTACATGGGTTAATGATGTTATGAGAGGAATAATAATTGTTTCTATGAGTTTTATTATTGAACACAGTCTCTATACTTTTCATTATTTTAATTGTTGTTGTATTGTTTTTATAAAAATTGGTAGTTATGTTATAAACCATGGAAAATTTGGTATGTGATAGCCCACTAATGAATTTGGTGTGGAAGTTGATTTCCTAGTTATTTGAAATATGGGATGCACATAACTGATTACGATTCTCTTAAGTGATTATGCGAATATAATATGATGGTTATTCCATGTATAAACTTGTGTATTACTTCATGTGTAGTCATGTAAGTTACTCTACATGTATGACTGGTATGAAATGTTACAAATATACTAATAAGATTTCATTATGATTTCTCTGAATGATTTATTTGGTCATGGTTAACATCACATTGGTCATTATTATTGACACTTTGAAATCTTTTATGATGATAGTGATTTGTTCCAGGTTTCATGATTGATGATATTTTTATTGATTGGTATGAATTATCTTATGTTATTCTCAAGAACTTTTATTATTTCATCATACCCATATGTAATTTTACTCTCACTGATGACATTCAGCTATTAGTGACTGTGTTTAGACATACCGCGCGTTTAAGATCACCCATAAAATGTTTCAATTCCCATAGGATATAAATAATTATTTTAAAATATTTGAATCTAGAATGGTTTCATATGTGATAAAACTATGGGAGTGGTTATAGAATTACTATAGAATATATAAATTTGGGTATAGTGGGGGATGATGTTTTGTTTTACAACCTATTTTTTAATGAGTCCATGTTGACAAGATTATTTCCTAATTCTATAAAACTCCAAAACTAAAAGGCCTTTTTTAAGTATGTGATAAAACATTTCATTTTGATGGTTTAAGTATGAAAATAAAAAAATTGAGTCATATTTATTGGCATCTAAGCCAAAAATTAAATTTTTATGTTTTTAGAATTTAATCTAGGAGTATGATTTTGTGGTTGTTATATTTAGATTATTATCAACACAATTATTGAATAAATTTCATGTCTGATAACTCATCTTGTAGTAATAAATTCCTTAAATGTGGTTAATTATTTCCACCAAAATTGATCAACTTTAAATCATATGAATATTTTGAATATATATATATATACATATTATATTTTCTAAAATAATTTCAATTACTTTTACTATATCATTGAAATGATATATTATAAATGATATTTTTAATGATTATTTAGATCATCATTCCCAAATAGTATCATAGATATATGGAATATTTTTTAACAGGTTCAGAATAATTTTTATATTATTTAATTATGGTAAACAAAATAACATCAATTTCCAGTAAATTAATTTTTCACCAAGATTAATGGAATAACAATGTAACCTATTAAAAGGAAGTAGAATAATTTAAGGATGTGTATAAGATAGTTAAAACATTATATAAATCAAAATTTTGGGTAATTGCAAATGTTGAAGAATTTTTATTTTATTTATTTTAGTAATAGATGGAAGGTTTTTATCTTGTGTTATGATATCATTCTTGTTGATATGTTAGCTTATTTATGTCCTAATATTTTTTTTATTATTATCTATTTATTATATTTTGTTAGATACATCCATGATATTCTATTATTCATATCATGTTATATTGTTATATGTTTTAATTATTTTTTACATAATGGAATCCAAAATCTTATGTACGTATATATATAGTGGTTGATATCTTCTTACATTCATATAAGTGATTAGTATTTTTTTTCTTATTATAATTCTTAAATTTTCTGTGGTTATTGGTAAGGGAAATTCGACCTAAAAATTTATACTATTATATGAAAATATAATGATTTATGAGCACATTTTAAAGAAAGTCATAATATAATATTAAATTTTTAATATTTTTTTTCATATTCAATAATTTTATTTTCATTATTTCAAGATTTTCTTTTCTTTATGTTTATGTAGTTGATTTATCCAACTTATCTAGTAAGGATTTCATAATTTTGTTGTAGATAATATTTATTTTTCTTTACATTATCTATGATTGGTGACATTAAAGTGTAGGGTAACAATGATAAGGATGAGGTTAATAGTGATTCTTGGTAAATTAATTTATATTTCAATGTTTTGTGCTTTCATTTGATACAGTAGTGGTTTAAATTTGAATTAATTATAAACAATATTTTTATTGGTAAATTTAAATGTAATTATGTTGTTATGTAATGTATCATATAATTATAGTTTCATTGGTATTATATGAAATTGTAAATTTATGGTAAAATTTAATTTAAATTTGATTGTATTTCATGATACTTTTAATAACTTATTCTAATAATTTAATGGTATTGTATCTTTTACTAATAATAAAAAATGTGATCAAATAGATATCATTTATATTATATTTATCAATATTTATTTAAAAAAATTACAAATTGATAAATAATTCACTATGAAATAAATAAAAAATCATGACAATTCAAAGACAACTAAAATTAGTAAAAAATACAATTAAGAAAAATAATAATTCTAATAAATGGTTAAACTGTTACATGTGATTGTTTTGGGAATCTCTACATGTTTATTTAAATTTTTTAAAAAATCTTAAATAAAATATATAAACTTTATAATTTATAATTTTATATAGTTCTCTAGTTCCATAAGAGTTGTCTCTTTTCCTCTCTAAATAATATTTATTTATAAAATTATTAATATCATAATAAAAAATAAATAGCTAAATATATTATAAATTGATTTTTCATTACAATATCATACATTTTTTCTTACATTTCTATGTTAATATAATATATGAATTCAATCAAATAGGTAATTTAATATGGACATCATAATTGTTTTATATTTATTAGGAAAAATGATTCTGAGAGTATTTTTCATATGAATTTGGGTTATATTATTTTATATGTTGTGTATAAGTTTAATGATTTTATGAAAGATATTATATATGAACATTGAGTGAATTTATATTTCACGGGTCAATGGTATGGTGAAAATTACCTAATATGTTATTGATATATTCAATTTAAAATTATTTCACCTTATCCACCAACAAATTATATTGTTGTAAAATTCCTTTTTAATATTTTTTATAATAAGACATATTTTATAATTAATGATTACAAAACATTAAAAAACAATATTATTTAATATTATAGATTTTAGATATATTAGATATTGATTTGATATGAAAACATTGGTTATGAACCATCCTTTTATATGTGTGTTTTATTAACATTTTGATCTCTACATTATTGTTATAACACTTAAATCACACTAATATACATCTGATCTATTATTGATTCTTAAATTTTATTATCTTCAAATTAATTAATCATTATATATTCTCCTGATCAACTAAAAAACAATTATTGATTATTATATATATAAATATATTAAATATATATATTAATATATATATATATATACCTATATTTTCATATACCAACGCCAATAAGACCCCTCATGAGATGTTGGAAAATTTATGAGTAACCCCTATAACACATATTTAATAAGAAATGGGATGGAGACTAACACCATGGGAAAAATTATATGATATGAGATGCATTACCAACTTTAATCCCATATAATAGATTAATACACAAATCAACAAATCAAAATATAGATAATAAAACCAAATTTTTCCAAAGAATTTTAAATAAAAACACCATGCAAGGTAACACAACCACATAAAAAAATAATTATTAAGAAACCATTAAGATCCTAATGATGCTAAAGACTCTATATATATGTATCAACCTCTAGGGTACTGAACTAGAAAATTTCAACAAGATCTATAACAGAAAATTGTAAATATAGAAAAATAATGTATAGAAGTAGTAGTGAGTATAACACATACTGAACAAGTTCATCTATGAGAACTCTATTGTTAATATAGAAGAAGCTCAAAAAAACTTACATGACTAAAATGGAATATTGATACATTATCATATTCAAAGTCATATATAATCCAATCTATCTATAATAATTCTATTAAAATTTGAAAAAATAATAATTATTCAAAAAATTATGATGATATATTAAAAAAGGTACATTGAATCCAAATTCTCACTAAACTAGTCTCCTACGCATCCAAACGATATTTGTCTTGGAACTAACATTCCATCCTATACTAAAATATCATAACAAAACATACCTTAGGATCTTCATTCCATAACCCCATCCAACTTTAGATAGTACTATGACCACACAAACACACCTCGACAACTAAAAGGGAGAGTGGGAGAATGGTGTTGTGATACAAACCATTACATAATATAATTGATGTTGGGGGTTCACTAAGGTCCTATATATATAAAGTAATTGTTTATGTCGTTCATCATTGGTGGTGGTGTGTAGAAATGGAAAATTCTACATGAACCACAACTTCAAAATATAATTACGTATATAAGAACACATCACCCATTCTCATATTCACATCCTATAAAGGTTAACTACTCTCATTACTTTTCATATGTCATCATGGTAACACAACTTTACCTCTTCATCTACACAGAAAGGTGGATTTCAAAATTAAATAAGGTTATTTTAGTTTAACATGTTACCTTATTATTATTGCAACTCACAATTGTTCCTTGGTTTATCATATATTTCACTTATGAAATTATGTAACCACTTACCAATTATTTTTTTCTGTTCAAAATCTCTTCCCATGGATCTTCTTTTATATTATTGTTCATTCCATATCCTATGAACAGTTATCCTTGTTAATATTACTACGTCTTCCCTAAATAATTCCGCATCAATTCCGTAATACCAAATACTCATCATTACTAAATATTTATTGTGATTTTTTATTCCTAACAATGTAAAAAATAATAAATAATATATAACATATATAACATTAATCACACACCCCACATTCATTTTAAATTAACTCTATATAATTAAAGAAGTATATTTTTTATAATCAATGAAACTAAATCATGATAATCCCACTCTAAAAATAATAATATATTTATTTTTTGAATCACCTTCCTCAAGATAGTGTATGAAAATTCACAACGTTAATGTAAAAACCCTGGAAGTCATATTTATTCATTCTTATAAATGATTACCCATAAATATTAAACCTATAAATGTTATGTAAAATATATTTAAAGGAAACATCAAACATTATACAAATATATCTAAGAAGGTAGTATATGGATTTATGAAATAATAATAAAGAAAATGATAGCATGATTTCCATCAGTTAGGTCTCATAAAGGATTGAAATCAAAATTCATTAAACAGACATACAAGATCACTTATGAGGACTCATATTCATATTTTAGTAATTTAAATTTATAAATAAAGGGTGGGTAAAAAAATATGATGTGCTTTATTATATGAAACACCATTTAGTTAGATCAATTAAAATCTGAAATCCATGATGCCAAAATCAAAATCTCAACGAAAATATCTTTTTTCATTTCCTATCAAATTCAATGATATCAAGATTAATTAGGAAAACATGTCTTATTTTTATGTAATTTAATGAATACATGTACTATCTTAACATCAAATATTACATAAATACAAAACAAAAATAAATATTAATCTAATTCCTATTAAAAATCAATCATAAAATGGAAAATATGTATTATGATGTCCATTATGGGCTCCCAAAAATCATTGTCTTAATATTATATGCTAACCACCATCCTAATAGAGGCCATATATGACTCTAAAAAACATTCCTTAACCCAATATAGTGTAATAGGTATAGTTATGACACAATATGCATGATCACAGTGTAATTAAATCATCCTAACAACTTGTTGAAATAACTTCCCTCAACTCTAACACTTAATCAATTCCATACATTTCCAAATATATGACAATTTAATTAAAATAATCACAAACTTATTTTCATGTCTGGATTAATTTATCTAAAATACACATCCTTATATTCCTCCTAATTCATTGATTCCAAAGAATACATGTATGGGATATTCACTAAAAAATTAGAGAATTAAATATTCATTAATGATGAATGAATCTATGTTCATTATAACTATTTCAAAATGAAGGTTATGTTTGTAAAATAATGAATGATTCAACCTAGTGGTGATGTTTTGTAAAAAAAACATATATATAGAGTTTTTGGTAAATATGGAAATCATTATAAAGTAATTATAATTAAATTATTTATTTTATTTTATTAATCGTTATATTATTACCTTATATTATGAATGGTTTGAGATGAAAATATTTAAATTTGACTAATTATTTTATATCATATTTTTTTTTTTTTTGAATTGTGAAATTGTTGGTGTGTATATCTGTTAAATATTTTTTATGTTTAATTAATTTTTATGTGTTTTTAATCAGAAAATTATTTTATATATATAAATATAGTAATAAATTTCTAAAAAACAATCTTCTAATGCTTGTCTAACATTCATGAATTTGTGACCATTGGTTTAATTTATTTTTATGATTTATTTATGAGGGAATTAATTGGTTAAATTAATATTATAAATATTATAAAACATAAGTAATATTTTATATTGACATATAGTATTATCAAAATAGTGTTAATATTTTGTGGGATAAAAAAATAAAATGATAAATTATTTTTCTTATTGGACAACCTAGATTTTATTGACTTATAATTAATTGAATTTATATAAATAAATTATTTATACAAAAAAATATCATATTTAATATGGATTTAAATATATATTTTTTAATATATGGAATTAGAGACTACATATTCTAGTCTTGAGAATGGATGAATGGGTTTATAACATTAATTTTTTAGAAATTTAATGTCACATTGGAAAGTGATCGTTATGATTGTTTTATTTTTTTAAAATTTCAATTTATTATATCACATGTTCACACATTTTATTCAATTTTTAGGAGTTATATAACAAATTTTTCACACATAGAAATATTATATTTTCAATTAGATTGATTTTAGTATTTTTTCTGAAAATATATTTTATTACATAAAAATTGAAATTAACATAAATGTTATGGTGATTCTCTAATAATGGCGGTAATACATATTACCTTAGGGAAAAAATGAATGGTGGATTTAAAATTAAGGAATTATTATTTTGAAATTAATTATATTTTTTTATATTTTAGCATCATCACATTATTCTTAAACAGATACATCAATTTAGTATTATAAAATCAGTATATAATGAGAAGGTTTTTCTTACATTATTGTAATAATTTTAAATTTTAAAATTTTTCATCTAACATCATGAGATAAGATATGATACCTCTTCCATATACATGAATATAGAAATGTTGAAAATATAAATAAAAAATAATAAAATATATTATTATGGTAGTAACCTTATGAGAATATGGGGGCACTATTCCCCTATCTCATCCTAATACCTCCGTTAACCATTTCCACATAATAGATTCAATCCAAAAATATTTTATAACTATCCTACTATTGTTGTTTAACTCATATATTAATTGATATACACATAAAAGAGAATATATGATAATTAAATTGAAAGGGGATTGAATATAGGCAATATATATTTAGATATAATAATGAATTTAATTGATTATTTATTTTGGTTATAATAATCTATATGATTCAATAAAAATAATAATTATTTTTAGGATACTTTGTTGAAGATAATTATTTTGAGATTTAAATAATATGCATTCATTTATAGAACGAATCTATTGAATCACTTGGAATGTGAACCAATTAAAAGGTAATTATACTCTTCTTGAAATTATATAAAGTGAATAATTCTAATTGTTTCATGTTTTATTTAGAAAATTGTGTTACCTAATATTCTATTTGATGTTTATATGGTTGGAACTTATGATGTTTTTAACTTTTTCCAAAAAATTGATTTTATAATAAAATTGAAATTTGTAGTCAAATATTCAATACACACAATTAAAAAAGTTAAATAAATATTAATAAGATTTTCTTTTTCTGAAAATATCAAATGAAAGAACATTATTTTAATATGAATAGATTTCAACAGGGTGATATATTTATATAAAAATAATTTTGATTGTTTAATTTATTATTAATAAGTGGTAATATTTCTAATTTTAAAAAAATAACATTATATGTTTCATGACTATATTGAGTGAATATATATCAAATTTTCTAGAATTAAAAAAATTTAAATTATTGGAATATTTTATTGTACATTTTTTTATAAATGACAAAATGATATATAAAAAATATTTAATTATAAAATAATTGTAAAATATAATAAATAAAATAACATTATAAAATAAAATAAATACCAGTAATTAAATTTTAAAATAATAATTTATTAATTCATCAATGATAAAAAAATCATATCAAAATTAATATAATAAATATAAAATAATTATTATAAGTTCAACTATTATTTAAATATTATCCAACACCATGACATTTAATTTTTAAGGAAAAAAAATCACTAGTGGGATAAATAATCCACTTTTTCTTCAATCTAATTTATTTTTCAATACAATAGGAAACTCTATTACATAACTTGTTATTAGTGTGAAAAGAAAAAAAAATTGGATTTATACAAGTTTCATCATTATATTTATAATATTTAACTATATAAGGATAATTAATAGATGGTGAGATTATATAATGATTTTAATTTCTTGAAAACATGTAAATTTTATAATCTATCATTGAAAACATGAATATAAATTATAAGAAAGAACTATAATAATAACAAAGAGATAAAAAATTATACAAAACACATGGTTCAAGTGTTATCTCACAACACATCACAGGGTATAAGATAAACAATAACACTGTGGAATGATGATAACATAGAATAAAAATGTTTTCAATCAATTTGAATTCTTGATTATAATGTATAATTTACTTCTAAAAAATATTAAATTTTAATTTGAAAAACATGTAATTGACTACTGGAAAAGGATATGAATCTGTAATATAAATTTTCTTATAGTATTAAGGGAATATTAATTATACCTTTGAACCATGAAATATTAAATTTCCAAATTTCTATATAAATAAAATTGTAATTATTTTTTCAGTATTCATTACTAGTAAAATTTAATAAAAAATGTAAAAAAAATTTAGATTCATATATACACTCCCAATGTAATCATTATCATCTAATTATAAATTATTCATTCAATGGACTTTAGATTTTACATATTTATGTGTGTATATGTGACGATATATGATAAATACCAATTTAAAAATTGATAAAATAATTTAAATATAATATATTTAATTATAATCAATATTGATATTCAATGTATCATATTTTTCTACTAAAAATCTAAAAATAAATTAAAATAATTTTTGAACCCCTTCACCAATTTTTTTATCTTGTATTATCAATTTGGTAACAATAATATATTTTCCAAATAATAAATTTATACTAAACTAATTACACAATTATAACTAGGTGAACAAAATGTTCAATTATTGATGTTTTTTCGAGAGTAATTGAATGCTTTAAGACATATTTCATTCCTATTATGACTTTTTATGGATAGAAATTCTAAAACATAAATGAATAAATAAATTTTTTAAATAAAAAACATGGTTTTACATATTGATAAATGCATTAGAGATAAAATTTATTTAATTTTTGATTGTAACAAATCATGTAACCTATTTTGAATATGAAATTATATATTTATTTTGGTTTTCCAATATTATAACACTGATTTTGATAATAAAAAACAATACTTTTTATTATTAACTAAGGAAAATTTTTAATGTGAAATTTCCCAGTCGAAGTGTTGTATCACTAATAGGGGAAGGGGTGAATCAGTGATACTCTTTTTCTTTTATGTTTCTTTTCAATTGAAATAATATTCGCTTCTTGATAAAGATTTCAATTCCCAACTCTGAGAAGAATCAACACACATCCAAGTAAACACAATGATTTAAAAGGATCACTATTCAATAAGAATAGGTACATCCTTGATATGGTTCGGAAATGATCCAATTCACATACAATCCTCTAAGAAAAAAATCCTTTGATTAAAATGAGTAGGATATACCCTTGCACTCATATAGAACTATAAAAGAACCCCCTTCGTGTCTATGCACTCTTTTAGAAAAATATAGTAATATAATTGTTTTTTAACAACTCGTGTTACATTTTCTTATTTTCAATTGAAAAAATGCATTCAAATTGTAATGCAATTAATCAATTCCTTACCTAAGTGAAAGGTAAGAAGTACCTAGACATTGTTAGGAAACCTAGAGTTTGATCTTTTATGAGCCCAATTCCTTCAATTCTAATACTTACAAAAAAATATTCCAACTCTGATATTGTGATAAAATATAATATAGAATAATGAGCAGCACTTCAAATCTTGAATACAATTGTCAGTCCAAATAAAATGTGAATGAATCAACATCACCCAGGAAAATTTTTAATCTGAACGAAATTGATCTCTTCTTATCTCTACAAACTCAGAGCTTCTATCTCTTCTATAGTGAACATTTCAAGAATCCACCAATTACAATGTACTTTTTTTACTTTTATAGGTTACCCAGACCATGATTAGGCAGGAATCCTAAAACACTTTCCTGCTCACTTAAATTCACCCAAATCAAAATTTCTTTTGAGATCTTGGAACAATTATGACTTATTCAACGTTTCTCAATTCATCTAAAAAGATCTACAATATTCATCCATTCTTTTCCAAACTCCAATTTCAAATGTTAATATGGTTAAAATTGATGAGCAGTACAAGGGTCCAATCATCTAAATCTGATTATTTCATACTGATTTCCTCAAGACAATGCTTAATACCATACCAATTGAATGTTTTTGAATAAATGCACTTCACCACTTGAGAAAAAATCACTCTTTTAAATGAAAGGCTCCCCTTTGAAAATTCATTCATCAATCTCCACATTATTTTTTTTATCATGAACAACTTGATAAAACACATAATCACATTCAAAACTTGTTCTTGAATTATGAATTCCTTCATGACCTTGAATGCATTGAAGATCATCATTTTCATCATCTGAATTCAATTGGAATGTTTTTTATCCTTCCACTCATTCATGACTCTTTTTTTCATCTCATCATAGAATGACCTTTTCTAAATATAAATGATCTGGAGATGATCATACTGAATATGATCATTTTTGTTTATGATCATTATGATTACGGTCATCGGTTACAATTTCTGGGTATGATCATTCGGGTTATGATCATTCTCGTTATCATCATTTTAGTTAACATCATTATAGTTAATATATCTTTTTACAATTGTTGGGTATGTTCTAATACATCTTGAAAACAATGTTTGTCCTGGATAAAATACAATCTGAAACAATTCCTTTTTGAATGGTATAACTGCTTCTATTTTTTCCAAATTTGATCAATTACAATCTGAATATGGTCCATTCTTAATCGAACCCATCTCTTTCTATTTCATCTACTTGAATATGATTGTTTTGAAAAACCATCGGCGTCCAATATTCAATCTGCATCACCTTGTCCATCGAAATCACTTTGATCAGCACCACTTTCCATTGGCCTCACCTTTCCCATCGGCACAACCTATTCAATCGGTATCACGTATTCATTAATTATGAACTTTTCCATCAGAACCACTTCTCATTGTCACCAGATGAATTTAAATCCGCACAATATATTTTACTTCCACTAGGTATACAATTTTTTTGATAGACAATCAATAAAATTTGGATATGACTGTTTTAAATGATAATTCAAACAATTTGGATACAATTATTTTCTGATTGTTCTGAAAAGCAGTCGGTACCACTTCTTTCTCTCAACCATCCAGACACAGTAAATCTAATTATGATTTTTTTCTAATTGTTTTGAAAAACAATCCAAATACGATTATTTTCTGATTGGTAACATCTCTTTCACTGCTCGTTTCCTCTATCAATCTTGCATAACAAGTTCTCAATACAAAATATGATTTATATGAAATTAAAATCATAAATCCATCATCATAATCACTTTTAGTCGTAGTCGTAGAGACTATGATTCTCCAAAAAGTAGCCACATCTTTCTCATTGAATATAGTGTGAATCCAATGACCGGTAAATTCAAACATGATACATTCTCTTGTGAAACCGATTTTTCCTTGACAACAAAAGACAACTCTTGAAATCTTTATCACCTTTATCATCATCTTAGTCCGAAGAAATACCCCCTTTGTATTTTTTTGTAAACCATGTTTCATAAATAACTGAGCATTGTAACATCAAGAAATGGATTACATATCAATAATTCTAAGCCTACGCGAGCTAACTCGTTATAGGAAATAAGAATCATTAATCGAAAAGCCATGCTATCAAACTCAAATAATAATGACAACATGTTTTGTGTATATTTATTTGCTTCATTCTCCATAGAAAACAATTCACTTTGTTTTCATACAAGAACAAATAGTTACAATAGTTCTCACACAAAACAATACTGAATTCATAGATTACCCACATGTCTCTCTTTTATGCAATATATTTGTGAAACAAAAAAGTTCCCCCCTAACAAAACTATACAAATGTAAGATTTGAGAGGGTATAAATACACATAACTCAACCGTGAAGAGAAATAGGTTGGGCACCCATATTTAACCTCATTTTTTTGAATTATTCATTCGATAAAGTATTTTCAAAAAAATCAGAAACTTGTTTTAATGTTGGAATATACTCCATCTTCAATTTATTTTTATACACTTTTCTCTTTGATGAAATGATATTTTTTACCAATATGTATTTATAAAGAATGATTCACTAGAATTTTTTGATATTGATTTTACTTTTATTGACACAACTTAAGAGAAATGGTAAATTTAATTGAATAAGTATATCTTCCAATTCTATTTTCATCCACATTAGTTCAGTAGTGTCTTCAGTGGTTTCAACATACTCAGCTTCAGTTTTACTGAGAGTTATTGAGTTTTTTTCTTTGAATGCAAACTAACATAATTCCTTCTGTAAAATAATACACCACCAGATATGGATCTTATATTATCAAAATTTTATTCCCAATCAGAATCATAATACACAAATAAATCAACACTATCTGAGCTGGAATACTTGATTCTGAATTCTTTTGTGCCTCTAATGTTTCTGTGAATTTTTTTTCCAACAATAAGATGTGATTCTCTTAGAGAACTCTTAAATATTTCACATATGGTAACACCATACACAATGTCATGTCTTTAGGCAGTGAAATACAATAAAATTGAAACTGAATTCTTATACTCTTTATGGAAAACTCATTTTCCTTCTCTGTATTTAATCAACATTGTTCCCACAAAAATGGGTGTGAAACATGATTTGAATTTTCCATGCCAAACCTCTTGAGAATTTCTTTTTCAATTTTTTAATGGGAGAGGAAAATATATTCATTATTTTTCTTTATTTGTATCCCAAGAAAGTATTTCATTTTTTCTAGAATGGTAATTTCAAATAACTCCTTTTAATCTTTAAAAAATATTTCACATCTTCCTTCCTTATTCCCATGAAATATAATATCATCTACATAAACAATTACAATGAGGGAATACTCCTATATTTCTCTAATGTAAAGATTGATATCCAGTCTTCCTTTGTTAAAATTCATCATTCTTATGCTTGTATCCTATTCTTAATACCATTCCCTCAGATCTTATTTTAGTCCATACAAAGCCTTTTTCAATTGGAACACATAACCTTTATCTTTTCCAAAAACAAATCCACAAGGTTGTTTAATATAAACCTTTTCTTCAAGATCACCATTTAAGAATGTGGATTTTACATCCATTTAAAAGATCTTGTAGCCTCATTGTATAGAAATAGTAAGAAAGATTATGATAGTTTCATGTCTTGTAACTGGAGTAATGGTTTCATAAAAATAAATACCATCAATCTTTGAATAACCTTTCCAAAACAATATTTATGCGTTTTCTATAAATTCACCTTTTTTATTCTGCAAATTCTGGAAAACCCATTTTTGGCAAATTATTTTTTTTGTTTTCAAGATTGGGTATGGTTTCCCATTAATTATTCTTTTCAATATGATCCAATTCTTCATTCGTGGTATAAACCCATTCCGGATGCTCAAAAGCTTCTTTCACATCATTGGGTTCTACTTTTGAATACAATGAAGTATGTGTGATGGAATTGGTTGTTCTTCTTGTTTGTACCTTCTAATGTTGATAACCATTTATATTATATTCTTCCACATGTTTCCTCAACCTTGGATAATATTTTATATTGTCTTACTAATAAATAGAAATAGCTAATTCCAATTCTTCAGATTTATTATGATTACAATCATTTGTATCCTTATAATTATTATTTCCTTCAACTTGATTAACTTCATTGTCCACTTGATCATGTTTATCTTTCTCAGATATTTCAATCACTTTTACATCAATTGAATCAACATTTATTTTTTTATTTGGGGAATTATCTATTCCCTCTTCATTCTGAATAATATCCAAGAAAGAATCAATCATTTCCTTTCTTCTCAAACTTATCGTAGTTTCCACCTTTCTTCTTTATAATACAAGGAATCTCGAAAAGTCTAATGTGAATGAAAATTGGAGTTTTTTTAAATCAATTCATAGGGATACATACCCGATTGAGGCCTATAAAAAATGGTTCACAATATAAATAGCAGTCCTCATGGATCACCTCCAAATATAATGAGAATGGTCGTGATCTAGTAACACGGTTCTTCACATTTCCACCAGGATTATATTCTTTCTTTGAGCATCCCCATTTTTTTGGGGGAGTGTATGGAGATATATACCCATTAAAAATTCCATTATTCTCAAGATAGTCTTCAATATCTTCACATATATATTCACCACCATTATCAGTTCTCAACTTCCTCATAGAATACTCACATTCTTTCTCATCTTTTCTTCTAAAACTATTGAACATTTTCAAAGTATCTGATATGTGTTTCATTTACATACCACAATTAGTGCGAGTGAAATAATAAAAGAAATTAATGAATTATTTATCTTAATATGATTATTATTTTCTCATTATCCCATACAAATTAGAATGGATCATCTATAGGGTTTTTTTGAACAAATAACAACTTTTGTATGCACAACATTTGTAATTTGTTTCCGGGAAGATAGTGAAACACTAATCTATTATTCTTAAAAAACTAGGATTGTCTCAAACACTATATCTTCTATATAACTTTCTCATTTTATCATTCACATATGTCCAAGCCTTTTATGCAGGAACTAATTCTCTTCGACCATACTCATGTAACAAGAGTTATGTGAATCACCAACCTAAAAAAATTCTTTCCATTTGTTGTCCTCTTGTAACAATCTTTCCATATTCTTCATTGTTTACTGGAAATCCGTATTTTTTGAAGAAAATCTTGTTACCCTCATCACACAGTTTTTATCAACATAGAAGGATTTGTTTCATCCCATCAACATATAATGTTTTCTTCGATTTCATCTTTTCTTTTCCACTAATTGCTAATGCAAAAGCTCTGATTTTCAATGATACATCATGGACAAATGTCACTGACTTATTTATAATCTTTCACATCCTTCAAAAAATTCAAGTCACCAATCATGTGAGAAGAACATCAACCATCATATATCTAGGGTCGTTCTGCATTAATGGAATCAAAAGTAGTTTCAACAACAATCACCATTTTCCATTCTTTTTATTCTTCACCTTTTTATTTTGAGAATTTAGAATCATTTACTGAGCTGGTAAAAAAACAAGACATACCATTTCAAGGTTTCAAGGTAGTTAACATCTTTCAAAAATATTTTCCCAGGGTTTGAACTAATTTTCAATCTTCACTTCATTTTTTTAGATTTATTCAAGACAACCTTCTCAATTTTCTTTCATTAATGAGATTTAACATCCCTCAATATATTTTTTTTCATAAACTGTGGGATAATATTAATGTTTATGACTGAACCATAAAATACATTCTATGCTCTCAAATACCCCACAATACCCGAAATACCAATTGAAATAGTTTTTCCTCTAAATCCTCCATACTAAACAGAATTGTGAAAACATTTCTCAACCTTCTTATTTTCACATTCAATTGGATTTTTCTTCTTCTTTACAGACATTATATGATCATATGTATTTGAAACTTTTCTAGATAAAATAAAACCTTTTTGGACTCAAGATGTTTTTTAACTTTGGAAATCATAACTTTGACCACATACATAACCTTCCCAAAATTCATCTTTTCAGAAACAATTCCATTATACCACTCATCGTTTGAAGGAACATTTTGTTGAAACTTTTCAAGATTCTCATTACAATAATATTCTAAAACTTTATTGATAGAGGTTTGGAAACATAGACTTTTCTTTCCAACTTTAGAGAGTTTTTGTTATAAAATTCCCAACTCTTCTTCTTTTCCCTTCAGCATCACTTCCAAATTCAAATTACGATTATTTTAATATTCAAAAGACTTCATCAAATAAAAAATATCTTTAACCATATTATCAATATCACCAGGAAAACATTATTTATTTCGTGATCATTAATATTCTATCTTTTTTTTTTTGGTTTTCAATCCTTCCGATCTTTCTTAGATACTCTTTCAACTCTTCTTTCAAATGCATTTCAAGCTGAGCTTCTTCATCTTCTTTAGAACTAATGGTTCTAAATTATTTATCATTCACTATTGCAATGAAGTTATTTTCATTACCATACTCAATGGATTTTTTGGATTCAAAATCACTCTCTTCTTATTCTAAATCTTTGGACAAGAAACTTTTTCTTTTTGATTGGAAGAATTTCTCTTATTTTCCTTTGTCTCCATTTTTCTTCTAGGATCTTCGTGTATTTTATTCTTCAATATGACAATCTTAATTTTTATTTCTCTATAGAAAATTAGCTGCAACGTGACCAACACCTCCACATTCAAAACATTTCAAGTGATGTTTCCCTTTGTATTTCCATGTTCATATTTTCACATTGTATAGAAACAAGGATATTATTTCCTTGATATTTGTACATACCTCAATTTTAAAATCATAATCACCATGTTCATCTTCAATAACAATCTTCATTGAATTTTCATTCTTCATATCCTTTAACAAAATTTCTCTATCAACATTTTTTATCTTCATACCATTATCTCTTCTCATTTCATAGAAGATAAGAGTGATATTTAAATCATTAAGAGATAATGTTTTAGTATCTCCACCTTCCAATGAAGAAAATTTGGCAATGAATATTTCAGTTAGTATTCACAAGATATTTTTCACAAATGTAGATTGTTTCATATTTTCACCAAGACATATGATATTACTAACAATGTCATTCACCCTCATAATTAATTTCCTAACATATTCATGCTCACTCGTCATCAAATGAACATACTTAAATCTCCATATTTTTCACTTCACCTTAATCACTTTTGTATTTCCTTTGTATTTGTTTTTAAATTATTCACATATACCATTATCTATGGATAAACCATTCACTATAAATAATTAACTTTCAAAAAGTTATTATAATATAGAATTCTTGGACTTTCCATCATTCACAAGAACCTTCTTATCAACTGGTGTAAGTGGAGCATTATCACCAATGAGAGGATACCTAACTATTGTAGCTTCAAGAACATCATAAATAATAGACATAAGATATGGAAATATTCTATCATTCCATATATGATAGTTCATTCCAACAACGACTAGAATTCATTTAATATTAACACAGTTCACATTCTCTATCAGCAAACAATAGTGAAGGGATCCTTGGATTTGAGACCCCTTGAAAGTGCCCATTCAGAGTATTGTATTAATGATAGGGGTCAATAAGTGATACAGTTTTACTTTTATGATTCATTTCAATTGAAAAAACCGTATCCTATTGTTAAAGATTTCAATTCCATACTAAGAAACAAATACCCACACATTCAAATGAACACAATGATTTACAAGGTTCACTATTAAATAAGAATAGCTACATCCTTGGGATGATTTGGAAATTATAATATTACCATACAATCCACTAAGAAAACAATCCATGGATTATAATGAGTAGGATATTCCATTACACTCAGGTAGCACTATGAAGCAATACCACTAGTGTGTCCTCACTGTCTTAGCACAATAGAGTAATTCTTTTGTAACAACTCATGTTACATGCAGTTCTTTTCAATTCAACAAATATATTCAAATTATAATACAATTAAACAATTCATTATCTAGAAGAGGGATAATAACTACCTGGACTTTGTTATGAAACACTAATTCTGATATTTTTTGAGTTCTATTCCTCATAGTCAAATTCTTACAAAACAATATTCACAGTCCTGATTTCCTGATATAACACGATAGAGCATAATCGACACCACTTCAATTCCCAAATACAATTGTAAATCCAAATAGAACATAAATGAATCAACACCAACCAAGACAATTGTCAACCTGAACAGAATTAACCTGTTCTTCTCTCTATCAACATGAGGCTTCTCTCTCTTCAATAGTGAATAGTGAAAGCATCCACCTAGTTCAATGTACTTGTTTCTGATTTATAGGTGTCCCAAACCAAGTTTAGGTGGGAATCCCAAAACATTTTCAATATCCCTAAAATTCACTGAAATCAGAATTTCTCATGAAATCATGGAGAAATTAGTACATCATAAACACTTCTCGATTCTTCTAAAAACTTATAAAATATTCATATCTTCTTTTTTATACTGCCATTTAGAATGTTAATATGATTACAATTGATGAGTAATAAATGGGGCCGATCATCTGAATTATTTTCTTTCATACTGATTTCTTCCATAAAATTATTGATACTATACCAATTGAATGTTTTTGAAGAAATTCACTTCCCCACTTGAGATAAAATCACTCATTTAAAAGAAACGATCCCCCTTGAGAATTCATTCATCAATATCCAATTTTTTTCTTCTCTCTTAAACCACTTCAGAAAACACATGATCAAATTCAGTACCAGTGCTCGAATCCAAAATTTAGTAATGACATTGAACATATTGAGGATCAGATTGAGCATCATCTGAATTCAATTGGAATGTATTGTCACTTCAATTCATTCCAGATTATTTCTTATCATCTCAATCCAAGCATGTTATTTTATGAATACAAATGGTATATGTATGATCATCCTAAATACAATCATTTCTGGAAATGATCATCTTGATTATAATCACTGGTAGTGATTCCTTGGTACGATCATTCTGTTTATAATCATGCTGGTTATGATCATTCTTGTTACGATTGATAGTAATGATTGCAAGGTAAGATATATTACATCCTGGAAACAATGATATTCCCAAATACAATACAATATGAAAATAATTCATTTTTAATGGTATCACTGCTTCTCTTTTATCCATATTCGATCAATTAAAATTTGAATATATTTCTTTCTCAATTGACACTATCTCATTTCATTTATTCTACCCGAATACAATTATTTCGAAAAAAAATTGGTGTCTCATCTTCCATCGAAATCACCTCATCAATCAGCACCACTTCAATCAGCACCACATTTCGTCGGTATCACATTTCCCATCAGCACAACTTATTCAATCAGTATCACCTATTATATCATTATAACCTATTCTATCAGAACCACATGAATAAAAATTAGCACCAAATATTTTACTTCAACTCAGTATTCAATTTCTTTTAAAGACAATCTATACAATATCAATATGATTGTTTTGAATGACAATCAATACAATATGTATTCGATTATTTTCACAATGTTTTTAAAAAAAATAAGTACCAATTCTCTATCTCTGCCATCCAGTTATGATAAATCTGAATACTATTCTTTTCTGATTGTTTTGAAAAACAATATGAACACAATTATTTTCTGAATGGCTACATCACTTTCAAACCTCTTTTATTCTATCAATCTTACGTCCCAAGTTCTAAATACAACTCATGATTTATATGAAATACAAATCAGGAAAGCATCATCATAATCACTTTTAATCGTAGTCATAGGGACTCTGATTCTCCAGCAAAACAACCACTTCTTTCTCATCGGCTCTAGAGTGATACTGATGACTAGTAACTTCCAACGTGATGCATTATCATGTGAAACAGATTCTTTCTTGAACAAAAAAATAAAACTCTTGAAAACATCATCACCTTTAACACCATCTTGGTCCCAACATAATGAACTAAAACGAATTCAATATTTATATTTAATTTTATTTTTAATTAATAATTTGGTTTACTACTAATTTTCAAACATGTACACTAGGAGTCTGTCACATATAAACTAATGTATAAATGAAAATTCTAAGAATCATTAACCCCTAATGTAATTTGTGGGATATCACAATAGGAAGAATGATGTATATTAAATAATATGAAATTTAGTTAAATAAATAACTTTATGGTCCACTGTTTTTATATGGGAGTCATATACTTAATTTTATGTATTCTTACTCAAATATAATTTGGTATGAAATTTCAATTTTTTCTCCTATATAGATTTTTTATAAAAATAAAAAAAAATTATCTGAATCTCCAATTAGGTGAAAACATAATCATTGATAGTAGAACTCTGATTTGGTGACCACATCATTATCAATGATTTTAAAATCCAACCCTAATAATTATGTATAGTATATTAAATAATTTGATGGTGACCAAAGATATATTAAAAAGGATTTATTAAGTAAGGTATTTTTTTTATGAATATGCATCAATGGAATATATAATTGTAAATTGTAGGAATTTATTTATAAAAACATTGAATATAATGAGTAAAATATTTTTCCTAAATAAGAATGGAAGTTTATTCTTTCTAATTTATATTTGTGAATCCCATAACTATATAATATTGGAGTATTTTTTGGTAAAATTAACACGATATGTGAATATTCAGTTTTCATGAAAAATATTGGGATGGTGGTTTATTTTTTAAAATTATACATTATATGTAAATTAGTTAATTATTTTTATGACCATTTAATTGGATAGAATATTATATATTCATGTCTCATTGGAAATTTATCATTAGACTTTCCTTTGAGAATTTCATTATTAAATCTGTATATTTAAAACTTGAATTTAAAATTGAAATTTTCATTGGAAATTTTCATTTGGATATAATGTTTTATTAGATATTTATAATGAAAATTTCAATTATAACATCATTTAAATAATTTCAATGTATATTTCTATTGTAATTTTATTTTATTTTTTAATATAAAATATTAATTTTAGTGCACATTTACCATCATTATTTCATGTTTAAATTTTCAATTATGATTTTTATTGAAAAAACCCAGAATAAATTCTCAGTATGATTTTCAACTAATTCTATTTGGTATATGTGAAATTCCTCGTAGAAATTTTGCACTTTAAATTTCAATAATAAATGTACATTTCAACATTCCCCCTAGGAATTAAAAATAAACATAATAGAAATAATTTAAATTCATAATAAATATCCCACTAAAAATTTATAATTAGTATTTCTATATAAAAAATTAAATTAAAAAATCACAATTAACATTTTTTCTATGATTTCATATTATTTAATGTCATTTTATTTATAAATATTTATTAGAAATTAATAATTCAAATTTACTATATGAATATAAATAATATTAATTTTTTATATTTTTAATTCCATTAGAAAATTTTAATATAAACTATTAATGGTAATTTTCTATTTAATGTCGCATAAAATATATTTCATTAAATACCATATGGATTATGATGTTTTTTCCACATTCAAAATTTTAAATTAAAATTACATTGGGAAAATAGTGATTATATTAGTCTATATATTTTGAAAAATTATAAATATATTAGATTAAATAATAATTTTCAATTAGAATATTCTATTTCAAATTAGTAGTGAAAAATTATAATTAAAATATATATTAGAGAATTTAATGTTCGATTTTTAGATGAATTTTCTTTTGAAATATGTAGTAGAACATTTCATTTGAAATTTTAAATGGAATTTACCCCATTAAATGGAAATTTATATAGTTATTTTCAAATATAAATTTTATAAATTAATATGGAATTTGAAATTATATTCTGAAGTGGGAATTTCCATTGATTTTATAGTATAAATCCCCACTGTTATTTGGGTTAAAAAATATCAATATTCATATCCAGAATAGAAATACACTTCCAAAGTAAAATAGAACTAAATTTCAATGGTACATATCCACTATAAATTTAATTAAAATTTTCATATTTTATTTTTAAAAGTAACTCATATAGTAAATTTCCATTACAAATTTACAGTGTAAAGTAATTTTGTGACTGAAAAGTCATGGTTGATATTCTCTATTGGGTGATTTAAGTTTCCTTCTAATATTATTTTTCAGACATCCTAATATTATTTTATTAATTTATAAGTTACTTTCCGATGAAATTATATCTATTTTCATTCATTGAAGACTAAGTTATCGAATTTATGCAAGTGGATAAGACAATATAGAAATGTATTCGAAATTTTCATCATGGAAGGATTCCATTTTAGATTTTATTTTTGTATTTATGAAAAATGTTTCAAATGGTAAATATGAGAAATTAAAAAGGTTAGTTTCCCTGTTACATTATATGGATAATATTAATTAAAATTTATTATCATAATTTTTAATTAAATATGTATTATTGATGTCAAAATTACATATATATTTGTAATTAATTATAGATGTAGAGTAATTGAGGATTCACATACTTATAATTCCAATAATATTCATATGATAGGAAGTATATATCCAAAGATTATAAATTTTATAATATAGGATGATTTATATAATGTTATTATAAATAATATTAAATAGATAAGTGATGAGGGATGTGAAAGAATATTATATTTTATAGATCTATTTTAAAATTTAACAATTTTTTTTCTATATATTTTACTTTTATATAAGTTATAATTTTGGGGTATATGATGATGAAATAACAAAAATCAAGAGGTAATGTTGGGAAAATTCTATACATGAATTATTAATGAGGTCATTAATGAAATTCCATTGATATCATTTAAAAATAATTAGTTTTTTTGTAGATCAATTGGTACACTTTTTAGTGTTAATAAAATTTGTTAAATTAGTTGTGTTAATTTAATTTTTTTAACACTAATATCTGGTATAGTAATACTTTTCTATGAAGTGTAAAAAAAAATTCTTTTATTAGAAGTAATAAATCCCACCATCTGTTATAGGGAGTGTTAAATATATATATGTTTCTTTATATCTATAGGGGAAGATATAAGATAATATTAAAAGATTTGGTAAAATTATATGTTATTTAAAATACCTAAATGAGAAATATTAGTGTATAAATTATTCAAAAAAATCTAATTTAGACCTTATACACAAAGAAGAATATTTATGGTTATTAAGGAAATATAGAGAGACCAATAAAATATTTATGTTATATTAGAGCCAACAAAACCCTTTTTTTGTAATTGTGGGATAAGGGAAAATGATTTACCTATAATGGTATCTAGATCCAACAATTGAGATGGTTGAGACTATGGTAGCATATTTATAGAATATGAAATTTTAAAAAAGTTATATATACTAAAGGTGGATCATAATAAAATAATAATTAAATATTATGGTTAAAAATAAATTATGGTTGAAACATTATTTGGGAATTAAATGCACCATAATGGAGGCAATTATTATTTCTTACAAAGAAACTATTATCCAAAATCCAAGATTAGATATTGATTTTTTAATTTTAAAAAAAGGAAAACAAGTTTCTATGGTTAAAAAACTCAAATATATAAGAAATGGGTATTGGTGAAGAGACTGGTCTTAATAAGAAGAATAATGGATCTGAAGATACTACTATTAGTGGAAGACATATAGAGAAGGAAATTACTTTCAGTAATGAAATATTATTTCATATATTAGATTAAATAACTTATAATCCCTGGTGTATATGAAAAAATTAATTCAATGAATTCTAGGAGAAATAAATATTCAAATAAATCTATTAAAATATTTAGAATTGGGAAAAGAAGATGTTTATAAGAGAATGGTTATTTAAAAATATTTTAGAGTTGAGAATGACCCCATAATAAGAAAATCATTTAGCAAATAAAGACAACAAGTTGTATGAGTGGATACTATGTGAGGGAAAACACTAATCCTTTTATATTTACAAGTAGAAGATATAATTACTTGTCCTTAAAGGGTATGAAATTATGAACATGGGGATCCTATTATGATTAATAAAATATATAAAATAGTTATCACTTTCTATTAAGATACTAGAAAAAATACTCAATAATTGAATACAATAATATGAAACTATAAAAAATAATATTTTATGCCTAAGGAGAAAGGAATTCATATTTTTAATAGAATATTTTTTTTACAGATGTATATTTTATTGGAAGGAAAATCAAATTTATGTTATAAAACCTTTACTGTTATCAAGGAAGAAAACCATTATCGATTCATCTAAAGCATCCTATATGATTTTTTAAATCCATATCTAATGAAGGATGTCTATGAAATTTGATGGTTCTTAGAATATTTGAATCATATATCTAGAAAGAAAAACTCTCATTTTTCTTATAATTAATGAATAATCCATGATGTACATGATGATTAATGTCATGTCCAATGAAATTAAATCAAATATTAATTTTCTGTCACCAGGTGCAAATTATAGAATCTTGTTTACATATATTTTTTAATTAATCTATTTTAATATAGAAATAAGATTCATTTAATTTATCTATTCGTTGATTATATGGTAGATGTATTCTTGTTGTACCATCATTATAATGATATGATTCAAGTATAGAATCCCACTTGTGGTGATGTGCATTTTAACTGTCAACCTATGAAAATACCTACAGAGTTATCTGGGTTCTAGCATGGATGTACTTATACTTTCATCAATTTATTTTGATAAAAATTGAATATTTTTTGGCAATAGAAAAAAAAACTCTAGTCCTCTCCAGTCTTGAGAGAGTCGTAGAATATTATCTCATTAGTTCTAGAGTGTATTCTAGGAAATTATCTCACTAGGGATTGAGAGGATTATCTATATAATCTATTGAGTACAATGATTAAAATTGAATAGCATGGGTTATTGAATTATATAATTATGTTTAAATATTAATAGGATTTTAAAATAATTATTATATATGAGTACTTATATTGTTATTAATCACCCTCAAGCCCCATTTACAAAATGATAATAAAATTATTATTATTTACATGACCTGTGATAAAATCACAAGAAAATAAAAATTATTTCTATTAATAAACAAATTAATATTATTTCAAAAAATATTTAGTATTTAAATATACCAATGACCATTAACCTCAGTCTTCCTGTCCTCCCAAATAATTTTAATATTCTAAATAATATTTATTTTCTGAAATAAATAAATTTCATTAATGTATTAAATAATAAATAATTGAATATTATATTCACTAAACATGAGAATTAGTATTTATCAAATATTAATGTAAACAAATAAATATTTCTTTCATTATGAATAAAGAAGATATAAATCAATATTATATATCCACAAAATTAAATAATTTCTTAATAAAATAATATTTATTTAATTGTAAAAATCACATAATATTCTATCAACTAACTAGTTACTGATTATAAATGGTTAAAAAACATGAATAATTATTAAACTACATGTGAAATTTATATTTATTCAAAAACTTAAATAATTTGATAATTAACTAAGGTTATGTATATGCTTACTTTGTCACTCACTGGGCCTCCTTCTAAGTGGAATTTTCCTACACTACCTAATTTTTAAGGTTAGTTTTTAGGAACATGTCATCGAACCCATGGATAATGATGTTTGATTTCATTATTATTATAACCAAAATCAAATATAAACTATTGAATATAATCCCTTTGATGTAATATATAAATTCAAGAATGTTTCATCTTTGTGTCAATAACCAATGTAGTTTATGTCTCTTTATTTCACTTTCGATAATTGAACGTTTCATTAACTTCCATTCATTTGGATATACTAATGTCATTTAATTCCCATCAAAGGAACTAAGATAAGAAAATTCATTATCAATAGTTTGGAATTCTATTTCCATAATGTTCATTAAAGTCGTATTAGGCAAGATGCATGTACGAAACATACATCTCTATGAATATATTTCACCGTGGTTTTAATAAGTACATAAAAGTTAGAAAACATAAAATATGTATTATTAATAATCATAATGTATATTTATTTTAATACACATCTTTTGAAAGAAATATCTAATGACACATATAAATCTGGATTCCCCGTTAGTTGGTCATGTTCTAATGATCACCTTCCCCAAAGATTACATTGGGTGTACACTATGAGGGAGTGTATCAAAGTAATATGAGCCTACAACTTTAATAGTAATAATTAACAGAATCCCATCAAATAAAATCATCTTTTAATAGAACAAATATTTAAGAAATATATCAAGGAATTTCATGTTTCTCATTACAATGGTGAACTTCTATATCCTTTTAGTGTGAAATGTACCCTAAAGACATTTTATCATGGATTTATTATATAAGAAGGTTAATAATGTCATAATTAGTTAATTATTATTCAATAATTTATATTTTATGGTAATAAAAAATTCAAATTAATAGGTTATAGAGAACCAAAACCAACACACTACCACTTGCACTAGAGAAATATACAAACAATTATCCAGTTAGTCTCATATGTAAAGAATTTTTCTATCAAGGTATGGAAAATGATACTTAGACAACCAAAATAGATATAGATTTTATTCTTATGACAACCTTGAAAAATATCATAAAATCCTCCATGAGATATTATCATTGAGTATATACCATATTTGTTCTAGAATACATAATATTTTGGATAATACCACAATTAAAATTCAATAAAATTCGATTGAAATTTACTATATGGATACCATTAAAAAACATGGAACACATTTTATCTTTCCCATATTAATAATTTGTGTTACAAGCTTTACCATAAACTAATTTAGATATAGAAAATATTTTCTATAATATATTATACCCTTTCATATTAAAATAGATTAAATATGACTTCATATAAAACTGATTTACATAAAATTATTTTTAATTCAATTGAAAACTAGTATTCTAATTTCATACATTTCTAGGAACTAGTTTTTTCATTCTCAATAAATATTGGAATTTATTTAATTCCATAATATGTATTCATCTTGTTATTTTATGATATGTTTTTATCCTTTATCCATAAGAAATATCATCTGATTTTCTATAACATGGCTCATGAGAGAAATTTCCAAAGTGCACATAGGCAAATATTGTCTATACATCACATGAATAACATGTGACATGGAAAATAACTCAGGTATATTATTATATCATATATTTTTTAAATAATATGTTATCAATTTATATGCTCTATATTAGTAGATCTTTTCCCTAGAACATCAACTACAAATTAAGTTATTTTTTGAGATATTCAATTTAGTATTAATTAAAAATAATACTAATCAATTTTTTTTCTTCAAATTTTATCAAAAATATCTACATTAGATAACCATAAAATTCCCACATAACTCTTATAAACAACAGGTAGGTGTCCATGGCATCAAATCTATAATATAATGATCATTGATGATGGTAACGACTGAATAATTATATATTGATATTTCCCTTAATAAATAAATGTGATTCATATTATGTAAAAAATATTATAAAATCAAAATCACCCTATAATTGATATAGAAGATAATTTTTTATAATATTATCTATTTGATGAAAATATAACCTGTAGATGAGCTTCATGATTTAGAATGGATTATCTTTTTACAGAACATATTTTGTAAATTTTATGAACAGATATATATATATAACTAATTTTTATCACATATATATGTTGAATACAAAAAAATGTCCTTAATTTTGGTATTATGTTTTTGAAAATAAGTTTAGGATTATATTTAGTTATTTTTCTAAAAAAATTATTTTTAGATGAAAACATTCGGTTTTTTAGAATGGTGAATTTTACTAAATTATAAAAGATACATAGATTTTTATAAAAAAATTAATTTTTCAAATATTTTATTAAGGAATAATTTTATGCATTCTAATTATAATATTTGAAATTTATAAATCCTATTATTAACCATATAAAAAAAGAAAATTTGAATTCTAATAAAAACCATTTTAGTCTTTTAATCTAATTAAAAATTATTTTTGTAAAATGATGTCTTAAATTCATTTTAAAGCCACATAATATTTAATTATTTTTAAACAATTTCCTTCAAAAATAATAAACATTAATAATATAATCTCACTCAAAATTTCTATGTTTAAGATGACAATTTCTATGAAATTGGTTTTACGCGTCTCGTGATATAATACAAAAAATAATTTCTATAAATAATAAAAATATTATATAATAAAATTATTTAAATATTTATAATCATAATTTTCAAAATATTTAATAATTTAAATATTAATATAGGTAATTAAAATTTGTTTTCTTTTGTGAAACTGGACTTACTGTAGTAAGGGTAAATTAGGATAAAATATGGACAAAAAAGTTAAAATGGTTGAAACAAGTGTAGAAAATTATGATATTTTAATGTGGAGTTAGGATCTTATATATCTATTTTCAAACACCGCTGTTAAAACTTTTTTATCCTTTTCCCTTGAATAATTGAGTGATGTCATTGGGAAATAATTATCTTTTATAAAAGTGAAATTTTCTTGACTTATAATATCACCACACCTCCTCCTCATTTATCCACCCCTTACAAGGCATTGGGTTAACCGAAAACCTTCCCTAGTATTTCCCCAATAACCTACTGATTACTTGTATTCTATTTTTTTACCAAAATACCAATCTATGTAACCATAATGAGTAACCTTAGGAATAACTTCTAAGGGAGTGAAAATACTCTTAGAGAAAATTTTATAAGTTATTTTCTTCCTAAACACCCCTCTATCCCACTCTATTCATGATGGTATTATTATAAAATAATTTTTAATATGAAGATATTATTTTATACTAATGGAATATTCATTTTATACTTTCACAAAAAATCATTGAGAAAAACAAAAATGTCATCTTGCGCGTGTGCGAACTACCACCTCTATAAGAAACATGTTTTTTATTCTATTAATACATAACATTGATTGATTGAAAATTAATTTTTTATGTAAAAATTATATTTGTTACACTATTCAATTTTTTAGTGATAATATATAAAAATAAATAATTAATAAACATTAAAAATGGTTATAGTAACATTAACTACCTTAAAGGACCTTTGAATGCACCTTTCTTAATTTTGTTCTTTTATGGATTATCCTTTCAAACTGCATATTTGGTTTCATAAATATATAATAAAGGAATTAAACTAAAAAATTATAGATTTATTGAATTTATTTTAACAACCCATTGACAAAGATCAATAAATATAAAGTGTTACGAAAAATTTACCATACAACCATGTCTAACAAATGTAAGCATACAAAATGATAACAATTAAAATCAAAAGAAAATAAAACAAATTTTTAAAATTAAAAATATTTGATTATAGTTATATGGTATATAGTTTACCAAAATAATTTAATTATTCAGAATTTTTTGTGGATCTCTTTAGTTTTTTTCTAACATTTGGTATGGTATCTTTCAAACCCCCCTTTATTATTAGATGGTTACACATTATCCTCCTTTATTCACGTTTTAATAATTATGATTATTGTGAGCATATTATATTTTTTATATATTTAACATAAATATATACCCCTTTCAATATCATTTTCAATTAATTTTTCAGGAATTTTTTCGTTCCCTTTGAAATTAACACTTTTTGTAATCTTGATTTAAATGAACTTTAATATTTCTTTTCTCATAGCCTAAACTACCAACATATTTTTTAAGGAATAAATATCTTTCATAATAAACAATTACTTTATAGATAATCCTCTTGGATAAATTAAGGTTTACGGGAAAATATTTTTTTTCCTTCTTTGAAAAATCCCATACTTATTTTATAAATCATCACCCAAGTGGTAACTTTTTATTATTTCTTTTCAATATCCTTCTCCCCAATTTTATAGACTATAAATAAATTTTCAAGAACTGTTTTAATTTTTAAATTATTAATGTTTATAACTATTTAATTCATTCTTCTCTTGGGAATAGTTATTATTTAGCATTATGTTAGTCCTTAAATATGAATTTTGAAACCCACTTCCTTCTTATGGTTATTATCATACTTATGATTTAAGCATAGTTTATAATCATAATTTGGAATACATATAATGGATTTTAATTATGTAAAAAGTTTTATTTAAATTATATATTTGTGAAATTCATTGGGTAAATATTTATATCTCATGATATGTTATTTAAGTTATTATGGAGTGAAACTAATCCTGCATGGTATATTGGTCTCAATATTTAATGGAGTGTGGAGTGAATCAAATCGACCATGGGACATTCCCTACATTATAATAATGATCCTATGTGTTACCCATGAATTATAATTATTATTTCATGTATTGTGTTCTTTCTACATATTCCATGATTCCATGATGTAATGCTTTCATTTCCATATGTCATGTTTTCAAGCTTATTTTCGTTTTCTTTATGATATCTGATTTTGCCTCTTGAATCTCATGTGATTTTTTGTTCCATATAAATTATTGTACCATGATTTATAGAACACCTTTTTTCTTCTATATATTACCTCTGGAATCCTATGATGTTTTAGAATATCAACGAGTTAAAGGATCTCTATATGGATTTTTAAATAATGACTCCATTCTTATGTTTAAGATGGTGCACTTCTGTATTCAATCAACCAATTATACTATAACTCTCGATCATTTGAATTTTATTGTTGGGAAAGTATGTTAGAAATTATGAAATAATTCATGACTATGTTTTTGGTTTATAAATATGGTACTATAGAATAATCTAGTTATTTGTTTTTTGGATTTTATAATTATATATCTTTTTAGAAAACTATAGGGAGAATACTAAGATATATAATTAATAATAATTGGATATCCTAAAATTTTAGTAAAGTAGAGATTGTATGGAATTCCTTGAATTTACAACATTGTATGGAATCTAGAAAAAGTATTCATGTCGTGAACCAATTGTACATTGGGGGTGATAACCCATAAGATGGTGTCTGGGGAACTAACTCATCTATGATTGGGTGTATGAAAAATATTCCTTACTATATTCATGGAAAGTCACTCCGAATGGATATCATTTAGTTAATTCATAATCTCTTTAAGAAACAATATTTAGTATTTTAATATATATTTTTATGGAAATTATTTAGTTTATATAACCAAAAATGAGAATTATTGTGAACATTTTAGATTGAAACTAAGTGATTTGAAAGATAGGTTTGAGACATTATGTATGAGTTTCTTATTCAAAGTTTATGGTTTTCAATTTTTAAATCTGTAAATCAATGTTTTCTCATCTAAATATATGATGTATTTTATAAAATGGAATGAAATTTGAGGAATCATTGTAAAGACATGTGAAATATGAAATGTGATGTATTCCCGATTAAAATTAGTAACATGATGGAAATAAGAGACTAGATCAACATGATAGTACTACAATGTCTGAATCTAGTTTTGAATAATAATGACAATCACAATGAATTATCCACAAGAGGGATTGTCATATTTGTGTCTATTTTTTGTGCAAGACCTTGATTTTTTGGTAGATCTTCTAAAACTGAATTAATTGATCTATGTGTTATATCATTTGAGATGATATAATATTTCCTTCAAATATCTAAGCAAGATAAATTAATTTTGGATATTTACCATTTTGGGGGAGGATTTGATCAATGGTGGACACTGATAAAGATTATAAATCCCATTGAATACATATAATAAATGGAGTGTGATGAATTATCAAGGACATTTATCAATAAATATTTCTCTCACACTGTCCATCATAAAATGGAAAAGGGGTTCCTTTCACTAAAGTAAAAAGAGGATGAATCAATCCGATCTTATAAAAATATCTTGGAAATTATGTCATGTACACCTCAAGTTTTATTATTAAGACTAACTGTAAGATAATATACTTCATTTTTATGCTAAATCCAAATCTATGCATATTATTAGAAACTTGAGACTTTGATAGTAAGGAAGAAGTTTTCTGAACCACCAAAATATTTGTGAAGGAAATGGGTGATTCTCAATTGTCTCAGGGAACATGAGATACAAAGTGGGTAATTTATCTTTAGTCTAGTGAGTTTATAGATAAAAGTCATGGATGTATTAAAATAAAACAACTTTCCTTTCAAAAGTGTGGAAAGAAGTATCCAGGAAACTGTGTCAAGGAGATATGAAAGGTTTCAAGTATAGAATAGAGGGAAATCAAGGTAACATATGTATAAGTGAGAAGAGGAATTGCACTAATGTGATTGAAGATAATAATTTCATGGTCAATCTTCATCATATGTTCTAATGTGTCAACTATAATGAACATAGACACTATGCATACAAATGCACTAGGCTATGGGTTTTCTATGATAACCAATTACAACAATCCCAAAGTCCTAGAGAGTAAGTGAAATAACAAACTATCACTATCATAAAGTTTGATCAGGAAAATTATGTATTGATAGGTATTTTAGTTATTAATTCAGGAATAGTGATCATTGTATTTGATTTAGGTTCTTTTCACTCTATCAAAAATCAATGTTTTGTAGAACTACAAAAAAAATAATACAAAACATAGAGGTTATATAATTATTGAAAACATATAATGGAGTAATTGATTAATATTAATTAAAAAACTCTTCCCCAATTGATTGATGTGTGACGAAACTAACAAAAAAATTCATAATCCCATTAGTTCAATTTTTTTGTTATTAAAGGAATGGAATGGTTTCCTTAATATAGATCCCATATAATATTTCATGAGATAGGAAACCACCTTTAATAACTCAAATTACCATGTGATCCAATATAATTATATGTAGGAGGATAAATATCCATGGGAATAATGATCAAATAAAAGGATATTGTTTTCTTATGAGAAATCATAACTAAGAGAAATGATTGAACCAATAGAGAAGACCAATATTGAATACATGTCAACTATAAAGGACTACACTGATGTATTCCCTTAAAATTTCATGTTCTTTCTATTTGTATAGATTTTGAGTTCAAAATTGAATTATAGATGGATAATATTCACTATTTAAGACTTTATATATAGTGTCCCCATTAAATTGGATGAATTGAAGAATAAATTACATGAAAAAATGGACTTGTGTTTGATGCACTTGAGTGTGTAATTATGGGGTGCACTGATCCACTTTGTTAAGATGACATATTATTTTTTGTGTCAATTTATCAATTATCATGAATTTATCAAGATCATGGTAATGAAAAAGTATCCACATCCATTTATTGATGACTTATTCAATTATTTACACAAATATCAATAATTTTATAAAACATACCTTCGTTCAGGATACCATTAGTTAAAGGTTCAAAAGGAGGATTTTCTCAATATTTCCTTCCATATATGGTCTGGGATCAATGAGTTCATTATCATGTCATTTGGACTCGTGAATTCTCTAATTACATTCACAGACATAGTTAATAGAGTATTATGTGATTACCTTTATAAATGTGTTTTATTAATTTTTTTGATATTTTTATATACTCCAAAGGTAAGGAGGGACATGAGGATAATTTGAATGTTATAATGAAGAATTATATAAAGGTGTAGTTATATGTAGAGTATTAAAACTATGACATTTGATGGTGAATATATTATTCCTGGGGAATATTATCAACTTTAAATTGATATATATAGACTCATCGATGACCAATGTTATTAAAAAATGTCTTAAGACAATATTTTTAATATATATACATAGTTTCCAAGAATTAAATTGGTACTATTGATCAATTTTGAAAAATTTTCATGATTTTTAAACCCACTAATCGAGAATACATAAAAGAAAATGAAGTGTGTCTGGAAATATGTGTGTGAAGAGGGATTCATTTAGTATAAGAATAGGTCATTCTCAGTACTTGTACTCACCATACCCATAATTTTTGAGGAATTTTCAATCAATAGTAATTTATAAAATAAGGTATAAGGTAGTGTACTCTTTATGAATTATAATGTAGTTGCTTATGACTTAATACAATTCATGGAACATGAATTGAACATTTTGATGCATGATTTGGAGATGATTAGAGAAATATTTTCATTGAAAATATGAAGGCATTATGTATATTGAGATAAGTGTTATATATATACAAACAATAAGAGAATAAAATAAATATTCACACAGAATAAGGTCATCATGATCCAATAATGATGGTTAGTGTTGATAAAGTATTATAATTAATCTATCATCTACAATTTGGGATTGGGAAATGAAGTCGTAGATCCTCTAATTAGAAATGATCATGGAACGTTTTGTATGTTGAGGATTGAGAATGATATGATCTTATGGGAAATGAAAAGGATAGACATGGGAATCATCGAAAAATTATCATCATCTTACTATACTAAAATTATTTCCCATTCATATATACTATAGAATATTAATAAATATCAAATGGATAATGTAGAGATATAGATGATTTTGGATTCCATGGGTAATGGAAAAATCTATTAGTTCATGGTTGATGATGGAAGAGTTATGATATTTTGGAAATGACATTGAGTTCAATCTAATCCAAATATAATTAAGGATCTACTAAATGATTCTCATTGATCATAATTCCCCATCGACCTGGGAAACATGAAAAATTATAGTTGTTTCAATGAAAATTATTGATCAGACAATATGAAGAAGGATATTGTGGAATATAAATAATAGTGTTTGGTGTTGCAGTCGGTGAAGGATTACAGATAAAAATAAAAAGGGATGATTCAGTCACTTTATATACCCATATAAAATGGTAAAACATCAATATAGATTTTTTAATAGGTCTTTTAAATAAATCTAAAGGGAATAATTCTATATAGTTTGTGGTATAACATATTATTATTAATTATCACTTTATTTCCATTTGATAGGACATCCAATTCAATCAACATGAAATGATATTAATTATAGAAGTGGTATGCATACATGGAACACCACTATCAATTGTATATGATCATGATACAAGGTTCTTGCAAATGATCTTGAAGAGTCTTCAAACTTCATAAAATACATAGTTAAAATAATTTACAACTTATCACACTATGGATTATGGCCAAACAGAATGGGTTAAATAGACATATTAGATTATTTATGAGACTTCTCTATGGACTTCAAGGGAGTATAGGACCAATATCATCCATTATTTAGGTTCTCATACAAAAATAGTTTCCACTCGAGTATTCAAATTCCCCCAAAGGAATCACTCTATTTGAAGATATATAGAACACCAAATGTTTTGGATGATGTTGGAAAATAAATGTTTCTAGGACCTGAGATGATCAATGAAATGGTAGAAAAGTTCATGACCATTCAATAAAACATCTGAATGAATCAATCTCAATAGAAGAGATATATTGATAACAATCGATGAGACCATGAGTTTGAGTTTGTCGATATAGTATTTTTATATATATTTCAATGGAAAAGAGGCATGAGATTTAAGAATAAGGGATTGGTAAGTCCATGATACATCGAACTCTATGGGACTCTTGATCCCATCAGTGTAATAGTTCATCAACAAGTGAACCCACTAATCTTATCCAAAGTAGATGATGTGCGTATCCTTCTCGAGGAAATTCATAATAATTCCCTCACATGTACTGAATTTAGAGGTGGTATATTTGGAGAATGATTCCCTTTATGAGGAACATTCTGTTAAGATCTTCGATCACAAAGGCAAGGTTACACAAAATATGAATACTCACCATGTCAATGTTTATTATTGAAATTGTTTGTATGAATAGAAGACATGGGAACCTTAAGAGACCATTAACAATAAGTACTCAATTTTTTTACCGTAGTGTATGGAATAAAATTTCGTGGGTCGAATTAATTATGGGGGAAGAATGTGAGGGAAAAAATAATCTATATAATTCTCCCATGCTAATATATATGTTATATTTTGGAATATATAAAATAAAATATAACATCTGTGTATATTTTATTTGGAATATAATATATTTATAATATTACCAATATGATAAAAAATCAAACATATAAATATATATCATTATTTAAGATTCATTTTTTAAAAACTAATTTCTATTTTGTTTTAATGAAAAATATGTAAATATAATTTTTATCACCTAGATAAGATAAATATAGTAATTTTATATTTATTTTTGTAATCATTATGAAAATATAAGCTTAGAATTTTTTTGGGATTCATCAAAAATATATTTTTCAATGAAAAAATACATTTTCTTCCAAAATTGGAGACCTTTATTAATATATAAGTGATAAATTTATTTTAATAAAACATTTTAATTGAAAAAATATGATTTTAAGGAATAATTTCATGAATTCTAAATATTTTTTTTTTAAATTTATAAAACTAATAGTTAACCTAATTAAACTGAAGTAACAATTTAATTCTAATAGAAAACCATTTTTGTTCGTTTCATTTCATTAAACATTATATTGGTAAAATTAAGTTTTCACTTACATTTAATGTCACAAAACATTTTTTATAAGAATAAAATCTACTTATTTAAAATAAAAATCATTGATAATATATAACTAGACATAAACTTTAATTCTAAAAAAAACTTTTTCTATAAAATGGATTCATAAGAGTCATGTGTGCTAATACTAAAATAAATTTCTATAACACATATAAATTCCATTCAAAAATTTATTTACATATTTAAAATAATTATTATCATGTTATTAAAGAGTTTCAATATTAATTTCTTCTATAAAAATTAGTTTTCTTGTGTAAAATCAGACTTACTGTGATAAAGGTTAACTGGTTTAAAAGAAGTTTGAAGAAGTGAAATAGGTTTAAACATGTCGAAAATATGTTTTATATTGGATGTAAGGGGCCTCATAGGCCATAAATATTTCCCAAAACCATTATGTGATATTTCTGTTATCCATTGACCATCAATAATAGAGTGATATCATTGAGAAATAATGTTTCTTCCAAAATTGTCATTTTCGTCACTTAAAAAAAGAGACCACCTATCATTTTTCCACACAATAAAAATATATGGGTCAACCAAATATATACCCTAACCTATCTATAAGAACCTCCCCATCACTATTATAACTTAGTGTCACTAAATGTCTAGGATAATGATCCTTAAGGAGTTACCAAAGGGAGAACATCCTATAGTGAGGTAATACTCTCATCCCGACTTTTCTATGTTATATTCTTCTTATATAACCCTCAAATACCTTTATCAATGAAGGTATGATAAAAAATAAAATTTAATATACTATAATTTTATAATACTTATTTAATATTCATTTTATACTTTCCTTGAAAATCATCGAGAAAAACAAAAATGGCATCTTGTGTGTGAGAGTACTACCACTTCAATGGGTAACATGTATTGTTTTCCATAATATCATAACATGGAAGAAACTAAAATTATATATGGTATGTAAAAAATTATATTTTTTAAACTATAATTTTTTAGAAATATAATATATGATAATATTTAATAAAAAATAATAATAAATGGTTATAGTGACTTTAACCACATTAAATGAACTTTTCAAGGAACCATATTAGATTGGGATACTTTTGGGTTAAGAATTTAATTTTTTAAGTATTTTCCTCTTTTAATATAAAATAAATAAACATCCCACACTATAGATATCATGTTATAATTTTGAAACACTTTTCAACATGGTCAACAAATCGAAAGTGCTGTGAATAAATTAATCAAACAACAATGAGTGAATAATATAAAAATAAAATATATTATTAATAAATAATAAAAGATAATAAATATAAATTTAATAATTAAATATAGATGAATATAATTATTGGGAAGAATCTTTATTAACTTATTTTAATTAGTCTGTAATATTAGTGAAATTGATGAACGCTTTGATACACTCGGTAAGGGATCTTTCATACCACCTTCATAATAGGAGGACTACCCGATATCTTTAATTCCTCTTTTTTATTCAATATAATTCTCAAGAACTTCTAAACTTTATATATATATTCTCCTTAAATATATACCTAGTTATATATACTATTTATTTCTATGGTTATATATGTTTTTTGTTCCCCTTCAAATTCCTACTTTTAAGTAAACCCGGTGTAAAGGAAATTTCCCATATCTTATCTCATTATATAAATAATCCCCATAAAATATTTTTAAACCAAAAATAGATTTTCTAACATTTATTAATTCTATACAGAACCCTCTTGGATTAATTATTTTACATGTATAATAATATTCTTTTTATATATTTTAAAATACCCTTACATATTTTATAAATCATCCCCCAAGTGATAAATTTTTATACATTCATCCCAGTATTTTTGTAATAATTTTTTTAAATAGGAACTCCATGTTTATGACCTATGTTATTGTTTCAGTTATACATGTTCAAAAATGATTTAATTCCTTATTATCTTCAAAATCCTTAATATTTATCCTTCAATTATGCCTTAAATCTGAATTATGAATCCCATTTTCTTCTCATTGGTTTGATTAATAATGTTATTTAGTTATGGTTTTTTCTCCATGTCTCACACATATGTATGATTTTAAATATTTTAAGGGTGTTTTGATAAATAAATAAGCCTCAAATTCAATATTTAATTCTTAATATCATGAGATTATATGTAAGGGATTATAGAGTAAACCCAGTGCACAAAGGGACATTTTCTACTATGATTATGGGAGTGGAAGGTGATCCTAATCCCTAATGTGACATTGTCCACATTATGATGATATTATTTGGAGTGCCCCTTAACTTATATTTATGATTTCATATTTTATGTTGTTTCCTCATTTTAAATGATTGTAAAATATTTTCCTTTTATTTTCTTATCACATATTTTGAGTCCTATGTTAGTTATCCTTATGATATCATATTTTGATTCATGACTCTCATATTACGATTTACTACCATGTTTATTACCTTATTAGGTTTATAGATCACCCTTTTCCATTTTTATTTTCCCTTAGATATCCAATGTTGTTTTAGAATTCCTATAGGAGATAAGTTCTATATATTGAGTTTTAAATAAAGATTTTTTTAATGATTATTATGATGTACATATGTAACTAATATTACATAGAAACTAGACATATATATATTTGTCTTGTATTGTTGTGAAATTACGCAGTAAATCATGAAACATGGTATGTTTAAGGCTTGTGTTAATATAATTACAAGTACAATTATGTTTAATTTAATAATGACGGTCTGGTATAACAATCCAATATTTATTTTTACCACCCTTATACCATCCATTTAATGTTCTCATTAAATACCCAACAATATATTTACATTAACGTATAAAACATAAAAAAATTGGTATACGGAACCCATCATTGAATTCCTAAGAACATTTCAATCATAACTAGTTTCAACTAACTATGATTTATTGGATATATTATTCTTATATAATAATTAATCACCCACTACTATGAATATTCAATTTAAAAATATGTGTCACCCATAAAACTGGATATAAATAACTGACCATTTGGTTTCTAATATTCCAACATAGTATGTCTCTAAAAAAATTATTACCACCAATACTTGTAGAGTTCATTGTTTTTATGAAATATTTTTCATGTTGATCCAAGATTCAACTAAAGTATTCTTACCCCCATTATATTAATGGAGATATTCTACCCTCATAGAAATTTAGTTAGTACCATTATTACTATTCTATATTGGGTATTTTAATATCCCATGTAGATATATTGTCATTGACTAAGAAAAACCTTGTGATTTTCTAGATGTAAATTTAAATCATCCACTAACCTCATAGATGGATCCCATTAAAAGAAATTTTTATTTGAAATAATATAATTTAATCACATCATAATTTATATTATATATATTAGACAATTTTGTCAGCATAGGTTTTAGTTGTTACACTTCTATTTTCAAGACTTTCCTAGAAGAAATAATGAAGGAATACTATATATATATATAATAATCATTGCCAATATTAAATATCTATAAAAAATAAAAATAGATATATTAGCTTAGAAAAATCCTCACTCTTCATTGATTAAGTGATGAATTATTGTTTGGGATATTTTCCTACATACTAGCACAAAGGATCATATGTCATTAACCAAGTGTATTCAAAACATCACTCAGAAATCCATTTTTTTAAAAAAGATCCTCATATTGTACATGAACATTCCTCTTGAGTCACCTTCAAATAGTCAATGTTATATAGCTTAAATAAATTTATTATTTGTGTCTTACCTTTATATCTGTTGGTTTCCTAGTCTAAAACATAATTATGTAACAAAATAATGATTTTTATCTCTAAATAGACTAAACATCATACTAGGTATATACATTAAAAAATTATAGTTTTTCATGACTATGAATTATTTTAATTTAACATGGTATGATTATTAAAGTAGTATTTGTCAATTATTACGGAAGAATTATATTTATGATGTTGTTTTATTAAACTATTACGTGTAGTGTACTAAATCAAAATTCATTTCAACAGAAATAATGTCTTCTTGGGTCCAACAGAGCAGTGAGAAAAATTATTGGTAACACTTCTAGAAAAGAATAGCTCATGAAAACTATATCTATTTATAATTCAAGTTTCATGTGTTTCACTTCCATAATAAGATGATATAGTATAAAAAATAACCAAACATTTTATTGGAAGATAAAATATACATATTCTATAGAATATTACCTATATAATATTCCCTACAATATTCCCTATTCCATCGGTACTGGCCTGTGCTTGCATGGGAAGCTGAGCTAGATGGTCATGCAAAGGTGGAGAGCTACTATCAAGATGTAGATACTGGGGAGGGGATGTTCCTCATAGATAGTCCGGTTGAATTCCCTAAGACCCTCAGGTCATGTAATCTCTAAGCTTACGGGCCATGGAATATCTAAGCCTACGGGCCATATAACGGTTCCCCCTCATCCCTTGAAAGGGGGGTTATAAAAAAAACAATAAAAATGAAGGCCTTCAGGACATTCAAGCATAAACTTTTAATGAAAATAACCCCCAATGTTCTGGTTTATAATGTAAGAATGAATGTAAAGAATTATAAATAAATAATTTTTTCATAAATACTATCTGAAGACTTTATAGGCACATTTCTTGTATCTCGGCTTCATTCTCCTCAACTACCTCACATAGGGAACTTTCCTTTCACTGAATCCTTAATTCATATATCTTCATGACCACCAATATGCATTTGAATGGTTTGTTTATAAACCCAGTGGGACACCACAAATTCATCCTTAATGTAGATGAACATTGATATAGAATATTATCATATTAAATTAATTATATGTACATCAAAGATATAATAAATCATGAACCAATCGATCTTTCACTAACTTGGTATCCAAAAACCCTAATCAAATCTCAATCAGATCCCTATCAAGAGGATTTCATAACAGTTTTATAATTAGGGGATGACCACAATATAATTCAATAATTCCTTGAATAGACATAATTCCTTGGATTCTAGGATAACCCATATGGACATCATGCCCTGATTATATCATGAGTAATCCTATAATTCAATATTTTATTTCTATCTCAAGTCAATCCAAAAGGCCACCATAACCCAATACCAACTCAGATAAGGACACAAGATTATCATATTTCCACCCTATATGTCAAAAAATATTTGTTATCATGGAATGTAACATATGATCATCCTCTATAGGAAAACCAAACATGACGACCAACCTTTGATATGTACCAAAAACAAACAACCAAAGGAATCATAATTAAAAATATATGGAAAAAAAACATGGGAACAATATTGAATATCATACATGAGATCAATAAAATCCTGAATCCCTAAAATAGGTACATACTATCAAATCGTGGAAAAAATACCCTATCAATTCCCTATGTTATAAGGACATCCTACCTTTAGTGCATCAAAGACAACTCAAAGGATCCTTCATAAAAAACACCTAGATCACACCCCTACAATAATGATTTCTAGAACAAGATCTAATCCATCAATATCATGTCCCTTTTATTAATATTATATAAGAAGATCTGGGCAAGAGATTGAATTTATACCTACATACTATAAATGATCCACCGTCAATTGTATATCTAAGATCGATTAATAAAAGGTCACCAAAAGTCGAGATCTGATGCTGATATACTAATTGATAATGAATTATCAACTAGATAATTAATATTCTCCATAAAAAAATTAGAATTATATATATGATAAAATAAAAAAAAATATAGAATTAGGCCATTAATATACGAATTTAAGATAAAACATTGTCCTCAATGGATCAATACATAATGATTCCCAGGGGATAAGAAGGGGATTCCTAAAGCATCTTGAGAGAAAAATTAGTTGGGTATTATTTACATGTTTTTCAAAAACTTTAAGCCATTGTTAATATAACTAGATTTGAAAAAAAATAAAAAAAAACCATTAAATATGATTGTTTCTATGAACCACTAGTTAATAAGTTTTCCTGGAAGAATTTCACGTATTATACCTCAACCACCAAATAGTTGGTGAAATACCACCAGTTGTCCAATTGGTTCTATAAATATACCGACCCAATACCAATAACACATGCTAGCTAGTTTCTGTTATCGACGAATATGTTGTCAAAAAACCTCAATCACTTAATCAATCATCCTGATAACATTTTTTACACATGGAACAGACAAAATGAGAAAATAAAATGAAAAAATACATTAATAACGAGTTTATCAAAATTATACCCTAAAATGAATTCTTATTTATGATTAGTTTCTCCAGTGGTCATAGTCAAAAAAATGGATACTATGATCAATTTTCACTCTTTTGCTCCCATATAACATATTTAATTTATTCCGGATACCAATGGACACTAACATGTGGAAATGTATTCCCTAAAAATAAATTATTCCTTCATTTCCTGATCTACACTGGGGCTTCCATAAAATAGGAGTTAGGATCCAACTCAATATACTCATGATCGAACATAGAAGAATTTTTGGGCATGTACATTGGGAGCTGTATGAAATGAAACAAATTATATGTATCATAGTATAATTGTGGATGGTCTATATGGTACATGACTTTATCGATATGTTTAATGATCTCAAAAAGTCCAAAAAACATAATGTTAGCTTCCCCTATATCTAAAACAATTGATCTCCGAGTCTAGGAGTCACCTGATAATTATCATGATTTCTTACAATGAATTAAAAGTTTCCCCTTCTCTAATCAATATAGTAATTCTTCATTCTTTGAGTGGTGGCCAATCCCTTCCACATCAACTACACTCTCTCTATGGTCTCTGATACTATGCTCAACCCCGAAACTACTACCTCGTCAACCTAGTACGCACATAATAGTACGAGACATGGTCAAATATAGAGAGACCCAAAATGTGGAATCTAAATTGATACATGGAAACCATTATTCTATGAAAACTAAACAACAACCATGTGATCATACAAAAAAAACTATAGGATGAGTTCCCACATTATATCAATTAAAATTTGTACCCTCCTCTAATATTTCCTGTCAGTTTATTAAAAATATGATTTACATAGTCTCGGACAGGTAACCATTGAAATCTATAATCCATACCTCAATCATGACATGAAATTTAAATTTCTATCAGACAAAACTAATAAGGGGTATATACATAGACAAATGATCTCGCAAACATAAATTATCCCCAACTCATCTACTAAAAGTGTCTCTTAGATGGTCATGATATGGGACACCTTAGTTAGGTTGGCCACTATCACCCAATCCTCATCACGACTCCTTAGGGTCCTGGGAAAACATATAATAAATTTTATCATCACATAATCCCTGGTTCATATATGTATAATAGATTCTTGATGTAAACCACCAAAACACCGATTCATCACCATTCCACTTCAGAAAGTAACTATTCGTTAAACAAAATCAATGATGTTTATTTTTATACCTGGACAACAATACTGATATTAGATAATGTAGTACATCTTCATCATTCTAGGTTTAACATTCCACATCGATGCATGAGAGTCCCTTAGCATCTCTTCTCTTGACTAAGTTGGAACAACTATCTTACCATGGATTTTTATTATTTATTCCTAATCCGTGGTATATATTTGAATTGGACCATCTCCCACCATGTATTCATGAATCTCTAAACACTTAAGATTTGACTCATGGACAAAAATAACACAGTCAAACAAAAATGGAATGATCACAAAATGTGATCATATCAGTACCCCATGCTCCTCTAATACATACTATAACCACATAGCCATAAACCTCTTCAGACGCACTCCTCCTATGAAAACATCCCTCCGTGATTATTTTCTCTTTGACATCTTCCTCCTAATAACATCTACAATTAAATTACCTTTCCTAGTAATATTGGATAACAAAAAATATATTTTCTATAGATACTCCACCCAATCCTCTACTTAAAATTGAGATCCCAATGGTAGATGATATATAATAGGATCTTGTGGTTTTGTAGAAATGAAACCTCCCACTTAAGATAATATGTTTCCAAAAAATTAGTGCTTAAGCCATAACAGCCAACTCTATGTCATGTGCTTCATAGTTCTACTCATGGGGTTATAGATAATGTAACCCATAAGAAACCACATATTGTATCTTTATAAGATAAGATCATATTACATCACCTTATGACTCATAGTACACTGAGTATATGATCTCAAGGTATAGGAGGATCAAAATTTGAGCTGTTTCCAATATCCTGATTATCTCTAGAAAAACCTTTTCACATTGTTTAGACCACTAAAACATCAATAAATTTTTTTAGATCCATCATTAGATTTTCGAAACTAGATAATTCGTAGATATATGGTCAATACTACCCTACAATATTATTGAAGATCATGATCTTGAACACATATTTTGGATGATTCCATGAAAATACAACATTCTAAATATAGGGTTCTATTTCACAAGAATCCCTTAAGGTCTCATTGAATAATTTTTATAGTTATTGTGTTTTTTTAAAAATCAGGCCTATGTGTTGTGTTTGTTGACAAGGCAGACCATGATGTACAAATTTATTGACAATGGGGGATTACATTGAATGTTTTAAATTTCAAGGGAGGTTTTCAACAATCCATGATTGATTGAAAACCCTATGAAAAGTAATGGACGATCTGGAGGTGGTACAAATACAGAAGATAAAAAGTGGCGTTGTTTTCCAGTGTTTGACAAATATTTGGCCCTCAAAATTGATAAATGGAGAAATGTGTTTTTGGAAAAGGGACTTGTGCGCTAGTGTCTTAAATGTTTTGAATATTTTGTGAAATATTTCTTTCATGATCAGAACATAAAAATATGGAAAAGTAAAGAGGTGTGCCCATGTTTTCGTTTGGGCAGGCAATGGTGACTAGGGCGACAGAGACTAGGGTAGTTGGACTTGTGTTATGAGAGGAGACTTGCTCGATGGTACTCAGGGTGCCCAAAATCCATATAAATAGAGGGATATCCCTCCTCATTTGTAGAGTATCTCAAAAATTAGAGAAAATTAGAGATCTAATCGAGTAGGTGGTTTGGGCGTGCAAGTGATGGTGTGGGTCTGAACGTATAAGGATATTCAAATGTTGTGCGCCAGTTGATAGTTGTGCACCAAGATTGGTTTGGGCATAAAAGAGTGTGAGTCGTCAAAGTTCTGAGTTGGATAAGGGAGTCTCACACAAGTTTTTATGGGTAAATTTCACACTAGGCTTTGAGAAGCACACTAAATCATAAATAAGCACGCCAAAGCATATAGAAGCGCACCAGTCTTGGAGAAGAGCGCCTATAATTCTAGGGCTATGCGATTCTTGGAAGATTACCCAGTAACTCTGGCGTGAATTAAGATTCATCTGTGAGTGAATGTTGGTCATCAATAGATCATCTACCAATAGAGAAAGAGGCATTCATTTGTGATAATGAAGGGACATACAAGTCTTTAAACTGTGAGTGGATCTTCTAAAGATGCAGTGATCACATATCAGTTGAGAGAGTAGTGAGCTTTCATATTGTGATTGGTTATAAACCATAAGGGACAATGATTCAACATCGAACATTGTAAACAATGGTGCACTTATAGTGAATTTGGTACATCGTCATATAGTCAATGTATGCTAATTTGACGTAGCCCAGTGAGGGTGAACCATGTAAATATTGTTGTGTCATGTGCATGATTAAATTTATGTTTATAAATTGCTAAGATAAAGAGATAGACGAGTGTTTTTCATAACAGTAGGACATGATCCAAAGTGGAAGAGGGTTAAATCTGTCATACCCTGATTCGCCCCCCCCCCCCTTCTTAGGGTATTTGGCCTTGTGGGACTAACAGGTTCCATTGAAACCCATGACATAGATATAACATCTCTATATAAATGAAACTATTAGATCTTATTTTGAAACTTCTACATCTTAGTATAAAGATGATTCACTCAAAGTGTGATCAATATAATTTCAAGTTTTCTAGATTGAATATATGATTCTGTGGAATAAATTTGGGTATCATACATGAACAAAACAATAAAGGAGCCAATATATGGATTCATAATCATGTTCATGAAGCCCATGAATATAAATGGATATTTTTTAACCCAAAATGCATTATAATATACTCATATATTCCATGAATTCTTTTAAATAATGTTGGTATAATATCTTTTTCTTTGTAGCTAGTGGTGGCCTGAGTGAAGATAAATCTAGGAAAACTACAAGGATCCCCATAACTAACTGAATATATAATCAATCCTCGATAATGGGAACCTATTATTCATTATTACTAGAGTCAACTTCTTGTAATACACAAAATGTTGGAGACTACTATCTACCTTTATTGTAAGAAACAATAAAACACCCTTATTTGATGAGTTTAGTAAGATAAATCACGATACCTCTATGTCCTAACTTCTCTATCAACTAACTAAAATTATTTGGTTCCACACAATAATGAGGAATAAATATCTAATTTTCCACCTTGAATAACCCCAATCTCAAAATCAATTCCAATACATGGAGAATAACTTGAAAAATCTCCTAGGAAAGAATCCTGATTGAAATCAACTACCAAAGTAAACGTAAAGTGTACTATTTTTGGTTCCACTAAATGATATAATCATAGAACCTATGTTTTTGTTTCTATGACCTGACATAGATCTGGTCCCACCATACCATTTCCAAGATCAAACTAATCTATCAAAATGAACTTCTCTCATGTTCATTGGGGGAAAGATATGCATATATTCTAATAGTTAATATGAGATAACTGTTTTTTTAACTATTTCATTGTAATAATCCAATAATAATAGTAAAAATCGAATACCATGAAGTACAATAAAATCCCATAGCTAGAAAAAACTAGTAACAATTTAGGACATCACTAAAGAATGCCTACTTTCTTCCCAAAAGACATGCTTAGAGAGAGTAACTCAATAAATAAAATGACCGTTAAGACTAGTCCAACAAAAAATTGTAAAAATATAAATAAATTAGAAGATCCTCTACAAAATTCACCATTTAAAAGCCTATAAGATGACCTTTTATCACAACATGATGGAAAATCATGATGCTTTTAGCCTGTTGTACTTAAATACTAGCTAGAAAGGGAGTGAAACAAAAAAACTATGCGATGTTGGTTTAGTATGTCAAATCTAACATTGTTACCTAAGTAATCTATAGAATCTTATAATATCATTATAGAATAAGTGTATTAGGAGTGAATTCCTTTAAGAAAAACTCCTTGATGTCCACCCACATGAGACCACCACACACACCTATATGATTCAGTACTTTCAACACCTCCTCGTAATTCCCTAAATCATAATGTATATAATAACTACCATTCTATCTTTTAGATTCTCTAATAAGTAAAAAATTCCTTCGGTAATATCAATCCAATTTGTAGCTTCCTGATGATCAGAAATGCTCTAGAATACATGAGGATGTTTAATATGGAAATCTTGGGAATAATTGACCATCATCCAACGAAACCCTCTACTAAAGGTAGGTGCGATATGTAAGTCTCCATGCAGGGATGGTTAATTATGAGACCCACTAGATAAAGTTATAGAGAATTCTTAGTCGTATCCCATTTAATATCCAGTAGATGAATGGGACTTGTATCTTGAGTGGGTGAAATCCTTCATCCCTGAGGAGGCATATTATAGAAATCCAAAAGAACACACATATTTCATATAACAACATTATTATAAAATAATAACTAAGAAGTGATATGGTACACACAAGGGATTATTATTAGAATATGTATCCTAGGAGATAACAACATACACTGGATGACCCTCCCAGTTCTACATATGTTTCTATCATAGTCCTTTATAATTGAATTTTGTCACAATCGTATATATATATAACATAATAGAAAGATTACGTTCCATCAATTAATCCAAAATAAATTTATCAAAAATATAGAAAACACGGATATATAATTCAAAAAGTATTAACAATCTATACCAAATTTATATATTAAAAATCAAGGCATTAGATTAAAAACCATTCATGAATCATATTGTAATTATAATAATGACATGGGATCCTATGTTCTTACAAATAATGCATAAACACAGAAAATTCCCATCACAAGTAACAGGATGGACCCTTACTCAGGAGCTATACATGAACACTACAACTCTCCTTTTGATCTTCCACAAAACCGATGTGCATTATACCAAAAGCCCAAAATAAAATATAATAATCTTGGTCCATTGAAAATAATTTGTACTACCACAACCTGAACAACTTCGTCCATGATAGTGAGACACATAACATAATTTTTGTCTCTATGTATGTAATATGTTTCCAACAAGCAATGTAGGTCTAATGTACCATGGGGAGAATGTACCCATTGTAATAATAACCGTAATATGATGATAACATAAAACAATATATTAAAATATTGTGATAGAATATTACATAAACCGATCCTATAACAGATGACTTGACATTCCATATATGTATAATCAAAAGAACCCCAAAAGTGGAAGGTTATTATGTGAAATGGAATGTATTAAATAATTAATAAATAAAATAGTCTTGAATGCTATCAAGAGTCTCCCATATTATTTTCCCCTATCCCACGTATATAAACCATAGTTACCTTTGATAGGGACCTTCTCCATCATTGGATCCTTGATCATGACATCAGCACCGACACCAAGATGTCTTTTTTAAGAGTGATTATAAATCTAGAAGAACACCACCAATGCATCATTTACAATATTTCACAAGAATATGGAAGGTTATGAAATTTATTAAAGTAAATGTGCATCTTTTAAAAAAATGAACCTTTTATAAGCGATTATGATATAACAAAACTACCTAGAAATTAAATTGTACTTGCTTTGGCTCCATTATAGAAGGATTTCATAACAGTTGTATAAATCATTGGATTACCACAAGATCATTCAAGAAGTCCCCAAACAACCATAAGGTCTTTGAATCGTGGTCTATGTAAAAGGTCATCATGCACCTACTTGGTCAAAGGGTAAACTAAAATTCCATCATTTCCCACTATCCCGGATCAAGCCACATGGCCATCATTCCCATGTGCCCACTCAAATCTAGAAAAAATGAAAACATGTCCCTATCCTATTTCTCATACAATAATTTTCATAATTTCATGCCTCACATTCTCCCCCACTAAATGAAAACCAAGAATGATGGTCCACCTATAACAACATTCCATAAACAAATATCCAAAGGCCCTATAATTAGAAATAAAAACCATAAAACAAATGGGGTCATCGTAGCATATCAATACATGCAATATACTAGATAATGTATCTCTATAATAGGAATATACAAACCAATAATGTCACAAACTTTAAATAGAGGACCAAAACATTAAGGAATTGTTTATTTTAGCACGTTGAAGTAAACTATAAGGATCCATCAAGAACAACACCCTAAGCACACCTACACACCTATTATCATGAGAAAAAGATCCAAGCCATCAATATAGGACCTCATGGATTGGTATTTAAAAATAATATTATACCAAGAGATATGATTTATGGAAACTTAACCCAAAGGATCCTACATCAATGGTAGATATATGATAGACCAAGAAGATGACACCAAAATATGAGATTGAAGGCCAACATATTAATCACGAATTAATTATCTATTATATTATTATGATGATATACAAATCTAGTGAATTAAACATTGATCCACGATGAAATAAAAAGATAGAGGAATAATTTGTCTATTAAAAAATGGATATAACCTCAAATGATTATTGATACCAATATAGACTTCAATATAACAAGGTTATAGGAAGGGGATGGCTAGAGAACCTAGAGGTATCACTCATTTGGGACATATTTTAATTGGGGTCAGAATTACAAGGGCTTATTTAAATAATCAGATTAGCACAATCATACGAGAATTAATATAATAATGGAGGTTTCTAAGTACCATCGACATTCCCATGGAACCACCATCTGACAGGTGTGTTGGGAAGAATTCTAGTTATTCTATTTCATCCACTAGTCGGCCAATGGGATCCCAGTGTCAAGATACTTAGTTATGTAATTCTGCAAACCCACTTCAAGAACCAAAAACATGCCAATGGACAACCACTGACTATATAGTTCCCATGTTTCATCAACCGTGCATCCCAAAAGACTCTTTACCTTATTAATTCAACCCTAGAACATGTTTCACACATGTTACACCAAAATATGATAAAATAAACCAAAAAAATACCATAAGAAGTAGGACGTCACAAATTTCATTGCTGAAAAGGGAATCACCCATTCACAGCTCTAAAAGAACACATATTACGTTATTTTTTATTGTATTTAAAATTATAACATATTAAATAACCAAGTAATGGGAATTGAATATTACAAAAATTTATGATCATATTCTTAATGAAGATGATGTAGTTTTTACCATATTTAGTTAATTGGAGTTTCCCTTTTCAAATGAAATTTCTTTCCATGTGGATTCAAAAAAGATCCAATATACCACACTACATATAACTCATTTATATTATCAAAATAAATATTAAGCACATTATTTCTTATAATATAGTTCATATGATTTTTACCTATTCATTCATGTTGTTTATCATTTGGGTTATGGAACTAACATCCCAAAAAAACCTATATTCCTAAAAAAACATTGTCAAAATATTCTTAAGGAGTCCATCCTATAATTCTAAAGACCCTTGAGGATATAGATGATAATATGAGATTTATAGAAGAAATAATATCCATATGGAAGCTAAAAAATATAATTGATTAATATACATTAGTAAATTGAATACAAGATGAATATATATTAACATTCTTATAATAAATTGTTGAATAGTATGGTGACAATCTAAATTATCTAAAGCCTCACTTTCTCTATCTCAATGGATAAGAGATAATATGTATATGTATGGGAAACATTGTTATAAAATTTCATAATCCCTTATCTTTAAATATATGATTTCTTAATTCACCAAATAGTTTGTTAATATTCATGTATCTCATACAAGAATATTTTTCAAATTCCGTATCTTTGAAATATTATTAAACTATTATAGGGGATACTAGAATATAGTATAAATTTTCTTAAACTGGATTAGTGTTCAAGATAATAATACTACCTTATAAATATGAATCAGGGATAGAATGAACTATTTGAATGTTATTTCAGTGTTAGGATTACTTTTCCTATAAAATTCATTAATTATTAGTGGATTTATATTTTTATATTGACTACTATAGATATGATGTGATAAATTGTTTTTAGTTGTATACAAATATTTTTTTCAGAATCAAATATCCATCATATATATTTTTCAAATATCCCATCACATATATATTTATTTATTAAAGGATCCATATTTCCCTTCTTCTAACCCATTATATGGAATAAAAATCCATTCTAAGGGTTTTAGTTAGGAATAACATTCCAAATGAATTATAACATGATTATGTGATCTAATTATTGGACTCCCCAATCATAAAATCCTATAAAATTATTTACTCAATGGGTGCCTATGTATTACTCCATGTTCTTCTTGGTAATTCAACCCTTTATGTAAACTATGTTATGTTATTGAAAAACCAAAGCTAAAATTCCCCGATAACTGAAACGTAAACAACATGGGTAGACTAGGCACTTTGACCTATTAGTTATATTTAAACATAATTAGTTGTCAAATTTAAAAAATTAAAATATTTATTGAGGGGTTTTAAATGTAATTCATGAATATCCAATTTTAACATATAATACATTGGTTAATATTTAGTAGATTCTACTTAAACAATTAACTATGTCTTCATAATAAATATTCATAATCTAATTACCTGATTTTTTATTGCATGCTTGTTATTTAATTTTTTTAATGAGAGTATTACCCACTAAAATAAATAACTAAGGGATCTAGGGAGATATTTTTAGAATGTGTGTCATCTATCAGTGGGTTCTTCATTGGTGCGTCCAATGAACTAGATCTATTTGGTGATTTTAGCTCATGCTCATGCTCATAAACTCAGCAATGATTTCAACCATTCTTCTTTCTAGGATTCATAGAAGGGGTTTCCCAATAGGGATGTAGTTTTGGGTTCTTGTAATTTTAATTATTTTCCGGTGGGTTCTTCTAGTATAGAACATGCTAGATTTACTTTCACTAATGTTGGTTTGGTGGATCCACATTGTGTGGATCAAGTTGAGGATTCTCAAGTGGTGGATTTTAATGTTATGTAACTTACTGATGCTATGAAGATTCATGATATGAATTAGGTGGATAAGTTTGGCTGGGATAAACCATATCTCTCTTTCTTCTAGTGCATTGTTGGCTCGTGGGGTCTTCATCATCATGTGGAAGTCTATGTTTTATTATGATATACTTTTTTCAATCATTTATTCTACTAGGATGATTTATTCAAAGCATGGTATAGGAAATGATGGTGTTGTGTCTTGTGTAGGTTCTTTATTTCTTGCTGGTCATAGAGGACATATTTCTAGAAATATTCCAGCATAGAGGTTGTTTGGGTTAATCTACCCGGATAACTGTTTCCTCTTCAAAACCCTATGTGTCACCCCCTATGTCATTATTTTTGTTTTTAGACCCAATTCATTTATCGAAAATGGATTATCTCTTGTGGACTTGGTGTAAAGGGTCTGAATAATGTTTGAAATATTTCCATTTATTGATGGTCTATATTTTCTAATAGGGGGTCTGAGTTTTTGGAGATAAATGGGAAATTTTATTCATAAAGAACGAGTAGAATTATTTGCACATAGTTATCAGAAATCATTTTCCCCATCCCAGGTAACTATGTGGTAAGTTGATGTTTTCCTACATAAGATACAACACAATTTATACCGGGGTAGTTAGGCCATGCGAGCTAACTATGTGGTAGGTGACTCTCACATAGATAGGGGGAATAATCACCACACTATTTGAAAAATCATGTAGGATAACCGTGAATGATGTAAATGCCATTAGAAACATTAAAATGATCAATGTTTAAACTCATAATTTAACACTAATTCCACCCTCATTCACCACAATAACTATTTTCTTCTATTGAATCCTCCTTGAAGATCTACTAGTTTCCTTTAGAACCATATCTTAGGTGTATTTTTTTATGGAAACTCCAAGGAATCTCTTATTATGTGGTTCTCCTCTTTGATTACCCTTCTTTTCTTCGGTTTCTAATATTAATCTTTTTAGTTTCGTATCTCTAGTGGGTTGGGTGGTCTCTTTACAGTTGAATATTGTTCTTTAGGGTTTGGTGTTGATTTTGAGTGTTCAATGTTTCCTTAGTAGGGTCTTATAGTGGTGTAGTTATGGGTTCACACCAATTTCCAGATGCTTCCAATATTGGGTTAGGTGGTTTCATGATTTTCCATTATTGGATGTTTTTAAAATTTCTGTTTTCTTTCATGAAAATTTTATCTAACATAATTATGTGATGTGAACTATATTTGGAATACATTTGGGTATTGTATATGAGTAAAGTGGATTTTAAAACATAAAATGGTCATGGATTGTGAATTATTCATTGTAATGTTTCATGAAAGGGTTTTATTCCTTGCATGGAAGGTATGAAATGGGTTTTTAAAATGATTTAAAGTTGAAAATGTTTTTTCTAAATGAAATGTATTTTTATGGGAATATGGCTTCCTTATTGTGTAATTTAATATAAATTTTGAATTGTGTAGATGTTAGGAAGTATTCTTAATGTGAAATGTATTTGTGTGGGGATTTTAAAGGTGGATTTGACCATGAAAATGGTTATGTTGATTCTATGTTTTTATTGAAATGTATCCAAATGGGTTTCATAGATTGTTCAAGTGGTGTGAAAAGTGTTTTTAAAAGGTTTTTGTGTGCGTAAAATGAAAATTGGATTATTGGTGGAAAATAGTGGTTTCACTGTGTATTTATAATGATTATGTGTATGCAATTTTTTTTGTGTTATGTGAATGGGGAATGAGAAAAAGGTAATACCAAGTATTTTGGTGGGTGAACTAGTTCTAATATGATAGTGATTTTGAAGTGACTTTTTCAAGTTTCACTTGGATGTATTGATGTTTACAACACTAACTAAACTTTGATGATGATTGGAGACCTATAGGCCATTGGGGTGTCCTGTCCTACTGTTTCATACATGAGATGGTTGTTAGAAATGGTTTACATACCACATTTCATATAGGTATATGGTTTTAGTGTGTCAATCAAGCTAAATTACCCCTATGGATATACTCGTGGTTCTCTATTGGGACATATGAAATGCGGTAACATCCCTCAGCATATAGTGGCCTTGTGTTCATTTTATCTTAAATAATGTTTTTGTCATTAAATGATTCCTTTTAAATGATTCATTTTATAGTGTTTTCCTTAAATGTGTTGTGCTAAAATGGGTTTTCTTTAATATCATATACTGATAATTTCTCAATGGATTTTACATAAATGAGCATGTTAAATTGTAATTTGATGTTATATAATGGAATTATTATTTTTTGGGTGGAATAATACTAGTATTTGGATCACAAACAATATAAACCTTTGGGTGTGTACATAAATTTTTTGTATGACTCTGGTAAAGGAAATGTCTGTTTTTTCGGTGGATCCAGGTTTCTAGAGTTCTTCTCATGCAGGTATGGTGGTGGTGGATTGAGGGTGACATCACTCTTGTCATATAAAGGTATTTGGTTTTTTTTCAATTTTCCTTTCCTTTTTTGAAACTTAGGTTTTGGTTAAAGTTATAAATTTTGAATATGAATTTTTTAGTTCCTTATTTGGTTATGATTATTCATCCTTATAATTTTTATTTTTGGGAGTTTTTTAATGATTATAAGATCAGGTAAAATCCTTCCCAAGCCATTGTTTTGATACTTATGAAATATTTTCTATTATATAGTGATTGGGAAATCCCCAGGGTCCATTCCAATGACCGGGTTGGGTGTATGGTAATATGGAACCCCATCTTGGTTCATGAAAAAACGGTATCAGAGCAGGTCTTTCTCTTTTTCTGTCATGTTATTTAGAGAAGATACTGGGTATACAAGGGTTATTATTTTCGGGACTTGTTGTTCTGGTTACAAGTAAGGTTCCTGGACATCACACCTCATTGTAGAACTCATGTTTCCATGGGAAGTCAAGTTTCATTTGGTTTCTATAGTTCTTGCATGTTGTTTTGTGTTTAGAAAAAAAACAAGTTCACATAAAGGTCTCTATGAGGTCAGATGGAATAGTAAGATATGTAGAGATGTGGGAATTATCCTTGAATACTCTCCATAATGGTAGTTTTATTTGTGTATGGCTACCATTCATATGGCTAAGTCACCCACATACAGTAGTTTCATCTTGTAGGTTCTTCTGAGTCTTCTTGGGTACTTAAAATTGTTCCCAAAACACTTGATTTGGAATTGTGAAATACTAGATTTTTTGAGGTAATGGTATGTTATTATAAAGTTAAAAACTATATTTTCTAAATAATTATGATGTAATATTTAGTAAATTGGATTTTTATAAAGTGAATTTTGAATGAATAGGGGATGAGTTCATCGAGAGTTTGATTTTCATAACTAAAACATAGGATTTTTTTAAATTGATTTCATAGAAAACATGATGTATTTCATGGAAGGTTTTGGAAATATATTTTAAAATGTGTTTGATTAGTTGTTACAAATATATTGAATAATATGAATTGTAATTTTGGATATAATACAAGGAATTTTCAAATGTGAAAAACTGGAATGTTTTTGGATTGATGGGTGGAAATTAAAATGGTTTTTTTGTGGTTAATGAGATCTTGAATGGTTTTATGAATTTTTTTACAGTTGAATGTGTGGGTTTATTTCTTCTCTTTGAAAAGTGGAAATGTTTTGTTTTGGCCTTTGGTATTTCCATTAGAGAGCACAAGCATATGATATGTGTGGAATGGTGGATGAGTGCCCAATTTCTCATGAGAACATGTGTGTGTGAGACCCTATGGAATACTATAAGAAAGTGTGAAACCATTCAATCCTGTTTTATTTTCAAAAAATATTTTAAAAGAAAATGTGATGTTTTGATAACCGGTAGTTTTGTGGTCTTTTATTTTTAGAACCCATCTTGATTTAATGGTGTTTCATGTTTGAGTTCTTATATATGAGTTGGTTTAGAAAATAATGGTTTGTTGGTTATTTTGAGAAATGTTCATGGAATCCTTTATGTTGGATCCCTTTCTGTGTTCAAGCGTTGTTTATTGTGATTTCTGGTCAATTGACTAGTTTGAATGGGTAATTTATTTCCTCTATTTCCAAGTGACCCCCACAAAGTGTCTATGGACATTGTGCTGCAGCTATGGGGGGTTAACGGTTAGCAAACCCCCCAGTTGTTCAACCAATGGAGTTTCTTCTCGAGTTTTGGAAGTTGATACCTCTTATATTTTATTATTATGTGAGTAGTATCGATGTGGAAAGGTGGTTTTATAATTTTGAAAGAATCATTAGTGTCCTTGAGTTTCCTATTTCTTTAATGGTAAGGTTTTCCCACCGTTATTCTTGAAGGCCCAACCTGGAAGTGGAGAAGGACAATTTGAGTAATGGAAAGAGGCCTGAGGATGTTGAAGATGGTGGCGGTCTTAAAAGGCCTTTGTATATTTTGTTAGTTTCTTCTAAGATAGAGTGCATTGACATTCCCTCAGCATAAAAAATATTAATATAATAATCCATCTCATCTGTTTTCATAAGTAGTGTTATGGTTGGGGCTCGATTTAAAGTTATTTTCTTACTAATGATTATTTTTTGTAAATTGTCAGCTTCAGAGGCGTTTCACGATGTAATTTTATCATTAAAATGAAAAGTGGATGTGGTGAAATATTTTGAGAAATTATACATTAATGGAAGTGGGTTTTATTTTCATAAATTCATAATTCCTACATTTTTAATAGAAGTGTCTTTTGATAGTTATTTTTTCTATTGTTTCTTATTTGAGGTGATGGGGATGTTGTGTCTGCATCGTAGAAGACCTTGACATGGTAGAAAAACAATGTTTAGGAGATTCATATTCTATGGTTTGTTGTTGTAATTTATTTTTTCATATAGAGATACATGGTCGATTGTGAAACCAAAGAAAGTGTTCCAGCAAAAAATCATTAACACAATACTTTGAGGGAGGAGATGCTTCAAATCATAGGCCTCTGGCCATAGGCCCCAAAGAGAATCTCGTGTTCAATCAAGAATCACATGGGGTGTGAGGGTCCTTGGTATGGATTGTTCTCTAATTTCGGATGGGGATTGTTCATTCTTATATATTATCAATATTTAGTTTTGTAAATATCCTATTTTTTGTGGTGGTGTGAAGGCCTATTTCTTCATTGTGACCCATGTGGGTGGAATATTTTATTCATGGTTATGAGGAGGTTTGTTAGTCTAATTTTCTTGAATTTTAGTGGTTTTACCTCTTTTGAGGTGAATCTCTATGTGGTTGTCCTTTTGTGTACATCCTTGGGAATCAGATTTGTTTTTGGTTGTTCTCATCTAAACATGTATGCCTCCCATGGGGGATGGTGAATCGCAAAGTGTTTCCATATGATTTGGAGTTTCTTTTATAAGGACCTTATTTCGGGGATTTGGTCTTTGTGGGATGTTCTTGGGTTGGCCCATGTCTTCCTATTCATGTTTAGAACGTAGTTTGGTACTTACAGTGGGGAGACCCACTGTGGGTCTCGTTGAAATTTATGCCAGTGTAAAGTTGAGTCAGTTTGTTTCTAATAGTAGGGAGTCTTATTAGGCCTCCATGTATTGATAATTCAGTATCGGTTCATGTGTTGGATTTTTAGTGGGAAGTATTTTTCAGAGGAATCTAATCATGAGTTCCTCCTTTGAGTGGCTATTTGGTTTTGAGTTCTCCTAGAGGTTTGTTGAAGTATTAGTTGTGGAAGTGTTTCTCAATAAGTTGTTTGGGTTCATTTGTTTATTTTAGGTTAATGGTGTGGGTTTTTATGGTAATTTATAATGTGTTCTGTGATTGAATGGTTGTTTTATTCATTGTGACAATTCCATTTATTTTGATCGATCATCTAGAAGTGTTGAAACATTCTGGGGTAGAAGGTACATTGTAGGGAGTCCATTCTGGCCTCCCGAGTTCAAACTGGTGAACCACTTTTTCTATTTTTGTGTCCATGTTTTCATCACAGTTGATGTTCATTGGGAAACTCCTTGAGTTGTAGAGGATTATCAGTTTTTTGTTTTCAGAGAAATTCTTTTGTGGAATTTCAGGGGTCAAAATCATTATGATTGAAGGAATTTTCACACATGGTCCTTTATTTTTGTTTTTTGATCTAGTTCACTTATTTGGTTCAGTTTTTCTTTGAAGGAATGGGTGTGACGGGTCATAAGGTTTGAGGCAATATTTCTATTTACTCATATTCTATCTTTTACCCTAGGGTTCGCTTTGAGTTTTTTTTGGAAAAAATGGGTAATTTATGTTATATAGAATGAGGTGAATGGTTGGAGCACGGTTAGGGGAAAATATGCACCCCAAGAAAATTAATCATGTTGTAAGATGGTGTTTTTGGACATAACCTAATACAAATATTGGGCATGACTAGTCAGGACATGTGGGTTAACTGCATTGTAGGTGCCTCTTAGATAGAGAGGAGCATATGGTTGCTACACAATTTTATAAACAATTCATGCTAACCATGCACGGTGTTTGTGTCATTAAATTTTTTAAAATGACCAATGTATCCTATTGGTATTTAACCTCAATTCCACCCCCATTCACCCCACACAGGGTTTTCTTCCATGGGAGCCTCCTCCAAGATCTTCTAGGATCCTTGGGCACCATATACTGGGTGGATTTTCATGGAAACTCCAAATAATATTCATATAAGTGGCTCACCTCCTTGATCACTCCTATTTTCTAGGGTATCTCTCCTTATTACTTGGGGTTTCTTATCTTCAACAGATTCAGTGGCCTCTTTAGCATTGAATCATGTTATTTAGGTATTGAACTTGATGTTTACGGGTCAATCATTCCTTACGAGGGTCTTGTGGTGGTTAGTTTGTGGTTTCACACCAATTTTCGAATTCTTCCAATCTTGAAGATCATGTCTTCATTCTTCAACGTAACTGGATATTATTTTACTTGACTATTTTAGATCATGAAAATGTTCTCTAGATTAATTTTTATGTGAAAATTTTATATTTAAAATGTTTGGGTATGTGTATTTGATAAAAGTGGATTTTATAAATAAAAATGTTAATATTTTGGGTTGTTTTCATTGTAATGATTCTTAAATTGAATTTATTCCATGAATGGAAGGTGATAAATGGGTTTTCAAAAGGATTTAAAAGGGTTAAACAAGTTTTCATAATGAAATGGATAATTATGAATAGATGGATTCATTTTGTGTGATTTTAATTTGAATTATGAACTGTTTAGATATTGGGATGTATTTTAAAAGTGAAATTATATTATGTTTGGTTTTGAAAGGGGGATTGTCCCATGAAAATGGTTATTTTGATTAGGTGTTTTCCTTGGAATTTATTCAAATGGGTTCAAATATTCTGGAAGAAGTGTGAAAAGTGTTTTTAAATGGTATTGGTTTCTCTAAAATGGGAATTTGTTAGTTTTTGGAAAATGGGGATTTCCCAGTGTATTTATAGTTCTTTGAATGTGTATGTAAAAATCGTGTTTTGTGCTATATGTTAAATGGGATTAAGATAAATAGAATCATGAGAATCTAGGTTTGCTGACTAGTTATATTATGCTAGTGATTCAGAAGTTTCTTGTCTTGGTTTCACTTAGTTAGATTCATTATTACAACACTAATTAAAATATGATGATTATTAGAGACCACCATGAAATTGTGTTGTCCCTTTCTAGTGGATCTGATATGAGGAAGCTGCTAGTCAGGTATACTATACCACCTTTCACCGATGTATTAGGTTCTAGTGTCTCACTAGAGCTAGATTACCCCATGTGATTTACTTGTGGTGCTCTCTTGAGACTTATGAAATGTGGTAACATCTGTCGACATATGGTGGACCATGAGTGCATTTTATCTTAAAGAATGTTTATCATAATAAATATTTCCTTTGAATTGTTACCCTTAAAAAGTGTATTTTGGGTTGAATCCTACAGGGCTTTAGATCAAACCCTACATAGACCATTGTTTGTGTGTACATTTTGTTTGTATGACTCTTATAAAGGTAAGATGTGTTGTGGGGGAGGATTAGGGTTTCTATAGTTCCTCTCATGCAGGTTTGGTGGTGGTGGTTTTAGGGGACATACCTCTCATCATATAGAGGTATTTCAGTTATTTTTTCATTTTTCTTTCGATTTTTGTGTCTTGGGTATTTGTAATAGTTGTAAATGTTGAATCTCAATTTTTTAGTTCCATGTTTGGTTATTATTATTCTACCTTGTGATATTTATTTTTGTGAGTTGTTCATAATTATAAGATAATGTAAAATCATTACCAACGAATTTTGATGATACCCTAGAACTTGTTTCCTTTACATGGGGATCGAGAACGCCCCTCTGGCCATGCCATAGACCGAGTTAGGTGTTGGGTGAAATGGAACCTGAGATTGGATCATGACACTACGATACAACTTACGATGGAAAATGTGTTTTAGAAATTCATTTTTTCTGATGATTATACTCTTAGGATTCAGTTGACCTCATCTACAAGGATTATCATTTAACTAGATTTAGCAATGATTATCCCTTCATGGGTTCTTATAATGTGATGTGATACTTTGACTTATTTGTAATTAACATTTTATAGATATTTTCCTTGCTTCTATGGGAAGTCTTACCGGTAGGGACATTTGTGGGTTTTTTTAGGCGAAAAAGGATCAATGGTCATTTAGGATATGGGGTGGAGGATTCATGGTTTTTTTGGATTTGAATGGTTATTGTTAAAAAGAGGAATATATCATTCTACATGTGGGAAATAAGGAAACATTGGATGGTCCTCAAGAGGTGGTTCAGGAACCCATGTCTTTGATGTTCAGTTTTCTCTTGACCGATGATGAGTGTTCAAGCCCCAAAGGTGGGATATTCAGGGGGAGATGTTTTCAAATTTTTTGGATGTTCCGGTAGCACTCTACGGTGGTCTATAGGTTTTTTCTAGTGAATCAACTTCATGTATCAACCTGAATGCATCACCTTTTTTATAGTTGTCACTTACTGAAACGTTATTTTCTAGAAAATCATTATTTTCATCCAGGGTTTATTTTTTCCTATAAGATGCTAGTTATTATTCCTTATTTTCTCATCATGCACATAATTTGCAGGGTGATGGGATCAGGAAGGGTGCTTCTATCTTTCAGGGTTCTACAGGCGGAGGGTTTGATCCAGCATCGCTGGTCTCTATCCTGCTCAAGGTGGTGGTAGAAGAGGTGTCTAGTGGTACATTGATGGATTCACAGCCTCAGTGCTCGATTCATATAGGTTGGAGTTAATTAAATTAGAGGCATATGGGGAATTTTTTGGGATCTCATAAGAGGTTTGAGGTGTTGAATGATATTAATATAGATGTGGTTTCATTAGATGGTTCTCGTTCTAGTGTGGAGGATGAATTAGCATTTTATTACCCTATATTTAGTGTTCGTTTTACCGATTTTTGGAGAAAATATTTTTGGAATACAATGTACACAAAATAATTAAAGCACTCTTAAGGATGAAAAGTATATTTTCCTTTTTTTCATGTATTCCATCAGGGTTTGGAATTATAGGGTAGTGGGAGTATGGGGAAAAAGTACCATAATTTTTATTGAGTTCCATCATTTACACATATCCATACAAGCTATTCTGGAACCAAAATAGATTTGGGATGAGATTTATTTTTTTCACAGAGCTTTGTTTTCATTGATTTCTCTAGGAATGATTCATCAAAACCATATATTTTGATCTTCTCAAAAAATTAAGTTATGGTGGAGTGTGTGGATTCATTAGTGCAACATGTTACCATAAAAATTAATTATGTTGGATTAGATATTGTGTTTACATTTTTTATGGTAAATGTGATGCTGATGAGAGAGGAATGATGTGGAGGGAAATTTCATGCTTTAACAAGGGAGGTCTTATATGGTTTGTGGGATGGTACATAAAAGTCATTTTTATTCAATCATATAAAAGAGGTGGATGTATTCATTTATATAGAGAAAAGGAGGATTATAATAAGTTTATGGTGTCAAATGGTATGATGGACCTTGGTTTTTTGGGTAGCATATACACCTAGTGTAGCAACTAGAAAGGGATCAGTCGTATCTGGTGTAGACTGGATAGATGAATTTCTAACATAAAATGTTTGGATTCCTTTCCCCAATCATCAATTTATCATCTTCTTTGATTGTGATCTGGTCATTCTCCTTTGATGGTCTCCTTAAAGAAAGAGAATAGAAGAATAGAAAGCAATATCTTCTCTTGAAGCTGGTTTAAGGATAGAGGGTTTCCACTAACTGGTTTGAAATTTGTGGAAGTAGCCTGTTTCATGAGATGTATGGTCTAGGATTCATCTACATCAGAAATTTTTAAGAATATATTTATAGAATTGGGTGTTGAGTATGCCAAATAGAAATGCTTACATGGAGGAGCATCAATGAAATATAGAAATATTGGAAGATATTGACTTAAAAAATTGGGACGATGATCTTTTTATTTATCTAAATGTGAAGACAAATGTTGTATGAAAGGACACTTGAGCTTGAAATAATACACAGAGAGAGGTCTAGGGAAACATGGATGAGGGGTGGATGTGCAACACAACCTTCGTCCACGCTTATATACAATAAAGGATGGTTGAAAAGAAAGTTAATCCATGCCTATGGATCTTATATTGAATACATCATGGTGGTAGGGAGACTAGAATTAGAGAATTTTGAGGGACTTTTTGAGTGGTGTGGAAGCACACTAGACCACATTGCTGAGGAGATCATCAATGGGGATAATATCATTGAAAGCATACCCGTGCTGGTGCCAGATTGGGAAAATGATAAGTTAGTGGCTTTTCCAGAAGAGGAGATATATGAGGTTGTCAATTATTTGAAGTAGGATAGTGTTCCCAAATGATGCCCATGAGGTTGCTTCTTTATTCTTAGAGAAAGGTTCACCCGTGCTCGAGGTTTCAGCGGCGTCCTTTGCGAAGGCGGCCTTGGATCTTCAGTGGACTGTTGTTGTTAGATTTGGTGCGGACAAGCCTCCCCTCGGGCTCTTTCAATATTTCATCAGGCGTTGGGGTTTAGATCTACCATCCTCGGTGTCTATTCTGGATCGTAAATCCTTCTGCATCGTCTTGGCTTCTAGCGCAGATTTTGTTACCGCCTGGTGTAAGAGGCCGCACTCTGTTGGTCGATGTCGGTTCACCCTATCCCGGTGGTCGATGGATGCGCATTATGGCAGGGAGAGTTCCAGCACGGCGGTTTGGATTTCTCATCTGGGTTTGCCCCTTACCCTCAAGAATGATTCTTTCCTCAAGTTTATCGGGGATTCGTTGGGGGTTTTATTATGCGCGGATGATCATACTACTCGCTTGGCGGAGGCTTCGGCAGCAAGGATTTGCGTCGAGTTGGATCTCTCTTGGCCGCTCTAGGATCATCTTGTAATCAGAATTGAAGGAATGAAAGATCGCCACCAGCCCCTGATTTATCCCGCCTATCCCAGGTTCTGTTCCTTTTCCCACATTGCAGGTCATACTCTGCAGGTTTGTCGCAAAGCTCGCATGAAGGGGGTCAATCACCAGAAGTTTCCGAGGTCTTATGACCTTCCTCGCGCGCATTTCCATGAAGGCCCTGAGGGAAACGTTCGAGGTGAAGGCGGTTCATCTGCTTCCCAAGTGCAGGCCTCGGAGGCTTCCTCTTCTTATGGGGATGGGAGTGCGCCTCCCTCTCGTGACTTGGTTCCTGTTCTCCGAAGCCCGGGTGGGGACTCTCTAGTGCAGTTTTTTTAGGAAGGCCTTCCACCTCGAGGGTTTTTTTCAGCATATCGCTCAGTTTGCAGAATATGTTTGTGATGAATCAGGTCCCTACGCAAGGTTGCTTCTCAGCCATCGTTTTGTTGGATCCTGGCTCGAGTGTTCCTGAGATCTCCCTGCCTTCCCCGTCTAAGGGGAATAACATCCTGTATTTGGATCATAGACCAGTGGTGTCCTCTCCCTCGTCCTCGCCAGTGCCACTTTTATCTCCTTCTCCTCCATGCCCCTCTCCGGTGCCCCCGTTGTCGGATCAGATTAGTATGGGGGGCGGTGTTTTGTGTCCCCAGAAGTTCCATGCAGGGCACGGTCTAGGGTTTCACCATTAGCTTTCTCATTGTAGGTGCACTCTGGTGTTCACACCCGTTCGAAATCCAAACTCGATGCCAAAGTATGTGCACTTTTGTCACACCATTTCCAGGGCTAGGAGTCTGGGGCCAAAGCCAGATGTGATCAGATCAATGTGTAGAGTCCTAATCAGGAATGGTCGCGGCATTGGAGCCAAGGTCACGACTGACTTCATCTTCAGTGAGATAATAAACAGGAAAGTCGATTTGGTGGCTATTTTGGAACCAAAGAAATATTCTAGAAAAAATGAGGATTATGCTCTAAGGCTTAAAGTCCGTGGTTTTATACATGGGTATCCTCCCAATTCTCATATATGGCTATTTTGGAAGGACCACATTAGTGTAGATCTTCTTAGCGCATGAGATCATGCTCTGAATACTAATATTATAGTAGGGACCCAAGTGTTCTTTTTCTCCTTCATCTACGCGAAGTGTAATGCTGAGGGTAGGGTTTACTTGTGGAGATATCTAAAGGTCTTTAATCCAGAAAATGACCCATGGATCGTCGGGGGAGATTTCAATATTTTATCGAGTTCAAAGGAGACAAAAGGGGGTGGAGCTTTTCCCAGGAGTGCCAGCCAAGCTTTTGTTTCATTCATGGCTAGGAGTGGCCTTTTGGATGCTGGTTATGAGGGCAGTATATTTACCTGGTGCAACAATCAATGCGAGGGGAGACGTTCGAACTGCCGGCTCGATCGGTGCTTGATGAATAATGTTGCTATTTCCAAGTTCTCGGATTCCAAAGTTGTTCACCTGACTCGGTTTCTGTCCGATCACTCTCCGCTCCGCATCTCTCTTGGTGTAGGGTTGTCGTGAGAGGCTCAGCCTTTTATTTCAAAATCATGGATGGAGGAACCAGCGTTTTTCGAGGTGGATAGGGAATCTTGGGACCTGCAACACTAGGGAAACCCATGGATTACCCTTCACAACAAGCTTATGCAACTTAAAACTCTCCTTCGGGTCTGGAGGAGAATGGTCCCTGCTCGTGATCAGGATTTGTCTGAGATCAGTGCAGAGGTTGATCGGCTGGAGAACGGTTTGGCACAGGGTTGGGATGACTCTCTGTTTTCTGAACTAAGATATAGGAAGGAAACGCTATCAGATAGTCTTCTGAGGTAGGAAAGGATTTCCAGAGAGGGAGCTAGGGCGAAATGGATTCGTGAGGGGGTTCGTAACTCGAGATACTTTCATGCCTGCATTTGAGAATGCTAGCATGTTCAAAGGCCTAATATTCAAAGGGCTGATGGAACCTTCTACACTGACCAAGAGGAGGTCGGGGTCATGGTCACTGGAGCCCTGCAGTCCCTGCTGGCTACTCCCAATCCTAGTTTGGCAGGGGGATATCTGAGGGGTGATGTTGAGATTTTTGAGGGAATTCAGAACAGTGTTATGGAGGGAATTGATGAGAGCATGAGGAGAACTCCAGATGAGGTTGAGGTGCAAGAGGCGATTATGCCTTTGAACCCGGACAGTTTACCAGGACCTGATGGTTCCCCTGGTTTTCTTACAGGGCGACATGGGACATTATTAAAGGGGATCTTGTTCATGCGGTCCTGGATTTCTTTCAGGGAGGAGACCTGCCCTAAATTTACAATGATAATAAAATGGTTCTCATTCCTAAAGTGTGTAACCCTCAATCCATTGACCACTACCGTCCCATCAGCATGTGCATCTTACTGTATAAGTTTTTGGCTAGTATACTCAATAAGAGAATGGATGCTCACTAGGATTTGTGGTTGAATTTTGTACAACATGGTTTCATTAAAGGGAGGTCAATTCAGGGTGCAATAGGAGTGGCCCAGGATATGGTAAGTGGCATAAATAACAAGTTCTTTGGGGGAAATTTGGTGGTCAAATTAGACAGGAGCAAGGTGTATGATAGGTTGGAATGGGGTTTTGTCTTAAGAGTTTTGGCTTGATGGGGTTCTCCAATTGGACGAGATACCTTCTGTTCCGCTGTTTCAGTTCAGTAAGGATCTCTAATTCATTCATGGGTAAACAATGTGTTTTTTTCAAGGATTTTCATGGTATCAGGAAAGGGGATCCTTTGTCCCCTACCCTTTCCATTCTCTCCCAAAATTCTTTTAGCTGTTACATTAATCAGGGACATAACAAGGGTAAAATCCTCCCTTATCATAACAAGATTGCCACTAGGTGTATCACTCACTTGATGTTCACAGATGATACAATAATTTCTATCAATGGTAGTAGAAGATCAGTGTAGGGGTTGGATGGAATTTTATGGGAGTATTGCAAATGGAGTGGGTAGGTGGTGAACAAAGAGAAAAGTCTTTTCATTACATCCAGGAAGACCTCAGAGAGAAGGGAGCGGGCTTTGAGGGCCAGGTTGAATATGGATAGGGGATCCTTCCCCATGGAATATCTTGGGGCACCGGTTATCCCCTACTCTCTTCGGGTACATCATTTTGACAAAATTGTTAACAAAATCACGGGGGGAATCTACAATTGGAAAAATAGATTCCTATCCTTTAGAGGCTGCAATAATCTGGTGAATAGTGTTTTCGTTTCCATTTCCATGCATATTCTTTCCACCCTTAGGGTTCCTAAGAGCATGGTTTCCTACATGTAAAGAATTATAGTGGCCTTAATATGAGATGGGAATATGGAAGGCAGAAATCATTGGGCCTCAGGGAAAAGGTTAGCAAGACATATCTCTGAATGGGGCATTAATTTAAGAAGTGTCTCCTCAACCATGAAAGGGCTTCATGCTATGCTTTCATGCGAGGCTCTGGAAGGTCGGTCTCTCTAGGGAAGAATAATGTAGGACTTATATGGTAGGAATGTGAATGTTTAGAGGAATCGAACTTCTAGGATATAGCACCTGACTTCAACATACATGGTGGTTTTGCAACATCACTCTCGAAGGATCGTGGGAAGAGGTAATATAAACTTTTGGGAGCAAGACTAGGGGGTGGGAAGGCTATGGTTTCTGGGATTCCCCATGCCTAATCTATCATTCATGGAGGCTAGCAGTCATCCCCGATTTATTCAGGCCAGCCTTGATGAGATCCAAATGGAGATTTTTAATACCATAGTGTTTAGTGAAGAGCATGATAGGTTTATCTTCACTGGTTCTACGTCAGGTGCTTTCTCTATCAATGAATATGCTCAGTGGATGAGGGACATGTCACTGGATGACCCGTGGGTGGAGGCTCTGTGGTGCAAGGAGATTCCTTCCAAATTTAATATTCTTCTATGGTGAGTACGGAATAAGGCGATGCTCACAGATGAAAAACTGCAACAAATAGGAGTTAATTTTGCCTCAAGATGTTAGTTCTTCAAGTCCTTCAACCAAGAGTTAGTGGGGGCACCTCTTCTATGATGGTGAATGGGACAGAATGATCTTGATGACTTTCGGGCCTTCTTCGGGTGGGATAGATATGATGGGTCTCACGGTAATTTCCTTAGTTCATGGTTTAGAGGCATTGGGAATCACAGGGCCGAGAGAAATGCTAGGATAATCATTCTACTTGCAGGGTGCTGGACAATTTGGAAGGAAAGAAAAGACAGCCACCACAACACTACTGCTATTTCCCAGGTCAGCATCATTTTTAAAATGAAAAACCATTTTCTGGATCTGATCCGGCTGTGTCCCGAATGTCATTGTGCGCCTTCTGTGAGCTCCATCTACTACGATTTCTCCACCGCTCAGCAGGCAGCCAATACAGGGCAGGGACGATGGGTCCGATGGAATCCTCCACACTAGTGGATCCAACATAACACTGATGGTTTGCTGATCGTGGGGGAGATGAGGGGGCGGAGTTGTGAGAGATTAGTCGGGGGTTGTTCTTATAGCATTTGCAGGCGATTTGGGGAGAGTCGATGCCCTACAGGCTGAGGCCCAGGCGATGGCAGTAGGGCTGGGAATGTGCAAGCGTAGGCAGATCCCCTTAACCTGGGTGGAGACAGAATCCATGATCATGTACAATGTAATGATGGGAAAAGGGAGGGTTCCATGGAATATTTCTTACACTGTTAGGAGATGTAAATCGCTCATAGGGACTAACACAGAGATCTCTCAGACTTGGTGGGATGGCTATATGGTGGCAGATATTTTGGTGTCTATGACAACTCCAGCTCGCAGTATGATTTCATTCTTTAACATGGGGTCTTTTCCTAGTGAGGGGATGGAGGTTGTTGTCAAAGATGCTTTGGTCTTGCAGTAATTTCGTCCTCCATGATGATTTTTTTATTTGTGTTTTTCCAAATCAATAAAAATGTTAATTTTCAGTAAGTCAAGGAAAGAGCATATAAGGATTTGTGGGAATCATTCTAGAGATGGTGGTTGACTTTAACAAGAAATATTTGGGATCAAAAAATTTTATTGAAGCTGATATAGATAAATATTATAGAAAAATTGAGTGTCTTTTCATTATAAATGTTATGTAAAACCATGGGTTTATAGGATGGGTTTGTGTCCTTCTCTTCAGATGCTATGCATTACTATGGCTCTTGATTTCATTCCATGGAAAGGGGGTTTGGATTTTTGAATGATATTTGAGGTATTATTCAAGGAGATCATAATTTTCCTAGTTTATTTGTTATTTCCTAGGATGTTCTATCTAGGAATATCAATAGATGTATGTATGAGTGTTATATCATGACTTATATGAATATATTTTTGGATAGCATTATATCACATCAGATGTTTTCAGATGAATTGTTTATTTTTATTAATGGTAGGAAATGATCAATTGGTGGCCTTAATAAAATTTATTAGATTTATGCTCATATTATAGGGAAAATATTAATTTGTCTATGTTTAATATTTACATATTCAAGAGGTTATCCATCAGACAAAGAAGAATTATTCAAAATAAGTTGTCTATGTAATCTCATCAACTCCCAATGATGTACCTGGGTGTTCCCATATCCAATTGTAGAATTAAGAATATTATTTTTGATGAAGTTTTAAATACAAATATTGGTTGATTTTCAATTGGAAAAATAGGTTCCTTTCATTTGGGGGGTGCATTACTTTGTTGAATAGTGTTGTACCCCCCATTCCTATTCATATTTTGTCTATTATTATTGCACAAAAATAGACAATCGATCAGCTGTAGAAATATTTAACATGATTTATTTTTCATTCTTACCATACTAGTAGTTTCACTACTCTTCAAGGAAGAGAATGAAAAAAACCCATTAATGAAGGGGTAGTTAGTTTTAGTGATATTGCTGAAACAATGCACGCCACACAAGATAGAATCGCGTGGTAGATCATAAAAATGAAATCTATTTGTGGAGATTATGAGACATAATTATAGTGTTGAATGGAAATATTGGAACAATAGAGCTGGGAGGATTTTGGGTCTCACAAAGAGGATGTTTTATCATTTGTAATATTTGGAGGACAAGGTTCTTTAGGTGGTGGGTAGAGGTGATATGAACTACTATAAGGATAACTACACTGGATATCATATCTTTTTCATAACTTTCACAGCTCTGATGATATATTATATAGAAGCATCTCAACATACATGATTGTTCAACACATCTCTTTATGACTATCACAGATTATGTTTTTAGAATATTTGATTGAGGGTGGATCTTGACAGGCATGTGTTTTCAGGATCACCTCAAGTTTGTTCTTTGGTCGCGCCTATATCAACATGTTGCATGATATAGTTGTAATGACACCTATGTGTCAAATATGTGTTGTAAAAATGATCACGTGGAAATTCATTTCTTAGTTTGGAGACATAGGAACCAAGCATTACCTACCAATGAAAACGTATAGAAGAGGTGAATTCTCCTGGTTTCTCATTACAGATGCAGCCACATTCCACAATAAGAGAATTGTGGAGTTTATTCGTTGAGCGGGAATGGGTGCATGGTATTTGGGGATATTTGGACCTCAGTATGGGAACTATGGTACATATAGATACAATGTATGCATTTCCATTGAGTTGGTTCTAAGAGGTGGGAAAAAGGACGTAGAGATATAGGTTCGTGGGGTGGTTTTCACCGAGATCTTCTCAAATTTATGGGAAGTTAGAGACAAGTAATTTTATGGAAACAATACTTTTTGATTTAGATTTAGGTACATGTAAATGCCCTTATGGAAGAGCTTGAGGGTGTCTTGTAGGGTTGGGAAACTCAAACCTCAGTTTAATGATTCATTCCAATAGCTTCCATTGAAACTGGGTAGGAAATCAGAAGTAGGTGGAGATAGATTTCTTGGTGACCTCTAGAGTCCGGAAAAAAAATCAATGTTGATGGTTCCTTCCAACATAGAGAAATGAGAGGATGAAGTCCAGGGTGTGATAGAATATTCTCTGTTATTTATTTCATTAGTGATATTTATTAGTAGTGAAAATCCAATGGAGTAGAAGTGAGGGTGATGGATAATGGACTCATGATGCGCAGACTCTACAATTTCATCATTATAGAGGTGTAATCAGATTCTAATGTTTTGGTTGGGTTCATTCATGGAAATAACATTACTCCATTGTAGATTTTGAATTTTATTAAGAGGTTTATGATTACAATTGACCATAGTATAGAGATCAAACACACTTCTAGGGAAGGTAACCACACTGTAGATTACTTGTCCAATAAAGGGGATCCTAGGTAGGCCATTATTTTGTACTTTCTTATAGGATAATTTCAAAATGATTATAAATTCATTGATAATAGGGACACCTTGGAACACCATCAAAATCTCCCCCCCAAATATTTTGTGGACTATTTTATTTTAAAAATTTATATAATCAATCGAGAACAAACTAACCATTCTATTAAATACATTAACTAGTATGATAATGAACTTCCCTAACTATTAGTTCTTATATATAATGATAAAATATCACTAAACCAAAGGGAAAACATCTTGATCCAAAAATTGGTTCATACTACAATATCCTATTTATCATATTATGTATATTAGGGATTTGATTATCCTCAACTACAAACATGAACCATCTCCACTCCCCTGGGAGATCCATTCATTAAATAAACATAGATCACATATAGGTGAGGGTAACTAAAGCATTGGTTAAGGGGTTTACATAAAGGAATCATAAACCACACATACCCATACATAATTATATGAGGGGATGATGTACTGACCATAAAAGTATTTAATAATAAACTGAAAAAACAATGTAATAATACAATAAAATTAACCATTCCCATATATAGGTTTGCTCAATTCTCACACACATTAAATCAGTAAATACTTGTAACCCAGAATAATTCATTCCATTAAGTATTTAATTAATATAAAATACAAAAAATTCATCAAATTAATTATTATAATATATAATTAAGTTAATTTTATCCTAATTTTATTCAAATTATCATAGAATATTCAATCATCCATATTTTTACAGAAGTTAATATTTTAGATTAATTTAATATTAATATAGTGCACAAGTGTACATGGAGGAATAATAATTTACCCAAAAAAATATCATAAATGATCCTTATACTATCAACTCATGTGGAATTTAGCATTGATTGAATGTACAATAGAAAAATGAGGCACATGAACATGTAAATTCTGATGCAAGTAACACTATTAATGCACATGGAGTGCACTAAAAGCTATGACCATACACTAATCATAGTTTAGAATATAAAATGAATATTAATTTAATATATAATTAATTATTCTATCATATGTTATATTCATTCAATTAGGAAACATTGAAACTTAATTAATATGACTAATTATATATTTATTTCTCCTTACATTATATAATTCACATGTGGTAGACAAGATCACATGATGTGTACTTGGGTTACACGACATGTGATATGTTCTTCCCATGGGCGTGAAAAAAACCAAGGTATTGGGAATGATTATTTTTGATACAAAACTATGAAGTACATGGGATTTAAACCATCTACATGCCAAGTGGCCTTGATGTTTCATGGTTTATGAGTCCACACACTATGTCAAAAATTCAAGGAATTTAGTGGAGACCAATGTTTTCCACCGAAAAACAAATGGATGAGATGATGTATAATCTAGTAACATGACATTAATTTTTGAAATCCATGTTTCGTCTTGTTCGAATCAACACATAGTCCACATTAAGTACCCCTAAATAAAGTTATTACAGGATAACTAGAATTTATTTTAGTTTTTCCTTATAAAATGAACAAGTGTATATGATGTGAACCTTTACGCTAGAATTCATGTAATCTTGTGTAATCATGACATACCCCTTGGCACTAATATATAGTGTCTTCCAAGGTTCTTCACGTGGTAGTGACCGCTTATTTGTTATATGGTTGATAATGATGAAAGTAAAGAGACAAACTTAATGTTCAAATTTATGTAATAAATAATATAAAAATGAAAACTAAAAACAAACTGATATTAGTAACACATGATTAAATAGTAACAAATGTGTTATTTGACTGCTCTAATATTACATGAAATATATATGTATATAAGAAGAACATATTGGTCCTCACTAACTATGATTTTTACATAATTTATGATTAATACATGATGTAAAGATGATTAACATCATGAAAAATATAATTAAATCATGTTCAATTAACTATTATACTAACAAAAATGATGTTTTCACATATAATGTTTAACAATATATTTTAATAAATAGATACCTAGAGTTTAATATCATTATTTTGTGAATATGTTTTTAAACAATTTTTCATAATTTCATTTTGTCAAGGATATTCGAGTTTAGAATCCCTCTAGTGGTGATTAAAACATTCACATCGAACATCTAATTATCACTATAGAATTTTATGGGTTTTCCTAAAAATTCTTTCACACTTACATTGATCGTTATTTATCACAAGAAAATCTTTCTATGTGATATAAAATCAATTTGGTTCACTCTGGAAATGAGTGGGTTGTGGAGGAGGATGAATCTGCATTTGTAGAGGATTCTAGTAGAAGGGGTATCTAATGAGTGAGAATATTCTCCCTCGAATAAATTGTCTATAAAGATTATAATGATGCGAAAAGGGTACTAGAATAACATAATCATTCTTATACAGTGCAGTGGATGAAAATAATTATTTCACATGGGCCCTTATTATTTTTCTTATTCCCTAATGAACACAATGTCTTATTTAATAATATTAGTATTTTTACAAGATATAGACTAAAATAACTGATAAATATATATTATTTCCTTGAATAAATAAATTAACAATTATATAAATAATATTTAATATTAAAATCTTCATATATAATTAAACTCAGTATTCCATTATGCCTTTATATTTATAGATCTTTGAATAATATCCATTTATTTAAATAAATAAATTTCACTACATTAATAGAAAATAAAAAAATGTTATATTTCTAATATAGAAAATCCTTATTTACTAAATACTCATTCAACAAAATAAATATTTTTGCACTACTGAAAAATCTAAAAATTAATATTACTTATTTATTTATTTAATTACAAAATTAAATAGTGAATGAATATTTATTTAATTAGACAATTGAGTCAATATTCTATCAAATAACCTCTCACTAATTATTTTTGATTAAAAAAATAAAAATTATTATATCATGTGAGGGATTAATATTTATTCAACATGTTAATTTAATATATAATTTAAATAAGGTTCCGAATAAACATAGAGTGTGACCTAGTAGGCCTCTTTCTCAGTGGCATTTTTCTACAAAAACTAAAGTCCATGGTTAACATCTAACAACAAGAAAAATCACCCATTGGGGATGAAATTATATACTTCAACGACAATAAACACATTGGATTTTATACTATCTTACATAATCCATTAATCGTGATATCTCAAATTATTCATGTCTTATATCGGTGTCATCAACGTATGTCCACGATGTCTCTTTCAATGACGTTCTAGTTATGCACTTTTTAATGGAACACCGTTACCATGGATATAATTAGGATATTTCATTACCATAATGGTCTTAATATATTAATATACGTAATTAACATCAGGGAAAAATCAATTCTTACCCTTTTCATGTATTCCATATTATTCATGAAAAACCAAACATATAAAACTTATCCAAGAACATATGTTTTCATGGTTTCTAATAATATATAAATGTATGTTGAAAATAATATGTAATAATAATAATAATCCTAATTTCATAGGACCATTAAAATCATCCATATATAGGAACGACCAATGATTCTTATAAAGGTCAATTTCCAACAAGCGGGCTATGTTCTCATAATCTCATGCTCTAAAGATCATAAAGGGAATACATAATGTGATAGTTTATAAAATTCTTATAATTCACCACCCTGAATATTTTAAATCAATTGAATTTCATCAAATGAATTCATTTTTCTATATAACATATTTTTACGAATTCTTTTTTTACATATTATGTAGATATATTACTTTTATGTTACATTATTTGGTTTGGGTAAAACATTTTTCTAACACAGCCATGGATAAGAATCCATGAAATCCAGAACAAATATCAAAAAAATAATAATAATACGAATTAATAAATGTGAATATTTAATCTAACAATTAGTTTACTAATGTTGAGTAACCATGAATTAAAATAAATATTTATAGAAAAATTAAAAAATATATTTTAGGATTCTAGGATGCTGGGGATTCCATTTGAGATATATCACATCCCAAATTAATCCCTCAATGTTACCTATGTCAATATAAAATTGAATCCATATACAAAATAATACCTTCAAATATTATTATGAATGTATATTAGTATTACAAGTATAATGAACATTGTCATTCCAAAATATTGAATGGATTCTCAATGTGAATTAATTATATTGTAATATAATCCTACTATGGTAGATGGTGTAATAGTAATTATTTTATAAAAAATATAAATTTCATTAAAATTTATAATATTCAATAGAATCTCATCAAATAAAAATATTTTTAAACTTATATTATATCAATGCATCAATTAGCTGGAGATACACAATATGATTCTTCATCATAATTTTCCTTCTAAATATTAGTGAAAAATAATAATAATTATACCACAATAATTTGTTATATAATAAAAAAACAATAACAATATTTTATATAATTTTCGTAGAAACAGACCTTCCGTGATTTAAGCTAATAATTTCTAACCAAGGTAATTTATTTAAACAATTTTCATATAATACATAAATTTATTCATGAGTGTTATTTTTTCATGATTTAGATATTTTACTAGACATTAATTAAGTTCTTATATATGAATATCCATTTTTAACATCCTAGAATTATCATGTATAATTTTTATGATTTGAACATCTAATTATATATCTTTATTCAATTTCAAAAATCTTTTTCAACTGATTTATTCCAATATATTATAGTTTCTAATAATAGTTTTCATTTCAAATAATCATTTCCTCTATTAATAATATTACATTAAATTTCAACTATTTCAAAATCATGTATAATTCTCATTAAAATATTTTGAATTAATGACTCCACAAAGAATTCCATGTCATGTAAATAAAATATTTTTAATTTATGATAGATTAAATAAATATATTACTCAAAAAAATTCAACTTCAATGTTTCCTAATATGAAAATTATTATAGAGAATAATAGATATTTCATATCATGAGGTTATTCTTAAAAACACAATATTTATGGTAATTTTTTTAATTACAATATTTAACATGTCCCACACAGATGTCTAAATTTCATGATGTAACTAGTAATGAAAATTAGTACCCACGAGACATTATTTAATATAATTGGTTGATATAGAAAATGATTATATAGGAATCCCATGATTACATAGGGGACGTTCATTACTCTCAAATTCAAGTTTCCATTTTAGATGACAATTTTTTCCAAAATATACTCAAGTTGATCAATGGATTTAATTTGAATCATGTTTTAATTAAAGTAACCATTTAATTTACTATTTAAACATTCACTCAATTACATGATTTCTAATATAATTTTAATCATCAAAATGAAAAATAAATGAGACCATTTTCCTTAGTGATTTATAAATCAATGGAATTTTAAATTCATTGGAATTATTAAATAAATTGAATTTGCCTTTATGAAATTTTATTTATTAACATTTTTAAATAATTTTTCAAATAATGGTAGAATATTCCATTGGTTTTATAAATTTATATATTGTAATGTATTTTGAAACATTTTTGGTTGTTGTTTCGATTTGGGCTATTCCCTAGGACCCTTTATTTGCACACAAATTTATCATATTTAACTTTAGTCAATATACCTATTGTACAATAGATTTAATATAATGATTTATTATATTTTTCATGTGGTTTCATACTTCCAAGTACATTTTTCACACTGAAATAGTTATAACTAGGTTCATGTCACTTCTTATTTACTTTTATCGATGCACCATGTGTCCTCATTTAGTAGTTTGGGAAGTAATATATTTGTCCATTTTATTGGATGAGGATGTCTATGTGTTGGAAATGATCTAAACCCATCATTGTGTACATAGATACCTTCCTACGTTATTTATGTTCCTATAGACATATACATCCATATTATGTGCTAAACACATATTATTTTACACAGCACAAGAAATTACAACAAACTCCCAAAATGAAGAGATTTTGTCTTTGGGAACTTGGTAAATATCCATCTTTACATATAAAATAATATACATTTCTCCAATAAAATTTCTCTATATATATATATATTTAACTCAGCTATACATATCCCTATAATGATAATTATCAGGGAAATATCTTAACATAAGAATGTGGTGATCTCAAGTGCTCGGTATAATGAAAATTTTTATCAATGAGTCATAAAAAGGTTATATATATATATATATCATAAACCAGAGAGAGAAAATATAATGATATAACTACAATGACTAAGAGAATATGATCATTAAATAGAATATTTCTTTATAAATAAAATTAAAATATTCACAAATCAAGGTATATAAATCTAGAAGTATGAATGAATAAAATAAACCATTGAATAAGAATGTCAGGACATTGATCAATCATCATGAGCCATGGGGATATAAATTTAAAACATGGAATATGTATAAGAATGTATAATCATATCATATTTCAATTCTAAATCATCATGACCATTATAACATAGTAAATTTTGTTTACTACCTAATTCAATAAGAATTATTTGATTTTATTAATCCATAGTCCCATAGTTACAGTGCATTGTAATTACCCTATAACCCTATAAGCATAGTATATTAGATTTATTCTCTAGTCTAATTATATGGTTGTATTGAGATTACTACCCAATCACATAATTAAAATATATTATATATAATTTCAAGTCCCATACATAAGGTGGATGAGTTTTACTCTCCTTCCCCATATACATGGTTGATTGGATTTAGTCTCGAGTCCTTTAAGCATAGTGGATTGGTTTTATAATCTAGTATCAGAAATATAGTGTTCTCATGAGATGAAAATATTCAAATAATGAATTTGAGGGATACATAAGTTTTGTACCACCCCATTACACAATTATATATCCTTAAATATGAGTTATACAAGAATTTTAGAATGATCTTAAATTGTGAATAAATATTTCTATATCAATCCGTAAAAAAATACTCGTCCCGATAAAAAACAATTATCCAGGTAAATAACCATTCAGTCATGATAATGAAGTTTATCTTATTAACACTATATACAATAATTATTTTATGGTATGTTTAATTAATTTCATTGTTAATTGAATCCAAGGATATCTTGGTTAACATAGTTCAATCAGAATAATGATGTATAGGGTATTTAAAACATTAATGTATTGTATAAATTATTTATTTTTTAATATTAAAGGATATATAAAGATAATTGATGTGATGGATCAATCCATTAATTCATATATAATTTTCACAGTACCATAAATAGGTACAAATATATATAATGTATAAAATATTTATTTACACAAGTATGAATTATGAAAGGATATAATTAGAGAGAAAATAACAGAAGTAACAATAACGTTGTGTAACTATATAGTGTAGTGACATTCATGAAAAGTATTACATAATAATATATGAAAATTCAGACAAAATAATAAAAAATAATTTAGTTTAAAAAAAAGTGAAATTTATAAAATTTCTTTTTGTGGATATAAATAAAATATTTTAAAAAATTATGTTTGAAAAATAATAATTATAAATTTTTAATAAAGTTTTTTTAAAAAAATAAAAAATGAGTAACTTCATAATATAATTTCTAGAATTTAATATTAAGTCTATAAAATTAACTAATAATAATAATTAAATATAATAGTAATAGAAAATGAAATGTAGTTAATGTAAAACAATTATGGACAGGAATATCATAAATTTAAATATTTTAATTAAAGATTACAAGCATTTACATCAAGAATTAATATGAAGGGAACCAAAATGATATACATACCCCTAGGAAAATTAAGTATAAATAACATAAATTTATTATATGAAATGTGTTAAATAGGAAGAGTGGGAGTTACATATTTGTATAGAACATATGAATAACAATGAAAAAGATGTTGACAAACCATTTACCATGACAAGGGAATTGATAAAAACAATGGTTTAATAAGAGAGAATTGTTAATATCTAATCAATAATATATTAATGTGATTCTTATAATATTTGAATAAATCCATTGAATCTAATAAAAACATTTGAAGACATTACGACAAAATAATCTCAAATAAGAGATGGAAGGAGAGACCTAGGAACCCATACACTGACCTAGTAATGGAATATTAAAGTGAATAATGAGAGGGAACGACATATATCTCAATGATAATAAATCATTACAATTATTATTAAATGTAATTGTAAGAATTTTTTCATATATGAATGATATTGAAAAGAGTTTGTAAAAATATATTCTCAAAATAATGGGGAGTTTTTTGACTCCCATAACATTACATTTGAGTTACCATCTTTGAATTGATACTTAAGCCATTAGTGGTGGGTATTTCTAAAACCATTGTATTTTTAAATCGGTTTAAAAGACTTAATAGTCGAGTTTGGATAAATATTTTTCAACGAAATATGTTTTTATGCGTGTGGAAAGGGGTGGGAGAGGGGTGCTTATAGAGTAAAGGGGGAGGAGAATCATTGAATATTATATTTATTATTTAATTATTTATGATATATAATATAAATAATGTTGATTCCTTTGAATAAATTTATTTATTGAAATATTAAATGCTTCATATATCATTATACACACCCAAAATTGAATGTAATCTTGAAATTATTTTTTATAATGTAACAAATCAACCATATAATTTTATTATAAAAAAATATATATTCCGTAGTGAAAATTGATTTATAGATTTTGAAAATTATATTTACTATTTTTAAATGGTTTACCTTAATTATGAAATAAAATTAAGGTCATAAAAATTGTTTTTTGAATTATTAATTCATTTTCAAATTATAATTATTTCATAAAACAAATTGTATATGTAGAAATAATATTTTTTTAATATTCAACTAAAAATGATATTATTAGAAAAATAAAAATGATTACACTAAGAAAATTTTGATATGATGATTCAAATATATAAATCCATTTTTTAAAAGTAATTTTATATTTAATATAAATGTATTTTGAAAATAAATACTTGTGAAAAATTGTTTGTTGCAATGAACATTAAACAAAATGGGAACAATTTTATATAAATGGTTTTATTACATATATAATGACTATATTATCCAAATGTAATGTCCTATTTTGATAAAAAGAAAATATATGTTTAATAAATTTTGTTTTAAAATCAAATTTGTTATGAACTGGATATTTTGTATAATTTTTTTATATAAAGTTATTAAGAGTCTGAAAAAAATTACATCACGTCATTCTGAGGCCTGGATATCGTGGAACGGAATTTTGAACTTTTTTAATGCAAGTTCAGTAAATGTTTGAGAGACGATTTCAATGTTTTGAACCACTGATCAGATTAATAATCTGAGGGCACTGTCTAATTCGTAGCACTGTGATTCGCTTAAGGAAAGCTCAACATCGACCGGAAAGGGTTGAGTGAAAAACATAAATTTTTTAATTTACAAAAAAACTATAATAATATAACTCTATGAGTTATTTTATTTTCCTTCAACCATTGAAAGATGATGGCAGGACCATAGTGTGGCTTAAGGATTGAATATGAGTCATTTAATGACACGACCATTGGTTGTATAACCGTGATGCACGTAGGTTTTAATAGATCATTCAATGTGGTTCAGTAATGAACCACATTAATGAAACACAACAAGGGAGGTTCATTTCCCCTTATTTAAACAATTCTTTGGCATGATTTTTGGATACCCATGAGAGGAACCTATTACGAAACACCAATGATGTATTCCTCCAATGAATAACGGAGATTCGATAACGCCATTAAGGTTTCGAACCGAATATCGATGATAAACAGCAAACACTAACACATATCTTCGAAAAACAAAATCTCATCCTTTGTCTTTAGAAAATCCCCCATATTCAAGGTAGGCGATTGTTTTTATTCTATAATTTTTATGAGTTCACATTCTCTTGAAGATTTTTGAACTCTCGCCTTGTTATAATGCTAATCCGGAGGGTGCGGGCTAACCTGAATAAGGCCTGAACCCTCCGCCAATTTTTTCTTTGTTTGTGTTATTCATGGGTGATCAAAAAACACTTTGGCAAGGTGAAACAGGGTGCCACACAAATATGGTAGCATCCCGAGAGGCCCATTGCTACAGCCAGATTTGCAAACGGACCTCCAGAGCCTCATAGGAGGACCGCGGAAGCTCTACCGGTGCGGCGGTGCTGACGACCAGAATAGGCAGTGTCCAGCTCTCACCGACCATGAGAGGATGGTGGTGACAAAATTCAACTCTAATTGGGGATCCTTAATGAACATAGTCCATTCGGGGAGGCAGAATGTGCCCATCCAGCGGGCTGGGGCAGTTCCACAACCTGGTATCCAGTGCCCCGCCGGGTGGGATGGGACGAGCCCACTGCCCAGTAGGCTGGACTGGGCCACGCCAAGCCGGTTTTGGCCAGGCCTAGCAGACTGGGTCAGTTCGGACAAGACCCATTACCTTTTTAGACCAGTTTCATTTATATAGGGTTATCTATTAAACAAGACATCATATTGACAAACATTTTTCGGCACGTAAACCCTTATGAAGAGGTGGAACTGTGGACATACTCCACTTTGATTTTGTTGAAAGTTGGAGTATGACTAGTTAGGATTAAAATCGAATCTAATCGGGCCCTCGAAAATAAAATGTGTATAACTAACAGACTGAGCGTCTGACTGACACACTGTCTATTGCGCTGGAGCCCTTATGACATGGAGGATCTTTGGGTTACCTATTTTTGGAACATATTAATTGTTTAAATACAATTAATGTCTTTTAGAGAGGATCCTCAAGAAAAAAAATCATTCTTATTGTGGTAATCCAGTGGATGGATATGAAGTGATGAAAGATTAGTGATCCTCTGTGTTTCAGCACCTTGCGGGCCACTAAGTGGGTCAGAACCTAGAAATCATCTGAGTGGGTCCTCACTTAGAGATACTCTGAGCGGATCCGGACTTAGCAATCCTCTATTGTTTATCACCTAGGAATCCTATGTGGGTTATCACCAATCGATCCTCTGAGTGGGTTAGGACTTAGTGATCCTCTATGGGTCAGCACGTAGCGATCCTATGTGGGTCGTCACCTAGCGATCATCTTAGGGTCATCACCTAGAGACCCACTATGGGTCATCACCTAGAAACCATGTGTGGTCTCGGATCAAAACCCTCTTGATAGAATAAAATGATCTAGCATTATGACTAATCATCTTTATTCTTCTTCATTAAGTTGTATACCTGGTTTGAGATGAGTCTTTACTTGTGCTTTCTGATTGGGATCATGCTTTGTGGATTTCTCTTTGTGGAATTCAAAGAGACCTTGGAGGGTCTTAGGTTCCCTATGGGGTATAGTAATACTCACCCCTAAATGGAATTCACCCGCACCTTGTTGTGTCTTGTGCAGATGACAGAAAACTTTGTCCGAGGATATGGAGTAAGAAGCAGACATAGAATGGAGGAGACTATTTAATGTGAAGATCCTCATTGAGGGATTGTACCTACCCATTAGGTAGGATCCTGGGAAGATGAACTCAAGTTATTTTTTCCCTTTTTTTGTATTTTCTTTTAGTTGGGTTTGTATTCTGGGCCATTATGCTTCAGTTCACACTTTTACCTTCACCGGTTATACAAAATGGTTTGTTTTTGTTGTGTACCTAGTCTGTGTGTTTTCAAGTTTAATGACAATTTCTTACCATTTTAGGGATATGCCTTTCTGTTCCTAGTCACCAAACCTTGGCCTATGGAAGGCATGCCTGCGGTAGTCACCGCATGGGCCCCGGGGGATGGGTCGTGACAAAGTGCTATCAGAGGGGTCAGTTCTACAAGAAGAACTAAGATCCTATGTTATCAATAGAGAATTAGTGTTAAGTGTCATGTGTTTTGGTTTCAGTTCAGAGAGTCCAATATTGGTGCAGCGGCCGATGTATCCATACACCATGACCCTTAGTTCTAATTTCTGACTGGATACACAAAAACACTAATTGTGTGTATTTTTTATAATATTTTTCTTTTGATCAATTTTGAGTCTGCACAGTAGGTATGGATTATTGAATGTGGAACATCTATTTCTTACAAGATTCTTCCATGTAAACAACCAGCCCATATTCTAGAGAGTGTTAATGATAATTTTTGATCGAGCGACGAGGCTTCAGTGTGGGGCCCTCTTTCGATGATTGTACCTTTGGGTGGTGTACCTGCATCACCACCACCTGTAGGCAAGTAGTTTCCACCATCCCACCAGAAGATAGTGAATGCTTACTGAGTGTATTGCATGAGTTCCAGAGATAGAGGCATCTGAGGTTTCAATGAGTGAAAGATCCCCATAAATAAGAGGAATGGATGGAGGCTGTGGTACGGGTTTTCTGCTTTGTTGAGACACCATCCGACCAAATGGTGTTCCTAGCTGCTATAATATTCGAGGGAAAAGTAGGGAGAAGGTGGATCCTGATGCTCCAGACACATGAGGAGGTGACTATCTCCTGAGTGGACTTCTAGATCCTTTTCAGGAAAGATTTCCTACCCAATAACTTATGCTCGGTACGTATTCTGATGCTACTGCACTTATAGAAAGGAAGCCTGATGGTGGACAAGTACCCGGTCTGATTCAATGACCTATCTCACTACTCCACCGATGTGGTACGAGACCCATTATCTAGGGCCTATACATCTGATCAGGGTCTCAAACAAGAGATCAGAGCATCGATGATATCACTCAACATCCTGATGTAGGCTGGAGTTCATGAGAGAGTGCTATTGGTGGAGAGATTCATGGTTGAGCAGGCACCGACGGTGTGATCCACCATCAGACGACAGGTAACCGGGTCATATGCAGAAGGTGGTCGGAAGATGAAGCAGAGGTCTAAGAGGGCCAGAACATCTGGAGTACAACCCTAGGATGTAGGATCAGAGGTACGGATCTCATAAGGCAGAGGATGCCATATGAGGACTATATTCTATTACTCTTGTGGTAGACAAGGTCAGATGGTTCATGACTGTATGAATCCCTAGGTGGATGATCAGAAGATGGTCGAATGACCGCCCAATATAGAAAAAATGGTTCGACTAAGAGGTCGGGAGGGTGGCAGACGTGGCAGAGGAGCTGGCCATACAAAAGGCGGTGGGAAGAGATTTGAGTTTCTACCACAACCACCCTCAGGTGGTCCACCCCAACCACAAGGAGTAGGTGGGTAGGGACGAGCTCAGCTTTAGGAAGATGAGGCTTATGACCACTGCACTCTAGAGATTATTTAGGGTATGATATTTATCTACTCCACTATAGCTTCAGTTGTTATAGACAATGGTTCCAATCACTGGTTTATTTCCACAGCTTTTGTTTAGAGCTCAGAGATTCCAATGGAGCTGTTGGCTAGATCCTTATGATTATATACTCATACGGGAGACGACTCAACAATTATAAACTATTTCAAGATGTTTTATCTCACACTAGGTTATGAGAGCATCAGATGGTATCTCCTAATAGCAGCGTCAAGGCCTTACGACGTCATCTTGTGTATGGAATATCTATCCACATTCCATTATCAGATCAACTGTTTTAGGTGCAAAGTGGGGTGTTTCCGTAAGGATGGGACTATGTTTTCCTTCACCTATGAGAAAGGAATATTTGCAGCATAGGATGGACGTTCTCAAAGGAGGGTGTAGCTGATCACTCATCAATTGGGTAGCATAATCCTTGGTGTAGTGGACGAGAGGAGTCTGAGTTATCCTATAGTAGAGGACCAGTGATTTCTTTTCTGATGATTTTTTGTGATAGATCATCACTTAGAGGTATAATTCTACATCAACATGTACCCTGGGATGATACCAATTTCCTACACCAGCGTATCGGATGGCTCTCGCGGAGCGTTGTGAGTTGAGGGTACAATTGGATGGCTACAAGGTAAGGGGTTCATAAGGCACAGTGTTTCCCCCTAGTCAGCCCCAATTGTGTTCACCAAGAAGGAATACAGGAGTCTATCACATTGTTTGGACTATTGGTTCCTGAACTAGGTGACCGTGAACAACAAGTATCCACTCCCTAGGATTGATGATCTCTTTGATCAATTGAAGGTATCTCTGTGGTTTTTGAAGATAGACCTCAGATCGAGCTATCATCAGCTCAGGGTACGAGATGATGATGTAATTAAGAAGACCGTTAGATGCCAGTATGGCCACTATGTGTTCATGGTTATGCCTTTTGGCATGAACAATGATCTTGAAGTGTTCATGGGATTTATGAACATGATCTTATATCATTACCTCAAACCCTTCAAGGTGGTCTTCATTGAAGAAATATTGGTGTTCTCAGCATTGGTGGAGGAAAATGCCACTCATTTTTAGATAGTTCTGGATACACTCTAAGAAAACCATTTTATGGTAAAATATATATGTTCCATTTAGGGATATGGGAGGTCCACATTCAGGTACACATTATACTGGAGGCTGGAGTTACAGTAGATCTAGTGAAGATAGTAGTAATGCTTTCTTGGTAGCCATCCAGGAGCATGATCGATGTGCGAAGTGTCATGGGGTTGCCTGGAAACTACCATATATTTTTACATGAGTTTTCCAGAGTAAAAACACCATTGTCATCATTGAAAAAGAAGGTAAAAGTTTCTTGTTGATAGAGAGATGCCATAAGAGTTTCCAGGAGATGAGGCAAAGACTGGCGAGTTCCCCCAAAATGAGGCTACCAGAAGAGGGTGTTGGGTATGTAGTCTACTACGACACATCAAGGACCAAACTTGTATGTGTCCTGATGTAGGATAAATTAGTGATTTCTTATGGATCAAAGCATCTAAGGCAACATGATAATAACTAAACCACCCACATCCTTCAGTTAGAAGCAGTGATATTTTCCATGAAGATGTGACGACACTACTTGATAAGACCAATAAGGGACTATATACTCTCATATGGGGGTGAATCAGGGTATGGATATTCTTTTTCAAAGTTCTTCATGCCCCACTGGATGTTGACCTGTCTATTACAAGGGTTACTTTTTTCACTTGTGTGTTTATTATGATCACTTATTTTTTTTCTTTATCTGATGATGATGATTTAAATGCAATGCAGGGAAGTAAGAAGGAAGACACACAGATTTTTACATGGTTCAACCTCATTGGACTACATCCAAGGATCATATGCTGACAAGTTTCCAGTCATACCAAATTACACTATTCTTCCCATGATGTGGGTACAAAGGTTCGGGAACAGTCACTCTGTCCCAGGTTCACTGCCTTTAGAAGGTTTAGGGTCTGCTCACTGATTTCCAAAGGGTCACTCCCTATTTTTCTCTCTTTGGCTCACTGCCATTGGAGAGGATCACCTTTTTCCTCTTCTTTATCTCACTGCCCCAGAAAGGAACCACTCATAGTTTATAGACTTGTAGGTCTCTTAATATTCATGAACAAATGCATCCTCAACTGTTGATAGATGCTCTGTTGAAGTTCAATGTTCATCCATGAATGAATACCGCTTTAGAATAGATGTTCTGGGATAATTCTAAATTTCCCGCATACCAAGGGTGACTTGTGCACCCCTTTAACCAGTGCACAACCTCTACCTTCATTGCAGAAAAACCAACCGGCACGCCACACCTGCTGGCCGAAACCTGCTGGCCAAAATCTGATGGCCTAAACCTTCTGGCCAAAACCTGCTGGCCAAAACATGCTGGCCAAAACCTACTCACCAAAACCTACTGGCTAAAACCTGCTCGCCAAAACCTGCTCGTCAAAACCTACTGGACAAAACCTACAGGACAGAACCTACGGGCCTGAACCTACGGGCCTAAACTAGCGGGTCATAACCAACAGACTTGAACCTGCGCGCGACAACATGTGCGCCACATCCTGCTTGCCAAAACATCCACTTGAACACTCAGATCTTGGATTTTCTCTATGTGTTGAGATCGTTGAGGAATGAGGAGGGTAGTCATCTATTTATAGGCATTTTGAGGACATGCGCGCCAAAACCTGGGCGCCAAAAACCAACACGCCAAAAACATGTGCGCCAAAATACCTACGCACCAAAATACATGCGCCCCAAAATACCTGCACGCACAAACACATGCATGCAAAAATGCCTGCATGCCAAAATTATTGCACACCATAACCTGCGCTCCACTTTTGAACTTGCGTGCCACCATTTTTTTTCTATCATCCTCTGAACTAGCCCAATCTGTATCTGTGTATCCCACTAACATTGATTGAGATTTTTCATTATACATTAGATCAAAATCCATAGTGCCTTTGATATACAGAAGTATTCTTTTCACTGCCAGCATATGGATTTCCTTGGGATCACTCAGATATCTCGCTACTTGGCATGTGGCGAAAACAATATCAGGCCTTGTTGCGGTCAAGTATAGAAATATTCCAATATATTGCATGTATTCTATGATATTAACTGCCATAACTTCTTCATCTTTTGATAATTTCATCCAGGTAGCAATCACAATCTTCATCTCTTTTGAATTATCCATTCCAAACCTTCTTAGATCTTCATTTGCATATTTGGATTGAGAATTCAGAGTTACATTACCTCCTTGTGTCACCTATAAACCAAGGGAAAATTTTTGCTCTCTAATAATTGACATTTGAAACTCATTTTTCATGAATTCAGAGAACTTTCTGCACTAAGATTCATCTAATCTGCCAAATATTATTTCATCGACAGAAACCAATACCACCATCCTTTGATTACTGTTGTTGCTAAAAAAGAGATTGTAATCAAATCACCCACGCTAGAAATCAAGCTTCTTCGAGTACTGATCAAGCCTTGAGTACCATGTTCTTATTGCATCATTCATCCCATAAACGCCTTCTTTAGCCTACCAACTTTATTCTCATCCTCATGAATGCGAAAACCATCTAGCTGCTCAATATACACCTCCTCTTCTAGAACACCATTCAAGAATTCAGATTTGACATCCATTTGGAACACATTGAACTTTCTTTACACTACTATGGAAAAAAAGAATCTGATTGTCTCCATCCATGCAACTGGTGTAAATGTCTCATAAACATCTATACCCTCAATCTGGGAGTATCCCTTCCACACTAGCCATGATTTGTTATAAATAAATATTTCCTATTCATTCATCTTGTTGTGATAGACCCATTTAGTCCTGATGAAATTCTTATCTACTGGCCTCGAAACAATCTCCCTTGTCTAGTGCTTCTCAATCTGATCATGCTCTTTATTCATAGACTGAACCCAGTTTTCATTTTCAGCTACATCAAAAAAACATTTCAGATCCACCTGAGATAAAAATGATGTTTTTTGTAATGATTTCATTAATCGAGTCTGAAATGGAGCTGTCTAATCACCAATGATATTTTTTCTATCAATTTCAGCTCGACTCTTTGGATTCCGTGCAGACACAGACTTGAGACATTCTTGTTCATCATTAGTATCTTCTTCTGAGTCAGCCTATGCCACTTCTACACCCCCTGTGTTTCTTACCTCATCATTACTTTCAACCAGAAACTGTTCACTGGGTCATTGAGAATTCTATTCATTTTCAACTATAGTGACATCATTGCTCTCAACAATTTTTCCCAGCCTTTTTTTGAAGCATTTATATGCTTTTATTTTACCTGAGTATCCAAGGAATATCCTCTCATCTCCTCACGACTCAAACTTCCAGTGATTTTCTTTGTTCAGAATGAAACACTTACTACCAAATATTCGAAAGTATTTCATCGTTTTTTTCCATACCACATTTCATATGGAGTCTTTCCTTCATTCGGACACAACATAGACCTGTTCGAAATATAGACCGATTTCAAAACTGCTTCCTTCTAGAATTTCTCTAGTAGGTCCTTTCCAATAAGCATTGTTCTAGCCATGTTTTTATGATCTAATTTCTCCTCTCAACCAATCCATTCTATTGGGGAGTTCTCACTAATGAAACCTTATGCCTTATCCCGTGTTTCTAGAGATAGTATTCGACTTGACTGTTTGTGAATTACGTAGCGTTATCAGAATGAAACTTCAAAATTTTCTGCCCAAGCATCGTTTCTGATTCCCTCCTATACTGTATTATGCAACTAAACACCTCTGTCTTATGGGTAATGGAAAATACCCAGGACATTCTGCTATAATGAACAATGAAACGAAAATAATACCTTTTCCCATTTATAGCTTGTGGTAAGATAGGTCCACAAACATCATCATTCACTAATTCGAGCACTCTAGATGATTTCTGTTCCTTTGGCCTGTATGTATTTCTGATGATCTTATCTTTTTGGCAAGCATCGCACGTATGAGTGTGATCATGTGATAGTTTGGGAATGTCTCTAGTAGCATCACACTTTACCAGATCTTCCATGGATGGTTGGTATAGATGACCAAGTCGCTTATTCCATAGCTTGTTTTCTTCCTCTCTGGATAAAATGAATGAATCTTTATCCCCACCTAAAAGGTAAATATTTCCCTTTATACTATTTCCCTGTAGAACAACTGCTCCATCATTTACTTTCTTAACACACATCTTTTAGAAAATCTAAAATAGTACCTAGAGTCACATAGTTGACTGAAACTGAGAAAGTTATGACTAAGTCCTTCTACTACCAAGACATCAGCACATCTCATTTTGTTTCCCCCAAACATGGCTTTTCCTGAGCCAAAAATCTTCAGGCCTTCATCGTTTCCAAATTTGATGACTTCATCATTGTCATATTTTATGCCTATAACAAGATCCTTTTTGCCTGTCATGTGAGATGTGCAACCACTATCAAGGATACATACACCAGAGTAATCTTATGCCTTATGGCCAATATCTTCCACCAAAAACGTCTCAATTTTCTTCTTCTTGGTCTATAATTTTACCTTCACACTCGGCATGGATTGAGGTATCTATTCTTTCTCATAGTATGATGGACCAGCTTCATCTTAAAAATAGGAAAATATTTTTTTCATTTTTAACTCACCTTTTGGTTTATTGATTTTCTACTTGAAAATGTTTTGATTCTGCTTTGAAACATTTCTCTATATGTTCAAAGTGCAGTACCTAACCATGTGCCAAAATCCTCTACCCCCAAAACTGTGCCCTTAGAAATATGTTCTGGAAAACTGTTCTCTATTTGGATTCCACCTCTGTTCTTGTTCTCTTTGATAACACTTGGCTATGGAACACACATACTGTGAATTTTCCATCCTTCCACAACAATAACACCAGATATAAGGTTCATTACATTGTGTTAATTCATCACAACGAGTTTCCCCTTGGGATCTCTGAATATTCTAATTCGTCTTTGTGCCTAAATTAACCTTCAATCTCAGGACGGTTGCCTATGGTATGGCATCAATTTCCACTGATTTTCACTTCTGATCATGCCCCGAATCATCCATAAAGATTGAGCTCAGTTGATGCTTCTTTCCTACTGAACAATTAGTCTCCTCTTTCATTTTTTCAGTTATCAGAATAACCTTATTTCTGAATAATTTATTAGGCATCCATTACACACATTCTAAGCCTTTATATAGATTCGTAAGGCTTTTCCTTCCTCTCACTTTGAGGATTAAACCCACTAGTAGTCATTTCCTTCTTTGATGATCCACCAATATGCCACTTCCATTGATTCCATATCTGGGTTGGAATCTCTCTTTTTGGAATCTGACAAGTGATGTTTTCATTACATTATATGTTTATATTTATTTTATCATATATATGAGTCACCAGACAATTTTGTGCTGGTGGTGAGTCCTCCATTGAGTATGCATTATTCTTTTTCATAGCTAGAGTAGATCTCCCCTTAATCTTCCGTGTTTGTTCACATTCTCTCCATGAGAGCTATTGTGAGTATGACTGATACACTTTTCGTTCAACTCCTTGTGATTTTCCAAGGACTCTCACCCTATTCTTCAATTTACCACTTTCTCTCCTAGTGTACGATTTTTCATTATACACCATTGGATTCATGAATCTCCTTTCAAGTTCCTTTCCCTTTCCATCTTTCTTCTTGCTACAATGTCTTGCCAAATTCCCATAATCAGAACATATAAAACATTTTCCGTCAAAGGCATACCTCATTTCATCATTTCTCTATAGATATGTTCAAACATCTTTTGTTATTCCTCTGACATTGATCTCTTGAGCTTCCTGGCGCATACTCATGCTGTGTCCCTTTCTTCCACAGTACTAGAATCTGACGAATGTTTTCCCTTGAGAGACTCTTATCTTTGATTTCTCATGATGCTTCTTCTTATTCTCATATTTAGTAATGTTTCTATTTTCACAGCAAGAAATGTATTACAGAGCATCTGAATAGAATCTTCACATGTGGCCATGAATCCCGCAGAAATAGAACATGTCGTCACTTCTTTTTGTAACTATCCACTTAGGCCTATGTCCAACACCTATATGTTTTCCTACACTCCTAGAACAATTTATGGCTCACATTCTATCATGTATAAGAGGTTATTCATAAAATCCTATTCTAGGTTTTCCCAAGCTATATGGTATTAGAGCTAAGAAAATATTATGTTGTTTATTCTCAAGAAATCTCATACTTCCTTTTCATTTCATCATCACCTTCCGAAGGGCAATCGAATAGTAGTGGAAGTGCATCATTCAACTTAGGCTTTCCTTTTTTTCCTTTGATATATCGATATTTTTTTTTTGATTTTTCTATCACTTCTTCCAATTTTTGAGACTTCTAATCTCTTGATTCACATTGATAATTATGTTTTTTCTGAGATTCTTCCAGCTACTCAACTAATCTTCAGGTTCCCGTGTGAGCTTTTCCACCAAGTCACTTTTCTCCTTCACCTTCAATTTTTCTTGTGTAACATATTCAGAGACAGATTGATTCTCTTGTTATAGCCTTTGATTCTTCTTAACTTCTTCAGAAAAATGTGTAGCTAGATCATCATTTGTGGCTTTTAGATTCTGAACTTCCTCTGACTTGTGATTCTCTTCATAATCATAAGCCTTATGTTTTCGTTTCATTCTTGTAATCTTTTGTATTTATTCACCTTTCAAATCATTCTTCTCCCTTAGTTCAATACCCACACCAAAAAGCCTTTGATTTAAGACTCTTAGCTTGTTGGCCTCAATTTCTAATAATTGGATCCTGATATCTTTAGATTTAACATCATCACCCAATTTCTGATCCAATTTCATTGTCATGTTGACAATATATATTAGTGGCCTCTTTATTAATACATCTTCATCATTAGATATTTCAGTATCACTTTGATGTTCAAGTACTTCACTCCTTCCTACATCATGATTGAGTAAATCACTCTTTTCCCTATCAGATTCATCCCATCCTTCCTTCAGTATGATTTTTTATTCTTTTAGTTGAATAACAATTTTTCCAGAAACACTTCCACCCTGAGTGATATCATCTAAATTCTGATTGTTCTTTGATGTTTTCCCTTTTCCATGGCACACCGAGATAAGAGCTGGCCGATTAAACCACAAAAATAAACTATACCAAGTCAGAGAAAAAAAATATGATAAAATAAACGTTCCCTTTGATACCAATTGTTAGGACCAATAGGGTCCTATATACCCAAAGAGGGGGGGTGAATCAGGGTATGTATATTCGTTTTCAAAGTTCTTCCTGCCCCACTGGATCTTGACATCTTTATTATAAGGGACACTTTTTTTACACTTGTGTGTTTATTATCATCACTTATTTCCTTCTTTATCTGATGATGATGTTTTAAATGAAATGTAGGGAAGTAAGCAGGAAAACACATAGATTTTTACTTATTTCACCCTCACTAGGCTACATCCAAGGATCATACTCCAATAAGTATCTAGTCGTACCAAATTCCACTATTTTTACTAGATGTGGATACAGAGGTTTGGGATCAGTCACACTGTCCCAGTCTCACTGCCTTTACAAGGTTTAGGGTCACCTCACTGCTTTCCCAAGGGCCACTCCCTAATTCCCTCCCTCTGGCTCACCCCCGGTAGAGAGGATCACCTTCTTCCTCTTCATTTTATCACTGCTCTAGAAAGGATCCACTCATAGTTTGTAGACCTGTAGTTCTCTTCATATGCATGAATGAATGCATCCTAAACTATTGATAGATTCTATATTGAAGATCAATGTTCATCCACTGATGAATACTACATTTCAAAAGATGTTCTAGGAAATTTATAACATTCACACATCCCTAGGATGACTTGTCCACCCCTTTAACCAGTGCACAACCTCTGCCTTCGTTGCGGATAAACCAACCAGCGCGCCACACCTATTATCCAAAACCTACTGGCCAAAACCTGCTGGCCTAAACTACTAGGCCGAAACTTGTTGGCTGAAACCTATTGACTAAAACCTGCTGGCCAGATCCTGCTGCTAATACCTGCTGGCCACAACCTGCTGGAAAACACCTGTGGGCCACAACTTGTGGGCTAGAACCTGCGGGCTGGAACCTATGCGCTACAACCTACGCGCCACAACTTGCACGCCACAACCTGCGCACCAAAACTTACACTTGTGTGCTCATAGCTCATTTTTTCTCTAAGTGTTGAGCTCATCGAGGAATGAGGAGGGTAGTCATCTATTTATAGGCATTTTGAGAACATGTGCGCTAAAACCTGCACGCTAAAAACCTGCATGCCAAAAACCGGCGCGCCAAAAACATGCCCTCCAAAATACCTACGCGCCAAAATACCTGCGCGCCAAAATACATGCGCGCCAAAATACCTGCACGCCAAAATACCTACATGAAAAAATATGTGCGTGCCAAAATACATGCGCACCAACATACCTATGCGCCAAAACCTATGCGCCACTTTTGGACATGTGCACCACCTTTCCTTTTCCAAATTTTTGATGTTCTAAATTTCGAAAAAATATTCCTGGCATACAACATTAGAATCCTCCTTAACAAAAGAGAACAATTCCTTTTTCCTAAAACACTTTCCCCCATTCTCCAAGAAAACTCCCTTTGTCAACAAGCACAACATGGAGCCCTACATTTTCAACAAACACAATCATCTCAAAAATGATTCAATGATACCTTGACAGACATTTTGCAAATAGTACTTGATGTGTGAACAATTTACCATATACACTGATCATAATAGTCTAAGGTATATCTTTACCCAGAAAGACCTGAACCTGAGTCAATGATGATTGATGGAGTTCCTATATTACTATTAATTTTAGATAGTTTACACACCCCAAAAAGAGAATTTCATCGTAGAAGTACTCTGCAAGCGGTCTGGTTTATAGATGTTAAGCGAGCTGAATGAGATTCTAGTCACATTGTAGTTATCCTTCATGGATAGTGATGGAACAACATACGTCCAGTCCATGATTGTCACGTCCCCACTTATTCAGTGAGTATGGGAGGAATAGCTTGGCGACATTGACTATGATGCCCGACGTACTCACATATACTCAAGACGGGCTCCTGAAGGATTTTATGAAGGTGGGGAGCACATAATCCTTTTCATAGGACACACCATGGTACATCCTGGTGTGGAAAAGATAGACTAGGACCTTCAGGGTCAGTGTTGTTGGCGTGGGATAAAAAAAGCAATGGCTGAGTTCGTTTCGTGATTCCTAACTTTTCTAAAAGTAAAGGCCGAGAATCAAGTTCTAATAGGCTTAATACAACCACTAGAGGTTCCAGAATAGAAGTGGGATGGTACCTCCATGGACATTATGATAGGACCACCACATACAACCAGTGGCCATGATTCCATATGGTTGATCATTGAACGACTCACCAAGTCGGCCCACTTTCTACCCATCAAATGGAAAGGATCAGAAGAGGGCCTGAGATGCCTCTACATATAGGAGATTGTACGGCTTCACGAGGTACCATCGACGATGGTTTCAAATCGTGAAACTCGTTTTACATCCCATTTTTGGAATGTATTAAAAGAGGCGTTTGGGACTCATCTACGCTTGATCACCGCCTTTCACCCTCATATGGATTCTCAGTCTGAGAAAACCATACATACACTTGAGTACATGCTTTGTGATTACGTCCTTGATTTTGGATGCAATTGGGAGGATCTCTTGTCATTGGTGGAGTTTTATTAAAATAAAAACTATCACTCCACCATCAGCACGGTACCATTTGAGGCATTGTACGGGCAACCATACTGATCCCCTCTATGCTGAACTGACCTAGGGGAGGCAGAACTCATGGGTCCAGAGTTGGTACAGGCTACCACTGAGAAGGTACATGTCATACAAGAGTGGATGAAGACTGCACGGAGTAGGAAGAAGTCTTATGCTGACAGGAGATGGAGACCCTCGAATTTTGAGGAGGGTGGTCATGTTTTCCTTCGTGTCTATCCTCAGGGACGATTGTTGTGATTTTTCCAGGGAGTCAAGCTATCTATAAGGTTCATCAGACCTTTCAGTATTCTAAACAGATTTGGTGAGGTAGTATACCACCTAGATATTCCCCCCTAGATGCACTGGGTTCATAATGTTTTCCATGTTTTGCAGTTGAGGAGGTAGGTGCATGATCCATTGCACGTTATTGACTGGAGAAATCTAGACATTGGAAATGGGGAGACATTCGCAGAGTTCCTGGTTGAGATAGTGGATTTATAGGAGTGGGTACTTCATGGGGAGTTGATTCCTCTGGTACATGTTTAGTGGAAACACGGGAAACTGTAAGAGGGAACATGGGAACAGGAGGCTGAAATACATGCTCAGTAACCCCATTAGTTTCTCTAGTAAAATTGTGTCTTTCTAGGATGAAAATTCCTACATTGGAAAATATGTAAAGACACGTAAATTCTGTATAACATTTTTTATTATATGGAATTATTTCGCGTCTATGAAAATTGACGGCACATGATTCTGTGGCCAGGAGAGCTCGAAATAGAATTTTGAACATTTTTTAAGGTACATTCAGTAAACGTGCGAGTGGCGATATCTATAATTTAAACCAGTTATTAGATTTAATATTTGAGGGTGTCGTTGAATTCGCAGTGTCAAGATTCTCTTAGGTGAAGAATAACATTGAAGGAAAAGGGTTGGACAAAAAAGTTAATTTTTTGAAATTTAAAAAAATAATAAAAAAATAACTCCATATTTTATGGGCATTGGATAACAACTATTTTTCCATACTTTTCAGGATTGGGAAAAACTTATTTTCCCTTTGATATCATAAATCATTTATCATTTCCCAATGCATTTAAGAGAGATATATCCCCTACCAATCTTAGAATGAAAACCATATTTATATGTGCCACAATACCATCAAAATTCAAAATTTCATAACCCCTTAAATGAAATGGGTTTCATTAACATTACATAATATCATAACTTTTATAAAAGAGAAGGGTTTTATTATCATTTAGTCATATCATCATAGCAGAACCCGTGAAAGGAAGCAGGTTTCATGAGACTTCTATCAAGTTCTAACCCATGCAAAATTGGGTTTCACAAACATCTTTACATGGTAAAACATTTTGAGATCGAATAAGAATGTTATTGTTTGTTAATATCAATAACTAAGCATAAGACACATCAAAGAATTTAATATTAGATGGAAAATTATTTTGATATATCATTTGGAACATACCATATGAAAAATAACATTTCATTGAAAATTAAATTTTTAAGAATAAAACAGTTTCAAAATACTTAAATATTAAAATTAAATTTAGAAAATATTAATAATTCCTTAAAAATAATTTGAATCATTTATTTTGAAAAATAGAATTTTAACATTAAAAAATACTGTTTAATACATAAATCATTACTGAAACCCCCTTTAGTTAGAATACTTTTGGATAAAAAATATTTTTCAAATGAATAAATTATTTTTCTAAAAAACATCCTTTTAAAATTTTGAGTTCATGATGAGAATAAAATAATGTAAAAACTATTATTCTCATTAAATGAATAGAGGAGCATAAATATCAGGAGAATCATGAGAAATAGATAATAAGATTTTATTATAGGATGAATAATCATAAAAAATACTGATAAATGATTATATTGTAACAATAAACTCTTACAACCCTAGAAACAATGATGTAATTCAATGAGATTTATTGATATATTTTATTTTAAATATTGTAAGCTTTTCAATATTTTTTATTTCAAATAACACTAAATATATATTTTTTTTATATGAAAGCATTATGTTTTCCATGTGTTATACACAAGCCCATGTTAATATTATGTTACACGAAACACATATATTTTATTATTATACAGGAAACAATATATTTGGATTATGTTATGCACAATACTGAGTCCCTTTGATATCTTTTTTTACATGCAATACTGAGTCTTCCATAAGAACTATATACTTTTAATATTTTTATTATTATAATTATCACCTTGCCCTTAGAATGGAATATATGAATGTTATTGACTAAATAAGGAAACAATGGATTAAACTTTTATATAAAATGAATCATTTGGTAACAAAATAGTTATAAATGAAAGTATGAACCATTTGAAAATAAATTAATTAATTTTCTAAGAAAACTATTCTACAATGTAAAACCATAATTTTAACCCAATAAACTAGAAAAATCATTTTTGATGAATTTTTTTAAAAAATTAAATATTATATATTCAATAAATATTTTTACACCCATCGCCTGGATTTTGTAGGGATAATAAATGAAAATGTCTTATTTTATGAATAAAAATATGTATTTTTCAAAACGGTAGTTTTGTTTCCTTTTAATGGAGCATCCATTTAAAATATGATTTGTGTAAATTTTAAAATTTTTATTTTATAAACCAATCTTTTTTTTAGAAGTATGAATATCAAAATTTTCTTTGTTTTTTTAAATATTTTTTGTAAAGATTCATTTTTTATGAATAGTGAAAAACAATAATTTTTAATTGAAATTGCCTTTTCGTATAATTTATTTATGCAGTTAAATTTTTGTTTTAATTGGATATAAAGTATAATTAATTCATGTATACAAAAATAAATCCTATTGAGGTCATTTTTAATAATTTCACATTAAAATTTTATATAAAAATATTTCAAACATTTGATCTTGTTACATTAAAAACCAACATTCCGGTCACATTTATATAATTAATGTAAATTAATTTCATCCAATAATTTGATTTTATTTTAAAATATTTGATTTATTATTTGGAATCATAATAATATATAATTTATAATAATTTCAACTTCTGTTTGGACTAAAAATATAGTGCAAGTAATTACAATTAATTACAATGATTAAGTTAAAAACGAGTTTACTTAGTGGTTTAAATTTAACTAAAGTTTCCAAATGAACTATACACATGTAATAAATCCATTTTCATACCATATTTATAAAAATATAATGACTTGGGTAAAACATGGACAATTATTACAGGCACATGATTAATGGAGACATCTCAATAGTGTTTACTTTTTTATATTTACAAGAATGCCACTCCTCCTCCACCATAAAAACTCACTCACCCCCCCCCCCCCTCACTTATTCAAACCTAAAAAGAAATTTGGTTCATCCCGAAAATAAAACCAAATAATCTCCACACTTCACTCCCTTCATCCTAAAATCCACCATTTCAGCATTAGAAAAACCATGTTATAGTTTTGGTGAATACCAAAAGGAATTACTCAAAGAAAAGGTAACATACTTCAACAAGAATTCCAATATTATTTATTCTCTCCCTCCATAAATTATTATAATTACATGATTATATATTAACATCAGTATTCTAAATATACTAATGTTTTATTATTCTAAGGTTATTAACTATACTCACACACACTTCCATCAAATGGGATAGACAATAATCATTCTTGTGAACGGTCAACTACCACTTTTCGAAGAGATGTCGTTCTTTCTTCCATTAAAACCTATCATGGTTTGAATTAAATTTATAATTATTATATAATATGTTTTTTTGAGTATAAATTGACTCAATATAGAATCTATGGGGATTTCATCTCACTTTTTATTTATGTAAGGTACATGCTCTGTTCACAACTCATTCTTTTAGTGTGATTTTATGCTACACATGGTTGTATTAAATGATTATTATACATATATTTCTGGGTATTTCAACATATATTTTATCCTCTATACTTTTTGGGGTTTATGTTTCAAAATATTCTGAATATATAAGAATGTTTGGTATCGATTTTTCTTCATTCATATTTATGTTTTTCAATGTACCTAAATTCTTTTTACTGGTTTATATACTTCCATTTTAGATTTTATATCATGAATCTACTTATTTTAAATATATTTTACGAATCATGTAATTTAATTTTCTTCCATTTATATTATTATCCCTAATAAAAATGTGGTAATATTTTATTTAAAAAATCTCATCGCTTTTTTAGATTGTTAGTGATTATGCTTTTTTATGAATTCTTATAATCCATCTCCCATGAACACTCATGAGTTTCCTAACACATTATTTATTCAATATATATCCATGTATTATAAATATTATTAAACATTTTCGTACCTAATATATTTTGGAAAATTCTTTTAAGAATATTTTACCATGTTCCTCTCTATGGTCAGAATTTATTTTTATTTCAAAAACCATGTTTTCAAAAATGATTTCATATTTATCAAATGATACATGAAAATCATTATCAAGGAGAAATGATTTTTTTATTTTTTTTAAAAGATTACTTTATAATGTTTCAACGTTTTTTCATAGAAAAATGTTTTCAAAAGGCATTATGTTTTAAAAATAATTTTTCAAAAGAAAAACAGATATTTTACCTGAGAAATGGTTTTAAAAGATCATTAAAAATTATTTCCCATCTAAGATAACATTCTTTGGGGATACTCATTCCTTTCTTGGGAAATGATAAAATATTTCCATTCATATAATTTTTCCAATTGGTTAACATTTTATTGAATGATGTTTATGAAATCGTTTCTCTTTCATATGTTATATCTTAATGAAAACCACTTATTTTCCCAAGTTATTGATTGATTAAATAATTATGGAACCTATATATTTCCTAAATGTGAGATATTATTATATTTTAAGACCCTCATATCATTTCATGGGTTATGATATGATTTTTACTAGTTTTTTTCACATGTACGTATGATTTCATAATGATATGGGTGAGAATTATATCTCCCTTCAGTTCATTGGGTAACTAATTTTATCTCATAATATAGACTCATATGGGCTTGGGAGTGAACCCTGACTACTATGATGGCCATGAGAGTGAACCATGACCACCAAGATGGTATGAGGAGTGAACACAAGATACTAATATGTCTATGGGTGTGAACCCTGACAACCAAGATGGTATATGGAGTGATCCCATAATACAAGGATGGTCTTGGAAGTGATGCCTTGGATACTATGGAAATAATATTATATACTCTTATGTGTTTTCCATAATTCCATGTTTTATGCCTATTTTATGATTTCATGTCGTTTTTTGTTTATTTCTTTATGATTAATTTATTATGAACTAGAAAGACTTATGCCATGATTCATGGTTATGAACTATTATATATAGAGTATGATCTTATATTTTCATGATCATGTTCTCATAACCATATTCTAATGATTATAATTACATATCTCCTTTTATTACCTTTACTATGCATCTGAGATCACCCCTTTTTATATTTCATTTCCCCATTTTATGAAGATATGTATTTTGTTTTATGTGTCAAAGAATAGGTGTAGTCAATAATAACCTAGTGGGAGATGATGTATCTCACTTATGTACTAGTGTTTATGTTCCATTTTTCTACAAGAACTAGACTAATAATGTCATTGTGTGTCTATTTGTATAATGTTTTATGCTTTCCAAAAAAGTTAATTAATGTTAATGTATCTCAATATTAGGTAATTAAAGCTGGTATCAGAGAAATTATTTATTTACCGTTTCAAATCTTGGATAATAAAACCCTAATGAGAACCCAATGGAAATGTTTATGGATATGTCTAATGATAAGGAAAATTTTAAGAAAATGACCTTGAATTTTTGTAAAGGATAGAGTGTGTGTTTTCCTAGGAATAGATACATATAAGGAACCAAACCTATTATATCACATAATATTTAATTTAGTCAGGAATTCACTTCCTTTTTCATTGATAATATTTTTATGTTTATAGATTTATATAATTGGGACATAATACATTAATAAATTTATATATTATTATAGAGTGGATACCATAACATAGTATTAATTTCTTGAAAAATATGAAACTTTTCACATAAAATATGATTTCTTTGATTAATATTGAAACATTTAACTTTGATAACTTTTTTTTCTTACACATCCTTATAACCTGTGATAATAATTTAAAAACATCATATGTGCACAAAATCTTAGTAAGGGACATAGAAACATGGAAAGAACATATTAGTCTTTGAACACTTGTAATGTATGAAATAATTTTAAAAACACATACTTGTCAGCCATATATACTTACTCTGTGAAAAATGTGATTTACACAATATCCACAAAAAACATGAGAACATAAATAGAATCATGAAAATTTCTTGGGGAAATAATTACATAATCTCGTAACTCCCTCATCTACCTTATGATTTTTAACCCTCATGGATACCATACGATTTGTGTAGCCATCATAGTTACACATGGAGTATCCATATGGATGACCACCAACATACACATACCTAATGCATTAGAAGTAAATATAGGTCCCACCATTATTCATAAAAATTCATAATACCCATAAAACAATCGTAAAACATGAATAATTGCATAAAAATATTTCTTTTGAATTTCGTAAAATAATCTTTTATAAGAAGTTTATAAAAGAAAGGCCCCGTATAAAAACCATATAATTGAAGTGAAAAATAATATAGTGGATGGAATAAGTATATAGTCAGTAATTAAAAATAATTCAACATAATATAACCATAATTATTCATATAAACAATTTAAATACCACATAAATAATGAAGTATAAGGTTAACCTAAAGAACAGATAGCAGGTTAAGTATTCACTTACCTCAGGTTTGTCTTACTTTCAACTCATTTAAACCTCCTGTATAATGGTTAAAACAGTGTTATTATTATCTTAATGGAAAATAGTCATCTTTATAACATCTTATATGATCAATTTATAACATAATTTCACCCTTTAATTGTTAGTATTTTGTTTCTTTCACTGTTTTGGGTGAGTTATTTACATGATTTTCATGATTGGTTCATGATGGATGTTATTATAAATTGGAAGTGAAACTCCAGAATTGGAATTTAATTTTTTTTAAATATTATCAGAACCATAAACTATGCCATTTGTCAGTTTGAGTTCTGTAATGAGTATGATTCATAATTTAAAACATTAATGATGTTCGTTTAGATCATTCTATTGGTTCTCTAATATTAACGACCTCATTTAGTTTTATAAATTAAACCCATGTATACTAAAGAATTACAGTACCATTGATGATACATTATAAATATATTATAACATTTTTCATCGATAAAAATTGTTTCATGACAATACTTTAAGTAATTAATGAAAATTAAAATCACATCGTCCACGATGTCGGTAATTCGACATATCACGGACAAGGTATTTAATTCATTGAATAAGTGGGGGTGGAGTAAAATATTGATGATGAATTTTTCATGAACATGAGAAGATATAGAATATAATTTTTTATGGAACTTTCATTAATCTTGGATAATATGAGGTGATGAAATAAGAAGACAAGAATGGAACTAAAAATAAAAGAAAAATTGAGAAATCTCTAACGAAAATTCTGCAGCTTAACGGCGTCACATAAAATTTCATAAAATAATTTGATGAGAGAAAGGGGGCATCTCATCACTCTTAAATAATATGTGAACTATGGTAAATATGGAATGGAATATCCATAAAAAAGAAAAAGGAAAAGAAAAATAATAACATAAAATGAAAGGAAAGAAAGAAAATAAAAGAGGATGTTTAACACTTGATCTCTTCTCTTAGAGATCCTTCTTAAAGACTTTGGTTTTGGCCTTTTCGTGGGACTAGAAAATCTTGGTCGTGGGGAAGATCCTTGCGAGGAGTTTTGGGAATAAAATAGGTAAGGATCAAGGCTTGAGAGGTGTGGGAGGAAGAGGGGAATGAGAGTGGTATTTATAATGGGGGAGAGGAGTATTTTTCATTATTTTAATCATTATTATAATATTGTGTCTCAAGACTATGAATAATCTTAATTAATATGACCCCAAATAGTAATAATGTCATCAGAGTTTGAACAAAGTGGGATTGCATCACTTATGATGTCATAAATAGTGTATTTTACTGATAATTTGAATATACGGTATTTTACTGTATTTCTCTATTCATTCCAAATCCCAGAATTTCATAAAAGTCCCAAAAAATTCAACATATCCATTTTTCATCATGTAGAATTCAAAAATGAATTCAATTTTTTTAAAATAATTTTCAAAATATTATTAATTTAATTTTTAAACATAATAATACTTAATTAAAATTTTATTAATTTAAAAATTATAACTTCTTTTATATGACAATGAAAAATTAATCAAGATGTCATTATCTTAATCCCCTAAGGAATAAAATAATAATAAAATTTACAATTCATTAGGTTAATATTACTATTTATATTACTATTCATAAGAGTATTTTACTATTCACCAAAAAATTATATTGGTTCCATTAGACTTCAAATAATTTAATGAACACAATTATAGAAGACCATTTTTTAAATTCAAAACCTAGAAATGGAAAATTATTTATAATATCTAGATTTGAATATATACCAAAAACAAACATTAATACATTTCAATTTATTTTTTGAAACCCTTGGGGGTATTGCAATACATGTCTAGAAATTATAAGTGGGTGTGGATTTGGCATAGATGTTCCTTGTGGTAAAAACTCTGACAAGATGTTCCAGGCCTCACTTGAGGTAATTTGGTACTTATTAATTGGCCTTACTATACACATAGTTTGACACTACAATACGATTTTCATTGGGAATTCGGAAAATCACCATGAACCATCCTAAAGGACTTAAAAATAACATGGATATGAAAATACTAGGATAATCCTATGGCATTATAGATTAAGTAAGAGTTCATAACATAGATATATTATAAGTGATTTTTTGTTGTTATGTGGTTCCTCATTATGATAACTATTTTATACTCTATGATTTTGGTTTTAATCAATATATATAACTCAATGTAACTTCATTAAAGGCGATTACAAAATACAATGCAATGATTTTTATCTTGAGAAACATAATTATATGGAATATGGAATGAAAAATCACATTGATAAGATCACATAGATTTCTCAAGAATTGAATCATTGTGGACTTCTAAATGAGTAAAGGAGGGAACAAATTTTTTTTATTTTTTCATCAGGAAACATCCACCTTATTTCGAGGATATTCTAATCTACTTGTTTCTGAACAATAGATCTATACTATTGAAATTATATTCTATATTTTCTAGTTTTCGAAGAATGAGAAAGTCATGTTGGTTTTTTATTTGTTAGATGGTAAAGTATAATATTGGTGGAATTTTATTAAGAAATGATGAATCAATATGAAATTGAATCTATGGAATGGTATGAGTTCATGAACTTATTTTTTAATAAGTACATTCCTCAAATTCATTTTACCATAATGGAGAAAGAGTTCCTTGAGTTCAATTAAAGGGATGATGATTTTATTTGTATATATGTGGATAATATCACAGCACATGAAAGGTATTATTTATGAACTACCATCCAACATGAATGTAATGTTTGTATGTTGTTTATTTGTATAAAACCTTGTATCATAGGGCCATTGGACATATGAATATTTTTTAGCTAAAATTAGATTGTGTGGTGTGCATTCAATGTTGAAATAGAGATTGGATTCATATATCAATATCATGGTTTTGGCATGAAAAAGATCATTGAGTTTAAAAGAAAAACTAAAAACCATGAACAGAAGAATATGATATTTCTATTATGTTCTATGTGTGGGAATAATTATAGCGTAAATTTTCATAAGGGTTCTCATTAATGTTTTAAGTGCAAAAGAGAAGGCCATCATGAATTTGATTGTCTATTTGATTGGAAGAAGTTATATATTGATGATAATGGAGAAAAAAGGTACATAATAAGCCTCCCATGCTCCAGTGGTACAAGAGTAAGTAGAATGGTCATTATCCTAACTAGTGACCTAACCCAAGGGCTAGTGATGATGATCGGTGTCAACAACCTCTTAAACCAAGGGAAAATAAAAAATCTCATTCAATTGTTATTTCTTATGGGGGGTAATAATTATGTGATATAAGGTATACCTACCATCAACTCAATAAATTTTAATGTCATATTTGATTCTAGATCTACGCACTCATTCATGTCTAAATAATTTTCTAAGGGTGTTAATATTCTAGAAAAACAATTTGATATGGAATTAGAAATTTAAACCCTTTTTGGTACTATGATTCCTTCGTAAGTATGTGGTTCCTCTTCAGTTGAAGTTTATCAGAATGTGCTCTATACAAATATTTTCTTTTTTCGATTGGTTGAATTTTACATAATCTTAGGCATTGATTCCCTTTCTCTGCATAAATGTCACATCAATTTTTTAGGAAGGGGTTTTTTTATATTTCGAACCATATTATAATCATACATGAATGTAAAAATATATATGAAATTCTAATGGATATTACATCAATTTTATGGGTCTTAATTACCTTTAAGTATGGTTGTTTATCTTAAATGGTTATAGGGAAATCAGCATCGATGGTATTCCCATTGTTCATGAATTTGTTGATGTATTTTTAGAAGTGTTTCCAATACTTCCAACAAAATGTTATGTTGAGTTCTCAATAGAACTCATACATGGTTCTACACTAATTTCAAAGACTTCCTATAAAGTGGTCATTATTTTGTTTCCTAAATTGATGAATAAACTCCAAGAAAACATTGAAAAATTATTCATTCGTCCAAGTGTGATACATTGGGGTGCACATATTCTTTTTTGAAAATGAAAGATGGATCAATTCGACTTTGAATTGATTATCGAGAGGTGAACAAGATAGAAATCAAGAACAAGTATCATTTTCCCTTTATTAATGACTTGTTTGATCAACTATATGGAGAGAAATACTTTTCCATTATTGACAATCATTCTAGATATCATTAATTGAGGCTTAATAAGCAGGATATACCCATGACGACATTTCTTACAAGGTACAAGACACTATGAATATATAGTAATGAATTTTGTTCTTACTAATTCCCCTTATATATTCATGTATTTATTAAATAGAGTATTTAGATATTACTATGATTAGTTTTTGGTAGTCATTATAGATGGTATTATTATCTATTTAAATTGAAAGTTATAGCATGAATACCACTTGAGAATTTTAGTAAAGACACCAAGGAAAGATAAAATATATGAAAAATATATTAAGTGTGATTTTAGCTGCAAAAGGATTCATTTTTGGGTCACGTAATCTAAAGATATTTTATTATGGTAGATCAATCGAATACAGAGGCTATTAGATTTTGTCGTATACCAAGAAAAGTGAATGATATCTATAGATTTCTTGGTTTAAATGGATATTATATATTGTTTGTCTATAATTGTTCATGACTATCTAATCTTTTGACCATGATAACTCAGAATGGTGTCATGATCCTCTAGACAGATGATTGTGAAGAAAATTTAAAGGAATTGAAGTGAAGGTCAGTCAGTGCATCTGTGCTTACATTACCCTATTATGGAGAAGGGTTTATAATATAAATTGATGAATCTTAGAAGGGATTTAGATGTGTTCATATGAATAAAAACTTAGATATAGCCTACGCCTCATGACTGCAGAAGATTCCTAATAAAAATTACCCAACTCATGATTTGGAGTTAGATATAGTAATTTTTTATTTAAAGATATGGGGGAATTATCTTTTTGGAAAAAAGTGTGATATATATTTATATCAAAAAATTATGAAATATATATTCACATATAATGAGTTGAACATGTGTAAGAGGTGTATGGTGGGTGATGATAAAGGATTTTTAATGATCAATACATTAACACCCATGGAAAGCAAACATGGAGTTTGATGATTTATGTCGAAAGGATCATGCTAGCTTATCCATGATGAGGATCAAAAAAGATTCAACATTTCTATATTTTCAAAGGATATATCTATAAATCCTAGAGTAAGGGTAAAAAAACATAACATTCTCAAATGAATGTTCAACCATCAATCCAGTTGACAATTAAGGAGCTACAAGATAAATATGTAGAGAAAAAAAATTATACATGTTCCTGAGTTTAACCTTTATTAGGATGGAATGATATGGTTCTAGAACAGTTCATGTGTTCCTTCCTCAACACATTTGAAGAAATATCTATTAGAGGATGATCATGGATCATTATTATCTATTCACCCTAGAAGTACGAATATGTATAGGGATATGAAAGAATACTTCTTGTGGGACGACATGAAGAGGGATATCATAAAGTTTTCATCTCATTACTTGGTATGAAAATAATTTATGATTGAAAGATAAATGTAAAAGGGGATTCTACATCCATTACCTATACCAGAATATAAATGAGAACACATAATTATGGATTTTTTTGTTGGACTACATGAAACCTCTAAAGGGTTTAATGATATATCGGTTGTAGTTGATCTTCTTTCTATGACAACACACATCATCATTGTTAAAAAATATTTCCCTATGGATCTCATTTCCATGATATATGTAAAGGATGTGGTTCGGCTTCATGAATTACCACATTTTATTGTATCATATTGGTATTTGAGGTTTACCTCAAAGTTCCAGCGAAGCCTTCAACAGGAACATGATAAAGAATTGATTTTCAGTAGTTCTTATCATCGTCATACAGATGGTTAGTCTAAAATAAAAATTAAAACCCTAGAGGATATATTGTGATAATGTTCTTTAGATTTGAAAGGTTTTTGGGATCTGCACATTCCTCTAATTCATTTTTGTTATAAAAATATATTTCACTCAAGCATTCAGATCGCACCTTTTGAATCCCCATATGGGATGAAATGTAGATCTCCAACATGTTGAGATGAGGTTAGAGAAAGAAAGCTATTGGGACCTAAGATCACTGGAGAAATGGTCAAGAAGGTTAGAACCATTATTCAATTTATCAAAGAAGATAAAAGGTTCTAGATTAGTTATGAAAACAATCATCAATGTGATCTAGAATTTTATGTTGGTGAAAAGGTATTTCTACAGATTTTACCCTGGAAGAAATTTATGTGATTTGAGAAGAAACATAAACTAAGAAGTAGGTATATATGTCCCTTTGAAATTCATGATTCTATTTGGATGGTATCAAATCACTTCAAACATCTTCCAAATCAACCTCAAGTCCATGATGTGTTCGATGTATCACTCCAAAGTAAGTACATACTGGACCCATCTCATGTAATGAACTGAGAATTTGTACCACTAGAGCAGAATCATTCATATGAGGAACATCGTGTTGAAATTTTGGATTGTACAAAAAATGTTCTTCAAAAAATACCACTCACCTGGTCAATGTTTTTTAGATAAATCACTAGTTAGAAGATTCTACATGGTAACTTGAGGAAATGATGTAGTAGAAGTATCCTCATTTTTTGCTGAATGAAAACTTTTGAGGGAGAAATTCATTTATTGGGGGGTTGAATTTTGCAGCACGAGTATTTGTGGACAATTTTTTCTCTTGAATAAATTAAATTTCCATTTCTATATTGAAATTAAATAAGTCTAACATTCTTTTCAAACATCACCAACTTGATTCATGGAACACTGACATGGTGTACATTACATGCAACATAGTCATTGTGTATATTACATGCAACACCAATGTTTATATGAAAAATCTTTTGGTTGTCATAATTAAATAAACTAAATAATAAAAACCTAGCCATTATAATTACTAAAAATAATATAAAAAACTACTTTTCAAATATTTCTTATAACGTTTTATAAAAATTAAACATATTAATTAAAAATATATAATTTTTTGTAATGTCCTTATATGATTAAATAATCATTCTAAAAAATGAATTATCATCTCCTTTGAAAAAAATAAAATTAATTTTAGACATATTTATAAATTTAATTTATTTTGATGAACACCATTTTTGAATCTATAATTTGGAAATTTTCTTACAATTTGTTTCTTTTATTTTTAGAAAAATATTAGTTTTGGATGAATAGTTAAAATATCAGACTTTAATTAAAAAGGTTTTCCATATAATTTATTTATATGGTAAAGTTATAAAATCATTCAATGTTTAATTAAAAAATATTTTCATCAATTAATACAATTTAGGACTTTTAGAACTTGTCTATAGAAACTAAGAGAACCTTTGAATTTTTTATATTAGAAAACATCATTGTTGTCCTCACAATGAGTTTAATTTTAAATTTATTTTTTCAAACTTATATGATTGGAGTTTTTAAAAATTTATTAAATATTTGAAATCAAAATAATTTTTAATATCTAATAATGTATACTTAGTTTTTGACCAAAAATATTAGTGAATGTAATTAAAATTAATTACATCGATTAAGGTAACATTAAGCATAACTAAGGGATAATCGTAAAATTTAAGATCCATAATGACCCAGAAACTTCTCAAAGAGTCTTTTTATGGCTATATTTCAACCCTATACTCAATTGGATAGAATTTGGTCCATTATTGTATCCACCGTTCATGTGAAAAACATGTATCAATTTCTTTTTTTCAAAACATTACAATAGTGGAACTCTTCCTCCACTATAACAATGCCTCCTGTCCTCCACTTATTTACACCTCTAAAACCACTTCAGTTAAGAATCAATATTCCCCAATATCCTCCCAAAAATCCTCCTTCACTTATTGAATTCACCTTTGGTCATAAATCTTCCCAAGGAATCCCTTTGTTGAAAACCAAAAGGGGTTACCTGATTTAGAGGTAACACCCTCCCTCAATCTCCGTTATTTTATTTACTTTCTCCACTACCTCAAATATTATTATTCCATAATTTTATGACAATACCATTATCGTTAATATAATAGTATTTTGTTATTATACATCTTCAAGCTACACTTACAGACATTTTGTCTAATTGTTAATGATCATACTGTTTACGTGTACGTGGAACTAATGAGTCACTAAATGATGATTCTTCACTTTTACATTACAAACTCTCATGGTGGAAATTATGATGAAAAATATGTTTATATATGTTATATTTTATATTATTTTAATCTTATTTAATTCCTTTACCACATATATCTTTATACTTTCCATTTTATGTTAATCTAATAATTTCATTTGAGGAAGTGTGGACTACCTCCCCCTCAATGCGACATAATTACTTCATACACTACCTTAAATATATTAAGGATGGGTTATGTGAATATGTATGTTATATATGATATAATAAATATAATTTAATAATGATATATATATATATATATCTTTTACTTACTTTCTTTCAATATGTCAATTAAACGGAAATATCGTTCATGTGTATGTACGACCTTCCATGTCCATAAATGATGTATTCTATTTCATACATTTATGTTATATGGATTATATTAAAAAATTATATTTAAATAATGTTTTAATTTCTTGAAATCATGATATAATTATAAGGACCAATGATATAACATATTAAGACACATATGAAAAACAAAGAAGATATTACCTAAAGTGAAACTTAGCATAGAATTGTTATCACGCGGGTAATATAAATCCATAATCATACCATATATTGTATTAAATTTAAGAATATGGTTCTTTAATATATGTATAATAAATTTATATTTATTATATAGGTTTTTTATGAGCATGAAGAGAGTCAATACCCAAGGTAAGTGGATTTCAACTCACTCGATACATTCGTGAGATACGTGATTTATTCACCACCCATTCCTTTTCTGTGTTCTGTATACTTCCTTTGAATGTATTCAAATATTCGTATTCACAAATTTTTGTTTATTTAAATATCCATTTTATGATCTTTATTTCATGGGGTTTTTTTTAAAAAATACACCAAATCGGTAAAAATTTTATATCTTAATTTTCCGTCATCGAGACTCGTGATTTGGTATGCCCCTAAATTATTTTTTGAGGTGTATATACTTACATTTTAGATGTTATATGAAGAATATAAATCATTTCATGAAATTTGGAGCTTTATATATTTTAATTTTATTACACAGAGATTACTATCGCATCGAACCAAGTGGTAAGACTTTATTTAAACAATCTCATCGCTATGGGAGATTGTTAATGATTATGCTTATTTGATGAAATATTTTGATTAATATCTCAAGAAAACTCTTGAATTTCCATCCCCTCTGTTTATTAAAGATATATACATGTATTAGTACCATTTCCCATTATTTGGTACTTAATATAAATAGGAATTTTTTTAATATAATCTAACAATATTTCACTCTTCGAATGGAAATATATTTTATTTCAAAAACCATGTCTTAAAAAATCTTTTCAAATGATCCTTGAAGATCATTATCAATTAAAAATGTTTTCAAAAATTATTTATTATTTTTAAATATTTCTTTATATGTTTTAAAATATATTGTCAATTAAAAAGTTATTAAAAAGACTTCATTTTTGAAAAAGCATTTATGTAAAGAAAAAAAGATGTTTCCCTGAAGAAATGCATTAAAAAGATATTTCAAAATTATTTCCCATAAAAGGTTACAATTGTTTGTTTTACCCATTACGTTATGGTGAAATGATTTAATGTTTTCAATCATATTATTTCCTTGAAAGGATTATATTCTATTGAATGATGTTTACAAAATCTGATTATTTTTCATAGGTTATATGCTTATGAAACACTCTTATTTTCATATGTTATGTTTTGATTTAATAACTATGAAACCTGTATAATTTCCAATGGAGAATATATGATTACATGTTTACCGAACTAATTTAATATTATGGGTTATGAAATTATTATTACTGATTTTTTAGAAAATGTATGAATGATTTCATTATGAGATGAGTGGGACCTATACCTCTCTCCAATGACTTAAGTAAATATTTATATCACATGCAATAGAATAAGATGGTCTTGGGAGTGAACCATGACTACTAATATGGATATTAAAGTAATCCATGACTACCACTATGGTATAAGGAGTGAAATCAAGATACTAAGATGGCCATGGGAGTGATCCATGACTACCAAGATGGTGTGGGGAGTGAACATACACTACTAAGATGGACTTGGTAGTAATTCCTTGGATACAGTGAAAATCATATTATATATACTTATGTACCTTCCACAATTCCTTGTTTTCAACCTAATTTATGGTTTTATGGATTATCTTATTTATTTCCTTATGATTCATGTTTTTTGAACTATAATGCGTTATGCCATGATTAATATTTATAAACATTAATGTGCATCGTATGATCTTATATTTTCATGAAGATGTTCTCATACCCGTATGCTCATGAGTATGTTTATGTATCTCCCTTATTTACCCTTATTGAGAATTTTATCTCACCCATTTATATGTTTCCTTTTAACATGTTAAGAAGATATGTATTAAGTTTGATGTTCCAAAAAATGGTTCTATTCATGAAGATCATAGTAGGAGATAATGTAGCTCACTTATGTACTAGTTTTTTGTTTTCCGTGTTTCTAATGGAACTAGACTAATACAGTCTTTGGGCATCTATTTTTGTAATGTTTTATGTATTTTGAAGAAGTTATGTAGTGTTAATGTATGTAAAGACTAGTTTGTTATATTGAAATCGATAAACCACACAACATCTATTCTCAAAATGATAGGGACACCAAAATACAGCTTCTCATGACGACACATTATAATATCCTATGTTATTCTTTAATCATCCACCTCTTATCCCTCTATACCAAAAGAAACATGTCTTGTAGAAAACCCATATAAATCGATCAGAATTCCAAAATCTAGCACTAGATCCTCGACTCCATATATTAAATCCATTCCATAGCTCAACTGAAATCAACTCAAGAATAATGACTCAACACCCCAAACGCTATAAGAATCTATTCCAAAACACATATCTCCACATTGAAAAAATAGTCTTTAATTGATATCTCTGCTATGAATCCTCCTACCATTCCCCAACAGGAAAAAATATATCCCAAAAACACAACTATCACCTAAATCCACTCAATGAACTTGACTAGATGTTCTATTCCATTAAAGGTAAATTAGTGTGGGAATCCTATCTATGAGTAGCCAACTCAGATGACAAATCTCTCTTTATAAAGTCATGAGGAAGAGATAGCTTCCCATTATTTAAGTAATCCAAATGGGTATCAACCATCATTGTCTATTTTTTTGCCACATTTATTGTAAATGAACACCATTTATTCCATTAATATATTAACACCTCTCACTACCTAATAAGTGAACATGACTCTGTGTTAATGATCATCATTCAGAGGAATAATGTGAAAATTGGAAATTGCTTCATTAGTGTATTTATCAAGATCATTATATATGGGGTCTTCATTAGGTCTAATATTTCTATTTTTAATAGTATTCCCTCTAAATGAGATATGATTTTGGTTTTACCAAGTATAAATAAAAGGTCAAGGAAATATAATTTATTTATTTATTATTTTTCTTCTTCTAAAAATAAATTTTCTTCTTTCTATTAACCATTTCATGTATAATATATTTACATATGGAGAAACTCGCATTGGACCATCAAAAATTTCTAGAACGGTGTCCAAGAAAGTTTTTCATGATGAAAATTAGTGTAAATATTTATATTAAACCGTTAAATGGATGTTATTAGTGGTTTTTAGAGGAAAAAATTAAAATTTTAATGTTTAGAGATATCTACCTCTATTAAAAATTATGTAATATTTCCAAACCTATATATATCCATTTAATTATACATTTTAATAAGAATTAAACTTTTTAATTCTATATCGATATGTTTATTTGGGTGAAAATATATCCAATTCCATAAAAATTACTCCAACAACACCTATATAATGGAATTTTTATACTAAAGGGTTGATTTGTGTATCCCAGTCTAGTATTCAAAGAATGAAAATTTTGACTGATAGAGATCCAAATCCCCAAGCAATGTGTTTTTTGTTATGAAAAGGAAATATTACAAGAAAAATCACATGCCCATTATAAATTAGTTTCCAGTTAAAACCCCCAAAATAAATGATATTTGTTTAAGAAGATCAACCCATTTCTAGAGTACCTCCCCCTCTTTCATGTCACATTAAACTATAATTAAATAAATGGAATCCTTTAATTTTTTAATTATTGATATTAACATATTAATGATTTTATATAAATAATCCATAATGTTATATTATATATTTATTGTTTCAATGATTTAATATGACTCAACATAAATTCATTTGAAATATTATCCGAATATGTTAAAACTAGATGTATTTATCTTAGAGACATCGTTGTAATAGTTATCAATAATGGGATTTATAACTACTTTTTTAATGAAAATTACTTTAAATGACTAAAATATTATATGATGACAAATTATGTTCCCACAGAAGAGTAAATCTTGATGTAGTTATAGAAAAACATACCTGTATAGATTCCCTGAAATTACAACCTTGAAAAAAAAACCAGTTTCCTTCAGAATTTTTTATATATCAATTTTACTCATGATACATCATACATTTTTTGTACCAATGTTATTGGAATATTTAACACTATTATACATATTCCTATATAGAAAACTCTTTGTTAAATAGGGTTATGTAATATTTGAGTGACCTCAACCGCTTGGTATGGTGTATAAAAATAAAAATGATACATAGAGAAGTTATTAATATATTATTAACAATTTATGATGTTCCCGTGCATGGATTTTATTTTTTTAAATATGCAAGAAAATTATCATTTTTATATGTTTTCAATACATATGTGATGAAAAAAATGATTATTTGAGGATATTTTATTTTATAAGATGAAGGAAATAACTAATTCTATACTATAATACTAGTTTCGATAGTTTCTTGATATAATTACACAAATGTGATGAATGGTGTGTATGTGTTCATGTAAAATTCATATTATAATGGAGTCTACATTCTCTAGAAATATATAGAAATTGTTTTGAATGAATCTAGACCATATAGATATTAGGGAAATTCATATCAAGGAAGAAAGTGACTAATAAGATATTTTTTGATATTTTAAGAGACAATCATAATGATGGAAGTATTTGGATTGTTTTCAATGTGTATGAGAAAGATTAGTTGATTTTTCACAGTCAATTTGAGGAGCACTAGATGTCCCAATTATTACTTGAATTATGATTGATTAAGTATATAGTTTTACTAAATATGTTTTAATTTTTTCAAAGTCGTAAACCCTACAAACATTATAGTTTCTACTATAGGAGGTCCACCATCCATATGGGGTTGTTCCATGCCATGAAGGCTTAAAGATGGACACTATTGGCTTGTTGGTAATCCTCATAGGCTAATTGATGGTGTTGGGCTAGACTGAGATTATGAGGGGAAGAATCATATTTCTACCCCCTTAAAAACTTTTAAATACCTAATTAACACTATTTAAACACTAACATAGGATTTTTGAATTATAAAGATTATACACGGCTCTTGAGGTTTCACCAACATCTTTTATTGGTTCATTGATCGGTTCTCTGGTCTAGTGATAAATATTCAGTGATTTATTTTTAGATTTTCTGATTTCTTCTTTCCTTACACTAGAATCCTCATTCTTCAAACGTTGAAAAGGTGGATTTATAGTTCTCCATATGAGACCGTGTTGATTCAAATGGATTCTAATGGTCAATCTTGGATCTCTTGTTCTCCATTTGTGAGGTGGGTTGTCTAAATTTGTTACCTATGGTGTGTTTTGACTTTCTAGTATATGAAATGTGAGAAATTACTCTGGCATACTGTGCGCAGAATATTCATTCATTGGAATTGTTAATATATTCATACCTAGATCTCCCTTGGAACCTTTGGGGTCAGTTTTCATTGAGACCAAGACTTGTGATCACCCATGATCGGATCCCTATAAGACCTTATGTTATAATATTATTTCTTGTGTGTAGAACCCTATGATGAATTGGGAATTGTTTTATCTTCTGAACTCAAAAAATTATATTGATGAAAAATTTAATGGATTAATAGTGTCTCTTTGGCATGTAAATGGAATTTCATTATAATTAGATGGAAAATGGATACAATGGAATTTTAATTGAATTTGGATTAAATGGTTAGTGTAATTGTTATATTATTGTTAAAATTATAATGATAATTTGTGACATTGCATAATAGATTAAATGGATGAATATTTTTTCAATTATTATGATAATTAGTAACATCAAATAATAGAATAGATGTCGCTAATTTATAATTTAATGAATTGGCCTGTGTATATTATATGAAAATATCTGGAATGTTTTTTGAATCCTTTTATAAATTTAATTTTTATAGTATTTTCTTTTTGTGTTTCTTGAATATGTATGATGCTTAAGGGATAGGTACATGATTACATACTGCCTAAGTGATAGATGCAAGGTAGCGTAAAATCTAAGGTCTAGAAACAAGGTTATAAACACTTGAGGGATACATTCAAGGTTACATTCCACTTGAGGGATATATGTATCGCTACACACTCTTAAAGGGATAAATTCATTAGTACTATTCAACTGATGGCTAGATTCATGGTTACATGATGATTGGGGGTGATATAATTTTTTATGTTTACATCATGAAGGTGATACTGTGGAATTGGTTTTTGTGTTCCTTTCTGACTATTTTTAATTTCTTTAAAGGATAGAGACATCTGGAACTATTTTAGTGAAGGTATTGATGTCCTCACATGTCAACCCGGAGCTCGAGGGTCGTCATGTTAATTGGTGTCACGGATTAATTTATGAATTTATTCCCCAATTTATCATAATATTTCATGTAGTATATATTCAGGATGGACTAATTAGAAAATATGGGTTTTGAATTATTGATTTTTACTGACACACTATTTCGGTGTCATTTTGTACACCAATAGACTTTATGGATGCAGGCCTGGAAATGGGAAAAGGACCATGTGATTTATTTTTTTGTTATGATGGATGATATTGAAGCATAGATATGGGGTGTAATGAATGGGTTCATGTAGTGGAATTACATGGACATGAGAGGGAGAACCGAGCCTGAGACATTATATTTATAGTTTTAGATTGGGGAATAATTTTTACAACCTCATATTTAAGAATATATTTATATTATAATAAATTTAATGTGTTTGATAGATTTCATGACACAAAAAACTGAGATAAAAACGACCCATGATATATAATATCATAGATTTTAAATTGGTGATATGAATAGGAGTAAAAAAATTATTTAATATATCTATAATGGTTTTATATAATGAAAATTTATTTATTAATTCGAAAAAATATACACTCAATTTTTAGTAGTCAATTTTTGTTTTAAAAATATGTTTTCTAAAAATGGTTTTCATTTCATTTTATGACCTAATAATATAATTAATTTCTATAATATTTATAAAATTTTATTTTATTAAATGATTATTATTTTAAAAATAATAATTATGATATAATCTATGGTTTATTATTTTCTTCAAAAAAATTTATTAATTGAATCTTGAAAAATAACATGTTTTTTAAAAATGTCATTTATATTCTTTAAATAATGTAATTTAAAATTTATATTCTATTTAACATTTTTTAATGAAATATAATATCTGTTTTATTGAAAATAATCTAAATAATTCAATATATATTATTATCATTTTTGATTCTGAAATTGTTCATTTTTATTCTTAGTAACAAATTTTTTAAAAAAAACTAATTTTTGTTGCAATTTATCATTTGTAATAAATATTATTTCTACCACCTCTTGAAATTTAATCCTAAAAAATTGATTTCATATTTGGAATTATTTGGTTAAAATTTGGTAAATAGGCCCCTTTTATTTTTTGGCATTATAAATAGTAACTTCAGTAAAATTTATCACCTTTGTAAAGTGTTAAATGATATAATCAAGGTCCAAACTATTGAATAACGATTAAAAATCATTCATAAACATTTCTATATTTCATTTGTTTAGTTTATATATACTTACACATTAAAATATTTTAAACTATGTCATATTTGTTTCATTTATATTTCATAAAAACCATTATATTTATTTAAATAAAAGAGTATTACAAAATTTCACTCTCTATATGTCATAAATTCTATTATATGTTACCATAGTGATAGTAGGATTTTATAAAGGAATGAAAAAGTTTATATTGGACATTTATTATTTGTTTTTATTATGGTAGTTTAATTTTAAATTTTTATTATTGTAATAATTACCACAAATTCATACACATTACTTAGTCAATCCTTGTGCTAGTAGTAAGAAAAATAAAATGTAATTATTTTAAAAACATTAAATGAAATATTTTATAATTAAATCATTGTGTGAGAATATTTTAAATGTTAATAGTAATTTATAATTTATGTTTAAAGAGTTCATAATAGAATTAAAATCTTATCGTCATATATTTAATGTCAAAATATGTGAATAGGTATTTAAACGACATTAATTATGTTTTATATTAAATAATATTTTATGAAATGATTTATTAATGATAAATAAAACTAAAATAAGAAAGGTGGGATGGAATATAGTTTACAATTTCCTCCTATGACCATTTTTTATCAAATATTTTTCATAGAAGTAAATTTATAAACTTTTAAAAATAAAGAAGTTGTTGAATCTAATAAGGATAAAATTAGTTAAACAAAAATATAATGTTTAAAATTCCACATTAACTGGTCCAAATATTATTGGATGAAGTTATTTAATCCATAACCAATCTGATTTTTTAATTTTTTTCAACTTTGTTCCACTTTCTAATGATATTCAATTTATTATATTTAAATATTTTAAGTAATACTATGTGTGTCCTCTACATGGCTTCTAATCGGACACCCCTCTTCACTCCTCTCTACACTTCAAGATAATATTATCCTACACAATACCATACAAAATACATTACTAAAATCATTACCCTTGTTCTATATGTATTGGTATTATCATATTACCATTATTTCTATGCATATGATGTAATCCAATGACTATTTCACAATGTATAGGTGTAACTCATAACCAAGAATTTTCAGTTTTATTTCTTCATCAATCTTCTATAAAATTGTTGTGTCCATAAAAACATGATAATTATAATATCATAAATATTGTTAGATGTTAATATGATGATGGAAAAAAAATTCTCCACGTTATTTACACCAAATAATAAATGAAAGTATATCTATTGTGAATACATGTGGACTACAGCCTCCACATAGAGATATGATTCATTTTACATCATCAAGTTCAATGTTTGGTTATTATGAAATATTAAATAATTATATATTATCTTTATAAAATAATTATACAATTTTATCTATAATATTTATTATACCATTTTATCATGCATTCAGTTAGAAAATGATACTGTCACTTGTGAGTACATGCAGACTACCACATCCATGAAGTGATGTGATTAATTTTTCATCATAGCTTTATATGAAAAATTTTACAAGTATATATGATGAATAAATATTATACTGATACCATGATTAATATTTTTATTATGATATAAATATGACCAATATTTAGTTACCAGAACCACCAACCCAAAACACCCATGGAAAATAGAGAAATAGTCACGAGTATATTTATTTTATTAAAGAAATAATAATTAAAAGGATAATTTGAAATTATGAAATAATGATACATAGTATGTTTGTATTAATATGGATATATATCCATAATTAATATATATTTATTATAATGTATATTTTAATGTCTACGATGAAATATGGTACTTGAGTTAAGGGGTTTATGTTATAATTTCATTTCTTCATAGGATTGTTTATGATAAATTTCTTATGAGGGAAATTATAAAAATATCCTTTAAACCAAATAAATTTTGTTCTCATTAGGTCTTTAAAGTAATTTTTATTAATTACAACTATTTTCATTTCTCTTCATCTTCAAATGTTTCAGAATGTATTTTTTAAGAAAAGTAAATCCTATTTTCTCATTAGTCTTCAATATTTTGCATTAATATCCATGATCTTAAAAATTATTTTAAATAACTCATTAACCAGACATGAAATGTTTTAAAAATCTTATTTTCATTACCTATTACTATATTTATAATTTTTTAAAAATAATCTTTTTATTGAATCATTTTCTGAACAAGTTATTCTTAGATTATATATATATACAAAATGTTTTTAAGGTATATGACAAGATTGGATTATCATGCCATTATACCTATACTTTTCATATAATATTACACTATATTTTTTCTTTTTTTTTCAAATGAAATGTATTTTCTAAATATTATTTTCTTTTTTGTTGAAATTTTATAAAAATAAAATGTAATTTTATCATGTTTTAAAATAAATGGTAAATTTATCATTTATATGTCTTATTCTTCTGTCTAAAAAACCATTATGGATTTCTATGCTTCGTTGGGATATTTCGTATGATACTATATATATTATTTCCCTGTATTGATTGTGATTATGATGATTTTAGGACGATTCCATGAAACATATTTCTTTCCCACGAGATAAATAAGTCATAATGTAACCTGTATTAATGTCGCTTCATTTCCACATGTTATTATATGAAAAAATGATGAAATTTTTTATGTAACGTTTTTCCTTTAACCATGTAACGATATGAAGATATTATGAATGATTTATGATATTATTCCACAAATATTTATGCTTTTTATTATGCTTCATGTGGTCCCAAAATTAAATAACCCTCTAAAACATCGGGAAATGATAGATATCTTAGGATTTAATAAGGTATAGAATGGAGAGTAAACCCTATTTATTAAGGGACTCAATCAAATAAGATATTATTTAGAGTCAACCTTGAGTAAGGAAATGAAGGAATATAGAGTTGACCTAGTCCACCATGTTTGTCTTGTCATTAATCGTTGACTAGAAAACTTATTTTCCATGATTATTTATATATAAAAAATGAATGTCTTATGCATATTATAAAGTATCTTGATTTAGTATTGTGGATTATTCCTCACTCTTATGAATTGTATATTCTATTATAAAAAATACTTATCCCATTATACATGATTAAATATCATTGAATCATTTGAGTATTAATTTTTAATGCTCTGATCCTATTATATTTCCCATATACTAGTCTTGTTGTCATTTATGATCATCAATTTATATATATTATGTTTAATAATACTGAGCATCTATGAAAACCTATTTTTTATATTTCCTTTCCCCAATATTTTAATAAACATTTAATATAGGGAATGTATATGATATGCACAATGGTAGATGATTTTCTTGGTATATTATTAGGATATGTAACCAAATTATTTGATTATGTATCTAGTCCCATAAGACACAAAACGTTTACAATTTGAAGTCATATATAATCTAGTTGTGTACTGAATATCCATATAAAATGATGTAATATTTATATATGTTATACTCGGGTTACATTAGTTCATATCATGGGAAGGATTATTATTCTAAGATAAGGGGATTAAAAAAAATCATAACCCTAGAGATAAGTTTTTCTATAAGATAACATCCTAAAGATTGGAAAAAATAATGATTGTGTGGGTTCCCCAAAAATTACAACCTTATTTCGATACAAATAATACATAGATGAACATTTAGTTAACAACTCTAAAAGGTGTGGATTTATTATTAACATAATTATTACTTGTTAATGATTAGTGGGCTACAGACTGAACAACTATTTAGACACTCCTAGAGGATATTCTTTGGTTAATACACATTTTCAGCATGAATCATTGGGAAGGATTATTTAAGATTATGACCAAGAATGACCAAGGAGAATCCTAAGATGTCATATATTGAATAGAAGGTGACATGATTTATATATCCAATGGATTATTCTTCAATATTATATGAAAACTAACTATTATTGTTGTTTCTCACACTATAATTTTTTAACTTGGTCAATTGATATACCTAATAAGAATCATGTTAATGATGAATTTGAAAGGAAATGAAACTACAATCCTCATGAGAAACCCAACGAAATGGGATATGTAATATGACATAATGTTATTATTTCTAACCAAATATCTCATATATGATTAACATATTAAACATAGCCCAGTTTTCAAATGAACCAAAAAATAGAAAAATGGATTTTCATTTTGACTATTGAGGAAATAAGATTCAACATCCTAAATATTTAAAATGTTGGAATAATAACATAGATAAATATCACAAAGTGATGGGATGATATTTTGGGTGTGGATAATAATGAAATATAGAAAGTAATTTCCATGGAAAATGAAGAGTTCATTGGATGGAAATAATATGAATCCTAATGTACAGTTAATATTTTTATGTCTTATGTGTGGGGTACTTGGGAATTATCTAAGTCAATGTCAAAATCTAAGAGATAAATCCTATACCAAGGAAGTTCAGTGATAATAAAATCAATTAAGTGTAGTTATGAATGTGTTTATGTATTGGATTCATGAATTTTTTGTCATAATTATTTTATCAATAATATTCTATTTATAATAATCATGAAACATCTAAGTATGTTTTTTGTAGTATTTCATCATGTAATTTTAAGAAATTATTTTAATGGTATTGATAACCAAGAATTATTATTTAGTTTTAAGGTGATGCTTTTGGAAAATAGATAAATAGAGGACATATAACCTCAGAGATATTTTTGGAGAACACATGATTGAGGGAAAGCTATCTCGATGATTAGATAAAGAATATTAGTTGGATTAATTATATTATTGATATTGATGATGTAAATAGAATTGTATTGATAACCTTGGAATTTATTACTAAATTTTTGAATTTTTTTTATCCTTGAGGAAGTTTTCATCATTTTTATATTTATGAATTAAATTCAATAGTCTGGGACTTTTTACTAGAATCAAGATATTATGAATTTTTTGAAGCATTTATTCTTTCATATAGTTTTTTGGTTAATTTATGTTATTTTGGGAAAGTATTATAAGTTTGTAAGGTAATATATGATCATGTTATTTGAATCTATGTTGAGTGTAATTATAAGATACTATATATTGTTTGATGATTAAAGTTAAGTTGATTTTGGAAATTTAGTGATATTGTTTCAAAAAAATATTAATTTCTAATGTGGTGATACATATTTTATATATTTTTTAAATTTTTTTATTTATGTAATTGTTTTAGTTGAACTATGGGTGTTATTGTTTATTTTTAAAAGATTAATAAATTATTTCATCATATAAATATTTATCCTTATTTGATGACTTGTTCTATACATTTTGGTTTTGGTAAATATATAAAGATATGAGTAATTGATTATCATTATTTAATGGAACTTATAATCCAATAAAATATAATTTTAGTTCTTCATGTGTAAAAAATAATATTTAATATTCACTTTTTGGGCTGATAGATGAGGTTGAAATTGATAGAGTCTCACAAAATAGATGAAAGTTTGCTTAATGTATAGAATGAAATCATGAAAGAATGTTAGCTCATATTTTATACCTTGATGGTAAATATTTTCTCAACTCATGTAAAGGGATACTAAATCAATTGAGTCTTATATTGAAATTATCACTAAACTATCAAGTTCTGTTTTTGGGAACTCATTATTCTCATTATCATATATACTTGGTCTTAGAAATAATTAATTAGGAAATAATATTTGTGAATGTAGTGACATAGAAATTATTTATTCTAATAGAATGTACATCATATTTGAGTTCATGGTACAATAATTCTAGTAAGTGACAATTAAAATTACAAGGGTGAAATTTATTTGAGTGGGTCGAATGTAATGCCCTGATATTTTACAACATATTTCTCTTTAAATAAATTTTAAGTTATTGATAACATGTTTGGCGTGAAACACTAATATTAAAATGAACTATAGTACATTATAAAGTTTCAATTAAATTGTTTGTATGAACTGGAATAACAACATTATGAAAATAAATATAAAGTTAATATATAAATAAAATTAATTGATTAATCCATAATCAATATGTACATAATATTTTGTAAAGTATTTTTTTGTTTCAGAAATATGTTTTCAAAAAAATTGACATTTTTGAACGTTGATTATAATTAACATATATCCTTTTGAAATATTATTTTATTATATTATTATCATTTTTTTAATAAATATTACAATATTATCTAAGGGTAATTTTTTTTGTATTTTTATAAAAATATTTATTTTTTTACTAAATAGTAAAAAATACATATTATTTTAATACAAAAATATCTTTTCATTAAAAAATATAATTTGAAAGTTATATTTTTTTTTCAAATAACCCAATATCCATTTTATTTTACATAATATAAATAGTTATATATAAATCAACATTATATTTGATTTTGGTATAACATGATTTTTATGATTAAAGACATGATTTTTTAAAAACTAATTTTCATTTTGTTTAGTCATTTTTATTAAAAATTATTTATACCCATTCTATAAATTTAATCCATAAAAATGAATTCCACAATTTTAATTAGGAGCTTTAATTTTTTATGTAGTTCCTTTTTATTTTTAGGAAATATGAATTTTAATCTTTGTAAAATTTAACCCATTAGAAAAGGGTAAAATTGGATAATCAAGGTCATAACTATAGAATATGGGTTAGAATTAATTCATAAAATTTCCTATAATTCATTTCACAAGTGTATTATTAGCACCTTTTTTATATATTCTAATATATGGATGTTATTCCAATTTTTCTTCGATAATGACCTTATATTATATTCAACCAAGTAAAAATCCAAAATATAACTATATTATTTTTAATTAAAAATTTATGTTCACATTGGAATAATATGATATTATTCATGAATCAAAATGTATTGTCTTCAATGAAATAATTAATATTATTTATGATATTTTTTATTTTTTATTTCTTTTCATTGTTTCTTTAAATTATTAAAAACAATTTAATTAGCGCATGTGAATGGAATAGAAAAGTCAATTAAATGATTTTAAAAATTGAAAAAGAATTATTATTTGGATGAAGTTTTGGGTCACATGAATTTTATAGTTATTAATAATATATAATTTATGGTTAATATGTTTTTATTTTATTTCTATTCCAGTATTGACAACTTTAAATTCAAAATTTCTGAATAGTTCATAAAATTACATTAATGGTATTTTATGTTCAATGGTATTTCATTAAATTATTTAATAAACCATAAAAGATATGAAATAATAAAATAGGGATACTATTTCACGTAAAATATCATCACTTGGCCATTTGTGATCCAACGGTTTATATATAATTAAATTTATTACCACTAAAAATGAAAATTTTCTTACCATAGTTAAGGTTAAAAGTTGTTAAACAAAACAATTATTATAATTACCCATATAAATATACAAATTTTATTAGTTTAAGGTAATTAAATAGTAAAATATCATAAATTTGTATTCTTTCTCACTTGGTCCCATGTTCGCATGAATAATAATTTCCTATATTTAAATGTTTCAATTAATTACACATGTATCTTCTCCCTCACTTATAAAAGGACAAACCCTCTCCTATATTCTCAACACATTAAGAGTCTCATAGCTCTGCCAAGACTAACCTAATTAATTTCAAAAAATCCCTCTCAATGTTACAAACCAACTTGGGTCGACCCTGAACCAGTCACCTGAGTCAGCTCGAGACAAGAAAGAGAGACGTTCCTGATCATGTTAGAATGGAAAAAAGAGCCAATGTCCTCAATAGGAACATAAGGAAATTATTTCTTATAATTTTTATAAAAAAATATTGGAAATGAATTAAGAAACCAAATTTCATTAAATATATAATAAAACAGAAGAATATAATCTTACAAAAATTGATAATACATCAAAAAGGGAACAACAAAACCCAGTAGAACTGGATGAACACTAAGCCTACATGTGACCCTAAGGCTCACTCTTGAGTCCCAAAAACAAAATTTACCATGAAAATAAATACCATACTATAACTTGAACCATAAGCTAAAATAAGACTAAATTATAGGTGTGAGTATTAAAACTCAGTAGTCTTGAAAAAGCCTATCTATTACCAACGCATTTCATTGAAAAAATAATCAATCCATTATTTTAAATATAATATATATATATAAAAATTAAAAATTTTCCTCTTTAAATGAAATAACTGTCCATTTCACTTTTTCATTCAAAAACGAAATACTTTTCCAAGAAGGAAAAATTGTCCACTTAGAAGAGAACAATGATGTTTTGACAAAAAAAAGGAAAAGAGGTTTTGTAAAACATTTTAAAAACAATTTCCCTAATAATTGGTGTACCAATTCATTACTTTTAATAAGGATGCAAAATATTCAAGCATAAAAAAATAATCATGTAATGAGGGAAATGGAATATATGACATATTTGTAAGAAACCAAAAAATCATATTAGTCGTCAGCTACCGACAGCTATGTGCTGAGTACATTTGAAGACCTAGGAGATTAGTGGTTAATCTATAACATATTATTCATCAGACTAATATTGTAGGCATACCTCACATTATGACATAATTCTTTCCCACATGTTCGGTTCTAACAATAACTATCCCAACTGAGGGGAACTATCCAAAAATAGGGAATGTTCCATATTAAGGGCCACTATCCTAAGCTTAAACTTAATCTAGTCTAGTAACTATTTATAGAAAATGCATTATCTATGTTAGGTTCCCTTAACAATACTAAATTAGGTTCATCCATTCGAGCCAAACAAGCAACCAACAATATATACATATATCACACACACAAGCATCACCCTGAATCACCCTAAGGATCAATCCCTTTCCATTCAACCATATAATCACAAGGGGGTCCACACTGAGGACCCCCAACACTATTGAACATAAATAGTCTAAGAAGAATATCCAATGAGAGTTTTCATGCCAATCAATTTTATTATAGATCCAAACATGCCTTGTGAAACCATTAAGAAACCACACATTTCTAAAATAACAAAACACATCATTTAAAAATGTAATGAAACATAGAAATCCATTTAAGAAAACCCATCCATCCATATTTGAATCAAATAACCATTTCCAAGGAAAAAATTAAATTTATATCACTAATCACTTACAAAAATTATCCAAGAATTTTATCAAACACTTGGTGTGAAAAACTCAACAAAATAATTCCATAAATTTCAAAACAAGAAGGAAATGACTTCCTTTAATGATAAAATATTATAAAAAAAATCATATATCAATTATTAACATCCAAAGAAGGTGTGAAAATAAATAAAGAAATGATTATTAAATTTTAAGGACATGTTCAAAAGGAAACCTAACTCAAACCAAAAGTGATTCGACAACCCCAAAACAAAACAACTTATTTAGGGTTAATGAGGTAAGAACATCTAAAAGTGACCATAAAATAAAAATACTGATTTGTCACCACCATAGGCATCCAAATTGGTTGAACCTGCCCACAAGGGTTAGAAGAGAAAGGGAAAATGTATGGAAACCAAAGAGGAAAGAGAGTGGATCCCTAACCATTCAATATAGGTGAAAAGTCACCATGAAACCACCTTGAAATCCTCTTGGAGGAGCTTAGAGGATCCAAAAAGATCCATGGGTGGAATACAATTTGTGGGGGTTGAATTGGGAATGACAAGGGAAGAAACCCTGATTTTAAAAAGGAGAAATATCAAAAATACCAATATTATGGTGGGTTACATGATTAACTCAAACAGTTAAAAAACTATGCATAAACTATGAAATTTCGTGCTGTAGGGAGTTGCATGGGTTACTTATAAAGGTTGCATGGTTATTATTACATTGTTCCATAACTTTGTTACATATGTACACTTAGTCTGCATAGCTAATCTAACCATCCACTTTAACCATGAAACATGGAAAAAGTCCTGATATGCCACTCTTTTCACCTCAAACCCCTCTCTCTCAAGGGGATAAACCATAAAACACACAAACCCCATATAAATTTGACATTAGGTGTATCAAAATTTTCTCACCATTCTATTTTTTCCACATACCATTCACATTATAAATGAATAGGGACAAAAAGTACCAAAAACATACTAAGTTAAAAATTAAATTATAGAGCACAAAAAACTCCAAATAGAGATCAGGAACATAAAGATAATTTGACCTAAAATTATAACATAAAAATAGGGGTGTGACAATTCTACCCACCTACATGCTTTGAGGACCCAAAATCCACAACATATCAAGTTGATCGATCAAATAAAAAAGGTCTCACACTCGCACTATCTGAATTTCCAAAGTTAGAAGCATCTCATCAATCAAAAAATTGAAAGCAGACACCTCTACCTTAAAAAACCCCAATGAAGAAAAACAAATTCTCTAAAAATAATGAAAAACTATAACTACAACCCACAAAACCTTTCCAAAAACAAAAAAATAGGTATACTCATATATCGTAATATCCACCCAACTAGGAAAGACACAAATTCATGGCACTCAAATGAAAATAACCTGCTACTAATCCAAAATCACAGACTAAACCGGATTACCAACTCAAGAGGCCCAAATGGACTCCCCAACATTTTAGAGCTTTATACACGTGATCAATCACCAACAACCATCAAACCTAAACACTCATATGGATACAACTACACAAAACACCACAAAAAGAATCAAATAAAACAGACATAACATGGGACTCACTTCACTCAAAAAAGGATTATACACTAAAATAAAGATTTAGAAGATATACACACATCGTCCTCTTTCACTTAAAATGTGGTATCATTGAAAAAATACACTCAATGAGACAAAAATACACTAAAAAAATAAATGTTTAGAATTTCTAAAGTACACTTCCTTTAAAATAGAGGTTCTCAGAAGATTCACAATTCAACTATAACATTTCTAACAAAAAGGAAACACCACAACACACTATAGCTATGAGGAAAGAATAAAATTAAAAAACACAACCACAAAAAAAGAATTAACACTGAATTATATAGGGCCTTCAAATTTTACCAAAGGATTCTCCTCAGTCATGAAATTGGGTTTTGGTTTCCTTTTAAAAGGGAAGATCTAGATACACATAGCTTCCTAGAAACACCCCAACAAAACCATTGCACGGGAACTGGCAATCAAACTGTATATTAGGTCTCTAGAGCACATGAACACAATACATTATTATGAACATGATAACCACATAGATGAAATATTAGGATCCTACACCTAGAATAAGAAAACAAAATATCTAAAGTATTTTTAATTCCACAACTAATACCACAATCATTAGGCTGATTTCCAATCTACTTACTGTGATTCCCTTAACCATATTCAAAGAAAAAAGGATTATTGACCACATCAATCCCTCTTTCAAACATAGATTCAACCCAAATAGATTTGCATCACCACATCGGTGAAGGAGGTTAGTCCGAACCCCGACACCTTCAACAATAATTCTTGAGGATGACCATTCTCAAAATGATGATCCTTCCCTAAATAATCATTTTCACATTCCAAAAGATATGGAAAAAGATACATAAAATGAAAAACAAAATCACACACAAACCCATCACCATGCTGCAGATAGCACATCACCATCTCCATCCTCTCCTTCACAATCTCAAAGAAAAACTACCGGAAAAACAAAGTCTTGAAGAAGTCCCATGAAAGTGCTTCTCGAGGCTTGGTCCTGATGACTAAATTCCACCACATCTAACATGGACCTTCTAGTATAAATCTAGATAATGTAACCATTAATCACTTAGGAAACTCAAGGAAACTAGAAATCCTTTCAATATTCCGCATACATCCTTCTAATTCTAATAGATCTGCATAACCATAAATGCGAGGGGTATTTAATTTTCAAAAAACAGTAATGAATTAATTTTATTTATCACATGGAGGATCTTCTAACAGTGACCCACCAATAGTTAAACATGAAATATCCATTATATCATTAGTGGGGGTATAAACGTAACAAAAATGAAACCAAGTAGTCAATCAAAAAAATCACCATTAAAAACTCAAATAAAAAATTACACATAAGAAATATTCCGAAATCAAAAGAAACTTTTCTACATAACCATAAATTCTAAAAAAATCACAATATATTTCTCTTGAAATGGATTTTCGAAAGAAAAAAAATATGATCATCTTCAAGATCAGTAATGGAATTCCGTAGACCCTCACACAGGCACATTATGGTTTCTATTATGGATCCCATATACTCATTCCATAAATAATCCACTCCCTCACACACATCCTACAAAAATTACATTTTCATTTTAAAAAAAATTCATCCCATGTTTCTATTTCTTATTCTACTTCAAATTTCAAATTTTATAAAAACATTTTCAAAAGATCAATAAAACCATGTCACAAATCATCATAAAACTCTACACTTCAATCCATTTTAATTTACAAAAAATTAAAAATATAACGAATTACCTCCAAAAATACAACTTTTCAATGTCAATACATTTCCATCAATTTAAAAAATCTCATTAAATAAAATTAAATTTGATTTAAAATCTTCTTATACAAAATTTCATCATAGAAAAAATAAATTTCCAAAACACACTTTAAATAAATATGAAAACTCATTTAACATTTTCCAAAAACTAAACCATTACCACAAAATTATGTTTTTCACAATGTCAAAACAAGGGTTTTTCAGAACATTTTCCAAATCAGGAAGGAACCAAAACAAATCACAAGTGAAAACTAGTGTTAATAGGTAACATGAAAATATGGTTGGAGACTATATGACAATAATTCCATAATCACAATGAGTCTTTTAGGACCATTTCCTTAGCAACACATGACTTTCCAGGCCCTTCAAGCACAGTGAGACCATTGGCCCAACTCCCAATTCGTTTTCGCATACAATACAAACCCCCATAAGAACCAATTAAACCAAATAAAACCCGAATTCATAGGTTATCACATGGTTTGGAAAATAAATTGGTTTCTAGAAAATCCCCCATTCCAATACCCTATGTTCTGACAGTCTTAATCCATCTCCCTTGAAATTCCTAATAATAATGGGCTCTCTGAATGTTGGGTCCTATAAAGAACTTATGCTCTAAAATCCAATCTATCACGAACTATCATGGGTCAACCATGGACCGGTCACCCATGTTGGCTCAAGAAATGGCCTGAGAGGCATTCCTGATCCTCCTGGATAGTAAAAAGTACCATGGGAATCAATGAGAACAAAATTTAATTATTTTATCCCAATATAAATAAAATAAATAGTTGAAATAAATAGACCATACAAATTTAAATAAAAAAAGTAAAACAATTGTACACTATCTAAAAAAAGGTAGAATACACCATAAAAAGAACATCAAAAGGAAAATGAAAAAGATGAACTATTTGCCTAAATGTGGCCTCGAGGGTTACTATATGATTTCAAAACCCAAAATCACTCATGGAGATCGAGACCAAACTAGAACCCACACCGGAAGCTAAAAACATGATGAAACTATAGGCATGAGTAATAAAACTCAGAATGTGTTCCCAAAAAAATATATTCCAATGAATTTACATTAAATAAGAATAATAAATACCATTATTGAAAAAAAATATAAAACTAGATTTTTACTGTTTTTCATCTTTTAAGTGAAACATGGTCCATTTATCCTTTTCATTAATAACCAAATTCCTTTCCATGAAGGAAACAATTCCATTTTAAAAGATAAGGATGTTATTTTTAATTAAAAAATGGGGAAGTGGTAGTGTAAAAAAATAAAAAACAATTTATGTAGGAATTGATAAACCAATAAATATATTTTAATAAATATCAACAATATCTGAGGATACAGATGAAATGATATGATAACAAGGGAAATGGAAAATAAAACATTTCCATAACCAAAAAATCAATGATTCTAAATCATCCTCCACAAACAAATATTTTTGGAATTACATGGGAATCTCTAGGAGGTTAATGGACAATATAGAACATGTTATAAATCAGACTCATATCATAGGCATGACACAACTCATAAAATCATTTTTTTCACATGCAATATTTTTACCCATTTTTAGACTAACAAAGGTGAAATTTCCCAAATTAGTGAAAGGAATATACTAATGGCACTATCCAAATCATAAAATAAAGCTAGTGCGTCCTCCATTAACTTAAAAGACTCTAAATGTGCTATTTTCCCATTCCATGAATAATGTTGGTTGATCCAATCAATCTACACAAGAAACTAAACACATATACATATATCACACACACAAAATTACCACAAATCACCTTAATGATAAATCCCTTACCATTATACAATTTAATAACAAGGGGATCCACACTAAAAACCTCTCACACTCTTTAAAATAACAAATGAAACTATATTATCATAATAGAATTTTCACGATAACCAATTTTATTGAATTTCCAAATGGGCCTCAAGCAACCATTATGAAACCACACATTTACAAAATAATCATACACATCATTTAAAAACAAAAATCCACATATAAGTCAATTTATGAAAATAAAAACATTCATTGTATAATCCAAATATAATTACTAATGAAAAACCAAGCCATTGAAATCACAAATCTTTCCCAAAATCCAACTGAGCATTTTATTAAACACTTTCTGTGTAACACTTAACAAAATATTTCCATATTCTTAAACAGAAGAATGAAATTACCTCATTTCATTCTAAAACATGATTCCAAAAAATTTACATCAGTAATTAAGATCCAATGATTTTGTGAAATGAATTAAATCAACAAGTCATGAAATTAATAGAAAAGGGAAAAGGGAATCCAACCTCAAACCACAGGAGCATCGACAACGCAAACTTGAATCATCGTCATGAGGGTTCAAGGAGGAAAAATCATCTAATATGAACCATAAAAAACAAGACACATAATTTATAACCACCCTTGGAATGAAAATAATCCAAACATGGACACTATAGTAATAAGAGAAAGGTGGAATGGAAGGAACCAAATGGGTAAGAGAGGGGATCCCTAACCTTTCAATTTGGGTGAATAATCACTAAGAAACAACCTTGAAATCCACTTTGAGGAGCTAGGATGAGCCACAAATATCCATGGAAGGAATCTAGGTGATGGGGTTTGAAATGGGAAGTCCAAGGTAAGAAAACTCAAATAAAAACAAGGATAAATATTAAAAATACCCTTCTTTATGTGGTTTTCACAGTTAGCTAACATGGTTAAACAAACCATGAATAATCTAGGAAATTCCACACTCTCCAAAGTTACATAGTATATACTCTTAGTGTGTGTGGTTTGTTTAACACTATGACTTAACCATGTAACCTTTTCACACTTGGTTTTCACAGATAAAATAACTATCAATCTTAACCATGTGTCCTAGAAAAAATGCCCCAAACATCAAACTTTTCACCAAAAAACTCCTCTAACTCATGGAGATAAACTACAAAAAAAAAACATAACACATCTAGAACATACACTAAGGGTTTCAAAAAATCCCCAACATGATATATTCTCTTCATACCTTTGAGAGTATCTCTGAATTGGACTAAAACCCACCAAAATGATTTAAAACTGAAAATTTAATTCAAGAACATAAAAAAAGTGTGACCATCCATGTATTATAGGTCCTGTGTTTATTAGAATAAAATTATTTTAATTTTTAAGGTGTAATACAAAGGAGGTTTCTCAACGAATAAGAATAACTCTTAAAAAAAGAATAATAAATTTAGTTTATTATTCCACCTTATCTAATCATGTTTTATAAATAATAACATGATGAATATTGTATTATAAGTATGGTAATATTTTATCATCATTTTTTCCCAACCATTTCCACCTCCTTTTAATATTATTTGAAATGAAAGTATCGATTGTGCATATGTTTAGACGATTGCATCAACAAAGAAGTATGATTCATTTTCTATCACAATATATAATGATTTCTAGTTATTATGTATTTAATTTATATATATTATATTTTTTAAAAGATTTTACTTTTTGAATTATATGATTGTTTCTACAATCATGACTATCCCTTCTTTAAAAATAATAATGGTTCTCGTGCTTACATGAAAACTACCACCTCCACAATGTGATGAGATTCATTTTTAATCACCACATTATATGAATAATTATAAAATGGTATATTATGAATAAATATAATTCTTATGTAATTATTAAGGCACTAAATATTATGAATCCATGACTAATGTGCAAAAACCAAAACCATCAAACAGAAACATCCATGAAAAACAAACTAGTTACTACTTGAATGTTCATTTAATGAATAAAATGATAATAAAAGGATAATTAAATGTTATAAAGTAATGATACATAGATATTTATATAATAATATGGGTATAGAATTTTTTTTTAAACAATATTTATTTTATATGATATTTGAATATGTATGAAGTAATATAGGACTTGAAGTAAGGGTTTTATGTTACAAACTAATTTCTTGTTGGAATAATATCTAGTAAATTTACATTACTATAAATTATAAATCATATAAATATAGATCAATATATTTTATTCTCCTATATTTATTCATGGTATTCTCATTTATTAGTAAAATTTTCTTTCCTTTTTTTCTTAAAATGAGTTATACAATATTTTGACTGAAAAGTCTGCCTTCATTCCCCATTGGTCGTGAAATATTTTCTCCCATATTTGGGGAATTCAAAAAAAAAATAGATATATTTTATTAAATACAATTTTTTTTAAAAATATCACTTTCATTTAATTTAATTTTATTGAAAAAATATTAAAAATTTTATTTTTAATGATTTTTTTGAACATCTCTTTTTTCTTTTTTTTAAAGTGTGAGAGAAAATTTTTATTTTAATGTATATTATATGAGTAGATTTTATAAAACTTATGGAAATATATTGATTTAAAATATCATTCACATGGTTCCTTTGTTTTTTGAAAATAAAAGTATTTTTAATTTTTTTGGTAATTTTTATTTAAAATGTTATCAATAGAAATGGATATTTTTTTAGGTTTTCAAATAAATGATCGAATGAACCATTAAACGTATTTTTCATAAATTCAATAAAATTTAAGGATTTTTATGATTCATTTAGGGTATTATTTTACTATAAATATTTTATGTTTTTCCATATGGCCTAATAAGATATGAATTTAAGGATAATTCCCTGAAAATTGTATCCCTCCCATGGTTTAATAAATTTATGATGAATCATTTATGAAACATATTACATTTATAGTGATTATTATATGATGATATGATGAAATGTTTATAAAACCTATTTCCATTTAATTGGTCATTATATGATGATATGATTAATGTTTTTTGAACTTATGGAACACATATGTATAGTGTCCATTTTTTTATTGGTAGGCCCAAAATAATATAGCCCCCCATACATTGGGAAAATATTGACTTCTAATTAGATGATAAGGACAAAATTGGGAGTGAACCATGTTTTGTAAGGGAATAATTCCAATAAAATAGTGTTGGAGTGAAACTTCACTAAGGATGTGGTGGAATATGGAGTGACCTGAATCAACTATGATAGTATTGTATGTGAGGCTTGACTAAGGAAATTATTTTCTATGAAAATGTGTATAAAATACCTATTTTTAATACTTCTTGTGTGTTCCCATGGATCATGGATTGTTATTGATGAATCCAAACTATTATAAATAATTTATTATGTTATGAAAATAGACTTATTAAATTATATGTGATTAAGGATATTTTACTAATTGGTTATGGATTTTGTATGTCATGATCGTATTATCAAAACCTTAAGAATGTCATATGCTCATCTATGATCATTGATTGATATATATTACATTTACCCTTTTTGAGAATCTATAAATTCCCTTTATTATGTTTCTATTAACCATGTTATGTAGAATGATTTTATATTGGGTATGTCGAAGTAGGGTACAATGATAGAATAATTTTCTGGTATATGTTTATGATCTTTCATATCTTGTCTCTAAAGATACTAAACCTTTACAGTTCTGGGAAATTTATAATTGTGATATTTATTGAATTTAAATTTAAAAAAAATTATTTTTATGTATTTTATACTCAATTCACCTCAATTATTATTTACATTTAATTCATTCAGTCCACTATAATGAGGGAAAATCACACATGGGTACATATGTGATATCGTCTCCCTGAAGTGATGTAATTCATTTTTCAACACGAATGTATATGAATGGTAATAGATTAATGTATAATGAATAAATATGATAATCATTAAATGATGAAATTTTAGTTATTATGGACTAATGATCAATGTACAAGGATCAGGACTTCCTAACTATAACCATATTGAAAAATTTAGCACTTACCATCCAGAACATTGATATTAATAAAGAATTGTTAATAAATGGGCCATGAGAAGTTATAAAGAAATAATATATGGTATTATATATATAATTATATATAATTATGGTCCATGAATATAATTATAATTAATATATTTTTATTATAATGTAGGATATATCGTTAATGAAGCAATATGAGAGTTTAGGTAAGGATTTATATTGAAATCACATTTTTTTGTGGTAGAATATGCTAAAATTCCTTTGAAAAACTTTTTATGTATAACACCCTTTGAAACCAATATATTTTTATTTTCTCTTTTTATTCATATAAATTTATGTTATTTTCATTATTTTTTTATCTTTGGTTATTAAAATGACAGAGAAAACGATTTTAAATAAATGAAAGCCTTATATCATTATTTGTCCCCAAAATTTTCAAACTTGTTTTATGAATGTCATAACCTATACAAGGAATATTATAAAATGTTATTGTTACTATCTTTGGATTTATTTAAAAAGATAAAATATGGTATATATTCTGTTATATTCTAAATTTGTTTTACTTTTTACGAAAGTGTTAATGGAATGTTTTCTTTTAACGTATATGACATGTTCGAATTTTTTCACTATTATGACCATTATTTCTTTGAATAATGATTTAATAATTTATGTAGTAATTTTAAAATAAAACAATTTTCCCACTATTATTGTAATTTTTATTAAAATTTATTAGAGGAAAATAATATTTTTCCCTGTTTTCAAAGATTTATTTAAATACAAAATTAATAGTATTTTTCATTTAGGTTAGTTCCTTTTGGTGATTCTTATACATCAAAGGGGATATTATATAATAAAACCATTACTGTTCTTTATCTATATGACCTATGATTATGTTATAATGAAATTGTTATGAAACACCTTTATTATCCACATGTTATGTTATGATGACATAATGAATGCTTTGTGATCATGTGGTGCACAAATTTTTGGTTTCTATTATGTGATGGGTGGGTCCATTATATCCCTCATATTAATTAGTTATAACCTTATATATCATGATATAATTATGGTAAATGAATTTATGTTCTTGATAAAATATGGTAACCAATTACAGAAGCATGATCTACTATTATATGGGAATAAGTGGTGATTCCTCATCTTCTATTATATGGAAAATAGTTTGTGATTCCAGATCCACTATGATATGATTCTATCCGTAGTTACCCTTGAAATATGATATGGTTAGATTCATATTATGGTGCCACACTATTATTACATGTTTATATGAGTTTTATTTGAACTCATGGATCATGATTTATTTAAAAATTGATTCCCCAATGTTATAACATATTGATGTTTTATGTCATGACTCATGATAAAGAAATATGAATTATTAGGTAGGATTTTATATTTATAATATCATTTTATAATAACCATAAGCTCATGATTGGATTAAAAATGATAAATTATTGATGTTACTCATATTTACACTTACTTGGTATTCGATCTCACCCCTTCTGATGATTTAGTTTTTCCCTTGGTTATGAAGAAGGGTACTAAAAATGATGTGTCCAGAAGGGTAACTTATGTAAATAAATTTTAAAGAGATGATTAATATTGTAATTAAATAATATGTTAATATATCTGGTCTTCATGTATACTAAACCATTACAGTTCATAAGAATGTTTTTTTTAAGACATAAATAATATTCATCAAAAATATGTAATATATATGTATGATAGTATTTGTTCGCTATAGTTTTTGTACAAAATCAATAATAAGTATGAGGGTTTTGTATTAGATCATGAGACTAAGTATTTTCTAGAGGAGGGAGTGATTTCCATCAGTTCTATCCATACTCATTAAAAAGATTAGGATACATTGTATGTGATAATGATTTGTGGATTATATAAGCAATGGCGGATCTTATTCCATAAGGATCACAAGGACATAAAAATTTCCGGAATAAGATTCATGATTTTTTCGAGGATGAGTTACTATCTTTTACTAGGATGGTGATATTTCAATAGATTATTCTCACCCTTTGTAAGAAAATTTCTAGTGTGTGGGTGTTCAATATTTGGCACATGATATTTTTGTTTTTCTTCACACTTTATACATGATGACTATTCTAGGTAGAATCACTTTGAGGAGTCCTTGTATTCTAAAATCAAGTACAATTTCACTCAATATATATTATTTTCACATTCTAATATACATACAAAGTAAAAGATAATTTATCTGATGTTATATAGGACAAGTTAGTCACATCATGAGAGACACCATAATTTTCGTTGCTATAGTGTTATAAATAATTCTCTATTTTCTATTCAGATAAAGAATTTACCATAAGTAGACAACATGTTTTATAATTATTAAATTTTTTCACCGTGGATAGATGTTATCAAACCCTTATTAGTGGTTCATGTGAGTATGTTATTCTTGGGAATGTTATGGACATCAGATACGAGAGTGTCTGACATTACATTGTTGTCATCATGGAGATGATGGCACATTCCAGGCCTAGCCATTTGATTAATAGCAACCATAGATACAGTATGGTTATCTTGTTTATCAAAAATATGGAGGGGATGGGGATGAAATAGGGAAGCTCCATGAGACACATTTTCCTTTGGTAGAATGAGGAGAGTTTGGTCATGGAGGTGGTTTTCCTCAGGTACAGGTGACATGTGATGTATTATTTTAATGTTTTCTACTTGGTTGTATTATTTTTTTGATTTGGAATTTAAACCCTCATTTTTTACTCCATTGTAGTCCATAGTTTGGTATTTTTGGTACATCAACTTCAATATTAAATATAATTTCCAATGTTAATAGTAGTTCAAGATAGCATGTATGATCTTTATAGATATTGTCATTTTGTTATAAGGTAGAATAACTCATTGGTATATTTCCATTGTTTTTTTGATAAGACAAAGATATATCCTCATAAATATGGATTTTCCATAATTACTGTAGGTTATTTTGGACTTCATGAGGCATTTTATATTCTATGATTCTAATTGAGTTCAAGATGTAATTTATTCAAGTGAGACCCTCTTATTAGTTATATATATAATGATTAATTTTCTTCCTTTATGGAAGGGATGATTTATTTATTTTGAATGATAACCGGATAATGTCTCCCATTGTGATTGAATAGAACACTGATATGTTTGTTGATTTATTTTTGATTCCTCCCCTTGACAGTAGATCATTTTATTATAGATCTAGAGTTGGGTGTTTCTTATATATATTATCTTCTTATAGGATGAAACCTTTTTAGTTTCAAGATTTGAGCATTTAGATTGATGATATTTAAAAGTGAGTTTTTATTTGGACTAGTGTGCTAACATGTATATCATTAGATCCAATGATGAATAAGGTCAATTGTAATCTATATGTATGTGTAAAATATTGTCACCTAAACGAGGTGATATTGGTCAAACGCTACCCTCTTCATAGAGTAATGATTTATTTGGACAGTAAATGGGATCTATCATATAATAAAATATTTATTTATGGTTAGGATATCATCCTATTTAGGTAAACGAAGATGATATTTTGAATAGTGAATTAAATATTATTATGGTCATTATGAGTTCATTGGGATGTTTTGATCTTGTACAAACACTATATCTATATTCATATGATTGATGAATTCAGTGTTTCATGACATACTAGAATATTTTTTAGAGGTGTTTAATTATGAAAATTATGTGTATTCAATGTCTATGGAAGAGTATGATGAGAAACAATGGGCCATTTATGGACATAAATGGTTTTATAAACAATTCAGGATGAATTCAAAGTGTTATTTTTGGGCTCATAAGGAATATTTCATATGGAATTTCATATTTCATAATGGAATAATAATGGTTTGGTTGAATATTATGGTGATGGATTTATGGGTTTCCAACAAGAATGTTATAATGGCATTGAGTTTACCAGTCTTGTTACTCATTACGGAGGTTCATTCTTAACTTATAATAATATATATATCCAAATTAATTTTTGAGCTAAAATGTTTCAAAATTAATGTGTACTAATCATAAATTGGATGCTTTCAAGTATTGAAGGATTAAGGAGTTAGTTATTAGATTCTTTCCCTACTAGAGGAGGGAATTTTATTTGAGGTTTGTTTCCACACATAATGTCATAAAATTGGTTATGTGTTGATGTAGAATATGGAATTCATATCTTATGGGACATGAATTTCAGGAGTTTATTGATATAACTATTCTATCCATGATTTTTATATTTCTTATATTGTGTTTTTATTGAAGTATTGTGACATTATCTCATAGGTGTGAACTTTGTGGTCTTCACAGATCATAAGAACCGTATGTATGTCTTCTCCGAGAATAATTCGAATTTTATTTTACAATGGTGGAAGGAATTCATTCAAGATTATTACTTTTATATTTCCTTTATACTTGGTTAAATTAATTTTTTATAGAAGTATTTAGTAGAATGTTTTATAGTGTTGATGTGCACAAGTTAGGAAACTCTAGGAGGGAGATGGAAGTGTTTTATGTGACACACCCTGATAACAGTTAAATTTATGGTCAAGTAAATAATTATCATCTAATAGATAAATCATCTTTAGAGAAGTAGATAGTGGATTCCCAATTGAGGGATTTAGATATCGAGGTATGTTGTCATTAAAATGTTTTTGGTGATTCCCCTGTGGGATAGTCTAAGGATGACCATCATTATGGGTTGTTTTAGGGAATGGGTTTTTGTTCCTATAGTGATAAATGATGTGGTCCTCCACAACATCCATAGTTTTACCACTATGATATATATGGATGTGGAAAAGAAGTCTCATGGTTTAATAGGTTATATTCGGTGTTTTATAATAAATATTTTAATTACAATTTTTTTCTCTTGATTTTTTTTCTGAAGAAAAAATATTAGAACAATTTTATTTCTAGTTTATGTAAGTTGTTTGATGTACCCTAATGGATGTGGGTGGGAATCTTGACTGGCTTTATCTCAAATTTACCCATAGATGATGGTGGTAATGATTATATGTGGGTGATCTTTTTTCCATTTGGAGAATATTAATCACTTCTAATTGAGTGGGGATTCATTCTTGGTAATTGAATTTTCAAGGATGTATTTAGAGGAGGAGGTGATAAATCATGAGGTCAATACATTGATGATGATCTCTTATCATGATCCATGTTTTACCTATAGTGTGTTGAGAGGTCTCCAATGTAGTTACTGATCTGAATTATGACTTGGCATTACAATTCAACCATATATAGATGATTATAAATTGAAAAATTTCTAGACATTAGAGGAGATGTTATATGTGTGTATTTCATATTTTATTGGTTGGTTGATGAGGCCCCTACACTTAGTTAAGTTTTCTTAAAATAACTATTAACACTATAAAATTCTTTTGGAACCATTTTAAACATTGTAATTTTGACCATGATCGTCTTCATTTTGTTGGTCTAGGGTAGGGGAGTAAGTTATTATTTTTCTAAAATTAGTTTACATATGACATTTTAGTGAATAAAGGGTGTATAAGATTTTCAGGAATCTGAAGATAACAATAAGAGGAATCTCTTGTCCTATTTTAAGTATCACATTTTTTAAGACATATCAACATCATGGGTAGTAAAGTATCTATTGGGAGAATAATATATCTTGATTATTTTTAGAACATTAGAGGTTTTAGCGTGAATTGGATAAATTGTGTATCAGTTTCTCCTAACCCTAAAGATGATCCAGATTCATGACATTTTATAGGTGTGGAAGTGTTTCATATATCATCATGATCATTCTCACATCATTTAGTGGGGTGACTATTATGTTGACTACGGTGCGACCATTGAGGAACAAACCATTGAGATTCAAGACTTTCATGAGAAGGTGATATGTAGGGGTGCCATCCCTTTAGATGATGTCCTCTGAAGACATAGCGGATTTAAGGAGAAAACATGGGAGAGGGATTTAAAATATATTTTCAATATCATTAGTTATTCAATGGTTTACCTTCCTTTTTAGAATGATTTTTTTGATTTTTTTCCATTGAGATAATGTGTTTGACCTTATATTAATATATGATATTTATTATCTTACTTGATTGATGACATTTTAGGTTTGTTCACCTTTTTTATTCAATATGTTGTGGTGTTCTTGATTTAGTCATATTCTTATGTGGTATCTCAAGGGGTGGTCATTCTGAACACTTTCACACTTTTTGAAATTGATTTAAATTTTCAAAGAAGATAATTTCTCGATAGGTATCTGATATAACATCCAAAATTTCAATAACTATATGAATGTGTTTTGTCAAGGTGTTGATATGGTTCTTATATAATTCTCCCAAATCCATTTATTTGTTTATTTTAATAACGAAATCTAGAATTCCAAGACAAAGACTTGTCTCTAATGGTCCCAAAAAACGATCAATCTTCACCCACAATAATTTGATCATGTGCTTGATCCATTCATACGGTTTCTTATTTTCTTCATGCAGTCAATACCTTGAAATACTTACTTGAATACATAATTTTTTTTATACATAAAATTTATTTTCTTTATTATGTGATTGATCCATTGATATGGTCACTTGTCGACTTTAGGTGGTCAACCTATATAGTTAATTGGTTTCCTGTTGTGGTCGATCCATTGACACAGATGCTGGTTTTCATCATGTGGTTAGATCATACAATCACCTATATGTTTCATGTAGTTGATCTGTTAATAAAGTCACTTTTACTATTCATACGGTCAATCCTTTGATTGAATCTCTTCTCTAATTCTTAATGATGATATTCCTGGTTACTTATCGGACTTCTTCCAAATGATGTGAAAATACTTTTTAATGGAAAATATCAGAATAATAGAATGGAAATTATATGTTTTAATTCAAGATACGATGAAGATAAATTATATATTTTTCTTTCTTTATATTAGTAGTTTTGAATGTGTCTTGTAAGTGAATTCAAATAAAACCAGAATTGATTTAATTAAAGAGGAATTCGAGACTATGTTTTTTGAAATGACCAAGAGAGTATTCATATTTATAAATTTTATTCAAAAAACCTATATTATTTACCTCTATAATATATCCATGCTATTTCACAAATTGTGACAATTAAAAAATCACCTTTCAAGAGTATAGAGTCTTATATAATTCATCATACGACTCTTCAAGGAGTTTCTAACATACACAGGACATTCAATATCCGTTATTTTTGGTGTAGTATATGTTGAACTTCCCAGGATAGGTAGGTGATTTTATTTTTGTATACTTTTTTGTGAAAATTTTATTTTTACCCTACTGTATATTCCCTTTTTTTAGATTTTATTCCTTGACCATAATAAGATAAATTATCTTTAAATTACTAAATGATGTATATGTTGATTAAAACAAATTTAGTTTCAATAACATTTGATACCCTTGAAGTCACATATTGTTTCTTACAGATATTGTTTCTAAATCTAGAAATAAAAAAGAAATATTACTATTATCAAAAAACATATAAATTTAATGAATTGAATAGAGAGGTAAAATCAAAATCACATAAATCATTTCTTGATTCATAATATGGTAAAAATAAAACAAGAAGCATAAGTATATTCCTATACTATAGAGAGTGTGATTATTTCATAGGGATCATTACCACATGTTTTAGAATATTAATTATTTCATTTATATTATAAAAAATAGGTTCATCATATACTATAATAAATATTAATATATTTATAATTCTATAATTATATAATTTGGATGGGTAGATTTATCACATGTTTCTATTCATAATATTTCATGTGATTTTCTAGATAGTGAGTTATTATTTACTTATTTCTATGATCTCTGGTTTTGTACTATTTCCACATATTCATGGAATAAGATTAAAATACTAATGTAGGGATAATTAAAAATATAAGAAACATTGAGTTAATATTCATTATTTAATTTATAAAATATGATTTAGCACTGCATTCATATTCTTATTTGAAAATTGATATGAGTGTCCCAGAATGACGTAATTGACTAAATGAAAGTGGAATTAATGAATTAACTATTAATTTATCAAAATGGATTGGAAAAAAAATTATTTTTGTATGAATGTTCATCTTGATTCATATGTATTATTATTTTTTTCCTTTTGGTTACATAATACTGAAAACGTATTCATAACAAACCATCTAATTCAATATAGTATTTAAAAAAAATTCTTAACAAAAAATAATTGGGGATGATCGAGTCCATTCTCATTTCAAGAGGTTTGAAATCCTTGATTACATGGCCGTAGAATCCCATAAATTATGTGTGCAATATATATTTAATATGTTTATATACTCTAGGGAAATTTTAGCCTTTTGTGATTTAATGTTAAATTTTATAATTTATATAGTTGGATTGATTAATTATTAATTAATAAGAATTGTCTAGGTATATTATGAATGTTGATGTCAATGATGTGGAATTGGAAGTATTATATGCCGTTATATTGGGAATTATTATAGAGTGGTGAAGGTTACATTGAGGATGAGATTTTTAATCGATATATGGTTAGTTTTTTTTATTTTATTGTGTTTCTAGATAGATAATAATTGTTAATGTCTCCAATTTCTTGATTAAATTTTGATTCATGTAAGAAAATTGTATTATTATTAATAGTAACTCAAGGTGAGTCCTAGAGTTCATGGGAAATTCTTAGAATATATATGGATTAATCAATGAATATTTATGGTAATAGATGATTAAAGATGGTGATGATATAATATATTAGTAATCTATGTAAATGGGAGATTGTGTTTCGAATGACATTAGGCTTAGAATATTAAAGTATTAATCTTGTAAATGAATTCAGAATAATATTAAATAATTTATCCATGATAAATATTTAATACGAAAAATTGTTTATTGTGTTCATATATTTGATCTAGTCCTTAGATTTTTCGGTCGACTGACATATGTGATGATTTTTTTAGATGATTATGAGGATAGTTAGTTTCCCTTAGTGTGGTTAGGCATAATATATTTTTTATTTTCTGATTTCGTCTACTTCACCAACAACATTATTTGGGAAACAAACACCCAAATATATTAGGGTGGTGCCTTCTCTATTATGTAGGATGGAAATGAAATGGCTAAATGACGTCTACCTCTCCCCTATCTCTAATTAGTAATATTTTATGTGTAGGTATATCTTGGACTATAATATCTTATATTATAAGGTGCACTATTACCCATGTGATGATGGCTCTCTCTTATGTCTATAAATTTGTGCGTGGGATATAATAGTTTGAGGTTATATCATATAATAATATCTATACATGGGATATATGAATTCCCATGGGTGTACATTAAAGGGTTATGGTTGATTGAGTTATGCAGCATGATACACATGCTATTATAGCATCCAGACATACACTTGGTTGCTAAATGGGTATGAGGATTATGAGGATATCACAAAGTTCATTGGATATAGAATGTATTAGATATCTATATATGATATGATGTTGGATTCATGAGAGGGATGATCATGGGACGTTCAATATTAGGGAATGATAGAAACCCGTCAATGGCGATATAGAATCGAGCTACCTTTATTTACGTATATAATTTTGATATAGAAGGTGTTATTTCATTTCATAACTTATTGGGAAATCCATGGTCATTTTGCTATAATAGTTTTAAATTTTTAGTTTATTAGTTTGTTTCATTTGTTTATTCAATGGAATTTAGTATTATTCATTAACATTTTTCATCAGAGGTTTTAGGGAGGATATTATAGAGTATACATTTTATCCTCCCCCAAATACATCCCATTATCGTTTTTTCAAGTATGTCCTTAAATTCATCTTATATTTTCCTTATAATGATATTGGGATGATGCCTATAATGGTGAAGTCATAGAATTGATGTATTTTTTTCCTTAATTGTACTATTATTTAGGTTGTAGAGCAGTTACATGTCGTGTAATCGGTGTGGGACGTAAGTCGTTAAAGACGTCTTCAAACTGTTAAAGGTTCATTCCATGACAGTGAATTACACAAAGTGAGATTTTATAAGTTTAGTTTTAAATATGAGGAGATTAGTTTTTCAGTGTAAGTGGGATGTGGATGTTACACATTGTGAAATTGGATTACACGTTATGTAATGTCCAGCATTTGGTTTTTAAAAATAGTATACAGATATTTTGTATTGGTCCCATCACAAGTTATTCATGGATATCAAACTACAGTAATCCCATGACATGTTTGGAGAGACTCAAACCCTCCTAGATTGATCTATTTGACACTCTAACTTCATTGTGATTATGTTTCATCTCTCCGAGTAAGCGATAATTCCACTTATTCATTACCTTTTATCGTTATATCATTGTTGGGTGTTGATTTTGATCCATGGGTTTAAGTAGGTGGGTTATTCTTTGTTTTATCATAGATCCATTGTGTGATATAATTCTAGATTCCTTTTCCCTTCGTTGGTCGTGGTGCGATAGGCATTCATCAATGAGATATGTAGGTTTCCCCTCTTCTATGTACCCCTTGTCTTCTAAATTGAATCAATCATGATGTAGATTGTATTATAGGGTCTCTATTTGTATTGTTAGGTTATGTTTTTGGTGGATCACAATGCTGGAGTGTGAGACCTGATATTTGAGTTTGGTGGTTCTGTTTCTTGCCTATGATAATAATGTTGGATGGCCTTTCCTTATAAATTATATTATCAAACCTGAAGGACTATTTATGTGTGTTGAAAAAGGTTTTTTAAAGAGAAATGTTTTATCCATACATTTTGATAATTGATAAGGAAATTGATTATTCGAAAATAACGAAGTTGATTTGTGAAAATGAGCACATGGGTTACCTTGGGTACTTAGGGGGAAGGATTGATTGTGGTCATCATCCATGTTTTCTGATTATCAAGAGACTTTCTCTTGGGGTTTTACTATGTATCCCAGACATGTATTTATAGGGGATGGATATTGATTTTGTTGGGTGGTTTACATAGGGGGTATTCCACTTCTTCTTAGGCATGTGTTCTAGAAACTTTATTGTGCACTTTATTTTTCTAGAATGAGTAGTATCATAGTCTGACATATAGTGATCCATGGTATAGATTCCTTTGTTTTTGTTTCTGTTTTGAAAATCATGGATTTCTATGTTGTCTTTCATATACAGGTATACCTATTGGTTCAGAACCATGAAAAAGGGAAGTCCTTACCATGTTTTATAGAAAATCGATTTACTTCTTGTCATGCAATTTTTTATTTAAAATAATCATAAAGGAATTATTATTTGGAGACATGTTTTTTATCACCTGGGTGGAATCCTATTGATTCTGTTAGCTCACACGCTACACACTTCCACAATGTTTCATAGACCATTGTATGTATTCCATTGCAGTGAAAGGAAAGGTTCCATAGTGTGACGGTGATATTTCAGGTCAGCTGAGTTGGGTAGCTGGTGGTGAGATAGTGGGAGTTCATCTACACCATCACACGGAGTGGTTTTTGGTTTCAGACCTTTATATTTTAACTTGGTTTTTGTAGTTTTTTTATACTTTTTATGATGTGTGTTTCAATTTTTTTGTTATAGTTACAACATATACATATTGTTCTTCATCAGGTTTCTTTTTTGTTTAGGATATATTTTCCATGTGGTTTTTCATTTTGGAAAAAATAGTTCCCACTATTTTGTAATTTGATTCTTGGGTGCTTGTCTCCAAACTATGGGCATTGGGAATGCCCTTCGGCGTATGTGACAGATTTGGTTAGGTGTTAGTTTTGAGGGTACCGAGGGTTGGTTTGTTACAATTTAGTATAAAATTATGATTTTTCCTTCATATTCCTTGTTTTGGGATGTGTTTTAGATTGGAGAAAGTATTTTCATGAATTTGTTGGCATGCTTCGATAAGTTCATGGACATATCTTGTCGTGGTGAGACTCAAGTTTTCATATGATGCTGGTATGTTTGGCCCCATTGTTGGGTTTTTGTTTTAAATCACAGTTTATATTAATGGGTTTTCCAATTTGAATTTAGATTTTTTATGTTGTCTGATTGTTCCTATGTTTTTGTGTGTTGCAGTATGCCTCTGAGACGTCTTCAATGGGTTCCTCAGAAAGGTGTGGATGATGCTCCATAAGGGAATACACCCAAATATCGTAATCTCACTGAGAATATCTTATGGTAAGTTTTTTTGTTTATTAAAATGTACCTCCTGGTCATAACAAATTTTGTGAGGTACAACTAGGAGATGGTGGACAAATATATCGATCATGAGAATTTTGGCATGATATGATACCATCCAATAAATGGACTACTAAAAACAAGAGGCAGATGGCTAGTTGTATAATATTGATAAAATCTAAAACTTCTTGGAAACAGATAATAATATCATTGTAACGTACATAGTGTTTAGACTCAAAGGTTCTAGAAAATGATGGTTCGATAATATGGTCCAGGTAGGTAGACACATCGTCTTTGATTAGAAGGTTCTCAAGACCATGTTCATTTTGATGTTTTTTCAAGATTCTCTGATGTTGTAAAAGTATATGGATTTCCTATCATTGCAACAGGGAGATTTTTCAGTGTCTGTATACACCAATTGTTTTGATGAGCATTTCTGTTTCTATCCGAACCTGGTAAAAAAATTATCAGTTGAAGGCACAAAAGTACCAGTAGGGTTTATGAATGGATATCAGATCATAAGTGTTTATGTTGAAACTTTCTACCAATGTGAAGGCGATGATAGAGATATGATGAAATATTTTAATATAGAAATCAATGTCGATCTTAACACACCTTATCTTCCATCTATAAATAGCCTTAGCGGTGTGCCTAGGAAGAAGAGGAAGTAGTAGGATCATCACAAACGTCATTATGGTGGGTCTCAGCAACTATCATGCTTGGAACCATCCATTGTAGCTGGAAATGTTCCTTTAAATTTTTATCAGTGTAAAAAGAGAGGACACATCATGCATTCTTGTCCTGTGTCCGTGAAGACGAGCAATGTTTGTGGATGCATTGGTCACTAACTGCGCTTATGACAGGATATGATAATGCCTGATTATGGCCAGGGTTTGTTAGATCTAAATTATAATGTGGTGTATTAAAAAGATTCAAAGACTACATGTATACAACCACATGCCTCGGGAGTGAATCATTTCCATGAATTAGATGAGTGTCCAGTGGAAGTTGATTTAGGTATGGAAAATGTGAGTGGTGTGATCCTTATTTCATATTCGGTAGCATTTTTCTTTATTTGATATTGGTACCTCCCACCCATTTATATCTACATGTTCTGTTGACACTCTTAAACATCCAATGAAACATGGGCCATTTGAAATGGATTTACAGACACCTATAACCAAGTGGAGAGAGAAGGGGCTTCAATGTCCATCTTGTTTGTTCATGATAGCTAATACGAAGTTAGTTTAGAGTTTTCTCATTCTTGATCTATATATTTTTGATATCATCAATGGTATAGATTATATTGTTACTCATCGAGCTGAGGTTGATTGATATTATCACAATGCTTCGTTTCATATTACCGATGAGAGATCTGGAGTATTTCAGGGGGAGTAGGATCTGAGATCAGGCTGTTCAGGGCCTACTCAGCCAAAGAACAAGATTTTAATATATGTTACTATGTTTGAGCCTGATAAAGCGTTTCCTATCATTTATCTTTCTGTTATTGTTCAGGAATTTCTGGATTTTCATCAGAAAAATTCTCTAGTATTCCTCCAGAGAGATTGGTAGAGTTTACATTTGACTTGGATCCAAGAATAAAGCTGATATCGATTCCTTATTATCATATAGAACCAGTGGAGCTAAACAATCCCAAGGTTCAATTGTATAACCTATTGAGTAAGGGTTTCGTTCTACCTATCATTTCACCTTGGTTATCCCTCACGTTATTTTCTGAGAAAGATAATAGTTCACTTTGGTTGTGAGTGGAATATCAGAAGTTTAATTGGGTAATCATTAAGAACAAATATCCATTTCCTTGGGGGGAAGATTTTTTGATCAGTTAAATATGGAAAACAGATTCTCGAATATTTATCTTCGGTCTAGTTACCATCAGCATAGGTTTCAAATGTATGATATATTGAAGAAAACCATATAGAGTAGCTATAGCCATTATGAATATCTTGTGATAAAATTTGAGCTATCTAATTCTCTTGTAGTTTTTATGGAATTGATGAATCAGTTATTCCATCAATATCTGGAAACCATGGTGGAAGTGATTGTGGATGATATTTTTGTTTATTTAGGATCCAAGCATGATATCGATCACCATCTGATTTTGGTTTTGTAAATTTTTAGAGGTCATCATTTGTATGGAAAAATTTTGAAGTTTTGTTTTTTGGATTCTAGAATTGATGTTCCCAGGGAACCAAATTTCCAAACATGGAATACCAGTTTATCCTGAGAAGGTCATGGCTAGTAATTCATGGAAGGAACTATAGAACATCTTTGAAATTAGAAGCTCCCCTAGTCTTTCTGGATACAAATGATTTTTTTAAAGGATTTATCTATTATGGAATCAAATTTGACTACTCTTACCATGAAAGTGGTGAAATTCATAGAGTATACATTGTTCCAGTATTCTTTTGATGAACTAAAATGAATTCAAACATTACCACTAATTCTGATCTTACATTTTCCCGGTAAGGGGTATGTGGTGTTTTTTATGCTTCAGATGCAGGATTGGGATGCATTCTTATTCAATATGATCATGTGGTCGATTGTGGATTTCATATTCATTTACCACATGATAAAAATTACCCCAATAATGATTTAAATGTTGTCGTAGTTATTCTTGCTCAAAAATGTTGGCAGCAAAATCTTTTTGGGGAGAAATTTATAGTCTTCTATGATCAAAAGAATCTAAGCTATATATTTTTATAGAAATAATTGAATCTCATATAGAGACAATAGTTATAATACTTTTAGACAATTGACTTTGATACAACCAATACCCAATAGAAGTGGAATTTCATTGCTGATGCTCTTTGTAGGAAATTACCTTCAAAAGATATTATGAAATCGAAGGAGGAGTGGAATATTATGGGGCGTTTTCACTTAGTTTAATTTAGATGATGAGGAGGATGTTTAAGAATGGTTCTCTCTAGTGTTCATCTATAATCACCTCTCTTAGAGTATTTTTTGTAGATTCACCAATCTGATGAAGAGATTACTAATATTTGAGAAAGCTTTTTTGTTTGGGAGACCATTTCTGGTCAGTCTCTTTATTCAGATGGTATGATCCACTTTAGGAAAAGGGTTGTTGTCCCATTATCAATCATGAGTTTAGTCTTGTTTTATTTCCTCATATCTTGGTGGTATATTCATATAGAAACTAAAAATATGTTTTATTAAATCATTCAAATATTTAGGTGGTTGTATATAATGTGTGATATTTTTTATTACGTGTCTTGTTATTAAACTTTACAATGAATAATAGTAGAGAATTTGAAATCCTATGGTCATCATTATCCTCTTATGAAACAAATTTTTAAATGGGAAGATGTGTCCAAATATTTTTTGGTTGGATTACCATGTAATCCCTATGGGAGGAACTCTATTTGTGTAGTTTTTGATCGGTTGGGAAATTTTATTCTTTTCATTCTGATCAAGGATACCACTAAGGTTTAAGATATTTGTTTTCATTATTTTTAAGAGATCATTAGGCTACATTGGAAAACTCCTTAAAATTTTTCAAATAGGGATCCTAGATTTACATCATGATTTGGAGGAGCCTTCAGGAGGAAATGGGAACTCAGATATAGTTGAGCACAACTTACCGTCCACATACAAATGGTTAGATGGAGCATGTAATTCAAATCGTAGAATATATTATCAACGAATGTGTCTTAGATTTTATTTGATCATGGGATATACATATGGGATTGTTTAATTTTATTTATAAAAATACTTATTAGTATTCTATAATAATGGATACCTTTTAGTTATTGCATGGTCGCAACTGAAAATCACCACATTATTGGAAAAAGGTGGGAAATATAACATTATATTTACCATGTATGGTTTAGAATATGTCAGCAAGGATTCAGGGTGTATGATGACATCTGGTTATAGACTAGAGTTGACTAAAATCATATACAGATTGGGAGTGTCATCATCTAGTGTTTTCTGATGGTGATTGGAGTTTCTTGACTGTTTCTCCTTGTTTGGGTCTCCATCGGATTTGAAAATGGGGAATGTTATCTCCGAGATATGTTTGATCATTTAAGGTCACCATGTAGCTCAGAAATGTTTCTTATCAGTTGGAATTTAGATTTTAGTATACGGATATTAAGGATGTTTTCAACATGTATCCACTAAATAAGAATCATCCTAATACCTCTGTTGTTCTAAGTTGGGAAGAAATTGAGTTAGAGAGAGAAGTTTCTGTGTCAGAAAAACTAGTTAGGATAATTGAATCATATGTGAATGTCTTGCATGGGAAGTTGATTATGTTGGAAAGAGTTTTAGGGATGCATGGATAATATTCTCACGAGACTTAGAAACGTGAATCATTAATGAGGGAGAAGTGGCATCATCTTTCTCCAATGATTACATATTCCACATGAATTCCTAGGGATGGAAATTCATTATTGTGGGTAATTTGTAACATATCATTTCCATTTTGTCAGGTACATTCTTAACATCATCATTATTTTCCTATCCTTATATATTTGGAGGTTACCTAAAATGGTGAAGTCATAGACTTGTTGGATTTTCTATATTAACCATTTGTTTATGTAGGCTGAAGGTCATTTACATGCCATGTATCTATGTTATATACCTCGTAATGTGTGTTTGGTGTATTTCATGAAATATTACTTCACACTATGAAAGGTTACATGGCTTGACCATGAATAATAAAACATGAGTTTTTATAAGTTCATTTTTTAATCTGAGGTGATGAGTTTTCAGAGTATGAGGTATGTGTTAGTTACATGTCATGGGCCCGTGTTCCACATCATGTAACAACCCACATGTAATTTTAAAATATATTGTGCGATATTATTTCTTCATTCCCTTTACATGTTCTTTTTTTATCTCGACCTATAGCATTCCCGGGGCATGTTTTAGAGAATCAACCCCTCAGAGGTCAATCTTTTTGACAATTTATCTTCATTGAGACGACGATGCATCTATTTGGGTAAGTTATTTTTCATCTTCATCATTACCTTTTATCATGTTATCATCATTTAGTGGCGTCTATTGATTCATTGGTTTTTTTGTGGTTTCTTCTTGGATTCTTCCTATACTAATTGTGTGATCTCATTACAAAGGCCTTTTTCCTTCATTGTTTATAGTGCCGATTTTTTTCCTCTTTGATTTATATGTGTTTCCTCTCTTCCGCCTACACCTTTTCATCGAAATAGAATCATTATTTATGTTGATGGGATTATAGGGTGTCTTTTGGTTATGTTGGGTTTCAATGTTGGAGGATCCCTTTGCGGGCATGTGCGACCCGAGCATTAAATGGGTGGTTCCAAATTTAAACTATGATAATAAGCCTAATTGTTCATGCATTATATATTGGTTTATAGAAATAACATGATTGTTTGTGTGTGTTGAAAATGGGGTTTTAAATAGAAATGGTTTACCCTATATTAAGATAAATGAAAAGGAACGGGATTATTTTGAAACAATGAAGTTGATTTGTGAAAATGAGCACATGGGTTACCTTGGGTACTATAGTGTAAGGTTAGAATGATACCATCTTCCATGTTTTGTGATAATCAATAGGTTTTCTCATGGTTCTTTCCTCTGTCTCCTAGGCTCATTGTTCTAGGGGAATGATATTGACTTTGTCAGGGGCTTTGCGTAGGGGGTATTTCTTTGCTTCCTTGGCCTGTGTTATAGGAACTGGATTGTGTACTTTATTTTTGTGGTATGAGTAGTCTAATATTATAACATATAGTCATCCTTTGTAATGATCCTTGTTTTTTTGTTTCTATTTTTTTCTACATGGATTTCTGAGTTAGCCTTGATATGCATGTATACCTACTTTTGGTAAAAACTATAAAAAAGGGAAGTGTTTACCCTGTTTTCTAAAAAAACTTCTTTACTTATTATCATTTTATGTTTTATTTATAATATGTATACCTGAATTGTTATACAGAGAATTCTTGTGGAACAGTTGGGTGGGATCATAAAGATTTGGTTAGCTCACACACTGTGCACTTCCTCGGTTTTGTGTATACCGTTGTATGTCGTCAGGTGAAGGGAAAAGCAAGCATCCATCGTGAGGTGGTGAGGGTTCATGTCAATTATGTCTGGTAGCTGATGGTGAGATAGTGGGAGTCTGTACATGCCATCACTTTTAGTGGATGTTGGATTCATTCCTTTGCAGTTGGTCTTGTCTTTTGGTGTTATTGGGGTCTTTTTTTGTTGTTTGTTTTCGATGATTTCTGACAGTTATGGCTTATATATATTATTATTCTTGCACTAATCCTTTTTTTTGAGTATATAATATGTAATTTGGTTCTTGATATTGGAAAAAATCTTTCCCTTTCTATTTTCATTCAATGCTCGGGTTCTTTTCTCCTTCCCATTGGGATCCGGAACACCCTTCATGTATGTAATGGATTTGGTCCAATGCCAGGTTTGAGGGTACCTCGGGTCAGTTTTTTACTCCCCATGTATATATAAGAAGTTTTTCTTCAGGTCTGTAGGGGTTTATTGTTGATCTGGAATGAAGTTACTAGCATCGAGGAGTTTTTTGATTATTTTTTAGATATCTTGGTACTTACTGACTCTACCTAGTAATAATTGGAATAATATTTCTTTTTTTTTCATTTTATTATCATATAACAATCGATATGTTGGGGTTTCTTCTTCATTTATGTATTGAAGATTGTTCGCGGTTTCTTATCATATATCTTATTCAATAGGTTTATATTGATTGTAATTTCACCCTTTATTTCTATTTATATTCCATTAGTGGTAGTCTCCAACCCATGACCTATTAGAGATAGGCTTCAAGGTTTCATTATCACCCTTTATTCTCCACCAACCTATGTGGGGTTCCACTTGAGGGAGGGGCTGCAACAATTCCATTTACTACAAATAAATTTTTAACTAAATATTACATTATTTTTTATCATTTAAACATACCCATAATTAAAAAGAATCTTGAAAATAAAACATTTAATTTAAATAATAAAATATAATTATTTATTTGAATAATATATAACATTGAAAATGAAAATTTTATTATATACTCGAAAAATAATGTTTTATTTTTAAATGCATTTTTTCACCAAGTAAATAAATTTAACGCCACGTGAATTTTTTTTTGAATTATTGAGTCCTTTAAAATGTATAATGATTTCATAAAACATGTTGTATCTATAAAAACTATATTTTTCCCTATTAACAAAACAACTAAATATTTCTTAAAAATAAAAAAAACAATTCAACCTATGATAATTTAGATAATGCGATACAAAAAATGAAATCCATTTTATAACATTTATATGATTATCATTTTATATTTTATTTATAAAATAAATATGTTTGAAAACAATTTAGGTGTGAAAACCTCTGTACATTAAGGTTATGATTCTATCGGAATAACCATATTTCTTTTATAATGTATTCCTTGTACAAATTAAAATACCATTTTGTGATAATAGGGTGCTATATATATGTGAAACTATTCTTTCAAATGAATGTAATAAATATTTGATAATATTATTAAGAAAAATTAAAATGAAAATTTTAAAAAATCAAAATATGTTTATTTCACATTATAATCGGGACAGTCCTTGATCTGATGTGAATAACATTTGGGTTTTAGCTATAATAGGGAAGAGCATTTACAGTCCTGAACCTATTATGATGAAGTAGTAGTAGCCTAGAGACAGTACATAGTAGATTTAGATGATTTTATCACTAGGAAGTATAGGTATGGGAAACCTGATTTGATTATTTTTGGTCATGTTGAACAAATTGGGTGATATTGATTTGATCATTGGGTAGGTTGGAACTCATTGGGGGATGAAGTCATTTGTTTAAAAATATAGGATAAAATTGAAAAATCGATAAAAACTTTTGGTGGTCAAGGTAATGGAGTTGATATGGATGTTGATGTTTCTCTAAAAACATTGCTTCCTATAATGATATGTTCTCCAAAGAGCTGAATACCCTTGTAGATTATGTGGGTTTTCAAACTTTCACTCCTAGGAAAATTAGGAATATAATAGTCTTCTCCCACCTATATCTGACCATGGTTACAAGATCTCATCATCCTTTGATATATCATTATGATTTAAATGAATCATATTAAGCTTATGAAGAGTTATATTATGAAATATAATATTTTCATTCAATTTTTTTCATTTGGATTCTATTTTGGATAAGGTCACAAAATATTTTTATAACCCCATTATCCTTCACTTTTAGTTTCTACTAATTAATAAAACTATTTTCCAAAACCATCTTATTTAGATGAATTGTTTTTAAATTATATGTTCCTTATGAAATTTTTTTAGTTTAAAATTAATATTTATTTGTTAATTTTTGTAATATTATGAAATTAAAATGTCTTACAAATTAAAAAATTAATAGGATACTTTCTATTTAATATGGTATAGTTATATTATTACTAATATGTTTACAAAATTTATATTCCAATGATTTTATTACTATTAAAATTACAATAGGAGAATAAACTATGAATAAGAGTAATGTAATTAAGAAAAAACATATCTGTAAAAAGAATGATGAGTTCAACCAAAACCATTTTATAAAATCATTAAATAAATTATTAATATTAATAATATTTAATTATTATGCATGAAATAATAATAAATAATAATTTTTATATCGTAAAAAATAATTAATGTGAAAGTGAGGTTATATAATTGGATTTTTAAAAATAATATAAAAATGAGAAGTAAAAAAATTAATATAATTATTTACATATAATACATACATAAATAAATTATTACTTATTGTTTATTAATCATGTACATAAATTCAATTTTTTTTCAATTTGTAAAAAACAAATGTCTTGAACATTTAGATATATATTATTTGTAATAAAATATATAAAATATTTCATTGAAATTTTATGACTTTACCAGACCTACAAAGCTAAATTATATTTTATGCATGCTATTTATTCGATTCAAGTGGATATTCTCTTAAACTATATATTCCATGTTTAATTTTTTTCATAGATAGTGAAGGGAGATATAACTGCAAATCATTTTTTTCCTTTTCAAATGGCCGGTTCAAGGGTTACCAGTACCCAATTACATATCAAGTCAAAACAACAACATCAATCACTTTAAATCTCACAACTACATAGATCCACCATTGCCAACACTTCAACAGATTCACCAATATAGACATCACCATCAAGGGAGATTGTTGGAACCACATTGTGTATAGGTTTGTATTTGTTGTCAATAGTTGTCAATGGAATATCAAAATGAAAGAGATCAAGAAGTACTCCAATAAAATGGATGAATGGAAGCTCACAATGAAGGATATCATGAAGTACTCCGATGAAGTAGAGGAGTAGTGATTCAGACGATTGTTGTGCTGATCGTAAGTTCAAAGAACATGTTTCAAAGGTGATACATTGTTTACAACAATGAAGAATGTGAGGAGTAATCCATCCAAGGATGATGAAATCAGGATGGTGTTTTTGGATGAAGACCATGCAATTCCTCCTTATTACATAAGAACCATTGGCTTTGATGAAGACCATGCAATTCCTCATTATTGCATGAGAACAATGGGGTTTGATGAAGACCATGCAATTACTCATGATTGCGTGAGAACCATGCTAGAGACTTCTTGACGGATTGAATCACTTGGTTTGAATGAAGTTGATCATGACGGTTGATGAAGGAGGCAATGTGCCAATGATTTGACTTATGAAATGGCCATCAACATCACATTGTCATAGAAGATGATGGTACTAAAGCCGTTCCATCAAAGAATACATATCACAATAGTGGAGTTTGTGATAAAAGCAAAAGAGTTGCTGAAGGATACAGATCACCAAGAAAAAGTGCTGCTGAGGTGATCGTGCTTGTCGACAAAGCAAACAAACGACATACAAATTTGTTGACAAAATAGATTCCATGGTGACATGTCGAGTTCAAGAGTTTTGGTCAACGATCTATGTTTGATTCAAGAACATCGACAGAGGAATGGATGATCCGGAGGCGGTACAAAAAGAACAGATACAAGGTGGCGCCGTTTTTTAGTGTTTGCTAAATTTCAGGGCCTCAAAATCAAAAAATGAAGAAGGGTGATTTGGGAAAAGGGACTTGCGCGCCATACTCTTGGAGGATAGGAAACTTGCGCGCCATATGTTTTTGAAGATCAGAGCATCAAAATATGGTAAAGGGATAAGGGTCGCGCAAGTTTTGGTGAGGTCGCGCAGGTGAATTATGTGCCGGGAAGAGACTTGCGCGCCGATGCCTTGAATGCATTATAACTTGCGCGCCTATGGTTTTTCGAGATCAGAAGATCCAAATTTGGCAAAGGAAATATGTTCGCGCAAGTTTGGATGTTGATCGCGCAAGTGCCTAGTAGGGGCCGAGACTTGCGCGCCGATGGAGGACTTGCGCGCCGCCGCGCAGGGGGTCCAGTTTGCCTATAAATACTGGACCACCCCTCCTCATTTCCAACGGAGCTCAAGGCATTGAGACTGTTCGAGCTCTCGTCGCGCAGGTGGTTGAGCCGCGCAAGTGGTAGTTGGGTCGCGAAAGTAGAGGTTGCGCACCGACTGATGGTTGAGCGCCCCAGGTGATTTGGGAAAGGAAGGAAGTGAGTCGCGCAGGTTTGAAGATTAAGAAGACAGAGTCGCGGAGGTGCTTTGGTGACACTTGCACGCCATTTCATACTTGCACGCCTAAGACTTGGACGCCAGATGGAGACTTGCACGCCGGACTTGAAAAGAAGAGCCAAATATTGTTGAAGCACGCCCACCTTTCTGGAGCTGCACAAGAGCTAAAGATTGCCTGATACTTTTGGTGCAAAATGAGATTGAAGAAGAAATCTAAATGATACATGCATGATCTCATGCATACATGGTGAATTGATTCTGACGAATGCCGAGTAAGCTGAACATCATTTATTGAGCAATCACATAAGTGATTGTGATTCAGGGAAATGAAGACAAGGGGATCTAGTGCATTCAGTCATTGCACTAAAGAATAAAGATTGAACAATAAAGAGCATCAACTCTGAACACTGATGCAAGCAAAGTCGCATGCTGAACAGGAGACAAAGAACATCAATGAACATTTATTGAAGAGACCTTCACGTCTATAAACTGAGTGGGACTTCACCAATGACAGTGAGCCAGGGGGAGTCAACAGGATTGACCCGAGGGATGCAGTGAGCTATCCCTGAACAATTGTAAAGGCAGTGAGCCTGGGACAGAGTGTCTGTACCCGAACCGTTGTAATCCGCAGCTAGTGAAGCATAGTGGATTTTGGTACGACCGACAACCTGTCGGCGTATGCTCCTTGGACGTAGCCCTTAGTGGTGTACCAAGTAAAAATAGTTGTGTCATATCTCTACATGTGAGTGCTTAATTACTATTCATATCCATCATACAGGTTTAAGTAGTTCCTACCAACGTGGGAATAATATCCACAACTAAAAGAAGAAAAAGTTGCCACCCTGATTCACCCCTCCCCTCTCAGGGTGTCCCGGGGTCCTACAGAGAACACCACATCACCACTTCACCATCACTTCGCCATCACCATATCACCATTTGACCATCACAAAACAATCGAAAAGGGTTCACAGCCCCTAGAAATCAACGCTGGTTCCAAAGCCAGAAGCACCTCATCATAAGGGGTAGAGCCAAGTTGAACTCTCCCACAACATAACCACTGGAACCAAAGCCAGAAGCACAACCTCAGACAATGAAGACACCAAAGAAACACCATCGTGCAATGAAAATAAAAAACATAGAACTCCTTACCGGGAAGACCACCAGCCGCCTGAAAGAAACCCAGTAACCCAGATCCTTCCCCCTCAATGCCAAACCGGAACCGTCGCGAACTCACACCGACATCTCGCCAGAGATGCCACCTAGGCGTGCCAGGCCGATCCGAGAGGCCAGATCCACACCAAGGGACATCGTCGCCGCGAAAGGGACACTGAACCGCGCCAGATCCACCAAACCGCAAAGACAAACCAAACCGCGCCAGACCCCCCCCCCCCCGCGCCATGACGACTCCACGCACGCCGATGCCGAGCCAAACGAATAGAGGTCAAGACTTGACTGAGCGAGATCGGAGGGGGAAGGGAAAAAGAGAATGAAGTGAAACCCTAGCCGCCACAATTTTGAGATGAGAAGCCACTCACAGGGCATCCTCAGGGCGACATGATAGTGGTGGGAGATATGGATATCTACATTCTGGTTCTAGTTCACTATTGAAAATTGAGAAATTTTGGGGTTATTCTTAATTTAAGGAGGGAGTGGGAAAATATTTTTTGTCCAATATTTTTGGTTTGAGCCCATGTGGTTGTTTTATCTTATATAATTCATGAGGATGAATCTTACATATGTCATGTGGATGATCTCAGATAAAAGTAGATAAAGTTGAATGATGATTATGTGGATTATAGGATGATGTTGTATATAATAAACTATGAATAAGGACTAAACATGTAACACCCCGATATTTTATAAAAAATATTCTTTTAATTTCATTAATTTCTTGTGTTTTATGCTACACCAAGATTACCTTGCGCTATATGCAACACCGTATTAGCTTGCAGTATACACAACACTATTCTTGGATCGTGTTACACACAATTTTGATAATAGTTATTCTACGAAACATTGAGTATGTATATATATATATGCAATGTATAAATTAAATATGGTTGGATTCTGTTATATGAAACAACGAAGGATTCTTGCACAACACGCAACCCTGACTTGGCTTGCATTACACGCAATTGCGACCTTCCTCGATAGCGTGTGTTGTACGCAATACCGGGTTTTACTAAACAACGATATATTATTATAATATTATTATGAACTAGCCGTTATGAATAGTATTAACTAAATTTTGAATTTTATAACATTATTATTCATCTTACACATTTTGTAGAACATGGTATAAGAACAAAATAAATTTTTCGGGTAAAATAAGTATTTTTCAAAAAAGACAGTTTTACCGCCTTTTAATGGCGCACCAACATTAAATCTTGTTTTTGACATGTTTATAAGTTAAATTTGAAAAAATATAATTCTTCATTGGAATGAAGAAAAAAAAATTTCTTTTGATAATTTTTTCATATTATTCTGGTAACTTTCATATTTTGATGAATAGTAAAAACACGCTATATTTTAATTAAAAACAACTTTTTTCATCGCAATAATTAATATGGTTAAATAATAATATTTAATGGTTTTAAAGTATAAATAGAATATATTTTTACCATTTAATATAATTTATGTCATTAGAAATGATTTTACATTAAATTCGTAGGTTAAATAAATTCAATCTTTTGCAATGTTTGAAAGAAAAGCCCGTTTTCTTTCGACAACGGGATTAATTTTGATTTAATTTCTGCAACTTTTGTGGATTGAATTTGGAAAAATGGATTCCATATTTGAAATCAGTGGGTCCAAATTATGTTAATAAGATACTTTTTATTTTTGGGAATTATGAATAGTAACTACGGTAAATTTTATTTACCATAGTTAAAGGTAAATCGGGTAATTAAGGGTAAATATAATATTATAAAACTACCCTAACACATGAAAAAATTCTATTGGATGTCTAAACGTATACCCATATAACCTAATGGTCGGATTAGATTCATTTTATAGATTTTTGACAATGAAAGTAATTTAATTATTATTAAAACCAAAGAAAGTGACAACATGTCACTCTCTTAAATCTTATAAGTATAATATTTTTAATTTAGTGATAAACATCATAAAGCTTCAAAAATGAATAGTCTCCAGAAATATAATAAAATTATCTACATCATGATAATTTATTTAGAATTTGTAGGGATTAAATAATTGTCATTAATGGAGATACATTAATGATGCAGAAATTATTTATTTAGTGAAAAATCAGTAATATAGTTTTTATTGAAATAATAATACCTCTTAAAATGCCCACAAACCTGACCAAAACATATTGTTAGTGTATATATATACCATAATCATACAATGACCTAATATATAACCGTTTTGAGTCTTATAAATGTGATTATGACACTTATATTATTTTATTTTAAATGATGCCGATGTTGTCACCTTCATAATTTAATAAATATAACAATTTAAATATTGTGATTTTAAGATGATAAATTCGAGTAAAAGAATTATTGTGAAAGTTAATAGATTTATCTTCATCATAGAATTTTAGTTTTAATTTTTATGCAACAAATAAAAATATTAAATAATTATACAAAAATGTTGTAGTAATTATTTTATTAAGAGATAAACCAAATAAATGGTTTTTAAAAATAATAAAATAACTATTATATGAAATATTTAATGTTATCAACAAATTTTCTAGATACATATAACCTTTTATGAATCTATTAAAGCTTTTATTTCGAACATATCTTCTATATATATTTTATTTAAATTCATATAAATGAATAGTGTCAAAATTGACACTATTGTTATTTTATAAAAATTACATATTATAAAATTGTTTAAAAATCACAAAAATATATAAAAATTATAAATTTAAATTTATATGGCCTAACATTTTATAAAGTTTCCAATTATAGACAATTAAAATCACATAAGTAATTGTTTGTTATAATTTAAAATTTAGAATGTTATTACCACAAATAAAATTAAATTGATTGAAGATAAATCAAGTTGATAATGTTTAAAATAATTTCCTAACATTTCTAAATTTTATTGGATGATGCGATTACAACCCTATCTCATCTTATATTAGAATATGAGTCATTTTTGGAGGTTGTTAAGTGGGGTTAGATTTATTATGCCAAAGGTGCCTCTCTCCTCCCTTATAAAAGGGCACCTCCTCTCTCCCTTACTCACACCAAATTGAGCCTACACGCTCATCCAATCCCTTCCAAATTCTCTTCTCCACTTCCCTAGAAATATCCAATAGGTCCTGGTCTTCTTCAAAGACCAATTTTAGTGCTCTAAGTGGAGGTCTCAATGAGGCGCTTCAAAGAAGAGGTAATGTCCATTACCGATTCTTTCAACTTTATTTCTTCTTTTACTTCTTATTATTTAGTTGTTTCATTATGAAGTAATAACATCAGTATCACTCATATAATTATATGTTATTATAAGTATGAAAAAACCCTATTTCACCATCAATCCATCCTACGGAAAACAAAATTACCGCGCGTGCGTACAAACGGAATACCGTCTCCAAGCCGTGGTGTAATCTGTTTTTCCAACACCACCTTACTTGGATGGGTATAATGGTGTAAATAATAACTATATATAGTTATTATAACATCATAATGATTCATAAATATTTTATCATCCACTCCACTCCAATTCAATAATTATGGAAACGATAACATCGCTCGTGCGTACGTACGGAATACCGTCTCCACGACGTGATGAGATTCATTCTCCATGTTAACCATTTAAGAATGATTATAAAGTATTTATAAGCAATAATAATGAAATATATGACAGAATAATTCTACTGGATTTATGTATATATATATATTTATGTCATCTACTTAATTCCATTCAATTCAGTAAGGAAACGAAAACAACATTCATGCGTACGTACGGCCTACCGTCTCTATGAACGCTGTATTTATTTCCCTTTATCGATCCATTATATATATATTCTGAATATATATTATATATAAATCATGTTTTACATTCTGGATGTATTTGATCCTGATCTAAGTAATCATATGAATAATTACAAGTCAAAACACGGACGTCAAATGAAACGATTTTATCCAAAACGCTCTTTAACATGGAATTTACAAAAGGACGGGTATTATAAAGTCATAAGTGAACCATATATGATATAGTAACAATTAATATGATTCTGTAATAAGACAATAACATTATTTAAATCATTATACAGGAGTTTCGGACACTTACGAAGCAAATCGGACCTAAGGTAAGGGAAAATATCCCAATCTCATTTTTATCTGAGATTGTTTATACTTTGGTATTTACTGGTGTGTATTTTATCATCCACATCCATGTTTCCTCAATATGTGATATTTATATCCTTATACAATATTTTATATCCAATTTTACCCTTCGGTGAGTTTTTAATAAAATATATGAAAGGAATCTGTTGTCATTTTTCGTACGAGGTACTTTTTGACTTTTCTGACAAAAGTACGAGAAGAATGTTTTTTAACTTATACGGCATGAATGTATTTCTAAAACAATATTTCCAAGAAGCATCCATTACAAGTTTTAATGTTTATTTTTAATCAACTTCTTTTAGTTTAAAATTGTATGACATGTTAAGAAAGGAAAAAATTTTGAAGTAGAAAGGATATTTTGCTCAAGAATGGAGTTCAAGAGTTTTATCAAAATTATTTTCCATCTAAGATAATATAGGGTTATGTTTTTATCCCTATTATTACATGGATTTGATTATATTGTGATGGAAATATTTTTATGAATTTCTTTATCTTATATGAATTGTTTTATGATGTCACGATGTTTAGGATTTCCATTTTTATTACATGGGTTATGCTATGATGTATGGTTTATGATTTTTTGGCACACATAAGAATGGTATCATTATGAGATGGGTGGGACCTATATCTCCTTCAAATGCATTGGGTAAATATTTATATCTCATGAGATAGACATGGTTGGAACGGTAAGTTAATCCGGTTCAGTATTACTGGACTGGAACGAGGAGTGAACTCGATTCAGAAAGGGACTTTGTCCACTAAGATGGTCTTGGAAGCAATGCCTTGATACTATGGAAATCATTACAAGTGCTTAATGGATGCCACAATTTCATGTTTTATCCCCATGCTATTTTATCATTCTAAATGTTTCTTTATGATCTATGCCATACGTACTTCCATGTTTTATGTCATTTCTCACTCTTTTGATGTTTACTCATTATGTTCATGTTTTTAAGTTGAAATGTATATGGTAAGTTTTATTTTATCCATGCTTACCCTTACTGAGAATTTGAGCTCACCATTTTTATGTTTTCTTTTCCCCAATATATAAAGAATGGTTTTGGGAAAAAAGGGGAAGATCTTTATGAGAGATGTTGAAGATCTTTCACCACGATTAGAAGATTATGTTCCAAGTTTCCAAAGACACTAAACCATTACGGTCCTTGTGTGTCTGTTTTTGCTATGTATTATGTATTTTGCAAACGTAATGTAATATCTATGTACGTCAAGCTTCAGCTCTCTACATTTGGTATCAGAGAAAAGGTTTAGTCAACCTTTGGAAACTAGGATGCGAAAACGTTAGTGAGATCCCAAGAGATATTTCTAAGGTATGTCTAGGGATGTCCCTAAGGATAAGTATACGTATAGGATACAGTCCTAGAACTACGGTAAAAATCATAGAATTTAACCTCAGATGTTAGATATTGAGGATACTCCCCATTTACTATGTTTTTTTTCCTAGCATGTTGTTTTCCTCTCACACTATACTTTTTGGGTTTTAGAAAATGGCTGGAAATAAGAAGATTCATGATAATGGAGGATATGACAAACAATGGAATGATATTCTTCATGAGAAACAAAATGAAACAGGATTTGGAATTCCAATCATAATTATTATTCCTAATAATAAATCTCATAATATGATCAATAATCTCAACTTTGGTAAGTCTCCCGACTCAGATAATAAGAGAATGATGGAGTTTCATGATGATCATAGAGGAAAGAAAGTTCAATTTCCATCATGTAAATAATGTGGGAAGAGGCATCAAGGAGAATGTTTCAAGGGAACTGGAAGATGCTTTGGGTGTGGAAAAGAAGGACACAAAGCCAGTAAGTGCAAAGGAAAAGGTTCAGTTAACACCATGGATGAGGATAATGGTACTGCTACAACATCAACAATGGTTAAATGTTTTAAATGTGGAATGTACGGGCATTATGCAAACCAATACCCTAAGGGAAAGTCTCATGATGAGAATCACTATGGTCGTATGGGTAGTATTTATGTTGATGATGACGAAGAGACTACAAATGATATGTGAGATGAAAGAATTGTTGAAGCTCGGTCAATGGTTTAAGAAGGTAGTGGAATGATTAAATGTTTATCAAGTGGAATGTTGTATAAGTAATCTCATGGTACTATGGAATAAAGAGACATCTAAGGATTGTTACACTGTGGTCTTTCCTTGAGTTTTTAATGTGTATGATTAATGCTACCAATATCCATGAAAGGTTATTCATATATTTTTGGAATATAGATGATATGTGCATAATGAAGGGATAAGGAGAAAATTAAATGTTTGATAGTATTCATGAGCTCATGACTGATATAAGGAGAAGGTTATATCATGGTTTGAGTATATATAATTTTTGGATTTTGGTATGTGGAAAGAGTTATCTTTTGACAGCATTCATGTTTTCACTAAGGTATAATGGTTATTCATTTTTCAAGAGAATACATGATTAAGGTATTCACATGTTTGGAATGTGACCAACAAGACATATCTTTTGATATATGGGGATCAACGATGGTATTAAATCTCTGGTAATTGTTTTCACTATATTATGAGAGTGGACTGCAATATTATGGATAAGCCTAATGATTGGAATGGATTATGTTCAACAGAAGTTAGTATTGTTTAATGATAGAACTTTTTTCGATATTATTGATGGGATCTTATAGTAATGTAGTTTTAGAAAAAAAGGACAACCTTCAGGACGGGAGAAAGCCCATCGCAGCGGACAAGGATGTGGGAATCGAACCCACAACCGAAGTGTGACTGGCCATTATTGCCTACCACTAGCCTACAGGAAGTCCCTGGTTGGTAGAAACAAGTTTTATGTTATTAAGCGGTATGATATATGAAGTATAGGTTCATTTTTGGAACCATATATGATTAATATAACCATAATATGGACTTATAACTTCTGCTAACCTTTTGTTTAAAAGAGATGGAATGACCCATCATTCTATCACATGATCTGCTAACACATCACGAATAACAAATTCAACTTCATTTCTTTAAGGGATGAAGTGGAAATTGTTCAATTCACGAACAACAGTGAGATTGTACCAAAATCATGCAAGTATTTCTTTTAATTCATCAACATTAAGGAAATGATCTTGAAAACCAAAAATTTTGTCCTAGTTCCCTTATATCCGATGAATCAGATGGTGCCTTAGATCATCACAAATCAATAGCTTGGTGATTGTTGGCTTTTTCATAGCCATGTTCTCTACCACTCTCCATCAGAACATGATGGTTAGATTTTTATTCCATATCCATATTTTCACCTATGTTATCCTATGTGGAAACCCAGTGATGAGTTAATTTGGGTAACCATTACATTTCATACTTTAGTTTTTAAATCCATGTTTTGGTATTCCTTTTTATGATGTGGGTTTCTATTAAACAAACTTTCGAGTTGTAAACCATCTATAACACCGACGAATTTCGAGGGAGAAATTCATTTTAAGGGGGGTAGAATGTGACACCCCTAGATTTTATGAAAAATATTCTTTTAATTTCATTAATGTCTTGTGTTGTATGCTACACCAAGATTACCTTGCACTATACTCAACACCGTATTAGCTTGCAGTATACGCAACACTATTCTTGGATCGTGTTACACCCAATTTTGATAATTGTTATTCTACGCAACATTGAGTATATATATATATATTCAATGTATAAATGAAATATGGTTGGATTCTATTATAAGAAACAACGACTGATTCTTACACAAAACGAAACCCTGACTTGGCTTGCATTACACGCAATCGCGACCTTCCTCGATAGCGTGTGTTATACGCAATACCGGGTTTTACTAAACAACGATATATTATTATAATATTATTATGAACTAGCCGTTATGAATAGTATTAACTAAATTTTGAATTTAATAACATTATTATTCATCTTACACATTTTCTAGAACATGGTATAAGAACAAAATAATTTTTTTGGGTAAAATAAGTATTTTTAAAAAAAAAATGTAGTTTTGCCGCCTTTTGATGGTGAACCCACCTTAAATCTAGTTTTTGATATGTTTATAAGTTCAATTTGACAAAATAAAATTCTTCTTTGGAATCAAGAAATAAAAATTTACTTTGGATAAATTTTTCATATTATTCTGGTAACTTTCATATTTTGATGAATAGTAAAAACACGCTATATTTTAATTAAAAAGAACTTTTTCATCACAATAATTTATATTATTAATTTATAATATTGAATGGTTTCAATGTATAAATAGAATATATTTTTACCATTTTATATAATGTATTTCATTATCATTTATTTAACTTTAAATTCGTAGGTTAAATCAATTCAATCTTTTGTAATGTTTTAAAGAAAAACCTGTTTTCTTTCGACAACGAGATTAATTTTGATTTAATTTCTGAAACTTTAGTGTATTGAATTTGGAAAAATGGATTTCATATTTGGAATCATTGTGTCCAAATTATGTTAATAAGCTTCTTTTTATTTTTGGGAATTATGAATAGTAACTACGGTAAATTTTATTTACCATAGTTAAAGGTAAATCGGGTAATTAAGGGTAAATATAATATTATAAAATTACCTTAACACATGCCAAAATTCTATTGTATGGATAAAAGGATATCCATATAACCTAAGGGTCGGATTAGATTCATTTTATAGACTTTTGACCATGAAAATAATTAAATTATTATTAAAACCAAAGAAAGTGACAACATGTCACTCTCTTAAATCTTATAAGTATAATAATTTTAATTTAGTGATAAGCATCATAAAGCTTCAATCATGAATATTATAAAGAAATATAATAAAATTATCTACATCATGATAATTTATTTAGAATTTTTAGGGATTAAATAATTGTCATTAATGGTGATACATTAATGATGCAGAAATTATTTATTAAGTGAAAAATCAGTAATATAGTTTTTATTGAAATAATAATACCCATTAAAATGCCCACAAACCTGACCAAAACATATTTGTAGTGTATATATATACCATAATCATACAATGACCTAATATATAAATGTTTCAAGTCTTATAAATGTGATTATGACACTTATATTATTTTATTTTAAATGATGCCAATGTTGTCACCTTCATAATTTAATAAATATAACAATTTAAATATTGTGATTTTAAGATGATAAATTAGAGTAAAAGAATTATTGTGAAAGTTAATAGATTTATCTTTATCATAGGATTTTAGTTTTAATTTTTATGCAACAAATAAGAATATTAAATAATTATACAAAAATGTTGTAGTAATTATTTTATTAAGAGATAAACCAAATAAATGGTTTTGAAAAATAATAAAATAACTATTATATGAACTATTTAATGTTCTCCACAAATTTTATAGATACATATGACCTTTTATGAATCTATTAATGCTTTTATTTCGAACATATATTCTGTATATATTTTTTTTAAATTCATATAAATGAATATTGTCAAAATTGACACTATTGTTATTTTATAAAAATAACATATTATAAAATTGTTTAAAAATCACAAAAATATTTAAAAAATATAAATTTATATTTATATTCCCTAAAATGTTATAAAGTTTCCAATTATGGACAATTAAAAACACATAAGTAATTTTTGGTTATAATTTAAAATTTAGAATGTTATTACCACAAATAAAATTAAATTGATTAAGTAAGGATGAATCAAGTTGATAATGTTTAAAATAATTTCCTAACATGTCTAAATTTTATTGGATGAAGAGATTAAAACCCTATCTCATCTTATATTCTAATATGAGTCATTTTTGGAGGTTTTTCAGTGGGGTTAGATTTATTATTCCAAAGGTGCCCCTCTCCTCCCTTATAAAAGGGAACCCCCTCCCTCCCTTCCTCACACCAATTTGATCCTTCAAACACAACCACCCCCTACCAAATTCTCTTCTCCACTTCCATATAAATATCATAGAGGTCCTGTTCTTCTTCAAAGACCAATTTTAGTGCCCTAAGATGAGGTCTCAAAGAGGGCCTACAAAGAAGAGGTAATGTCCGTTACTGATTCTTTGAACTTTATTTCTTCTATTACTTCTTATTATTTAGTTGTTTCATTATGATGTAATAAAATCAGTATCTCTCATATACTTAGATTTTATTATATGTATTAAACAAACCTATTTTACTATCTATCCATACTACATAAAACAAAATCACCGCGCGTGCATACGTACAGAATACAGTCTCCACGTCGTGGTGTAATCTGTTTTTCCAACACCACCTTACATGGATGGGTATAATGGTGTAATTAATAACTATATATAGATATTATAATATCATAATGATTAATATATATTGTATCATACACTACAATTCAATTCAATAATTATGGAAACGATATCATCGCTCATGCGTACGTACGGAATACCGTCTCCACGACATGATGAGATTCATTCTCCATGTTAACCATTTAAGAATGATTATAAAGTATATATAAGCAATAATAATGAAATATATGACATAATAATGATAATGGATTTATGTATATATTTATTTATTTCATTCCATTGAATTCAGTAAGGAAACGAAAACATCGTTCATGCGTACGTACGGCCTACCGTCTCTATGAACGCCGTATTTCATTCCATTTATCGATCCATTATATATATATTCTGAATATATATTATATAGAAATCATGTTTTACATTCTGTATGTAAGTAATCATGGTCTAAGTAATCATATGAATAATTACAAATCAAAACACGGACGACAAATGAAACGATTTTACCCAAACGCTCTTTAACTTGGAATTTACAAAAGAACGGTAATATAAAGTAATAAGTGAACCATATATGATATCATAACAATTAATATGATTCTGTAATAAGTCAATAACATTATTTAAATCATTATACAGGAGTTTTGGACACTTACAAAGCAAATCGGACCTAAGGTAAGGGAAAATATCACAATCTCATTTTTATCTGAGATTGTTTATACTTTGTTATTTACTGGGGTGTATTTTATCATCCACATCCATGTTTCCTCAATATGTAATATTTATATCCTTCCATAATATATTATATCCAATTTTACCCTTCGGTGAGTTTTTAGTAAAATATATGAAAGGAATATTTTGTTATTTTTCGTACGATGCACTTTTTGACTTTTCTGACAAAAGTATGAGAACAATGTTTTTTTAACTTATACGGCATGAATGGATTTTTAAAACATTATTTCCAAGAAGCTTACATTACAAGTTTTCAAGTTTATTTTTAATCAACTTCTTTTAGTTTAAAATTGTATGACATGTTAAGAAAGGAAAAATGTTTTTGAAGTAGAAAGGATATTTTCCTCAAGAATGGAGTTCAAGAGTTTTATCAAAATTATTTTCCATCTAAGATAATATAGGTTTATGTTTTTATACCTATTATTACATAGATTTGATTATGTTGTGATTGAAATATTTTTATGAAATCCTTTATCTTATATGAATTGTTTTATGATGTCACGATGTTTAAGATTCCCATTTTTATTACATGGGTTATGCTATGATGTATGGTTTATGATTTTGTGGCACACATAAGAATGGTATCATTATGAGATGTGTGGGACCTATATCTCCCTCCAATACATTGGGTATAGATTTATATCTCATGAGATAGACTTGTCTGGAACGGTATGTTAATCTTGTTCAGTATTACAGGACTGGAATGAGGAGTGAACTCGATTCAGAAAGGGACTTTGTCCACTAAGATGGTCTTGGTAGCAATGCCTTGGCTACTATGGAAATAATTACAAGTTCTTAATGGATACCACAATTACATGTTTTATTCCCATGCTATTTTATCATTCTAAATGTTTTTTTATGATCTATGCCATACGTACTTCCATGTATTATGTTATTGCTCAAGCTTTTGATGTTTAAACATTATGTTCACGTTTTTAAGTCGAAATGTATATGGTATCTTTTATTTTATCCATGCTTACCCTTACTGAGCATTTGAGCTCCCACTTTTTATGTTTTCATTTCCCTTGGATATAAAGAAAGGTTTTAGGAAAGAAAAAAGGGGGAAGATCTTTATTGGAGATGTTGAAGATCATTCACCACGATTAGAAGATTAGGTTCCAAGTGTCCAAAGACAATAAACTATTATGGTCCTTGTTTGTCTTTTTTGTTATGTATTAAGTATTCCACAAAAGTAATGTAATATCTATGTACGTCAAGCTTCGGGTCTCTACAAAACACCTTCAAATTTTGGTAAATTCATGCTTTGAAAAGGTGGTCTCAATGTGTTCTTCAGTTTATATTTTATTTTTTATAATTATTGGGTTGAGATGTATTGGTTATGTGTGACATACTCAGCCTGGTTATCCCTGACATAACCAATACGAGTCACCACATAACCTTATCTTCTCATCCCCATATGCCTTTGGAAACTGACTACAAGTGGGATCTAATAAATATAGTGGGGGTAATAATACCCTCTAGTACCGAATTACTATCCTAATGAAATCACAATATAATATTCAATATAAATCAATCACATGTTGTTAAACAATAAAGTTAAAAACAACCCATTATAATAAATACATGAATTGTCTTTCTAAAATGTTGTACTAATTTAATTTCTACACCCAAGTGAATGAATAAATAAAAAACAATGACTCTAGAAGCCTATCAAAACCCCATTCTCACTCACATATCCAAGATATAGTATTATCTGTCAAGTCATCCAGTCAAGAATAGATCCCATAACCTTTTCCAATCTTAAATCCCTGATGTCTATCTGGCTAACGAACGTCATCCTAAACAAGATGTATGTAAAACTCCGTTGTCCACCACCATATATGTATAATAAAATCCATCCGGAGTAATATTTCATACAGTAGTGCAGTAAAAAATTTCATTAATTATGAATTATCTATATAAAATGTAAATAAACCCACTAACCCTTGAGCTCCATAATTATACCTGGGTTAGACATACCTATAAAGACATGATGTTGGATGTCTCCATCCCCACCCACAAAATAGTCCAATTCTAGTTCCATCAACATCATTCTCATGGTGGGTTCCCATGACTGGGGATAGTTATTTAGTCGGTTCAAAACAGATCTAAGGAGAATTCCCATGTATGGGGCCAGTTAAATATTAATTTCACAATAGAACCAAGGAGAATACCTATTCTTATGCCTAGATAAATTTTCAGTTCACAATATTCCCAAGGATAATTTCCAAGCCAAAAGTAAGTTCACACATTCAATGTTTCAAAGTATAAGAACGATCCAAAGAATTCCATAATTCGAAATCATTCCAAATATGTTAATTATATTCCATTTTGGTAAATTTTTTCCATATACAAATTATCATTCCATTACCAGTTAATCATAAAAATTTGAAAATTTTACACTGTCCAGTTACATTCCAACATGCCATTATTCCATGTTGCAATTACATGCTAACTACAAATGTAAGATTTTAATTCACAAGTTAATAAATTTACACAAACCAATTCACAATCAATTAGGTTTAAAAATTGAATAATGTTTCAAAAATTCATTTCAGGGAACTTGGTTCACATTTTCAAGATTCCATCATAGGGTCAACTACAAGAACACCTAGTAATAGTATTATTTTGAGTATTCTATTCATTTAAACCCATAATGGGATCTATTGAAGGTTAAGAAAAGGGGGTCCAACAAAATGAGTGTATAACAAATTCAAAGAGGTCGTGGGCATGGAATTCCGACTTTACAACCCAAATTTCACATAGAAAACACAAAAAGGGGGCTATAAAGGGATAATTTAGACCACCTTACTCAAAATTAAATAAGAGTAATCCCAGATATCAAGTGTATTGATCAATTAAAAATAATAATATATCGTAACTATAGTGATATACTCCTCCCATTAGTGATAAATAAAAAATACCAATGAGGAAACCCAATGATTTCATCAATTTTGGGAATGATTTACAAGATCTAGATATCCATACAAAACTATGGGTCAAATGATTGAAAGATAGCATTTGAAATTTTGGAGATTCCCTAGAGAACAATTTAAGGTAAATAATCCTAAATTACATTCAAGTGGGAGAATTTTGAAAGATTAAGAGGGGAAAGGGTGGAAATTATAGTGCCCCCTCACTTAAAAACCTATCAAACCCCATTTTTCAGTCGTTGTGATCCCATCATCTCACTAGGGGGTTCATGTGGTGTTATAGGGATACTAAACCATCCACGAGCTAACTAGTGGAACTCTAGAAAAAACTCTACTGCACTCCACTTCTATCTATTCAGAATTCACCCTCTAAAATCCATTAAATATATCATAAACCAATTTTTATATAGGAAATATACTCTAATATAAGTTTTAAATAGTTTCAATAGAAACTAAAGAGAGAAGTACATATAGAGGGATGATGGGTTTTAAATCCACTCTACTATAAAATATCTCATCCCATATAAATCCTCTTATACATCACTAGGAGATATAACTAAATAACTTAGGCACTGCAACCACATGTTAAACTAACACTCTCTGATCTCCTCCTAAACACGACTATGACCCCTTTACACTCACAGCGGTGGAACCCTCTTTCCACAATGAAACATATACTTATGGTTTACGATATGGTTTAGGAGATACTAAATGGACTTACCGACATCAATATTTACATCATCTATGATTATAAAATAAGAAAGAGTGGGTTATATCCCTAAATCTGTGGCACATGAAACACATCATGAATGGGAAATCATTTTGTCGAATAGTGGATCAATTTGACACCATATTTATTATCTAAATTGGAACAAATTTCCTAAAAAACATTGGCACAAATATCACTAGATTTAGGATATGAAATTTTCCAAGCCTAGAAGAAACTCAAAGAAAGACCTGTAGGCCATCATCAAATTCTATATTTTATCATTTATTGATAACATAATATTTCTGCATTCTCTATATGGTATTGAACTACTTCATGGTCATCCTTTTCATATATCTCCAGTACGAGACTATATCACACTCGAAATCACTCACCCACATCTAAGAATCATAAAGGTGGGTGAAACAGTCTTCCATATCAATCCTAAAAAGGATCCCTTATAACTGATGCATGGAATACTTTTTATAATAAAACAGTACGTGAACAAGATGTTGTTCATAAGGACCACTGAAGACAAGAATAACAGTTGGTAACACTTCCTCCAGAATTTGGTTCATGAATTCAAATTGGTCATCAGTCTGAGGATGATAGGTTGTGTTAAAAAGAAACCATCAAATATGAACCTTCTAAATATTATTTTAAAAATGAAATGTAACATTGGGATCTCGGTCTGAATTGATTCTCTATAGAACACCATGATACAAATCTATCTCTAACACAACAACATAACCAATTCCAGCAATAATGATTATCTCCATGACATGTAATATATGGTACACCTTCATTAGTCAATCCATTATCACTCAAAGTACGTAATTCATTGAGGGATTCATGGGTAAATCATTCATGTAGTGCATGGTGACATCACCCTACTTTCATTTTTTAATTAGAATGGGATGCAATAACGGAATAGGACATTGATTCTTATCCTTCACCTACTAATAGTTAATGCATGTCACTATGAATACATATATATTTTTCTCCTTCCAATTCCCCCAATACTACTAATGGAGGTCCGACTACATTTCTTTTAGACTAGGATGTACCACTAACTTCAAATCATGTCATTCCCTCATCATCTCCATGTTTGTAACTATATGATCAAATATATGACCATGAACATGAAGAATCACATTTTTATCCAATACCTAACATAATTGGGGATCACAAATATATATTATAACGCTCAGTGATAAACCATTTGAATCAGATAAATGAATCCACAGATAAGATTCAGAAGTGAGGGTACAATAGAGGAAGATGTTATAGTTTCTCACCCATGAGGATCCTAAACCCCCAAATGAATTTCTTTAAAAATAGCAAGAATCCCCAACTGATCACAATATGCTTTTACTTCTTATGTATTAATCATCATAATCAAGGATACTACATTGATTTTTAACTTTCCAGGTGTATATTCCAACTCAAAATCAAAATATTATAGAAAATTATACCACTACCTCCACTGAAGGTTCAATATTTAATTTTAAAATATGTACTTCAATATATTATAATAATCGTAGATAAAATTCATAATTCCCAAATGTTAATTCCATTAACACATCAATGAATGTACCTATATAGATACTTCTAGGTCATTGGTAGGGTAATTCCACTCATTTGGTCTCAGCTTCCTAGAGGCATATCAAATCACATGACTATCTTTCCTTATAACTTTTCTCATTATAACCACTGATGCATCCAAAAACATGATAGAATCCTTACCTGACTAAGGTAACTTCAATATCAGGGATGAGGTTATCCTACCAATTAATTCATGGAATGAATAATCCCATGCATAAAACTGAAAAAAACATAACCCTTTAATTGGAAGAAATAACAATGGAACTACTAGATGGTAGAAGTTCTAAATGAGTCACTGATAATAACTTTCCAAACTTAGAAATATTTGAATCTCATATACATTATATATTTGCTACCAAAATACTAAAACTGAAACCTTTTACGAGTCCACTGAAACTCCATCCTCAGTGATAACATGTCCCAAGAGGTGAACTTGATCGACACCTAAATTAGATTTAGATATCATGGATTTAACACCCCAATATTCCAAATTACATTTCCCTTTGAATAATACAATAGCTTGCGATGTACGCTGCCCCAAGTTCTATCACACAACAACCATTAAAACTATCCATTTAAAAATCAATTATGAATAGTAATACCCAATTTTTTTTGAATTTTTTATATTTTATTTTTCAAAATGGAGTTCATTTTTGGATTCAGAATATCAAAATTATCTTAACTTTAATTTTTGTTATTTTTTTGAAAACATTAAATTTTTTATGAATAGTGAAAAACACTATGTTATTTTTTAAAACCGGATTTTTATTTAAATTATAATTACTTTTATTTAAATTTATTTTAATGAATAAATAGATATATAATAACTATATTATTCCAATTTAATTCATTGGAGTCATTTTATAATAATATTAGATATATAAAATTTCATTGAACATTTTATCGTCTTTTACCCACCTTCTAGGAATATTTTCAATTTTTAATAAAACATAATTTTACAGCATCTAAGAATTGAATTTTAAAAATAATTTATACATGTTTGTCATCAGTTAGTAAAATGTGGTTCAATATGATGAAAATATTTTTTGGATAATAGTAACTTTTAAATTTTATTTATCACCATTAAAAGTAAATATGGATATTAAAGAAAAAATAATATTATAATTCCCCCAAAACATGTATTAATTCTTCTGGATAAGTTTATTTTAACAAAAATCCAACTTAGGACAAAAATATTATCCTTTTTGATCCAACTGAAATTGATTAAGACGTTTATTATATTTTATTTAAAGAAGAGTTAAAAGTGTAAAATTAAAATATTAAAAACTGAAACATTTATAATATAGGGTAATATATTAGATAAATTTTACAATAAATATTCATTAGAGATATATAAATATTTCCTACATAATTGTTTTTTATTTATAATCTTTAGGCATTAGATAATTAAATTTATTTGTGACACATTGATGATATGGTAATTACCTTATTAATGAATGATTAAAATAATTGATATTATAAATATTAAAATAAAAGTAAAATGAAACTCTTTAATCCATACATGAATTTTCTAGATAAATATGAAATTTTAGGGTTGATTTAATATATTTTGTTCAATGTAATTTAGTTTTTATTACTTTCACAAAAACCAAATACTAAATAGTGTCAAAATTGACAAAAATTAGTTTTTAAAACAAATTCTAATTTATTAAATTATATAATATTCCTAAAAATATACGATTTCGAAAAAGGGCTTATATAATGTTATATATGACATTAGTGAACCACTTTGGGTTCACTTTTCATTTTATAGTAACTATATTAACCATGTAGTATAAAAATACTAGAAGACATGGTAAAAGTAGAACTATTTAACTAAGAGTTAAAACTAATAGATAAGGTTAATATGTTGACCTGAACTAGTCCAAAACCAATTGGCTGATTGGATTTAGACCCATATCCATGTTATAAATTAAATAAATCCATTTGGAGTTATGTATTTATATTTTTTTAATGGTTGGGGCCGAAGCCTCAATTTATTATTTGAAAGCAAAGTCCTCTTTAAAGTGGGTAGAGGAGACCCATTACATAGCCCGAAGGCCCAAGGGAATGTGGCCTGAATGCAAGGCTCAAAAGCCCAATTTAATGGCCCAAAGGACCCCTTGGTTAACAGTACTGCTAGAGTACCTGCGCTGCTACAGTACCTGCTATAGTACCACCACCTCTATAGTATCTGCTACAGTCCCTCCGCTGCTACAGTGCTGCCACTGCTACAGTGTCGCCGCTACAACCGTACCTGCTATAGTAATGCTACAGTACCTAGGAAATCCATTTGGAACTATTATAAACTGAAAAGGAGTTTATAAAAAATTAATATGTCAAGCTCTTCATAAAGGACCCCCCACCTCGGTTATAAAAGGGCACTTCCAATTATTTAAAATTCAAACCACCAAATCCATTTGGATCAGAAAAAACCTTATCAAATATCCTCCCAAAAACCATAAATTCAACCTAGAGGCCTTAAAATTATCATAAATCCAACCTATAGATCCATTTAGTGAATATAAAAAAGAATAGCCCGTAGAAGAGGTAATTATTTCATCACCTCTTTCAAAGTTCTTTTCTTCCTCCACTTCCTATTTCATTGTTTTTTCCTTACTAAAATAATAAATACAATACCTTCTACATAAATATATGTAATTATAAATATGGTAAAAAAATATTCATTATTCTTTCAATCCAATTAATGACAAAGTAACCATATGTGCATACGTATAGATTACCATCTCCACGTCGTGGTATAGTTTGTTATTCATCACTACATTATGGGTATAATAATGAGTATAATTGATTTCATTAAGAAATATAAAATTTTAATAATTCGGTAAATATAATAAACCATCCAATTACAAATTATTTCACAATGAATATAATGATATTGTTGCTCGTCCATACGTACGACTTACCATCTCCACAACACGATTAGATTTTTTTCCCCATCATGACCATTAAAGAATAAATTTCATTTTATGATTAAAAATAATGTTTTAGAAATTAATATCATTATATATATTAATCAAACACACCCTATCCCTAACAATCATGACTTATGTAACAAAACATGTAATGGAAAATGACTCAGTTAACACCTGAAACAATGATAATTTTGCCATATTATTAACAATGAAGTTTTAGAGGATAATATATGATATCATATTTATGTATGTTGTTCTTGTATAATTTAATAAACATGATTTAACCATTATACAATTGGTTAAGATACCCTTGACTAAAGAAAATTAAAAGGTATGGATTAATTTTACAATATCTTCATTATCTGAGGTTGTTTATACATAAGTATCTACATGGACTTCATAATCATCAACATCCATGTTTCTTAAAAATGTATTTCAAAATTTTTTTAGTATTTATTATACTATGGGTTAATTTCATATATACTCATGTTTTACTTATTATAAAATGTTTTTAATGGAATAGTTTTTCCATTTTCCAAACAATGTACTTTATAAACTTTTCGACAAAATATGGAAAGAATGTTTTTTAACTTATATGGTGTATGCGGCTATTTTCCACCATTATAAGACTTTGTATGATTTACTTGCAAGTTTATTTGAATATTTCCAAATTAAACGTTTTATTTTATAATTATGATACTTTTAAAGGATTTCCATGTAGAAAGAGATATTTCTCTCAAATATTTTTTATTGATTTCCTTTATGTCAACATCTATTATTAGATTTTTTAATTAATTGAATTTGATTTATTATGATACAATAATCCATATTTATTTTTATAGTTTTATTATATGATTGACTATGGATGTGCTATTTTCATTTTATCCACAGTTTATAGTTAAAGTATAAACATTACATATGTTATTTTAAAATGAATTTTTATGTTATGTTTCTCCCTTTTCATATGAGGAATACATTGGACGTAGTAAGTGACGGGCATGGCCTGCTATATCCCCTCGATGCATTGGAATGTCTCATGAGTCAAACTTATGCCTTGGTACAATGCTTTGAAAAAATTTATATTCAGGGTTTTTTCATGAGGCCTGGACTTTGTGGTTAAGATGTCTAGGATTATGCATTCCATCATTATGAGATTAGCTATTAATATTACATGTTATTATTCGACTTGTAGAATATCCATGTGAATAATTAAATGGAATTATTTGATTTATCATTTCCATATTATGTTGGAGTTTAAGGTTAAATGTCATGTGTTTTAGTCTTATACATTTCATTAAATGTATATGCTTATTTATGATAGTTTCTGCTATATTTTTATCCTTACTGATCATCTGAGCTCACCACTTTCATATGTTTTATTTTTACTAGGATGAAAAGAAGTATATTATCACTAAATTGTAGAGATATGCTATGGAATATGAGTGAGTTCAATTGATATAAAATGTTTCCTTTTTCATTTCCTAATGTAATATCATCCTTATGTATATATCTCGTACTTACAAGGCTACTAAACTGATCGGTCTTTTGGAAATAGATCCCTTGTGATTATGCCAATGTTATGTAATAATGCACTGCCTTTGGGTAACTAGGGTCGAGGTCTTACAGTTGGCATCATAGGATGTTTAGTACAAACCATGGAATCTATATCTATAAGAACTATAATTAGAGAGTATTACCCTAAGAATACATTAAGAATTAGTATAGAAAAACATCCAAAAAATTAATGTAGATATTATGTAGGTTTTCCAAGACATACATCCATGTCTGGATACAATAAGTGGACATGGTTCTAGCACATATGTACCTAGGATTTAAAACTCTGACAAAGAGTTTCTGGCTTGACCTGGGGTATCCTATTACATGAAAACGGGCCTTACTGTGCACCTATTTGACACTATTGGGGGATATTATTTGGATAATTCACATTTTCGTAACAATCCATTTTGATGGATTTATGAGTAAATACTTCTCTAAAGATTTTTTATGATTATGGATTATATGCATAAACTATTCAATTTATGTTTAATATTTTATATGTTTGGAATTATGAAGTGTTATTCATATACTAATCTATTGTATTTTATTGTTTAGAAATGATTCTTAGTAGAAGGAATAGAAACTGTATCAACGAAATTAATACTTATAAATATTTCCCTCCTATTAAGGAAAATTATAGTACAGATAGTGATAAAACTGGTGTAGGACAACTTATAACCATAATGGGAAAACTCACTAAGGTTATTAAAAATAACCTTACCCGTATAAAGAACCCTAATCCACAACATATGGGATCAAATTAAGACAAATTTATGAGGAAACAACCACCAGCATTTAATTTGGAAATAAATCCATTTGTAGTAGAGTAATGGATAAGTTCCTTAGAGAATATATTTCCTCCTTTGGGGAGTAGATAAAGGGAAAAAATTTTCATGGTATTTTATCTCCTCTCATGAGATGAAGATCAATGGTGGCGATTAATTCAAAATACAATGGATGATGATTAAGTATCAAATATGGAATGAAGGGAGTTTAAAAATATTTTATTAGAAAAATAATTTCTTCTTGAATATCTAATGGATAGGGAAATGAAATTTCTGAGTCTGAGGAAAAAATTGGATGAGAATGTAGAAAGGTATGATGTGGTCATTACATGGTTAGAAAGGAATGTTGTAGATTATATATGAAACCCAAGAAGTAAGATTGATCAATTCATTTATACGTTAAAACCAATTCTACATCGAGCACTAGTCTCAAAATTAATATCATCGTACAAAAATATATTCTCATGTTCTATCAAGAGATAAAAAGAATTCTCTTATAATTATGAACTCAAAATGATGAAAGAGAAGAATAGATATGATAAACACTCTAGAAAAAGAAATAAGGGGAAAATTGGAAAAGTTTAATTTCTATACTATAGTAATTGTGGGAAGAAACACACTTATACATGCCTAAAGGGGATGAGAGTTTGTTACATGTGTGGAGAAAAAAGACACCAAGCTCATGATTGTAATGGGAATAAATAGGTTGTCAATGCTCAATTATATAATTGTAATCAAATGGGAAGTTTTTCATGTGAATGTAATATGAATCAAGGAATCATACCACTAAGAAGGACAAGGGAGAAAGGCCAATCTTATGCAATCACAACTGCTAAGGTTGATGGTCCAAATGAGGTGGTGGTAGGTACATTAATCATTTCCTTATATGTATCTGATACTTAAATTGATTCTGGATCATCGCATTCTTTCATATCTTCCTATTTTTAGGATAAAATTAGATATTTCCAAATTGAATTAACAATGGAGTTATCAGTCAAAACATCTAAAGGAAGTATCATAGCAATAATGTTTTGTCAATCAGTTACCATTATTGAATATAGGCATGCTTTATTATATGATCTTATATTCATACCCATGATTGAATTTGATATAATCTTCACCAGGGATTGGATTTATGCCCATGATGTGAAAATTTATTGTAAGAAGGCGGAGGATACAATTTTTGATGATGATAAGAAATACCTTATCTTTAGTGCAGAAACAACACCATCTGATTATCATATATATCGACCCCCACCAGCTCTACTAAATTAAATTATTGTGGATGAAGGTAGTGAAATAACTATGGGTGACGAAAGGAGTGTTCAAATAGATGATATACCTATTGGGATGGAATATATTGATGTTTTTCCAGAGGATTTACTTTGACATCCTCCAGAATGACAAATTTATTTTTCTATTGACTTAATTATAAATTTAAGGACCATATCAAAGAACCCTTATAGAATTTCCACATTGTAATTAGTAGAAATAAATAAAATAACTATAGGAATTGTGTAATAAAGGATTTATTCGAACTATTGTTTCTCCATGGAGAGCCCCTATTATTTTTGTTAAGAAGAAATATGGATCTATGAGTTTGTGCATTGACTACAGGGAGATCAATCCTATAATAATAATGAACAAGTATCCCCTACCTTGCATTGATTATTTATTTGATCAGCTTCATGGATATCAATATTTTTCAATGATTCACGATCAATCTAGGGACCATCAGTTGTGTGTGAAAAAGGAATCCATTCCATAGACAACATTTCATACCAGGTATAGGCATTATTAGTTTAAACTAATTCATTTTGGACTATGTAATGAATCCTCTATTTTCATGGATCTAATTAATAGTGTTTTCACGGAATATCTTGATGAAATTGTAGTGTTATTTATTTATTATATCTTAGTGTACTCCAAAAGATACGAATATCATGAAAATCAATTACGCAATATTATAAATACTCTTAGATGAAATTAATTACATGGGAAGTTCATCTTGTGTGAATTATGGCTTCAAGAGATTTATTTTCATAGCCATATTTTCTCAAAGGATGGAATCTTTATTGATCCTTAAATGATACGAGAAATCCATGAATGGATAGCATGTATGAGTATAATACAGGTATGTAGTTTTATTGGTTTAGTAGGTTATTATCAGTGTTTCGTCCAGAATATTTTCCGGTTGGCTAACCCATTAAGCAGCTCATACGTAAAAGGGTTTAATTTTTTGGTACAAAATAGTGTGAAGAATGTTTTGATGAATTGAAGATAAGATTAGTTAATGCTTCTATCTTGACTCTACCATCGGGTAATTATGTGTTTGTTATTTATAGTGATGCTTCGAAGAAATGACTTGAATGCTTCCCTATGCAGAATGATACAGTTATTTCCTACGAATCATGAGACCTAAAAATTAATGAAAAAAAATATCCTAATCATGATCTTGAGTTAGAAACTGTAATATTTTATCTGAAGATATATAGACACTATCTCTATGGTGAAAAATTTGAGATATATACTGATCACAAGAGTTTGAAGTATATTTTATCACAGAAATAACTCAACATGAGGCAGAGGTGACGAATATAACTAGTGGAGTATTATGATTAAACAATACAATACCACCCTGGGATGGAAAATAAGGCAGTAGATTCCCTCAGTAGAATTGTGGCATTCTGAACAAGATGAGAGTTAAAAGGGATCCCATGTTCATGGATCTAGTAAATATGGCTATGGAAATAACCATGGAAGGTGAAACATCAATACTTTTTCAAATGGTTTCCAAACCATCTTTACTAGAAAGGATAAAATGTTATCAAACTAATGATGAGGAGTTTCAAAATAAAATTAAAGCTATGAATGATGGAATATTTATTGACTTTGTATATGAAGATAGAATTTTGAAATTTGGAAAGATGATTTGTGTTCCCGATATACCTAATCTAAAAAGGGATTGTTGGATGATTCTCATAGATCCAATTTCTCTATACACCCTTATAGAACTAATAAGTATAGATATTTGAAGTAACATTTTTTGTGGGACAACATGAAGATGTATATTTCTGATTATGTGTCAAGATATATCATTTGTCAATAGGTGAAGGCTGGAAGACAAAATCATAGAGGATTCATGAAACCTCTTCCCATAACTGAGTGGAAATGGGATGATATTTTGATAGACCTTATCATGGGGATACCAAAGACTCCTAGAAGGAATGATGTAATATGGGTTAGTTTTGATCGTTTTACCAAGTTGGTAAATTTTCTTACTATAAGAGAAGATTTACTACTTAAATGTTTAGGAAGACTATATATTAATAATGATTTAAGACTTCGTGGTGTACCCCTATCAATTTTTTCTGATCACAATACCCATTTTATATCATGAATCTAGAAAATTATTAATAAATACCTAGATACGGAACATCGGTTGAGCACTGCCAACCACCCTCAAACTGATGGACAATCAAATCAGACTATTCAAACCTTAGAAGACATGTTGATATATTTCTCACAATACATTCAAGGTATGTGGGATCAGTATTTACTTTTGTTAGAATTTTCCTATAACAATAGCTTCCATTCAAATATTCAGATTTCACTATATGAAGCTTTATACAGATATAGATGTCGCACAACAACTTGTTGGGATGGTGTTGGTGAAAGAAAACTCATAGGAATAAAACATTTTGAGGAAACAATAGAAAATGATAAGATTATCCAAACACACATCAAAGCAGCTCAATTTCGGCAAAAGCACTATGCTGATAATCGAAGGAAGGATTTGGAATTTCAAGTAAGTGATCATGTTTTCTTGAAGTTATCTCCACAGAAGGGTTTCATACGAATCTATATGATGGGTAAATTATGTTACAGGGACATCAGACTTTCAAAATTCTCAAACTAATTGGATTTGTAGATTACACTTTGGAAATGCTACTAAGTCTCTCCAAAGTTAATGACGTGTTCCACGTATCACTGTTGAGAAAATACGTGCCTGACCCAACACATGTACTTGCCTATGATTAAATAAAATATGAACATGATTTTCCTTATTTTGATAAGACTATTAGAATTTTTTATACCATTGAACAAGTGTCTAGAAACTGGATGAATCGTCTTGTAAAATTTATTTAGAGAAACCACAAAATGAAAGAGGCAACGTGGGAACCTGAGGAACTTATGATGAAGAAACACCCAAATCATTTAATATAATAGAATTATAGATATTTTGATGATAGAATTATTTGAAGGATGGATGAATGTAACACCCCAAACATCTACGGTATGTTTACCTTTGAATAATACAATAGATTTCATTGTACACAACCCCGAGTTCTAGAACACCATGACTAATATAAATAGCCATTTAGAAGAATATTATGAATAATAATAACCTCTTTTTGGAATTTTATAAATTTCATTTTTCAAAATGGACTTCATTTTTGGATTTGGAATATCAAAATAAGCTTAGGGTGAATTTTTGGTATTTTTCTGAAATCATTCAATTTTTGATGAATAGTGAGAAACATTGCATTATTATTTAAAACCTACTCTTTGTTTAAATAATAATTATTTTTATTTAAATTTATTTTATAGTATAAAGATATAATTAGTACCTATATTAGTCCAATTTAAATCATTGGAGTCATTTTATAATAAGATTAGATATATAAACTTTTATTGACTTTTTTACGTCTTTTTCCCACCTTCTATGCATATTTTCATAAAATGTGATTTTATCGCATATGTGATTTGAATTTAAAAAATCTGACATACATGGTCATCATCAGTAAGTAAAATGAAGTTTAATAGGAAGAAAAATAATTTTTGGTGAATACTATCTTTTGAATTTTATTTACCATGGTTAAAAGTAAATTGGGTAATTAAAGTTAAAAATAATACTATAATTACCCCGACACAAGTTCTAATTCTATTGTATAAATTTATTTGACCAAAATAAAACATTGGAAAATATTATGATTCTATTTAATCCACTTGGAATATATTTGGACATTTATTATATTTTATTTAAAGAAGAGTTAAAATTGTGAAATTCAAATTTTAATAACTAAATCATTTTAAATACAGGGTTATATATAACTTAAATTAGACTATAAATATTAATTAGAAAGATAAAACTATTTCCTACATCATGTTATTTTATTTATAATTTTTAGACATTAAATAATTATGTTTATTTATGACACAATGATGATGCAATAACCACCATATTAATGAATGATTAAAATAATTGACATTATAAGTTTTAAAATAAAGGTAAATTAAAACTTTAGGTGAAATCCACAACTTTTATAGGTGAATATAACATTTTATGGTTGATTATGTTCATTTGTTTCGAAGTAATCACTTTCTTATGACCTTCATAAAAACAAAATACTAAATAGTGTCAAAATTGATATAATATGTTTTTAAAACAAATACGATTTTATTAAATGATATAATAATATTAATAATAGAAGATTAATATAAAAGACCTAGATAATGTTATATATGTCATTAATTAACCACTTGAGGTTTTCCTATAAATTTATAGTAATTATATTAACTATGTAGTATAAAAATACAAGAAGATGTTGTAAAAGTTAAACTATTTAACTAAGTGTTAAATCTATAAGATAATGGTAATATAGTGAACTAAAATTTTCTAAAACCTATTAGATGATAGTATGTAGACGTATAACCACCATATCATAGATATAAATCCTTTTTTGGCTATTATAAAACCATAATAATTTGAAAATAAATTAATATTTCAAACTCTTTCTAAAGTTCCCCTCACCTCTGTTATAAAAGGGTGCTTCCTCTTCTCTAAAATTCACACCACCAAATCGATTTGGATCAGATAAACCCTGATTAACATTCCTCCCAAATGCCCTTTAATAATACTATAGTCTTTTCCTTGATCATAAACCCATCTTATGGATCCATTTTGTTCAAATCAAAAAGAAGCCCCTGAAGAAGAGGTAATTATTGCATCACCTCTTTCAATGTTATTTTCATCATCCACTTATTATTTATTTTTTCCATAATAAAATAATAAATCTAGAAAATTATACATAATTATATTTATTTATCTATTCGGTATAACCATATTCATTATTCTATACATCCTATGAATGATAAAGTCACCATACGTGCGTAAGTATGGCCTACCATATCCACGTCATGGGATAGTTTGTTTTTCAACACTTCATTATTTGGATGGTTATAATAATGAGTATAAATGATTTAAATAATAAATATAACATGTTAATTATTATTTAAATATAATATACAATCCAATTACATAAAATTTTACCATCAATAGAATGATATTGTCGCTCCTGCGTAAGTACGACTTACCATTTCCACAACGCGATGAGATTTTTTCCCTATAATTATCATTAATGAATCATTTTCATTTGATGATTAAAAATAATTTTACAGAACTTAATATAATTCTGGATATGAATCAAATAAATTATATCCCTAAAAAACACGACTTACATAACAAAATATATAATGGAAAATGAATCAGTTAACACCAGAAACAATGATAATATTGTAATATTATTTAAAAACATAAAGGATAATATATGATATCATATTTATGTATGTGGTTATTTTATAATTTATTAACAATTATTTTACCATTATAAAGGAGTTTATTTACCCTCAACTATGGAAAATTACAAGGTAAAGGTTAATTTTACAATCACTTCATTATCTGAGATTATTTATACATAAGTACCTACTGGGACTTCTTTATCATTCACATATGTGTTGCTTAAAGATGTATTTCAAAACATTTTTACAATTTCCTAGACCATGGTTTAATTTCATTTATATGATTTTTTCACTTTTTATAAAAAAAATTAAATGGATATTTTTTTCATTTTCCGAACAATGTACTTTGTGACCTTTTAGAACAATTAAGGAAGGAATGTTTTTTTAACTTATACGGTGTATGCGGCTATTTTATGCCATTATAACACCCTTGAAGCTTCCTTTATAGGATTTTATGAATATTTTACAAATAGAGGTTTTATTTTATATTTATGAGACTTTTATAAGATTTCAAAGTAGAAAAAGGCATTTCTCTCAAATAGTTTTTTTATTGTTTTAGTCTATTTCACATCCATTGTTGGATTCTGTATTTAACTGAATTTTATTTTTTGTTATATAATATTCCATATTTTATTAATAGTTTTAGGATATGTTTGAATTTTTATGAGAAATGTGTATGTTATTCACAATTTATGGTTAAAGTATTATCATTTCGTATGTTAGTTTAATAAAAATGTTTGTGTTATGTTTCAACCTTTTCATATGAGGAATGCATTGGTTTTAGTAAGTAACGGGAATGGCCCGTTATAGGCCCTTGATGAATTGGTAGGTCTCATGAGAAAAACTTGTGTCTTGGCACAAGGCCTTCACAAAATTTATATTTAGGGTCTTCGCACGATGTCTTGACTTTGTGGTTAAGATGTCCTCAATTATGCATTCCATCATTATGAGATTATCTATTGATATTATATCTGACTATTCGACATGTATAATATCCATGTGAATAAGAAAATTTCATTATTTGATTTATCTTTTCCAAATTATGTGGATGTTTATGTCTAAAATGTTTTTGTTTTAGTCATACACATTTCCTTACATGTTTATTCGTATTTATGATAGTTTCCACTATATTATTATCCTTATTGAGAATATGAGCTCACCCCATTCTTATGTTTTATTTTTCCCAGGATGTGAAGAAGTGTATTATAACTAACATGCAGGGATAGGCTAAGGTATATGAGTGTGTTCAATGGAGAAACAATGTCTCTTTTTTCATTTCATAATGTAATGTGAAACTTATGTATGTATCTAGTACTTATATGAGAACTAAACTAATCATTATTTTGGGACTTGATCTCTTGTTATCATGCCAATGTTATATAATAATGCACTGAATCCTGGTAACTATGGTCAGTGCGTTATAGTGGAGTATAGATGACACTCTCTCTTCAAAATCAGGATTATTTCATGATGTTAGACATGATCAAAAATATTTCCACAATTATCATTCATAATAATAACAGTTAGTTTCCATAATTATCATTCTAATAGTTTGAATATATCTCCATAATATTTAGGCCCAGAGATCCAAAAACTCATGGATCGTTTCCTTCTATAATATTTGAATATCAAAACACATTAAGTAGAAATTTAGGAAGATACATAATAATATATCATGTATTAAAGGAATATAAAATAACATTTTATTTCTATAAATATGATCCCTATAATTTAACATCAATTGATAAGAAAAAAAGAACAAAAATACGTTTAAATTTTAAATCATTTGTTGAATGTTTAAAGTATTATAATAAAAAAGTAACATAATTAAATTTAACTTGAAACAATCCATTTTTTTAATATTTTTGAAATTATTATTAATATTTCATATAATAAACTATACAATTTGAACTCCTAATATTAGCATTCAAAAAATCAAAATAATTAGATAATTGAAAAATAGAGTATCTTAATTTCTTTTAGTACATAATGGAAAATATATTCCATTCAAGGTAAAGTTATGTTCTTTTTAAAGGTAACACTACATTATAGGAAAAGTTAGCATCAAAATATAAAACCCTTTATAAAGTTAAAATAGAAATTCAGCTTACTATGTGAAATTAAAATTGGCATATAGTTCAGTCTCTAAAAATAAGTTCTTGTGTAATGGTAGATATCACATTATTTAATGTTGAAATAGATTATTTTCCTATTGTGTAGGAATAAGATAAAATATATTTAAATTTAAACATGATATTTATATATTATACATGATGGTAACAAAATTCAGTGAATAATGGTAACTTATAGACCACATAATAGTTTGTGCGTAAATGTAAACTATATAAATATAAAAATGTTTTCTGTATGGTTAAAATAAATCTATGTAAGGGTCAATGAAAACATTAAAAACATAAAGTTTTAATTATACATTTAGAGCCCATATTATGTTAGGTTACCTCTGAGAGGGGGTCATTTAATCTGGGTTATCAATTTATTTTTAAGATCTATTAATTTTGAATTTATTCCATGTTACAAGTTAATATCATGACTCACTCTCTTGATCCTCTTTATGATTCGTATATATGAAATATAATTTAATGGTATAATGTTTGATTCTTTTCAAGTTATTGTCATAATGTGAGAAAAGACATATTAGTGTGTTTAATTTTTTTTATTAGACAGATTCTATTGTCTTCTTTTTAATATATCAAAGAAGATGAACTAATGGAACAAACAAATTCAAATATTCTATATAAAAATAAATTCATTGGATTATAAATTTGTTTGCTGATCTGAGTTGAATCCATTCTGATATTGAAGAGGAGAAACATCTACATATCTGTCACTGTGATTGAACTCGTCGCTGCAGATCTTGAGGATTATAATGACCACTAGACCGCTGATTACTATTTTACACTACCATTCATCTGAGGAGCAGCGTTGCCAGGTTTCAGGTCCCCTTTCTCATATCCGGTTTTTCCATAGCCTCTACTAATCATAGATTCTATTGTCAGTATATGATTATTGTTATTAGAAATTCTTAAAATTATAAAACAAGGACTGATTAGGTTTCATGAACTTTCCTATGTCAGCAGGATTCATCCACATCCTAATGATGAATGAATTAACCATTTTAGACTAGAACCACGTGTTCATAAAAAAATTAACCTTTTTCTCTATAATTAAATAGACCTTTAATGTGCATCGTGATTCTACTATAACAAATAGAATATGTTCTTTTATAATGTACTTTTCTATTAAAATAAATGTAGTAATGAAGTAGCATATCATTCTTCCTATCCCAACTTAAGAATGAAATACTCCTACATGAGATAATGAATACAAGAAATTTTATAATCCAAAAATTTATTTCATAAATAAAATTTAATATAATAATATATCAATCACAATAAATATCTAATGACATTTATTTCTCATTCATAAGTATTGGATATTAACAAACCACTTTAGTGGTTTCTCTTTGAATTTTAAACTTTGATATCTTATTCTCATGTGGTTATTTAAATTCACATAATGAGATATGTTTTATAATAACATTACATGTGGACATGGAATATTAAATGAATGTGATATATGAATTAATACATAATTTTATTCTATATCGATCACACTGCATTAAATATATTCCATTTCCACACAACAAAATGATATAACCTATAACATGATGAAAATCCCCATTTCATAAATGAAATAATTTCAAATGAAAAACACATTTCTATGATGTATGGTCATTCAAAAATAAGTTTTTAAATCTTTTAAAAGATTTGTATGGAATGGATTACATATCATTGGTGTGGTTAATTTCAGTTTCTTCCTCCCCCTAAAATTAATTTTTCCTTAACTTTATCTTGATTCCAAGTCCATAAAAATCAATATGATTATTCAACAATGAATAATTAAAAATAATGACCTCCATATTAATTATATTATTATTATTAAGAAACTGTACCCTTATAGAAGACTAGATGAATATTTCATAACCTCCGGGAATATTGAGTCTCCCTTACATAGATCTTCTAATCCTCATTTTGACCTTTACACAGGTCCTAAAAAACCTTTTAATAGGTCTATGTGACCTGTTGTATCCATTAAAAATAAATTATATTATTTATTTAAATGATCTTTGACCATTACCTAGATATATTATTAGACTATTACATTTATAAATCTCCTTCTCATTAACAATACATTTAAATATAATATGGATTTCATGTACGTATCTATTACATATTTATTCATACCTTTATGTAGTATAATGATGTAATTTACATTAATGGTATGCACCCTTGAATTGATATTGAAACTCATATATTAGCCTTATTCTTGTCATTAATGACATGTAACCAACATATTGACAACATTTAGATGGCATGAGTTGACCACTATATAGGGAATTCATGTTATAGATGACCCTTATTTAGCTGTTGACTGGAATTACATAGATCAGCTCTAGTTAAATGTTACCACTATTAATGGGGAAAACATGTTCTCACAATTACATATTTAATGAAAACTTTTGGTTTTCCCCATACAAAGATTCATTCACCTCAAAAACTATTCCAAGACCCTCAAATAGATACAAAATCTCTTCAACTCAACTTGAGGAATTTTTTCATCAATCATGTGTCCATATTCAAAACTTCAATAAAAATTTAATCATATAAGAAAATATTATTAACCTCAATTATATATTTTAAAATAAATAAAACACTAAAGTAAAATATAAATGAACATATGTATCCCCTTTTAGATTTTTTTTCAACCCTTCCACCTCATCGTAATCATATTCTTGATACAATAATTCTCAAATAAATGACATATAATCACAACCTATGTCATACGAAAAAATATTGGCACCCCATTACTTGTAAGATTAGTATTTTTTATATAAACCTATCTCTCAATGTGAAGAAATATTTTTCCTATAGAAAAAAGGTTCCCCCCACCTCCTCAAACACACTGACCACTTAATAATTATTGACCTCTAGAAAATTAATAACAAACACTAAATTAAAAAAATATATATAAAATGGGCCTATAATATATTTATAATTCACGATTAATTATACTCTCTCATGTAATATCACATACAATCTCCTATGAAAATATTTTTTATCTTACTTCTCATCCATTGAAAACATAATCTGGGGATCATTATTGGTTCACTCCAAATGATTATTAATAATGTAAGAGTATTTTAATACCAATATTTATCCCTATGTCCCCAAAAATATCTCTTAGGGTAACAAACATGAAAATATTAGACAATTGTTCTTAGTTAGGAAAAAATTCATATTTGATGGCTCTATTTTATACCATCTACATGATGAAATGAAATATGATATTATTATTCCAAAACTTGTAGTGTTTCATAGGATTCTTTAGAAGGCTGGTATCACCTTTTTTATAACTATATGTAATGAGGGGTCTCTACGTTCTCAAATTTATATCAATAAACTATTCCATCATATAGATATTTTGTGTGCATTCACTTGTAACAGAAACATATTCATCCCCAATAGTACATAAAGTAACAATGATTAATTTATTGCATTTCAACCCACAGAGATGTGTCCCAAAGGGAATACTACACCTGAATTATACCTTAAATCATCACAATACTCATTATAATAAGAATATGTAAATAGATAAAGATTCAAATTTTATCCTTTCATATAAAGAATACAATATCTCATGTTCCTTTCACAAATATTATAACTCTTTTGGAAACCATAAGTTGAGAATACTTTGTGATACAAAGATATCTATAATAGCACCCCATTGCACATAAAATTTCTAGTATATAGAATATTAAATAAATTAGGCTTCTTGTTGGCATCGAGATACACATCATGGTAAAGGATGAGGAAGGTGTGTCTAGTAAGGAGTGAATCTGAGCCAAAATGGACATAAATACACATAAAGTACTACCTTCATGAAGCTCATGATAGTCACGAATTAGTGGATGTCATGATGAACTAGAGTCATGTTGCACCAGTTTTCGAGAGAGTGAAGTTTTTATGGTACACTCATGCTATGAATTTCATACTAATGGAGAATTGCTTCATGAGAACATGATGAATTAGAGGTACCTTGGGGCAACGATATTCCGACTCACAGAGCCCTTGACACTCACGAAGCACATAAATATTCATGAAAGAGACCAATATTCCTGAAACCCTTATCCTACCTTTATCAAATCTATAAATATCCCATTGGGTATGAATTTTTTGGGGATGCGAACCTTTAGCTTATGAAAAATGCTATGAGTTTGCAGTGCTCAAAACATCATGATTGAAGGAGGAAATGTATTTTCCCATTCAACCAACCTCCAAGAAACCGCAAACCTAGGATTGTTCATAGAATCCACCAAAAGTGGAGATTACTTTTGCAAAGATACATTCACTTCACAAATAATGAAATCCCTCACTAATATTTGGTGTTCCATGAAGCATTAAATCTTCGCGAAGCCAACCATATGGGAACTAGTACTTTACTCTATGACAGGGTCACCCTTTTTCATTAAGCAGGCACCTTATAATATCCCCTAACCTCTATGGGACCATGTATATCACAAATCCCATCTGTGCGAAACCCCAATAATTGTGAAACCCATCATGCATTACCCTCTATAGTGTCTCCCTTCAATTGATACTCTTTCACGAAGGTCAAGTCCCTAGATCCCCTATGTACCACCTACTACTTCTAATAACATGCACTATAATTATAATTAAATCAAAGCATAGACAATCTAAATTGATGTTTGTGTCTCCTTCCCTGATGACCCAAATATTGAACACTCTTCCACAGTAGTGCCAACACCTGATCATACCACGATTCACTATTTTATTCCACCCTTACACTGCTGTTTTAAACTAGTTTTGTAATGAATATTCCAAATATAATAATAAATTTCACTTTATGTTTGAATGATTTAATTAATGTTAATCAACATTATAATGGGAAATGTAACTTGTTTTTATGATTTCAATTTAGGTGGAGGTGATTTGGAGGGCCCTTGATGAGGTGGAAGAAAAATGGGCTAAAATTACACGGATCCATGGACATCTGTCCACAGTTTTTCATAGTACATGAAATCCGTGAATTCAAATGGGCTGAAATTTTTTGGTCCTATAAATATTTTAATGGGATACATTCCATATTAATGAACCCAATCCTTATTTGGCTTATATGGAGCCCATCTGAACTGATGTAATTCCACAACCCTAGTTATCCAGAGTCGGTGCATTATTACATAACATTGGCATGATCACAACAAAGATCAATTCTCAAAAGACCGATTAGTTTAGTAGCCTTGGAATAACTAGATACATTAATAATGTTTACATTACATTATAAAATGAAAACTACAACAATATAGTCTACATAGTCCACACTCTTATCCTCTCATACTATCCCTACAGGTCATTCCTCAAATACTTCTTCACATCATGGGAAAAATAAAACATAGAAAGGGGTGAGCACAAATGACCAATAGGGATAACAATATAGAAGAAACTTTCATAAATAAGCATAAACATTTAAGGAAATGTGTAACTAAAACAAAAGCCTTTTAAACATTAACTTTGGCATAATATGGCAAAGATAAAATGAAATAATGTTATTTACTTATTCAAATGGATATTATACTAGTCAAATAATCACATGCAATATCAATAACCACTTTCATAATGATGGAATTCATAATTTCAGACTATCATAACCATGTAGCCAAGGCCTTGTGCTGAGACTACAAATAAGATTTTTTCAAGGCCTCATGCCAAGACACTAGTTTCTCTCATGATACCTACTGATTCATCGAGGAGCTATAGCGGGCTCCACCCGTCACATACTATGTCCAATGCATTCATCATATGAACAGGTTTAAACATAACATAAACATTCGTATTAAAACTAGCATAGTAAACGTCAATACTATAACCACAAACAATGAATGGTATAAAAATAGCACATCCACAGTCAAACATAACTCATTCGATACAATATAGAAGATTTTATTTTATTAGATTAATCTCAATCGACAATAATGAAGGATTTTGACATATATTAAAATAATCATCCAATTATTGAGAGAAATATCCCACTTTGTCTTGAAAACATTTAAAAGTCACAGTATTTTTGAAAAATCCATTTAAAATAGATTTTTGAATCAAAATGTACCATACCACATTGAAAATTTTAAAAATAATTTTGATTTGAAAACATTAATTTCCATATAAATAAATCCTTAAACCCATTTTTAAAACATTGAAATTAATGAGAAATATTTAGAATAATAAATCATTAAAACATTTTAAAATGATATTTTAGTTAGAGTTCCTAACTAAAATAGAGACACTTGAACACAAATAATTGAGATAATAAAAACCTTGTAATATCAATAGAATAAAGGGATACATGATATAATATGGAAAAGTACATTATATACACCATATAAAAGTGATTTCCTGTATAACAACAAAGGAGTCTCAATGGAATTTTAATTGAGGTGAAATCTCTCACAAAGGCCGTATACTTAGGTTAAGGATAAATCAACGACATAATTATGTGTGAAAAATATAAAAACACTAAATATGATTGGATATTTAGTGTAAAACAATCAAAGTGAATTCACACATATTCATTTAAAAACAACACCAATGGATTGAATGTATAACTCATCAAATCAAGATTGAGTAAAAATTACTCTTATCAAGTTCATACCGATGACATGAGAATTTATCAATGGAGTGATTATGTGTGTCAAAATTATATCCAAAGAAAGGAGAGTGGAAATTATGACATAATAAAATGAATATTGATTCCACACATAATCTTGGAGTAAAATAATCAATGAAGTATGCGTAATGCTGAATGAGTGGAAATTGAAAATTTAAATTCCCTTATCGATTTGGTAAAATAAAAAACATACACCCATGAAAGAAGGATCATACAATTATGATGTAAATATCTATAAATTAAATTATGTTACACATTGAATACAATCATGGTAATTACACATCCCACATGGAATAAATAAGTGGCGAACAATGGAAATCTCACGGAATTAAAAGTGAGATAAGAAACCCCATACTTTGTACTTTTTCCTTGATCGATGGTAGTTTAACCTCCTCTATAATGGTGAAATAATTTATATTTAATTATAAAAAAAGTATTTACATTAATATGATATCATATATGATCTTTTAACATTGATTTGTTAATAATATCATAGTATTATCGTCATTTCGGGTGTTAACGGATTCATTTTCCTTTATATTATTTTTTATGCGACCCCTATTTGTTATGGATGAGATGTATCTTATTAATATCCAGAATGATATCATGTCTCTAAAAATTATTTTTATTCATCAAATTAAATTTAGTCTTGAATGGATATGATGGGGAATGAAACTCATCGCGTTCGTGGAAACTGTAATCCGTACGTACGCACGAGCGACAATATCATTATTTTGATATTAAAATAATATATAATTGGATAGTATATCATAAATACAGAATCATTATCATGTTATATTTGTTATTTACATGAATTAAAAATCATTATTATACCCATCCAAATAATAATATATTGAATAACAATTACACCACGACGTGGAGACCGTAAGTCGTACGTACGCACGTATGGTGACATGTCATTCAAAGGATGGATTGAAAATAGAATATGGTTGTACCATATTTTTAAAAACATCACAGTATATATAATATACTGTAGTTATTATTTTATAATGGGAATAACAATGAAAGAAGAAGTTGAAGAAGAAAGGAACTTGAGAGAGGGTGCTGAAAACATTACCACTTCTTCGGGTTCTTCCTTTTGATTTGATCAAAATGGTTCATTATGTTGGATTTCATATCAAACTAAGGCCTCTAGGTTGTAGTTATGGATGTTGAGAGAGTATTTGGGCAGGTTTTGGCCGATCCAAAAGGCTTTGAAAGTGTGAATAATTGTTTATAAGTGGTGTCCTTTTATAAGGGGGAGGAGGGGCACCTTAGGAAAATCTAGAAATATTATTTTATAATAAATTCATATTCTGTTTCTAATGGCTCCAAAGTGTATTACTTGATGTTTAAGGTTGTTTTAGGTCTAAAACCACTCAAAACATAGGTTTTACACAGGTTTGGTCACTATATTAACCTTATCATTTAGTTTTAACTCTTAGTTAATTAGTTTAACATTTACCATGACACTTTGCATTTTTATATTATATAGTTAATAAACATACTATATACATCCATGAGACAACCAAGTGGTCCATTAATGATACACCTATCATGATATAAGTCTCTTGGCCGAACCATTGATTTATAGGAATTTAATATCAATTTATAATAGAATATTTGTTTTAAAAACACTTTTATGTCAATTTTGACACTATTCAAAACTTTATTTTTGTTAAAGTCTTAACAACTTTATTAATTCGAAAATAAATCATTTAAGAAATACTATAATGTCATATTAAGTAACAAAATTCATGGAGGTCATCAAAACTTTCAAATTATATTAATTGTAACATTTATAATACTAATTATTTGATTCTATCATTAATAAGGAAAATAATGCATCGTTATTGTGTCATAAATAATATTACCAATTAAATATCTAAAAATTATAAATAAAATACCATTAAGTAGGAAATATTTTTATATTTCTAAGGAATATTTATATTAAAAAACCCAGCATATATAACCTTATGTAAATTTTTTTTTATAAACGGTATATGCTTATGTCATTTTTGTATTTATTTAAACTTAATTAATATAATGTGTCATTATCACTTACAAGTGGATCCTTGGGATCCCAAAATCGACCCAGAGATGTACATGATTGGACATGTATCATCCAATAGGGTTAGGACACGTTTTAGTGTAATTTAGTATTATTATAAAATAATTTGTTTACCCTTATTTACGGATTTACCCTTTAACCACGGTAAATAAAATATTTACCGAAATAATTATTCAAAATGTCTAAAAATAAAAGTTATCTATTTAAAAAATTTGGACATACTGATTCCAAATATGGAATCAATTTTCCAAAATTCAAAACACATAAGTGGAAGAAATTAATTTAAAATTAATTCCTGCTGTCAAAACAAAAAAGCGTGTTTTTAAGATATAATAACTATCAAAAGATTGATATTAGTTTATGTCTGGTTTAATTGTCAAATTATGTCCAACGACCAACATTGTATTAAATGGTAAATATATATTCTAATTATACTTTAAAACTACTGAAATTCATAATTTATCACTAATAATTATTTTTTATTAAAAAATTTGTTTTTAGTTAAAATTTAGTAATTTTCACTATTCATCATAATATGAAAGTTATCTGAAAAGTGAAACAATTTCACCCTAGGATAATTTCGATATCCCAAATCCAAAAATGAAGTCAATATTGAATGGTAAAATGTATAAAATTTCAAAATTTGGGTATTACTATTCATAACAGCTAGTTTTAATAGTTGTGGTGTGTGTTAGAACATGAAGTTGCGTACAACACATGCTACTGTATTATTCAGCGAGAAGTGTACCATGGAAGCTTGGGGTGTTACATTCCCCCTACTTCAATAAATTGTGTCATTGATGTTTTTAAAATTTCCCTTGGTAATATAATTGAATGTCCCACATCGGAAAATGAGTCAATAAAACTACCACTTTAAAAGAAAGAAAGAGAAGTACAAAGGTCGCCCGAGATAACCTATACTAGGATTCCATGTAGAAAAACATTGATATGGATGATAAACTATGTGTCATGTTCTGATGGAGAGGGATAGAAAACATGACAAGGAAAAAGTTATCAATAAGAAAACCACAAACTTGTGATGGGACAAACGGTCATTAGTTTCCCAGTATGAAAATTAAACAGAAATCATTTTTATTATTTTTTTATGTTACATTACATTATAATGAGGAATTAATTTATGAGATTGACTAAGAACATAAAGAGATATACTTAACTTTAATGTAATGTTTCATTATTTAATAAATTTCTACTACTAACTCGTTTTTAAATGATAAGTATTCTAGAAGACTTGGTCGCACTTGAAGAGATAAAAAAATTGTTATAGAATCACATGATCCATGAAGAATAAACTATATAATTACCTTGTATTTAGATATTAGTAAAAAAAATGGTTAGAATAAGATATGATGATCCCCCAAAAGTATATTTCATTATTGAAGAAACACTAATCTTAATTTCTAAAATTAAACCAACAATACCCCAAAGTTAAATAAATAGCATTCAATAAAGAATTGTCCTTAAAATACTTTTATAAAATCCAAAATAATATTGAAACTCAAAACTTAGAAGAATTTGGTTATGTAGTGTTCCATGTTAAATGGTATCTCCAAATGACATCAATTACTCTTAAAGTGACATACATAAAAGTAATTAACCTCATCACATATTCTCTATTATAGGTTAATCATTTCCATAAATAACCCAAATCACTATAAATTCACAATAAAAACATACATAAAAATCTAACATTATTCATCAAATGAAATCCAATACTATTCTATTTTCCTTGGGAAAATAGTGTTCCCAATAAAGAGAACATCTTACAAAATAACATTTATCACTTAATCAATAAATCATTTAACTATATTAAGGGTATTCATTTGATAAAACATTATATCCCAAATCAAATTATTATTGATCAATAAAATCATTTTACTAAAAATAATAGTCACACTAACCAGGGACTTCACATAGTCCAATGGTAGGCAATAAATCCCAATCACACTTTGGTTGTGGGTTCGATCCCCAAAGCTTTGTTCGACGTGATGGGTTGTCACACAGTCTATGTGATTTCCTTTTTCAAAAACTATATTTTCTAACATTACCAAAATAAGATAAATTCCTCAAAATAACCATAACATAATTGAACCACAAATGTTATCTCATACCTTGCATTTTCATCCCAAATTATAATAACTTGTAATTGCCTCAAACCCAATGATCATATAGAACCAAATGGTTATTTATAACTATATCCACAAGAGAAAAGATAATTCATCCTCAAATATCATTCTCACATGGAAAACTGCAGGGTTACAAATACAAGAGAAAATTATTCCAAAGTAAACCCATCAACAAGTAGCACTAATACTTTTTAAAAATTTCTCCAACCATTTATTTCCACAAAGCTTCTTCTTTGACCAAGAAAATATCCTATAGAATAGGTCATTCACTCGGGTAATGGAAGGTCTCCTACATTTACGGAAAATGACTGTAAATGGATTCTTGGGACCATTTTTATCTTCTTCCATAGTACTCTTCATTATTATTTGGAAATTCTTCACTTTATGTCCTTCCTTCTTGCACGTAAAGAATTTCTTGGTCCCATTGAGACACTTTCCTGGTTGTATCCTTCCACATTTCTTACATGATGGAAATTGAGGATTCCTTTCTCCATGGTCTCCACCGCTGGAGCTCTTGTCATTCATCACCTTTCTCTTCTTTGTTGAGTCCATGAATTGGTTAATATATATATTGTTGATCATATTTTTGGAAAATTTATTTGGCGTGAAGATTATACCTTTTACGCCTATCAAAATTCCATTTTTTTCTCATTTCCACCACTGTTCCCACCTAGTACATCATTTTCAGTGTCACTATGACTTCCTTGGAATCCATCCATTGACTAAAACCATAAATCATTGTGTGAGTAACAGTAGTAATAATATCATTTAGAGAATATCATGTCACAATATGCTCAATTCGAGACACATTAGGATTAACCAAGGTTATTTACAGTCATATTATATATAATACTTCAAATATGTTTGTAAATAAAATGTAAATTATCCTAAGCATATCCCCCGGGAGTGTCGTAACCAAGAGTGCAGCAATGGCCGTTGTCGTGAATCAGTTCCCGTTCAGGTTTAGCTCAATGTGGTGTTTTCAGGTTTTACCCCTAGGTACATCTGTGCCAGAGCCCCCTCTACCTGCTCGTATCCAGAAAGGTAAGTATTCCTCGGAAAACTCAAAAATTCTCTAAATACCAAAGTTCTATGAGGTTATTCTATACTAATCATCAAATTCTATCTTAGGGCTATGTGCTCTAATCATAGTTTATCTAAATCTATCTCCCAAGGTTTCTACTAAACATCCTCTGATACCAAGTGTAACGCCCTGACCCCAATTACCCAGAATCAGTGCATTATTACATAACATTGGAATGATCACAAGAAAGATAAACTCTCGATATACCGATTAGTTTAGTAGCCTCATAATAACAAGATACATTCATAAATTTTACACTACATCATAATATGAAAACTACAACAATATAGTCTCAATAGTCCACACTCTTATCCCCTCATACTATCCCTACAGGTCATTCATAAAATACTTCTTCTCATCCTGGGAAAAATAAAACATAGAAATGGGTGAGCTCAAATGCCCAGTAAGGATTACAATATAGCGGAAACTTTCATAAATAAGAATAAACATTTAAGGCAATGTATAACTAAAACAAAAGCCTTTTAAACATGAACTTTAGAATAATCTGGCAAAGATAAAATGAAATAATTCCATTTACTTATTCTCATGGATATTCTACTAGTCTAATAATCACATGCAATATCAATAAACACTTTCATAATGATGGAATGCATAATTACAGACTATCATAACCATGTATCCAAGGCCTCCTTCCGAGACTACAAATAAAATTTCGTCAATACCTCGTGACAAGACACCAGTTTGTCTTATGAGACCTAACGATGCATCGAGGAGCTATAGCGGGCTCAACCCGTTACATACTAATTCCAATGAATTCCTCATATGAACAGGTTCAAACATAACATAAACATTCGTATTAAAACTAGCAAACAAATTGTCAATACTTTAGCCACAAACCATGAATGGTATAAAAATAGAACATCCACAGTCAAACATAACTCATTCAATACAATATGGAAGATTTTATTGTATCAGGTTAACCTCAATCGACAATAATGAAGAATATTGACATATATTAAAATAATCATCCAATTATTGAGATAAATATCGCACTTTTTCTTGAAAACATTTAAAAGATAAACTATTTGTCAAAAATCCATTTAAAATAGATTTTTGAATCAAAATTTGCCATACCACTTTGAGAATTTTAAAATTAATTTTGATTTGAAATAATTAATGTCCATCTAAATAAATCCTTAAAACCATTTTTAAAACATGGATATTAATTAGGAATATTTTGAATAATAAATATTTAAAACATTTTAAAATGATATTTTAGTTAGAGTTCTTAACCAAAAGACAGACACTTGAATACAAATAATTGAGATAAGAAAAACCTTGTAATATCATGAGAATAAAGTTATTCATGATATACTATGTCAAAGTATATTATATACACCATATAAAAGTGATTTGGTGTATAATAATAATAGAGTCTCAATGGAATGTAAATTGAGATGAAATATCTCATAATGGTCGTATCCTTAGGTTAAGGATAAATCAACGACATAATTATATGTGACAAATATAAATACACCAAATATGATTGTGTATTCAGTGTAAAACAATCAAAGGACATTCACACATATTCTTGTAAAAACAACACTAATGGATTGAATGTTTAACTCAACAAATCAAGATTGAGTAAAAATTACTCTTATCAAGTTCATACCGATGACTTGAGAATTTATCAATGGAGTGATTATGTGTGTCAAAATTATATACACAATATGAAATTGATTTGGTGTATAACAACAAAGGAGTCTCAATGGAATGTAAACTGATATAAAATCTCTTATAAAGGCCGTATCCTTAGGTTAAGGATAAATCAATGACATAAATATCTATCAAAAATATAAATACACTAAATATGATTGGGTATTCAGTGTAATACTATCAAAGGACATTCACACATATTCTTGTAAAAACAACACCAATGGATTGAATGTTTAACTCAACAAATCAAGATTGAGTAAAAATTACTCTTATCAAGTTCATACCAATGACTTGAGAATTTATCAATGGAGTGATTATTTGTGTCAAAATTATATCCACGGAATGGGGAGTGGAAATTATGACATAATAAAATTAATAGTGATTCCACACATAATCTTGGAGTAAAATAAACAATGAAGTATTTGTAAAGCTGAATGAGTGGAAATTGGAATTTCAAATTCCCTTATCGATTTGGTAACATAAGAAACATACACCCATGAAAGAAGGATAATACAATGATGATGTAAATATCCATTAATTAAAGTATATTACACAATGAATATAATCATGGACAATACACACACCACATGCAATAAATAAGTGGTGATCAATGGAAATCTCACGGAATTAAAAGTGAGATAAGAAATCCATTACTTTGTACTTTTTCCTTGGTCGACGGTAGGTTAACCTCCGGTATAATGGTGAAATAATTGTTATTGAATTATAAAAAAATCATTTACATTCATATGATATCATATATGATCTTTTAACATTGATTTCTTAATAATATCGTTGTATTATCGTCGTTTCAGGTGTTAATGGATTTGTTTTCCTTTATATTATTTGTTATGTGAGTAGTATTTATTATGGATGGGATGTATCTTATTCATATACATAACGATATCATGTCTCTAAATAAAATTTATTCATCAAATGAAATTTAATCTTGAATGGATATGATGGGGAATGAATCTCATTGTGTTCGTGGAGATGGTAATCCGTACGTACGCACGAGCGACAATATCATTATTTTGATATTAAAATAATATATAATTGGATGGTATATCATATATAAGGAATAATTATCATGTTATATTTATTATTTACATGAATTAAACATCATTATTATACCCATACAAATAATAATATATTGAATAACAATTACACCACGACGTGGAGATGGTAAGCCGTACGTACGCACATATGGTGACATGTCATTCAAAGGATGGATAGAATAATGAATATGGTTGTACCATATTTATAATAATATCAAAGTATACATAAGATACTAGAGTTATTATTTTATAATGGGAATAACAAAGAAAGAAGAAGTGGAAGAATAAAGGAACATGAAAGATGGTGCTGAAAACATTACCTCTTATTCGGGTTCTTCCTTTTGATTTGATCAAAAGGGATTATTAAGTTGTCTTTCAGATCAAAATAAGGACTCTAGGTTATAGTGAGGGAAATTTAGAGAGTATTTGGGCAGCGGTTGGCCGAACCAAAAGGCTTTGAAAGTGTGAATAATTTGTTATAAGTGGTGTCCTTTTATAAGGGGGAGGAGGGGCACCTTAGGAAAATCTAGAAATATTATTTCATAATAAATTAATATTCGGTTTCTAATTGCTTCAAAGTGGAATATTTTAATGTTAAGGTGGGTATAGGTCGAAAAACACTCAACAAAAAGGTTTTATAGAGGTTTGGTCTCTATATTAACCTTATCTTTTAGTTTTAACTCTTAGTTAATTAGATTAACATTTACCATATCACTTTGTATTTTTATATTATATAGTTAATAAACATACTATATACATCCAAGAGAACCCCAAGTGGTCTATTAATGATTCAAATATCATTATATAACTATCTTGGCTGAACCATTGATTTTTATGAATTTAATATCAATTAATAATATAATATTTATTTTAAAAACACTTTTATGTCAATTTTGACACTATTCAATAATTGATTTTTGTTAAAGTCTTAAAAAATTTATTAATTAGAAAACAATTCATTTAATAAATCCTATAATGTCATATTAATCAATAAAATTCATGGATGGCATCAAAACTTGCAAATTATATTAATTTTTACATTCATAATACTAATTATTTGATTCGTTCATTAATAAGGAAAATACTGCATCATTATTGTGTCATAAATAATATTAATTATTAAATGTCTGAAAATTATAAATAAATTACCATTATGTAGGAAATATTTTTATATTTTTAATTAAGATTTGTAGTCTAAAATACAACATAAATAAACCTACGTAATTTTTTTTTCTAAATGATATTTGCTTTTGTAATTTTTGTATTTATTTAAACTTAATTAATATAAAGTGGCATTATCACTGACAAGTAGATCCATGGCGTCCCAAAATCGACACAAAGATGCCCATGGTCGGACATGTACCAACCAATAGGGTTAGGACACGTTTTATGGTAATTTAGTATTATAATAATATTATTTTTTACCCTTATTTACCGGATTTACCCTTTAACCACGGTAAATAAAATATTTACCGTAGTAATTATTCAAAATGTCTAAAAATAATAGTTATCTATTTACAAAATTTTGACATCCTATTTCCAAATATGGAATCCATTTTTACAAATTCATAACACATATGTGGCAGAAATTAATTTAAAATTAATTTTTGTTGTCAAAACAAAAAACATGTTTTAAAGATATAATAACTATCAAAAGATTGATACTTGTATATGTTCGGTTTAATTGTGAAATTATGTCCAATGACCAACATTGTATTAAATGGTAAAACTATATTGTAAATATACTTTAAAACCATGAAAATTCAAAATTTATCACTATTAAATATTTTGATTAAAAAAGTTGTTTTCAATTAAAATTTAGTAATTTTCACTATTCATCAAAATATTAAAGTTATCCAAAAAGTGCGAAAATTTCACCCTAGGATGATTTTTATATTCTAAATCAAAAAATAAAGTCCATATTGAAAGATAAATTGTATAAAATTCCAAAAAAAATGGGTATTACGTTTCATAGCTGCTAGTTTTATTAGTTGTGGTGTGTGTTAGAACTTGAAGTTGTGTACAACACACACTACTGTATTATTCAGCGAGAAGTGTACCTTGGAAGATTGGGGTGTTACATTCTCCCCTCCATCAATAAATTTCATCCTCAAAATTTTTAATATTAGGATTGGTAATATAATGGAAATTCCCACATCGGAAAAATAGTCAATAAAACTACCACTTTAAAAGAATGAAGGTGAAGTACAAAGGTCACTCGAGATAACCTATACTAGGATTCCATGTAGAAAAACATGGATATAGATGATAAACTAAGTGTCATGTTCTGATGGATAGGGATAGAAAATATTATCAGGAGAAATTTAACAATAAGAGAACCACAAACTTGTGATGGGACAAACGATCATTAGTTTCCCATTATGAAATGTAAACGGAATACATTATTATTATTATTATTTTAAGTTACATTACATAAAGATGAGGAATTCATTTATGATATTGACTAAGAACATTAAAAGATATACTTAATTTTTATGTAAAGTTTCATTATTTAATAAATTTCTACTACTAACTCATTTTTAAGCGATGAGTATTTCAGACGACTTGGTCACACTAGAATATCTACAAAAAAATTCTTATAGAATCACATGATCCACAAAGAATAAAATATATATTTACCTTCTCTTTATAGATTAATCAAAACCAAAATTGTTAGTATAAGATCTGATGATCCCCCAATAGATTATTTCATTAGACAAAGAAACAGTAATCATAATTTCTAAAATTAAACCAACAACACTCCAAAGTTAAATAAATAGCATTCAATAAAGAATTGTCCTTAAAATCCTTTAATAAAATAAAAAATAATATTAAAACTCAAAACATAGAAGAATTTGGTTATGTAGTCTTCCACATTAAATGGTTTCTCCAAATTACATCAATTACACATAAAGTCACATACATAAACGTAATTAACCTAATCACATATGATCTATTATAGGTTAATAATTTCCATAAATATCCCAAATCACTATAAATTCACAATAAAAACATAGATAAAAATCATACATTACTCCTCAAATGAAATCCCATACTATTCTATTTTCCTTGGGCATATAGTGTTCCCAACAATGTGAACATCTTCGAAAATAACATTTATCAGTTAATCACCAAATCATTTACCTATACTAAGGGTATTCATTTGATAAGACATAAGATCCCAAATCAAATTGTTATTGATCAAAAAAATCATTTAACTAAAAATTATATTCACACTAACCAGGGAATTCACGTAGTCCAGTGGTAGGTGATAAATCTCAATCGCACTTTGGTTGTGGGTTCGATTTCCATAGCTTTGTCCGACGCGACGGGTTGTCACACAGTCTGCGTGTTGTCCTATTTCAAAAAAAATATTTTCTAACATTACCAAAATAAGATAAATTCCTCAAAATAACCATAAAATAATTTAAACACAAATGTTATCTCATACATTTCATTTTAATCCCAAATTATAATAACTTGTAATTTCCTCAAACCTAATGATCATATAAAACCAAATGGTTATATATAACTATATCCACAAGAGAAAAGATAATTGTTTCTCAAATATCATTCTCAAATGGAAAACTGTAGGGTTACAAATACAAGAGAAAATTATTTCAATCTAAACCCATCAACATGGAGCACTAATACCTTTAAAAAATTTATCCAACCATTTATTTACACAATGCTTCTTCATTGACCAATAAAATATCTTATAGAATAGGGAATTCACTCGGGTAATGGCCAGGTCCCCTATATTTAGGGAAAATGACTGTAAATGGATTATTAAGATCATTTTTATCTACTTCCATAGTACTATTCATTTTTCACTGGTAATTCTTCACTTTATGTCTTTCCTTCCCCCATGAAAAGCATTTCTTTTTCCCATTGAGACACTTTCCTGGGTGTCTCCTTCCACATTTCCTACATGATGGAAATTGAGGATTCCTTTCTCCATGGTCTCCACTGCTGGAGCTCTTATCATTCATCTCCTTTCTCTTCATTGTTGAGTCCGGGAATTGGTTAATCTATATATTGTTGATGATATTTTTGTAAAATTGATTTGGCATAAAGACGATACCTTTTACGCCTATCAGCATTCCATTTTTTTCTCATTTCCACCACCATTCCCACCTTGTACATCATTCTCGAAGTCACTATGACTTCCTTGGAATCCATACATTGACTAAAACTAGAAAGCATTGTGTGAGTAACAGTAGTCATAAAATCATTTAGAGAATATCATGTCACCATATTCTCAATTTGAAACACATTAGTATTAACCAAGGAAATTTACATTCATCTTCTTTATAATACTTCAAATTGGTTTGTAAAGAAAATGTAAATTATGATAATAATATCCCCATGAGAGTGTCGTAACCAATAGTGCAGCAAGGACCATTGTCGTGAACTAGTTCCTGTTCGAGTCTAGCTCAAAGCGGTGTTTTCGGGTTTTTCCCCTAGGTACATCTGTGCCAGAGACGCCTCTACCTACTCGTATCCAGTTAGGTATGTATTGCTCCTAAAACTCACAAAATCTCTACAATACCAAAATTCTTGGAAGTTCTTCTATACTAATCCCCAAAGTCTATCTTAGGGCTATGTGCTCTAATCAGAGTTTATCGAAATCTTGCTCCCATGGTTTTTACTAAACTTCCTCTGATACCAACTGTAACGCCCCGACGCCAGTTACCCATAGTCGGTGCATTATTACATAACATTGGCAGGATCACAATAATGATCAAGTCCCTAAAGATCAATTAGTTTAGTAGCCTTGGAATAACTATTTACATTCATAAAGTTTATATTACATCATAAAATGAAAACTAAAACAATATAATCTCCATAGTCCACACTCTTATCCCCTCATAATATCCCTATAGGTCATTCATAAAATACTTCTTCGCATCCTGGGAAAAATAAAACATATAAAGGGGTGAGCTCAAATGCCTAGTAGGGATAAAAATATAGCGGAAACTTTCATAAATAGGCATAAACATTTAAGGCAATGTATAACTAAAACAAAAGCCTTTTAAACATGTACTTCGGAATAATATAGCAATGATAAAATGAAATAATGTCATTTACTTATTCACATGGATATTCTACTAGTCGAATAATCACATGAAATATCAATAACCACTTTCATAATGATGGAATGCATAATTCCATACTATTATAACCATGTAGCCAAGGCCTCGTGCCGAGACTACAAAAACTATTTTGTCAAGGCCACGTGCCAAGACACTAGTTTGTCTCATGAGATCTACTGATACATTGAGGAGCAATAGCGGGCTCCACCCGTCACTTACTAAGTCCAATTCATTCCTCATATGAACTGCTTTAAACCAAACATATACATTCGTATTAAAACTAGCATACGAAATGTCAATAATTTAACCACAAACCATGAATGGTATAAAAATAGCACATCCACAGTCAACCATAACTCATTCGATACAATAACGAAGATTGTATTGTATCAGATTAACCTCAATCGACAATAATTAAGGATATTGACATATATTAAAATAATTATCCAATTATTGAGAGAAATATCCCACTTTTTCTTGAAAACATTTAAAAGTCACACTATTTGTCAAAAATCCATTTAAAATAGATTTTTGAATCAAAATGTACCATACCACTTTGAAACTTTTAAAATTAATTTTGATTTGAAAACATTAATGTCCATATAAATAAATCCTTAAAACCATTTTTAAAAGATGGACATTAATGAGAATGATTTAGAATAATAAATCTTTACAAGATTTTAAAATGATATTTTAGTTAGAGTTCCTAAAAAACAGAGAGACACTTGAATACAAATAATTGAGATCATAAAAACCTTGTAATATCATGAGAATAAATGGATTCATGATATACTATGTAAAAGTACATTATACACACCATATAAAGGTGATTTGGTGTCTAACAACAATGGAGTCTCAATGGAATGTAAATTGAGATGAAATCTCCCATAAAGGATGTATCATTATGTTAAGGATAAATAAACGACATAATTATGTGTGAAAAATATAAATACACTAAATATGATTGGATATTCAGTTTAAAACAATCAAATTACATTCACACATGTTCCTCTAAAAACAACACCAATGGATTGAATGTTTAACTCAACAAATCAAGATTGAGTAAAAATTACTCTTATCAAGTTCATGCCGATGACATGAGAATTTATCAATGGAGTGATTATGTGTGTCAAAATTATATCCCCTGAAAGGGGAGTGGAAATTATGACATAATAAAATGAATAGTGATTCCACACATAATCTTGGTGTAAAATTATCAATGAAGTATGTGTAAAGCCGAATGAATGGAAACTGAAATTTCCAAATCACTTATCGATTTGGTAACATATGAAACATACACCCATGAAAGAAGTATCATACAATGATGATGTAAATATACATAAATTAATTTATATTACACAATTAATACAATCATGGGTAGTACCCAAACCACATGAAATAAATAAGTACTGAACAATGGAAATCTCATTGAATTAAAAGTGAGATAAGAAACCCCTTACTTTGTACCTTTTCCTTGGTTGACGGTAGGTTAACCTCCTGTATAATGGTGAAATAATTGTTATTTAATTATAAATAAATCATTTACATTAATATGATATCATATATGAACTTTTATCATTGATTTGTTAATAATATCTTAGTATTATCGTCGTTTCGGGTGTTAACGGATTCGTGTTCCTTTATATTATTTGTTATACGAGCCATGTTTTTTATGAATGGGATGTATCTTATCCATATCCATAATTATATGATGTCTCTAGAAATTATTTTTATTCATCAAATGAAATTTAGTCTTGAATCGATATGATGGGGAATGAATCTCATCGCGTTCGTGGAGGCGGTAATCCATATGTACGCACGAGCGACAATATCATTATTTTGATATTAAAATAATATATAATTGGATTTTATATCATATATAAAGAATAATTATCATGTTATATTTATTATTTACATGAATTAAACATTATTATTATACCCATCCAAATAATAATATAATGAATAACAGTTACACCACGACGTAGAAATGGTAAGCCGTACGTATGCACGTATGGTGACATGTCATTCAAAGGATGGATAGAATTCTTAATATGGGTGTACCATATTTATAATAACATAAAATTATATATATGATACTAGAGTTATTATTTTATAATGTGAATAACAATGAAATAAGAAGTTGAAAAAGAATGGAACTTGAAAGAGGGTGTTGAAAACATTACATTATCTTAGGGTTCTTCTTTTTGAGTTGATCAAAAGGGATCCTTAAGTTGACTTTATGATCAAAATAAGGCCTCTAGGTTGTATTTAGGGAAGTTGATAGTTTATTTGGGCTGGGGTTGGCCGATCCAAATGTCTTTGAATGTGTGAATAATTCCTTAGAAGTTGTGTCCTTTTATAAGGGGGAGGAGCGGCACCTTAGGAAAATCTAGAAATATTATTTTCTAATAAATTCAAAATCGGTTTATAATTTCTAAAAAGGGGATTATTTAAAAGTTAAGGTGGGGATAGGTCTAAAAACACTAAAAAATAGGTTTTAGATAGGTTTGGTCACTATATTAATCTTATCGTTTAGTTTTAACTCTTATTTAATTAGTTTAACATTTACCATGTCACTTTTTATTTTTATATTATAGAGTTAATAAAGTTACTATATACATCCAAGAGACCCCAAAGTGGTCCATTAATGATACAACTATCATGATATAATTATTTTGTCTGATCCTTAAATTTTTATGAATTTAAGATCAATTAATAATATAATATTTGTTTTAAAAACTCTTTTATGTCAATTTTGACCCTATTCAACTATTGATTTTTGTTAAAGTCTTAAAAACTTTATTAATTCGAACAAAATTCATTAAATCAATCATATAATGTAATATTAAGCAATAAAATTCATTTATGTCATCAAAACTTTCAAATTATATTAATTTTAACATTTATAATACTAATTATTTGCTTCTTTCATTAATCAAGAAAATACTGCATCATTATTGTGTCATAAATAATATTAATTATTAAATTTATAAAAATTATAAATATAATAAATTTATGTAGAAAATATTTTTATCTTTATAATGAATATTTATAGTCGAAAATCCAACATATATAACACTATGTAAAAATTGTTTTTCTAAACGATATATGCTTATGTCATTTTTGTATTTATTTAAAATTAATTAGTATAAAGTGTCACTTACATGTGGATCCATGGGGTCCCAAAATCGAACCAAATATTCCAATGGTGAGATATGTATCAACCAATAGAGTTATTACACGTTTTAGGGTTATTTAGTATTATTATAATATTATTTTTAACCCTTATTTACCAGATTTACCCTTTAACCACGGTAAATAAAATATTTACCAAAGTAATTATTCAAAAGGTCTAAAAATAAAAGTTACCTATTTACACAATTTGGACATCCTGATTCAAAATATGGAATCCATTCTTCCAAATTCAAAACACATAAGTGGCAGAAATTAATTTAAAATTAATTCCCGCTGTCAAAACAAAAAGTGTGTTTTTAAGATATAATAACTATCAAAAGATTGATACTTGTTTATGTCCGGTTTAATTGTGAAATTATGTCCAATGGACAACATTGTATTAAATTGTAATAATATATTCTAAATATAATTTAAAACCACTCAAATTCATAATTTATCAATATTAATTATTTTAATTAAAATATAGTAATTTTCACTATTCATCAAAATAAGAAAGTAATCCGAAAATTACCAAAATTGCACCCTAGGATAATTTTGATATTCTAAATCCAATAATGAAGTCCATATTGAAAGATAAAATTTATAAAATTTCAAACAGTGGGTATTAATATACATAACGGCTAGTTTTATTAGTTGTGGTGTGTGTTAGAACATGATGTTGCGTACAACACACACTACTGTATTATTCAGCAAGAAGTGTACCATGGATGCTTGGGGTGTTTCAACTGATCTGTCCAAGCCATCGAATTTGGACCAAGTCAAATGTGGTGTTCTATATTTTATCAATATGGTGATCTATAGTTGTCCAAATAGTGCCAAACTTTCAGTGGAGACAGTCAAGAGGTAGGGATACAACTTTTCTATTTTCTTCAAAGCCAGATAAGGCTGTCTAAAGGCAGAAATGAATGGTACAATTGGATTGATGAAATCTGTGTTCCTAAAAGAACCTTCCAATTTTCCTATAAAATGACACCTTGGGTTCCCCATTTGCAGGTTCGGCAAGGAGGCAAGGTGCTGCCATTTTGGAGTCCCCAAGGAGTCTTCTCAACATCCCTAGCAGTTCTGGAGGCTATAGAAATTTCTACCCAAACATCATTCTCTTTCTCCTCTCCCATGGGTTTCTAAACCCCTTGTGATCACCCGAGGAGGAACGTGATGTAAATCCTAAGCTTCATGTTTGTAATATTTGAATGATCTTTTGCATTCCAGGGTGTTGTATTGTTTTTCATCATCCCCTATTCTTATTTTATTGAATTATGTACTGGTATGTCATGATCAACTCATATGATAATGTTTGGGGGTACCCATTCATGTGATGTTTCACACACTGTTCACCACTTTCTTTTCCCCCTTTCAATTGCGGTGTTTTTGTGGTTCATATTGGTAAATTGAACTCACATAAGAACTGTCAAGGCCATGTACATTTATTTCATGGTATCACAAAGAAATAAAATACAAACCCGGACTGTGCATCGAGTTTTTCGTGTGTTGCCTTGGTGAGTTTCGGTTGTGATGTCGAACACAAATCTGTAAATTATCGGCGGTGTCCGGTGAATCATTGTGTGTTTTCGATTGAACCCTTGGAGGTATCCTAGTATAAACTCAGTAACATTCTGGTTCGAGGTGTTACAAACATTGGATTAAAATATCATAACCCTATATCATGAAGCGATTAAAGATAAACATCATGTGAGTACCTCAGGTTGATCACGCTTAATTAATTCTGTTAATCTCTAAATTGTTTTATCGCTTTCATTTTCTATTTTCATCTGTATTCATAAAACACACAAGTTTTATAAAACCTCATTCACTTTATACATTCATAATCAAAACCCACTTTTTAAATTAATGATCTAAGGCTCCATCGAGAGACGACCTAGGGTTGCTGCTATACTACAGAAATTCTAGTCAAAATTAAACAACTAATTTGACGCGCTCGACAACGTGATAAAATTTTGGCACCGTTGCCAAGGAGACAAGATCATTTTTCATCTCTTTATTTCCTTTTATTTATTTATTTTTTTTCTTTATTTGTACTTCTTTAAATACTACACCACCATTTGATTGTTTTTGTTTCGTGTTTGTCTTTATTTTTGGTTGTTTTTGGTGTGTTCTTTATCTCTCTCTCCCTCTATCTCTCTTCTTCTCCATATACCTCTCTAATTCTATATTATAGCATTCTATTCTTCTTTCACCCTTTTTAAGTTTTTTTATCCATCACAAATAAAAAAACAACAACACAACAAAAAAATAAATAAATCAAACTAGACATCATTGTTTCATGGCAAGATCAAGTAAATAAACACTACTTGAATTTGATACTGAAATTGAAAAGTCACGTCACAAAAAAAATCAAGGCATCTAGATAAGGTCAATCAAGTAAAATTGAGGAACCCCTTGTGGAACCTCAAGTGATCCTAAACCAATCCAAAATTGAAACGATTCAAACCCAAGAAAACATGGCTATAAATAATTGAACATTAAAAGAACTGACCACCCCTGATGAGGAGTACCAACCTGTGTACATACAGTATCCGGAGGAATTATCCAACTTTGAGCTTAGATCATGTCTCATCCACCTTCTTCCAAAATTCCATGGTCTTCCCGGTGAGGACCCCCATATACACCTTAAGGAATTTCACACAGTGTGCTCCAACATGAAACCACAAAATGTCTCTGATGACTTAATCAAGTTTAGGGCCTTCCCTTTCTCCCTTGATGGTGTATCCAAAGATTGGCCATACTATTTTCATACCAAGATTGGGGGATGGAATGACCTTAAAATACTCTTTTTAGAGATGTTATTCCCTGCCTACCGAACTGCATCAGTTAGGAAAGAAATCTGTGGAATTAGGCAATGAAAAGGAGAGACCCTTTATGAATACTGGGAGAGATTCCGGAGACTTTTCTCATGCAGCCCCCACCACCTGATTTGTGAACAACTATTAATTCAATACTTCTATGAGGGACTCATTCCCATGCATCGTGGAATGATTGATGTTGCGATTGGTGGTTCCCTAGTTGATAAAATGCCTTCTGCCACTCGTGACATAATAGCCAACATGGCTCAAAATGCACAACAATTTGGTACTAGAGAAATTGCACCAACCCTAAGAGTTCATGAGGTAAGTAATTCAGCCCTAGAAGAAAAGGTAGATACTAAAATTTATGGGATGCATACCCTTCTAAGGAAATTATCTCAAGCACAAGGTAACTCAAACTCTACCTCTATTCCATTACATTGTGGTATTTGTTCTGATAACACTCATTTTTTTACCAGTGTCCACAACTTCAAGATTCATCTAAGTCCTGTGAAGCTGTGTTCCCAGGGCATCCATTCCAACAAGAGCCTTCCTTAAATCAAGAACAATTCAGGCCAAATCCAAACACAGGGTGGCAAGAAAAGCCAAAATACCGACAAGGAGGAAACTCAAGCTACCCCAAACAGAATTGGTATCAACAAGGGAAAGGTATGAAACCTTAATCCATCATCATCTCAAAACAATCCTCCTCCTCCCATGTCTGAACCAAGCCTCAATGATATGGTGGGGAAAATGGCATCCTAGAACCTTCAGTTCCAACAGACCACACAATCAGTAATTCAAGATTTGCGAACTCAAGAGGGAAAATTGGTGAACACCATCGGTGAGATTAAGATGCAAGGGTCTGGAAAAATACCATCTCAACCCATTTCCAATACAAAGGACGAAGGTAATGTAAGTGAAATTACACTTTTTAGTGGTAAAGAAGCTTCTCCTTCTACTAATTTGATGAAACGGGTATGTCCCCCTCATGAAAACACTCCTTCCCAACCCTCAAAAATTACATGTAATGAAAAACAAAATAAAAAGGGAAATCAAATTATCATTGATGATTCAAATGAACAATCCATTCCTCTTCCTTTCCCACAATGACTCTCTAAATATAAGAAAAATTTTGAAAATGATATTGATAATGAGATAATGGATACATTTAAAAAAGTTCATGTTAACATTCCATTGTTGGATGCAGTTAAGAAAATTCCACGTTATGCCAAATTTCTTAAGGAACATTGCACCCATAGACGAAGATTGAAGGGGAATGAGATAGTAAACTTGGGTAGGAATGTATTGATTGTGATTCAACCAGAAATTCCAACCAAATGCAAGGATCCGGGCATATTCATGATACCGTGAACCATATGGGATACTTTCTTTTCTGATGTTATTCTAGATTTAGGTGATTCCGTTAATGTAATGCCTCACTCTTTGTATACTTCTCTACAGGTTGGGGAGATTCAACCAACTGGAATTGTCGTGAAACTTGCCAACAAGAGTACAACGCATCCAACAGGAGTGATTGAGGATGTCCTTGTATGAGTGAAGAATCTCATATTCCCTGTTGATTTCATCATTCTTGAGATGGAAGATACCCGAACCCAAAGACATACTCCTCTCATACATGGGAGGCAATTCCTCAAAACAGCAAAGACGATCATCAATGTTCACAATGGTACGTTGTCTATAGAGTTTGGTGGAGAAAAGGTATGTTTTAACATCCTTGAGTCTATGAAACACCCCATTGAATAGCACTCCACTCTTCCAGTCTATTCGATGGAAGTGCTCTCAAACGACGCACACACACACAATTCTCTCCTCAACCCAAACTCTGATTCATTTTTATTTTCTTCACCCATGGATTATTTTAGTTTTGATTCATGTTTTGAGTGTTTTTTGGGTTCTGAAAAGTGTAAATTTTGTGCTTTAATTGATGAGTGTGTTCATTCTGAGGTACCCATGACCATCGATGATTCTGTAAATCTCATTTCTATAGATTCTCTATCTTTAGAGAATAAACACGAGTAGATAGACAGTTTGATGGACCTAACTCCCCCTAAATCCCCTCCCTCGGTCCAAAAACCCCTGGTGTTGAAATTAAAACCACTTCCTTCTAATTTAGAATATGCTTATCTTGATGGTATTGACCAATTTCCCGTCATTATTTCCAATAACCTCTCTCCACAATAGGAATTGAAACTGCTCAAACTTTTGAGAAAGTGTAAAAAGGAAATAGGATGGACATTGGCTAATATTCCCAGGATTATCCCATCTATCTGTATGCACTATATAATTTTCGATGATAAGGCTAAACCCGTAATACAATCTCAACGCCGGTTGAATCCCACTCTCCATGAAGTGGTAAAATTGGAAGTCATTAAATTACTTACTGCGGGGATCATTTATCCTATATCTGATAGTAAATGGGTTAGCCCAGGCCAAATTGTGCCTAAAAATATGTATAACAGTTGTGTCATGTGAAATGAATGAGTTGGTTCTAACACGTGTGCAAAACAGTTGGAGAGTCTGTATTGACTACCGTCGATTGAATCAAGCCATGCAGAAGGACCACTTTCCATTACCATTAATTGACCAAATGTTAGAATGATTGGCCGGTAAGTCCCATTATTGTTTCCTTGATGGCTATTCGGGTTATTTCCAAATCCATATTCCCCTTGAGGATCAAGAAAATACCACATTTACCTGTCTATTTGGCACATTTTCATACAGAAGGATGTCATTCAGTCTTTGTAATGCTCCTAGTACTTTTCAGTGATGTATGTTGAGAATTTTTTCTGAGTACCATGAGAATTGTATGGAAGTATTTATAGATGATTTCATGTCATATGGATCCTCTTTTGATGATTGTTTAGAACACCTAGGTTCTTTCCTCCACCGCTACATTGAAAAAGATATTGTTTTAAATTATGAGAAATGCCATTTTACGGTTGATCGGGGGATAGTTCTTGGGCATGTCAATTCAAATAAGGGAATTCAAGTTGATAAATCTAAAATTGAATTAATTTCAACCCTTCCATTTCCAAAATGTGTTCGTGAGGTGCGGTATTTCTTGGGTCATGCTGGTTTTTACTACCGATTCAATAATGACTTTAGTAAGATCACACTTCTCTTATATCGGTTATTACAAAAGGATTTTGAAATTTTTTTTGATGAAAATTTTGAGGATGATTTCAATTAACTAAAAATTAGTCTCACATCACCTCCCATAATCCAACCACCAATGTGGGATCTACCCTTTGAACATATGTGTGATGCCTCTAACTTTGCAGTTGGGGCAGTTTTATCACAAAGTGTTGAAAAGTCCCCTCATGTCATTGTGTATGCCTCACGTACCCTTGACCCTGCCCAGGTAAACTACACAACCACAGAAAAAGAACTCCTTTCTACTGTGTTTGACTTGGAAAAATTCTGCACATATCTTCTTAGGTAAAAAATCCTCGTCTTCTCTGATCATGTTGCCCTTCATTTACTCATAAAGAACCTAAAGCCAAGCCCCGCCTCATTCAATGGATCTCCTCCTCCAAGAGTTTGACCTCAAGATTATAGATAAGGGAGGAGTGGAGAATGTGGTAGATGGCCACATTAGTAGTATTTCCCCACCATTGGACCATCATATTGACTCACCCATACCCATTGGAGAATTCATCCCTCCTGAGAACCATTGTGATGTTGTGGAACTTACCCCCTAATATGCAGACATTGTGAATTTTCTTGGAAAATCTAGGGTCCCCACTAGTTTTAGTATTTCCCAATCCCAGAGACCTATGCATGAGTCTTGTTGGTACATTTGGGAAGACCCATACTTGTGGAGAATTTGTAGTGACTAAGTAGTTCGTCGGTGTGTCCCTAACCATGAGTTCACCTCTGTTTTGACCTTCTACCACACATTGGCATCTGGGGGCCACATTGGCTCCCAACATACAGCTCGAAGTTCCATGACTCGGGACATTATTAGACAACATTGTATAGGGATTCCCATATATTTTTCAAGTCATTTAGTCTTTCTCAATTCACAGGGAATATCTCCAAGAGGAATGAAATCCCCCAACAACCCAAGTTATTTTGTGGGATCTTTGATGCATGGGGAATTGACTTCATGGGGCCTTTCCAAAATTCATTTGGCTTTGTGCACATCTTATCGGCTTTTGACTATGTATCTAAATGGGTGGAAGAAAAGGCCACCCGGACCGATGACTCTCGAGTGGTTGTTGACTTTGTGAGGTCCCAAATTTTCAGTAGGTTTGGTTTACCAATATTCATCATTAGTGATCAGGGTTCACATTTTTGCAATCACAAGATGAAAAATTTTCTTCATAAGTATTTTGTTGATCATAATGTCTCCACTTCATATCACCCCAAAACTAATGGAAAAGCAGAAATATCAAATCGGGAAGTTAAACGAATCTTGGAAAAAACAGTACAACCCAATAGGAAAGATTGGAGTTTGCCCTTGGATGATGCACTTTGGACTTACCGTACTGCTTTTAAAATTCTAATCATAATGTCACCCTACAGAATTGTGATTAGAAAGGCTTGTCACATCCAATTGGAGGTATAACACCATGCATATTGGGATATTAAACAATTTAATATGATCCTTTCAGATGCATGTGAGAAAAGAAAGCCGCCGTTTCAAGAGTTGGAATAAATTCGATGTGATGCATATGAAAACTCTTGGATCTATAAAGAGAAGACAAAGGCTATTCATGATATCATGATTCACTAGTGGAAGTTCCATATTGGTGAGAAGGTCCTCATGTAAAATTCTAGGATTATTCTCCACCCAGGTACGCTTCATTCCTGGTGGCTCGGTCCTTATACTGTTAATAATATTTACCCTTTTGGTGCAATACAAGTTTTGCATGAGAAGATTGGACGAAGTCTTACCGTCAATGGGCAGTGACTTAAACACTTCTATCAGGATTTTCCAAAGAATCTGGTGGAGGAAATACACCTTCTCGACGCATCATACCAATAAAACACACCAGGTTTTATCCTTCCTTCTCACATTCTCAATTACATCAGTGAGGACACTACACATTCCAAGTGTGTGGGGGTGGATACATTCCTGTGTTAGTTAGTAATTTTCATTGTTTTTCCCCTTTTTGGCCTTCTTTATGGTATTATCAATTTTCCCCATCAACAATTCCGAAGTTCAATTATTTGGCGACCATAAAGGGGGAAAAGTAAAAAATACCATAACGAAGGCCAAAAAGATTATTTGTATGAATTTAACATCAGGGAGTGATTTTCATTAGTGAATTGTTTTTCTGTCAATGATATAAATGGCCTTATCTATGTGAATCCATTGAGATGATTGATGCCCTTTGTGTGAGTAGTTTTTGGGAAATTTGTGTCACTAATATCTCCAAAAAAATTTTGCGCCAAACCACGAAGTGTGATTATTTATTACTTAATATAAGGTAAATATATGTTTGGTTAATATTTTTTAGCTTTAAATGATATTTCCATGCGTTCGTTCCTTATCCGATCTATTTCATTACTATTCCAGATTGACCTATGCGTGTGTACCTAATGTCTGACTATTGTATGCCCTCAAAAAAAAATATATTAAAAAAAATTGTTTTATCTTGGGAAGGTCATAAACCACTTGTCCTCAACCTTTGATCTTGTTATAACTATTTCAATTAGTGTCGCGAGGATATCAAACAAAGGTTGAGAGATGAGTGTGAGATTTTTTCCAAATGGAACTTCAAAAAAAAATACAATAAATGAGGGGAGAGATGAAATGTGCAACATATGGGGATATCTAGGTTGGGAGATTGTGGATTGACTTCTGGGAATACATAAATGATTGGGTCTTGAAATATGATTGCAAAGGATATTGGGCAGGTTCGATGGACAAAATCATTTAAGCTAAAAAATGTTAAAATAAGATATATTTATTGGATAGCTAGTAGAAAAAATAGCATGAAATGGTTTCCACACACACACATGGAGAGTTAGTGTCATGGTTTACATATTAATTCCTCTCTCAATTTGGTATCATGAATCTTTTTGAATATCGCTATGATATGATTTATGAGACATCCTTTTATATTTTCACTAGGATGAACTCCTTGGTGTGGTTCGTGCATTGATCAAATTACATTAAATAAAATTTCCTCAAATATTAAATCTTCATGATTTTGGAAATATATATATATATCATTTTATTTGGATATGTGGCTTTTTCCAAGAGTGCAAATGTTTTGGTGTGGGGGTGTAATCGTACCACAATTCACTGTTTTATTCCACCCTTACACCGCTATTTTAAACTAGTTTTGTAATGAATATTACAAATATAATAATAAATTTAACTTTATGTTTGAATAAATTAATTAATTTTAATCAACATTATAATCAGAAATGTTACTTTTTTTATTATTTTAATGTAGGTGGAGGTGATTTGGAGGGCCCTTGATGAAGAGGAAGAAAAATGGGCCAACATTGCATGGATCCATGGAAATATGTCCACTGTTTTGCAAAGTACACAAAATTCATGTCTCCAAATAGGATGAAATTTTGTGGGCCTATCCATAATTTTATAAGATACATTTCATATTAAGGAATCCAATCATGATTCCGCTTCTATAAGGACCATCTGAATGGATCTGTCCAAGACACCGAATTTGGACCATGTCAAGTGCGGTGTTCTGTATATTATCAATATCTTGAGTTGTAGTTGTCCAAATAGATCCAAAAATTTGGTGGAGACATTCAAGAGGCACGGATACAAATTTTCTATTTTCTATAAAGCTAGATAAGTCTATCTGGAGGACGAAACATGTGGTACAGGTGGATTGATGAAATCTGTGTGCCTAAAATCAACTTCGAATTTCCCTTTAAAATGACACCTTGGGATCCCCATTTTCAAGTTTGGCCAGGAGGCAAGGTGCTGCCATTTTGGAGTCCCCAAGGAGTCTTATCAACATCCCTTGCAGTTCTAGAGGCTATGGGACGTTCTTCCCCAACATCATTCTCTTCCTCCTCTCCCATGGGTTTCTAAACCCCTTGTGATCACCCGGGGAGGAACGTGATGTATATCCCAAGCTTCATGTTTGTAATATTTGAATGATCATTAGAATTACAGGTTGTTGTGTTGTTTTTCATCATCCCCTATTCTTATATTATACAGTTATGTACTGGTGTTTCATGCTCAACTCATATGATCATGTTTGGGGGTACCCATTAATGTGATGTTCCACACACCGTTCACCACTTTTTTCCCCTTTCAATTGCGGTGTTTTTGTGGTTCATATTGGTCAATTAAACTCACATAAGAACATTCAATGACATGTAAATTTATCTCACAGTATCAAAATGAAATAACATACAAACCTGGATAGTGCATCATGTTTTTCGTCTGATTCCTTGATGAGTTTTGGTTGTGATTTCGAACACAAATCACTCAATCGTCGGCAGTGTTCGGTGAATCATTGTGTGTTTTCGATTGAACCCTAGGAGGTATCCAAGTATAAGCTCAGTAAAATTCTGGTTCTAGGGGTTACAAACCTAGGATTAAAAGATCATAACCCTATATCAAGAAGCAATGAATGATAAAAATCATGTGAGGATGCCGGGTTGATCACGCTTAATTAATTCTGTTAATCTCTACATTGTTTTATCACATTCATTTTCTATTTTTCATCTTTAATCATAAAACCCTCCAAGTTTTTCAAAACCTCATTCACTTTCTACTTTCATAATCAAAACCCTCTTTTTAAATTAATGATCTAAGGCTCTATCGAGAGAAGACCCAGGGTTGCCGTTATACTGCAAAAATTCTAGTCAAAATGAAACAACTAATTTGACCCGCTCGACAATGCGATCAACACCATGACTCCTATAGGTGCATGAATGGTGGTCATGTAAGTCCTAGAAGATTCATCTTAGATGGAATCACTGATCCTATATTTTTTGAAAATTCATAATAAATTTATTCAAATAATGTTGATGTCGTCCCCCTTGATGTGTGAGCCCGACTATGTTTGATCTGCATGAAGTAAAAGTTGATACCCCTCATCCTTGTTAAATGACATTATACTAAATGAGAGCATCCTCATCACATGAATTAAACTATAGCCTTACCCTATGTATCCAGTACAGGATTCCATGTGTATGACTCACATGGGATGAACCCACCTCTCACCTCATTTTCTAAGGAAGGGATTCCCCATGTACGATCATATTGGGATGCCACCCTCTCTCCCATTCCACATGACAAGCCTCTAATTCCGGGATGTTTTCCATAGTAATCCCTACATCCTTCATCAAAGATCAATCCTCCTGTAAAGGGAATATTCCAGGCATAATCATCACATCAACCCTCATCGATGCTCACTTCATAACACATGTATCCTTACTACAGTATGTTAAACTATGTGGATTGGACCTGTCATATGATCATAAAATCACATTTAACAATGTGGGTTTTTATCCTTATATAATGTGGATTACATTGGATGCATCAACAAGGATTAATCACTACAAATGATATGGTTAGGTGAAAAATCTTCCCTCATAGTTACACACCTTCCTATCCCACCTCAATACGTGATAGATAATTGGTAAAATCAAGTGTGATGTCTTCCATTGTAGGTACACACCTTTATAAACTACATAAAGTAGTGTCGTATCATTGTTAATATCATGTGCGACATCTTCCCTCCTAGGGTTATTCCTTACTGGTTTTCCTTAATAGGTGTATGATCTTTGGGAAACTCATTTTTTACTTCTTACCTCCTTGGAAAACACCTTATTAGACCACCTTAATAGGTTTCAAACCATTGTGAATATCATGTGTGTCATATTCTCCCTTAGCGGATATCCTACCTAGTACACCTAAATATGTTTCATATCATTGGTAAACAATGTTTTGAATTATTCTCCCTATGGGAAACACCTCCACGGATCTACCACAACAGGGTGTTCTGACCCATCATTTAATGATATTAAACTGGAACCCATACACCCATACCATCAAGATGATAAATTCATACATTGATCCACCTAAACGTGAAAATAAAATCCATATCCACATGATGTAGAACTTGTGACCTAATCCAAAACCACTACCCCATACATTAAGTTTTGGCATTCTAAGGTAACAATAACTTGAAGATTTTTTCCTCTACTATCATTTACCTCATGATAGACACTAGATTATTTAGATTCTATTACTAGGATTCGTCACATGAGAATACCTCCAAAAGAGGAAGATTTAAAGGTCCCGAATATACCAATATTCGGACATTCATAGTGATTCCCAATGTGACAACTACCCATGAAAGAAGGTTTCCTCCGTATCAATATTAAAGCAGCATAATTAAACATTTCCCAAAAGACATGGAGGAAGGAATGACTTCCACAAACATGAATTAATCATTGAGGGAGACCTGGATTGGGAAACATGTTAGAAGTAAGAATCCAAGGAAGGATCAACCAATATCCCATCATCGCATTTTGATCAAGGAGAAGACATAACTGATTAATGTGATGAAAGTCACCTTCATTTGTAATGAACTAATATAGGTTAATAGATAAACATCACGTCAGCCAACACATGGAAGGAATAAAGCTATTCCCTAGTTAATGAATTAGAAATAGAAATAGTGAACACAATGTGAAACTCTTCTCATAATCATGGGGACTAGTATAATTGGAGGAATAAATATATTTTTATATCCCCGGATATAGATATCTGGATCTGTAACCCACCAAATGAATTGTGGTCTAAGCATGAATCATACATGTGAATTGGGGTAGTTATAATTGGGCATCATCAGTAAGTGACATTGTCTGCATGGATTTATATCGTTCTTTAGAAAAATGGTTAATGTTGGGGAATTGGGAATCAAATTCTTTGTAAGTGTACTAACGGTTGAATATATATATCTCAACACATCACTCGTAGGCATTGGGGTAAGATAAATATTAAAACAATGACCCCACACCACTAAATTCTTAAAACATATTCTTCATTGTCATCATATATTAAGTACCCACACCCATATCAACTTCTATGATCACCTAGAGGTGGGTGATTGACACCATCATCTAATGATATATAGAGCGAGGGGTCATTCCAAACCTGGATAGTTACCTCAATTTCATCAAGGACTCATAGCTTCAATAAATTCACTATCCCCTAGATACTCAAAATGGAAAACCACACCTCGTTCCAATAGAAATCTTCTTCATGAGCCTCATCCCAGAGTTCTCTTATGGTTCGGTCCACTTAGTCGAGGAGGTGGGGGTGTTCGAGTCCCATATATAGTGACTATTTCCTGAGAGCCTCTATGTGAGGAACCCATCAATTCATTCCATTTATAGAAATTATAGGTCCCATAGGCCAAAGAGTATATAGAATTCATCACCTCTCCTCCATCCCCTGACTGGAGCATGAAATTCCAATGTCGGGGGTAGTCCTAGGAAACTACCTAACAAGTGGAATCTACCTCAACTCCTATGTCCCCTACCATCACATGCATATCCCAGAAGGTCCCTTACCCAAGAAAATAGGGATCCATCTTTTCCCAGTTCTAATCAAGACCCCAACCTCCTTTTAGAATGGTCGAGTTTACCCTTTTAATCTCCAACACCACTGATAGTCATCACTGGTCACCCTATGATGAGTAGACTCAGTACAAAGGCCCTCCTTTTGCTGACATCAACGATAGTGGTGTTCCTCCCAATTCCTTCCACATCCATTACGGTGTCCCTTTAAATAAAAATAATAATCAATGTGGAAATTTTTCCCACTTCATCAACACCCAATACAACGATCATCCATGTTCTCTCATTGTTCAACATGAAGTTCATCCTTGTGTTTTAAGAAACCAATGCATATGTCCTCCCGGCATTTCTAACAACTAGTATAGAGGTCCTACCTATGCAACTGATACTCATCAACGAGATCCCCCCTATTCTCCCATGGACCAGAGTTGATGTCCTGACCACCCCATCAAATAACAATGAGGGGTCCTCCCTGATATTTCGACATCTAGTACTATTCTCCTATTTACAAATGTTGAGGCCCCCCTCATGTTATTGTCTAGAGTGGAGGCCCTCCACCTCTCTCCACCAACCAACATGTAGGTCCTCACCATGTCTCTACTAATATGTATTGAGGTCCTCTCTATGTTCCTCGTCAATGTGGAGGTCCTATCCACTACAATACGAACCATTACAGAGGTCCTCCCCATGTTCTCACATATCAATATGGTGGTCCTCTCTATACTCCCATTGATCAAAGAGGGGGTCCTCCCAAAAATCCTTTAACTGGAAATGGAGTTCCTCCATGTGCTCTAGATTTACCCTACCCTGAAGACCTATCTGGGGGATAACAGATTATAAATTACCATCAAATTTGAAATCCTTGGATATACAATGAAATCATTAACCTTGTTGACATATCAAATTCTATGAATATAGATGACATGATGATAGAAAAATCACCCCATTCATTAGAGTATTTGTATAATCCTGATATTTGAGGTTTTAAATCCCTAATAATGAGGCTCATAAGGTTCCTAGATCCCTATGTTGGTATATATAGTTAGATGATGTTCTGGATCCCTTTCAAGGAATCACAGTGCATTAGAAACCACTATCAGTACCTGTTTACCCCATCTATCCCTCCACAACAAAGATTGAATAGATTCCAGGGCTGGGGTTGGTATCTTCTGATGATAGAATCCCTTCCACAGAGACATATATAGATGCCTCCACCCTCGTGAAATAGGAAGCAGTGAACACGCCATCCAATAGGGATGTGATAATGAGTCTGGTACTACCCCCGATATACATCCCAACATAGAGAAAAAGTTCTTCTTCCATAGTGACTCTTCCAATAAAAACCCAACATTAGAGATGGTATACATTGATTACACCACACAAATATCATAATGAATCTATCAGGGTCTACACTAACCAAGATCTAGATTCTTAATTTGATCAAGAGGTTCTTTGCCTATTGGAGGATCTGGCCATTGAAAAGATTCATTTGGTGTTTTTTCAATATACAGATCCAAATTTTGACATCATGGAGTCCGTTAATGATGACCAGGTATGTGTTTTATCAATGTTATATGGGTGATGTATCACTACCTCCACCACTATCAGTTGACCTACCCTAGAATTCAGAAACATCTCATTTCCATCGAGAAACATTTAAAGAGGGTCCATTTCACCATGATCCTACTACCTTAGTGCCCCGCATCATATAAATACCACCAAAACATTCAATAATCCATTATTAAGATCCTCACAGTGCTCTAATGGGTTATGGTATGAGGGTCTTGCCACATTCAGTTCATAGAATGGGTGTAGTATACTTCTCTACATTTCATCACTATCTTGTGATAGTCCATCATTCTAACTGATGATAAATCTCTCCTCCATCTACCATTACAGTAAATATGGTTATCCACAACCTTATTGAGGATCATAGGGGAAAGTTAACTGATTTAGGTCATGATTGGGAAAACCAAACATACCCTCACATAGGTTTCCATACGTGTTAGTAGTGGCAATTATGTGGTCTCAATCCCTCTAATGGGATGTTGTATCCCCATCGAAACCTCGGAATGGGTAAGGAATGTGACAAAAAATCATAAATATTTGAGTTCATGTTGAAAGAAGAGATAGACACCAGTTTATCCTCTCTAATCTAGCAGATCAAGGAGTAAAACTGGATCAACAAAAAACTCCTCACTAAGTGGGTACAAGATTATCCTCTTCTAGGGAATCAGATCCTCAATAGCCAGATGCCTCATAATGAGTATGGTTTCCCCATGCACCCCTTTAAATCATAATCTCGATGATATAGAATGAAAATTTACATGATTCACAGAACACACCTTATAATCATTCTCATTTGTGTATCATGACAAGCACAATTATCCAACTCTAAATCCAGGTCATGTTTCACCCAAAGCAGAAAAAATATCTCCCCACCCACCCCCAGATTTTACGAACTTTCATTTACATGGTAGACATAGAACATCACAAATAAGACTCTATATCCACTCTCACTACTTGAATTGATTCTATGAAGATGAAACATGTGGAAGTACTACCTCACACAAACAGATACCCTGTGTGGGTGGATGATATGAAAATACACTCAGTGTTTGGAAATCCTAGTTGCACCACATTAAAGTGGAGGGGTATCCTAATAAATCACATTTCCAACATTATTTTATGGTTTGGACCTATGTTGGTGACCCTAGAATAGTGGGAGGCTGCCAAGTGCTGAGGTATCATTAAGACATTGGAAACAAATTCATTCATGTGGTACAATCAGTGATGCATTGGGTCCATTGCTTGTTGGGAGGACCCTTGAAGGTAGTTCATTTATTAGTTCAGCTACACTATGTGCATGAAAATTATTTCTATCCTCATTAATTACAACTAATGACCTAATGAGAGAGATGGGGATTTTATTCTCAGTGGAAAGGCCTCAAATATTAACTCGATAAGTCCCTATCTCAGAAAAAATTTCTGACTATATTTGTGGGGAACGTCAAGATTGATATAATCCATAAATTAAACACTCAAAACATCATAGGTTTCATTATGGTGTTCCAAAAAAATGATCATTTCCTAGAATAATCCTTGTAGCATTCTAAACAATAGGCACACCTATTTCCTCTTCCATCTCCTCTGAGAAGACCAACAAAATAATAGGTTTTCTCCACATTACATGTAATGATTGAATATTGTCATACATGGAGATTACATTTATTTTGTAGAATACTTAATAAATTACACAAAAATATTCCCAAAGACCATATTAGTATAGTTTATTCGGAAACTCAGAACATAATCTTCTTTCTTGGCGAAAGATCTTAAACAAATCCCATATAGATCTTCCCCTTTTATTTTCCTACCTAAAACCATTCTTAATATCATGGGGAAATGAAAACATAAAAAGGGTGAGATGAAGTGCTCAATAAGGGTAAACATAGAGAAGATAATACAAACCATAAACATTTGAATGTATAAACTTGAACACAATGTTTAAACATCAAAATATTGAGTTATAAAATAAATCTTGGAATTACGTAAGATATAGATCATAGAGGAACATTAACCATGAAAAAATAGAATTTGTATAAAACCTGGAATTGTGGAAAACCATTAAGTACATAATATGATTTCCAAAATATCCATGCCATTTCTACCAAGACCATCATAGTGGATGAATCCCATTCCTAAACCGAGTTTACTTTTCGTTCCAACAATGTATTTGCTACCCGGATTTACTTGTATTTCCATCCCTGTATTACAAAACCAGATTTACTTGTCATTCCATTAATGTCTATATAATGAGATATAAATCGTTACCCAATTCATTATAGGGAGATATAGGTCTGGCCCATCGTGTATTGAAGTCATTCTTACATTTTCCACACAAAAAAACATAAATCATTCGTCATATCATAACTCAAAAAATAATGGTATTTCATAAACATCATTCCAGCATAACATAATCTATATAAAATACCATTACATCATTAAATAAATAAAATCATAGTAATTATATGGATATAAACATTACACAATTTAAATAGTGTCATCATATATCTAAAATAATTTTTATAAACCACTTGAACTTAGTTCTTGAGGAAAATATCCTTTCTTCTTCAAATACAATCTATTTTCTCAATATAACGTGAAAATTTTAATGAAAAGAATTTAGTTGGAAGTAATCTTTAGGTAGTGAAGAGGAAAATTCATGGAAATAAGGCGTCATGAAATATTATAAATCCAATCATGTTGTATATGTTAAAAAAATCTCATTGTACTTTTTCCTGAAAAGTAATAAAGAACCTCCTATGGTAAACAAAAGAAATATTCCTTACATACCATGTATAAAAGTAAAAAGGGTTAAATTGACTATAAACATACATAAAATAATATTAAAATTTTTATGAAAACATTATTAGGAAACACAGACATGGATGACAAATATATCCCTAGTAAATACTTACAAATAAACAATCTCAGATAAAAACTAAATTGGAAAATTAATCTATTACCTTAGGTTTGATTTCATCTATATGTGTCCAAAAATCATATATAGTGGGTTTAAACCGATAATTAACTTGTAATAGAACCATTAAATATTTATTATATCATAAATGGTTTACTTATGACATTATATTAATTGTTCATTTGTCAATTCCTTGTTAAAGCAACATTTTGGGTATTAAACGTTTTATTTATCGCACATGTTTGGACTTATTATTCTTGATATTAATAGTTTATTCATGATTTAGTTACTTCTAGAATGTAAAACATGATTTATATATCATATATAATTATTATATAAATATATATATATATATATAATAGATAGATAAATGAAATGGATAACACTATTTATGGAGATGGTAGGTCGTACGTACGCATGAACACTTTTTTCATTTCCTTATTGAATTGTATGGAAGAAAGTAAATGACCAAAATATATATATAAATATAGAATCATTATTGTTTAATATAATTAATGATTATTTATTATATAAAATTTATAATAATTTTTGATTTATTAATGTGGATAATGAATCTCATCGCGTCGTGGAGACGATATGCCATATGTACGCACAAGCGAAGATATCATTCATATAATTGGTGAATGGTATTTAATTATATGGTTTGTAACATCTAATAATTAGTAACATGTTATAATAATAATATATAGTTATTATTTCCACTATTATACCCATCCATGTATGTTGGTGGTGAAAAACATGTTACACCACGATGTGGCAATGGTATGTCGTACGTACGCATGCACGATGATTTCATTTTTCGTAGATGGATAGAAGGTGAAATAGGGGTGTTTTATATTTATAACAACATATAATTATATTATTGATACTTATATTATTACTTTATAATGATTCAACCAATGAAGAGAAAGTAGAAGAAGTAAGAAATTTGAAATAATTTGTTAAATAGATCACCTCTTCCTTGACATGCCTCCATTAAATTTCCTTATAGGGCACTAGAGTTGGTCTTCTGGGAAGAAAAAAACCACTAGAATGTAACTAGGGAAATTTAGAAGAAAAATGGAAGGGGGCTGGCCAAGATTTTGCTGCAAATTGGAGTGAAGATGAGAGGGGGATGGTTCCCTTTTATAAGAGAGGATAGGGGCACTTTAATAAACTCTCAAAATATTAATTTTTTATATATTATATTTCGATTAAAAATTGTCCAAATATTATTTATTTCGAATATAATATTATTTTGGTTCAATTAACCATCACCCAATTATTTTTAGATATGTTTTGATATGTTTTTGAATCGGTGTCTTATTTTTTTAACCCTTGTTTAACACTTTATAATCTTACTATGATAACATGTTATTTACACATTGTGGGTTAATGTAATTACCTTATCATGTCACACGACCCAAGAAATTTATTTATGACACCATTTTATCAAATCGTATATTTTTAGGAATTTGATATCATTTAATAAACTATTTTATGTTTTAAGTTATGAATTATGTCAATTTTGGATACTATTCATATCTGTCTTTTTAGGAAATCCTAAAAACCTAATTCCTTAGAACAAAAGGAATTAAATCATTCCTAATATATCAATTTCATCTATAAATGTTTTTTATGGCATAAAAAATTTTCAAATTACATTTATTTTAATATTTTTATATTAATTTATTTAAATCTTTCCTCAATTATGTAATCACAACATCATAATTTTGTCATAAATAAATCTCTTTATCTAATGCCTAAAAATTATAAATAAAATACCATAATGTAATAAATATTTTTATCATTATAATGAATATTTATAGTCAAAGATATCAGTTATATAACCCTATATCAAAATCAATTTTTTTAAAAGATATATGTTTAGGTTATAATTATCTTTACATTAAATTAATTCATATAAAATGTCATTTTCACATCCAAGTGGATCCATGGGGTCCCAAAATCGACCCATGGATTCCCATGGTCGTAAAAAACTCATCCAATATTATTATAACATGTGTTATCTTAGTTTATTATTATTAAAATATTATTTTGTACCATTTTTTACCAAATTTACACTTTAACCATGGAAAATAAAATAATTACTGAAGTTAAAATTCATAATGTCCAAAAATAAAAGGTATATATTTACACAATTTGAACTTTCTACTTCCAAATATAGAATCCATTTTTCCAAATTCAAATAACATGTTATAGTAATTAATTTAAAAGTAATTCGAATTGTCAAAACCAAAAAGCTATTTTTTAAGAAATAATAACTATCAAAAGATTGACATGTGTTTATGTCCAATTTAAAAGTTAAACAAATTCCAATGATCCACATATTATTAAATGATAAAAATAAAATCCAATTAATTTTTAAAACAAATTAAAAATATAATCTAACTGTATAATTGAATTATATGAAAAGAAATTTTTGAATTAAAATGCAGTACTTTCCACTATTCATTAAAATTTGAATTTTATCATAAAAATACCAAAAATTAAAAAAAGTAAATTTTTATGTATTGATACAAATATTAAGTTTATTTTGGTAAATTTAACTTATAAATGTATCAAAAACTAAATTTGAAATTCGCGTGCCATGAAACAGCGATAAAACAATTTTTTTTTAAAAATACTTCTTTTATGTAAAAAAATTAATTTTGTTCTCATATCATGTTCTAAAAAATCTGTAAGATGAAGGATAATATTATATAAAATAAAAAAAATTGTTAATACTAATCAAAACATCTAGTTTATAACCCATTAAATAACTATATTGTAATAATATGTCATTGTTTTCTGAAACTTTGTATTGCGTACAATGGAAGATATCGAGGAAGGTTGATCTTGCGTGTAACACAAGCCAAGTCAGTGTTGCGTGTAGTGGAAGCTTACTATGGATACTCATATAGTGAAAAACAATATTGGTGTAGTTTACAACATAATATATCAAAAAAATAAAAATAATATATCCCATAAAATCTCGGGGAGTTACATTATACCCCCTAAAAATGAATTTCGCCCTCAAAATTCGTTGGGGTTATAAAAGGTTTACTACATTAAAGTTTCTTTAATAGAAACCCAAATCGTAATGTTAAAATATAAAACATCATTTTAAAAAGGAATGTTAGCAACATAATGCTTACCCAAAGGATGTCATAGGATAATATAAGTGGGAAGTGAAAACATGGATCTGAAAGAGAAATCTAACCATCAAGTTTTGATGGAGAGTGGTAGAGAACATGGTTATGAAAATTTAAAAAAAATAAAAAATCCATAAATCTGCAATGATTTAATAGAAAACCTGATTCATCAGATAAGAAGGTAATTGGATAACATATTTGGTTTTAAGATCCTTTTCCTAAAGTTTATAAATTTTTCATGATGAGAAATACTTGATTTCATTACAATCTCACTATTGGTCATTCCCTAAATAATTTCTACTTCATCTATTATATAATGAAATGAAGTGAAATTTTTCATTTTTGAAATATTATAAGATCATGTTATAGCATTATGGGTCATTCCATCTGTCTCAACAAAAGGTTAGAACATGTTATCGAATTGGCATATGTCCACCTATAGTGATATAGTACATTAATCTAACAATATTAAATCGGAATATAACTTATACTATCTATAAATGGATAATATTAAAACCCTTCCAAATACTAAAAATATAAAACTTTAGAAGGAGGTGAACTAAATCCACTAAATATTTGTCTCCCATATCTCATTTGGATGATCTTGGTTTTCACATTCAAAACATGTGAATAACTTAATAATGGATTCTCTTTAAACATGATGATAACAGGAATTATCATAAAACCTTAGTTAAAACATTAATTCAATCAAAATTACTTCATTCAACACACCAAAAATCCGAAAAATTAAATATAATCAAACCATGATATCACTTTTTCCTTATATCAGTCATGAGGTCATTAATACTTTCAAACATCTCATTATCTCATCATCCCTTTATTATGAGCATATCATGTTCTTTCCAAAAATATCTGAATAACCGTTCATGTTTATTGGTAACATTCAACATATATGATCAAATACATAGGTAAGAAAATAGTTTAAAAATCCTTAGCTATTTATTTATTCCATTGTACCATTAATATAATTATAAAACATTATTCTTGATAAACATGTAATCATTCCACTACCATCATAAACCATTGACCGAGCTTCATAATTTTATTCCTTAACACTTATTTCATCTCACATATCATTTGCTATCTCTTCATAATCAGTAACATTTATAATACCCACAAAACCATGTTGATTCTATTCCTGAGATTTTCCCTTAGTGCATCGATTTTCATAATGCCCATATATTCTACAATTAACAAATTTAACCATCATTGATGTCTTTGAAATACAATTATAATTTTCCATTTTGTTAACTGGACCTTTTCCTTTGAAAATACTGGCTTTGTGTCCTTCTTTTACACACCCAAATCATCTTTTAGTTCCTTTTAATCATTATCCTTCATTCCTCTTCCCACATTATGTAAATTAGGAGATTTGAACTTTCCTTCCTCTATGTTCATCATGAAACTCCATCTTTCTCTTATTAGTTGGGTCAGGAAACAATCCAAAGGTGAGATTGTTGATCATATTATGAGATAATGGATTAGGAATAAGAATTATGTCTCACCTTCAAAATCCCATTTCATTTGGTTTCTCATGAATAATATCATTACATTGTCCATCATATTCTCCATTAACATGAATCCTCTTGTTTCCATCTATTTTCTAAAACCCAAAAATAATAGTGTGAGATGAAAAAAATCATACTAGGAAAACAACATAATCAAGGTGGAGTAATTTCAATCTCTTAAACATTAGGGTTAATACTTGGTCATTCGTGATAATTAAAATAATTATAGGACTATAACCTATTTTTATACTTACAATTAGAGACATCACTAGACATACCTTGGTAATACCTCATGGGATCTCACTAAAGTTTTTCATCCTACATTCCAAAGGTTGACTAAACCATTGCTCTGATACCAACTATAAAAACCAAAGCTTGACATACATGAAAATTACATTTATTTTGCGAAAAACATAATACATTATAGAAATATATGCCCAAATTATGTAATAGTTTAGTGTCCTAGAAAACTCAGAACACAGTCTTCTAACTTTGTGAAAGTTCTTCAACATCTCCCATAATGATATTCCCATTTTATTTTCCTACCTAAAACCTTTCATTTTATACTGGGTAAAAGAAAAAATAAAAAGGGTGAGATGAAATGCTCAGTAAGGGTAAACATGAAGAACATAGTCGAAACTATAAACACTTGAACGTATAAAGATGAGCATAATGTTTAAACATAAAAATCTTATGTCATGAAATAAATCATGGCGGTATATAAGGTGTAGATCCTAAAGGATCATTAACCATGATAAAATTGCATTGATATAAAAAATGGAATTGTGGAAAACCATTAGGCACATAATATGATTTCCATAGTTTCAAAGGCATTTCTTCCAATACCATCATAATGGATGAAGTAAAATACTGAACTGGGTTTACTTTCCATTCTAACCATGTATTATTGAAGTGGATTTACATGTCGTTCAAGACCAGTCTTACCTAATCGGATTTACATTCTTTTCCAGTCATGTTTTTATCATGAGATATAAATATTTACCTAATGCATTGGATTGAGATATATGTCCCACCTATGTCATAGTTAAATCATTCTTACATGTTCCACACAAACAAAACATAAATAATTCATCATAGCACAACCAATTAAGTAATGAGATTTCTTAAACATCATTCCAACAAACATAATATATATATAATACCATTAAATAATTAACAAAATCAAATAATAGTAATAATGGGGACTAAAAAATAACACTATTTAAATATTGAAATCTTGGATGGAAAATAATTTTGATAGACCACTTGAACTTAGTTCTTATAGAAAATATACTTTCTTCTTCAAAAATGTTTTCTTTTCTCAAAATGTCACACAACATTAAAAGAAAATAATTTAGTTTAAAATAATCATTATATATTGTAGAGAAATATTTCTGCAATTAATGCTTAATGAAACTGTAAAAATTCATTCATGCCATATAAGTTAAAAAATATTCTCCTTGTAATTTTTCCAGAAAATTAAAAAAGTACCTCGTATGGTATGAAAACAAAGTTTCCATCCATACCACATTGTAAAATTAAAAAGGGGTAATAATAAATTTAAAAATTCATAAACTAATAGTAATAATTTTATGAAAACATTCTTAGAAAACATGGACATGGATATTAAATATATCCCTTGTAAATACTTACCCATAAACAATCTCAGATAAAAATGAGATTGTAAAAGTTATCCCTTGCCTTAGGTTTTATTTCTTTTGTATGTGTACAAAACTCTTGTATAGTGGGTTTAAACATATTATTAACTTGTATAAAAACCATAATAAAATTTATGATATCATATATGTTTTACTTATGACTTTATACATCCCGCTCATTTTCAAATTCCATGTTAGAGAAACGTTTTGGGTAATAATCATTTTATTTATCGTATGTGTTTGGACATCTTATTATTGATATTATTACTTTGATCATGATTTAATTACTTACAGAATGTAATAATTGATATATATATATATATATATCATAGATATTCATTATATAAATATATAAATATATATATATATATAATAGTTATATTAATGAAATGGAAAACTCTGTTAATGGAGACGGTAGGCCGTATGTACGCATGAACACTATTTTTGGTTCCTTATTGAATTGAATGTAAGTAGGTAACTGAAACATATATAACACCCCGAGGCTTTATGAGTTAATTATTATTTTTCATATCTTATGTTGTACACTACACCAAGATTCACTTGCGCTATACGCAACACTATATTAGCTTGCAGTATACGCAACACTATTCTTGGATCATGTTACACACAATTTCATGTTCGTTTGATAGTAGTTATTCTACGAAAAATTGAGTGTATATATATATATATTCAATGGATAAAATAAATATGTTTGGATTCTGTTATGTAAAACAACGAAGGATTCTTACACAACACGCAACCCTGACTTGTCTTGCATTACACACAATCGTGACCTTCCTCGATAGCATGTGTTGTATGCAATACCAGGTGTCATTAAACATTGATATATGGTTATAATATTACTATGAACTAGCTGTTATGAATAGTATCAACTTCATTTTTAATTTTATAACATTATTATTCATCTTACACATTTTCTAGAACATGGTATGAGAAGAAACTAAATGTTTTGGGTAAAATAAGTATTTTTCAAAAAATACAGTTTTCCACCTTTTGATGGCGCACCCACATTAAATCTAGTTTTTTACATGTTTATAATTTAAATTTGACAACATAAAATTCTTATTTGGAATCCAGATATAAAAATTTACTTTGGATAAATTTTTCATATTATTCTGATAACTTTAATATTATAATGAATAGTAAAAACATGCTATATTTCAATTAAAAACAAATTTTTTCATCGCAATAATTTATATGGATAGATTATCTTTTTAATTGGATTTAAAGAGTAATTATAATATATTTTTACCATTTAATCCAATATTGGTCATTGGAATTAATTTCACATTGAAATTGGACCTAATCAAGTGTCGATCTTTGGATAGTTATTGTTTCATAAAAACACCTATTTATTTTGATAACGGGAATTAATTTTAAAATTAAATAATGCCAATTCTATGTTTTTAATTTGAAAAAATAGACATAAATTTTGAATTTGTAATAACAAATATAACTAAGGCTGAATTTTTGGTATTTTTCTGAAAAACGTCATTTTTTGATGAATAGTGAAACCACTTAGTGGTAGTCAAAAAAACTCACTCTTTCATTTAAATGAAATTTTACCAGTTCTGGGAATTAAATATCAAAAATCAGACATAAAAGGGTGTTATCAAGAAGTAAAATGTGGTTCAATAAGATGAAAATAATTTTTGGTGAATAGTAACTTTTGACTTTTAGTTACCGCGGTTAAAGATAAATAGGGTAATTAAATGTTAAAAGGATATTATAATAATTCAAAATTAACATAACACTTGTCGAAACCTTTTTTTTTGAGTCATTTAAAACCATGGAAATACTTTTTTTGATTTTGGGACCCCATTGAGCCACTTGGTAGTGATAATGACAATTTGGATTATTTAATTTAATGTAAAGACAAAATTGACATTAACAAAAATCGTTTAGAAGTTAATTTTTATAAGGGGTTATATAAATTATCATTTCGACTATAAATATTCATTATAAAGCTAAAAATATATCCTACATGATGGTATTGTGTTTATAATTTTTAGACTTCAAATAAATTAAATTATTTGTGACACAATAATGATGAAGTATTTACCTCATTATTTAATGATTTAAAAAAATAAGATTATAATGATTAAAATATTATCCAAAACATGTACAATTATAATTGGATGATTTGATATCGACAATGAATCATCGTATATTTGCATTTAATGAATTTTGGACCTTTTTGAAACTGAAGAAATGTTTATAATAAAATAATATTTTCAGACTTTCCAGAAGAGCCCATCCTGTCCCTTATAAAAGGATACCATTTATATCCAATTTGTCACACATCTCAAGAAATTTGGCTTGTCCAAACTCTGCCCAATTAATCTCCATATACTCCCCCGATAAGCTTTAACTCATGAAGAAGGCACTTCAAGAAGTCCTTTTGGTTCAAACCAAATGAAGTTACCCAAATTAAAGGTAACAATTTCTCTTAAATTGTTTTTTGTTATTCTACTTCTCCAACACATAAATTCCTTTTAATACATTCGATTTTAACAACAACAGTATCCTAAATATACTAGTATTTTTTAATGAGAACAATTATAACTACACATACACACACCTCCATTTAATGGACGAAGAACATAATGTTTCTGTGGATGGAAAACTAACGCCTCACGAAATGATGATTGTTCAATTTTCTCCTACCGCCTCTCATGGTGGCCATTATAATGGAACTATATTTATATATGATATATATTATGTTTATGATTTCTTTATGCTTATTTAATTCCCAATTATATCAATCCTTTATGGTTTCCATAGTTGGTAAATAAGATAATCTCATTTGAGGAAGTGCAGACTACCACCCCCTCAAAGGGTTGTGATTCGTTAATGCCTTATGTGGGATGTGTAAAGGATGGAGTTAATGATATTATATACTTTATTATACTGTAATTATAATATACCTATTTATAATTATGTTTTAATTCCATTAAAATAGTAAATATAAATTAAAGTAGCGTACATGCGTACGTACGGCTTACCATCTCAATGAACGATTCATTTCATTTCTTACCTCCATATGGTATGTACTATTATAAATATATATATTTTTTGGATATATATGATATATATTACATATAAATCATCAATATAATTCTGGATATAATGAACGTTTGACCACATGAACAACATGTAATTGTAAGAAGTCCATTTTTGACTCAAGTACTAAATATCGACAAAATGAATGTTATTAACTTAAATGGTTACATAATGTTTATAAAGTGGTAATAAGTGATATAAAAGTAATAATAAACTTTAAAAAGGTTCCTAAGAAACTAGAAATTAACTTTGGTTTATTATTCAGAATATTAAAGAACGATTGAGTCAACTCGGACACGAGGTAAGGGAACTTCTTAACAAAATTTCTGTTCTTTGGGTTGATCTTCTATTTTTGGTTTATGTCATTCTTTGATGATGTGATAAATGTATTTTCATATCTTGTAATGTATTTATACTTTCTTTATGTGACCTTATATTGAATACACATAAGTGATCTATTTTATTTACAAAAAGATCTTTTTAAGAGATAACTTTTCCAATCTCGTTTTTATCTGAGATTGTTTATTCGTAAGTATTTTCGGGGGTTATATTTATCATCCATGTCCCCATTCTCTAAAAACGTTTTCATGTATGTTTAAATTCACTTTTACACATTTTTTGACTTTTACTACATTGTAGGTATATAATATTTCTTTTTTTACCATACGAGGTGCTTTTTGACTTTTCTAGAAAAAGTATGTGAAATTTTTTTTTTAACTTATACAGCATAAACGGATTTTTATGGTTTTATAACGCATTATATTCAGGAATCATACTCTACAATATTTCATGGCTATTTTCAACAAAATAATTTTCTTTTAAAATTATATGACATTTTGTTAAAATAAAATGATTTTGAAGAAAAAAAGGATATTTTCCTCAAGAATTCATTTCAAGTGTTTTATCAAAACCATTTTCCCTCTAAGATGACATTATTCTCATATGTGTATGTTTCAAGTATAATGTATCTATGATTTAAATGGTTTCAATTTTCTTATGATGTAACGATATCCATTTGTTTTATATGGATTATGTTATGATGGGATGATGCTTATGAAACCCATTTTTTATTCATTGGGTTATGATGAATGATTTATGTTTCTATTGGGGAAAAAGTATGAATGATTTCATTATGAGATGGGTGGGACCTGTATCTACCTACAATGCATTGGGTAAAGATTTATATCTCATGAGATAGACATGGTTGGAATGGTAATTTAATTCTGTTTAGTGTTACAAGACTGGAAAGAGGAGTGAACTTGATTCAGAAAGGGACTTTGTCCACTAAAATGGCATTGGCAACAATGCGTTGGCTACTATGGAAATAATATCTTGTTCTTAATGGTTTTCCACAATTAAATGTTTTATTCTAATGATATTGTATCATGATTAATGTTTCTTTATGATCTATGCCTTACGTACTGCCATGTTTTATGTCATTGCTCAAGATTTTGATGTTTAAACATTATGTTCATGTTTTTTTGTTCAAATTTATATGATTTGTTTTATTTTCTCCATGCTTACCCTTAATGTAAATTTGATCTCACCCTTTATATGTTTTCTTTTACCCAGGATTTAAAGAAAGGTTTTAGGTAAGAGAAAAAAAATGTGAAGAGCTTTATGGGAGATGTTGAAGATCTTACACCATGATTAGAAGATTATTTTTACGAGTTTCCAAAGACACTAAACTATTACGGTCCTTTTGTGTTTGTTATTGTTATTTATTAAATATTCTGAAAAATTAATTTAATGTCTATGTACGTCAAGTTTGGGTCTCTACAGTTGGTATCAGAGGAATGATTTTATTTACCTTTGGAAACTAGGATGCGATAACTTTAGTGAGATACCTAGAGATAATTCTAAGGTATGTCTCGGGATGTCCCTAATGTTATGTATAAGTATAGGTTGTAGTCCCAGAATTATGGTAATGATCATATAATTAATCCTAAGATATTAGATATTTAAGGAACTCCCCTTTATTATGTTTTTTTCCGAGCATTATTTTTTCCTCACACGCTGTTCCTTTTGGGTTTTAGACGATGGGTGGAACCCGAAGGAACCATGATGATCAATGTAATGGACAATGCAATGATTGTCCTCCCGAACAACCAAATATGATGGGATATGGAGTGCAAGACCTTATTTCTATACTTACACAAGCTATGAAACATTCGGGACTTCCATACGAGAAGAGAAAGGAACAATATTCTTTTTAGTCCATCATGAGGCAACGTCCACCTTCTTTCAGTGGGTCTTCTGATCCACTTATTGCTGAACAATGGATCTGTAACATTGAAATGATATTTTCCATACTTCGTTGTACAGAGCATGAAAATGTCATTTTATCCGTTTACCATTTATAAGGTGAAGCAAACCAGTGGTGGACTCTAATTAATAATACAAGGCCCCAAGATGAAAATGAATCCATTGAATAGAACGATTTCAAGAACTTGTTTTACAATAAGTACTTCCCTCGTATTCTTCAAACAAATAAGAAGAAGTAGTTCCTTGGGCTTAAGAAATAGGATGATGAATCTGTTGGTATATACGAAGCGAATTTTACAAGGCTTGCAAGGTATGCATCTGAATTTATCATCCAACCTGAATGCAAAGTTGATTGATTCTTCAGTGGCTTAAAACCAAGTCTTCGAAGGGAATTAGCGATAAGAGACTTCAGTAGATATGAAGAGATTGTGCATTGTGTTATCAAGGTAGAACAGGAAGTTGGTTTTACATATCCATATCATGGTTTTGACAAGAAACAAAAGATGGAGTTCATGGATAAATCTCAAAACAATGGTGAAAAGAAGGTAAATGTTTCTTTATGCTCAAAGTGCGGAAAGAAGCATGGTGGAGATTGTCTAAAAGGTACTTTTTTTTTCAAGTTTGGAAAAGAAGGATATTGAATAGCTGAGTGCCGATGTAATGGGAAAACGGTAGCTAATGTTGTGAATGGGGAAAAGACTGCAGAAAACGCACCACCAACACTTCAATGCTTCATGTGCTAGGAAATTGGGCATTATGGTGACCAATGTCCTAATCCAAGGGTTAATGGTGATTGAAATCAACAACCACTTAAGAAAAATGTCAAGGGGAAGTCACATGTGATGTTGAGTATGAAAACGATGTAGTGGAATTATTATGTGTTTATGTAATGGGATTTTTAAATAATGTTGTGGAATATCAAAGTATTCTCAAATAATAGAATATCTATGTATTGGTTTATTGTGGTTTTCAATGATTATATGGTACCGGTAACCATGAAAAGTGATTAAAATATTTTTGGAAAGCAGATGATATGCTCATAATGAAGGGGTAAGGAGAAAATAATATGTTTGATAGTATTAATGAGCTCATGACTGATATAAAGACAAAGTGATATCATGGTTTGAGTATATAGAATTTATGGGATTTTGGTATGTGGAAAGAGTTAAATATTGGCAACATTCATGTTTTCACTAAGGTTAAATGGGTATTCATTTTTCATGAGAAACATGATTAAAGTATTCACATGTTTGGAATGTGGATAATAAGATATATCTTGTGATATATTAGGGATAAATGGTGGTATTCACGTTCTTGTTATGTGACCTTTCTAGTAATCGTTTTCTTTATACTATGAGATTGGACACATGTATTTTGGATAAGTCTAAAGATTAGAATGGATTATTTTGGACATTTGATAGTATTTTTTAAGGCTAGAAGTTTTTTTGGTATTATTTATGTATTGTTATAATAGTGTAGTTTTATAAAAGTACAACCCCTAGGATGGGCGACAACCTGTCGCGTCGGAAAAGGTTGCGGGAATTGAACCCACAACGGAAGTGTGATAGGCCTTCATAGCCTACCACTGGCCTACAAGAAGTCCCTAGTTAGTATAAATTAGATTTAATTTATTAAGTGGTATAAGTCCATTTTAGGAACCATATATGATTAATCTCTCTATAGATGGACTTATGTATATTTAATAACTTTTGCTAACTTTTGTTTAAGATAGATGGAATGACCTATCATTCTATCGCATGATATACTAACACTTCACGAATGACAAATTCAACTTCATTTCATTAAGAGATGAAGTGTAAATTTTTCAAGGAACGACCAATGGTGAGATTGTACCAAAATCAAGTAAATATTTCTTTTAATTCAAAAAATGAATTCTTCAACATTTGGGAAATGATATTGAAAACCAAATTTTTTTTCTAGATCCCTTATATCTGATGAATCAGATGTTACCTTAGATCATCACAATTGTATGGCTTCGTGATTGTTGGGTTTTTCATAGCCATGTACTCTACCAATCTTCATCAGAAGATGATGGTTACATTACTTTTACAAATCCATATTTTCACCTATGTTCGCCTATGTGGGAACCCAAGTGATGAGTTACTTTGTGTATCTGTTTTGTTTCTAACATTCATTTTTAAAATAATCATTTAGTATTCCTTTTTATGATGTGGTTTTCTATGAAAGAAACTCTCAAGTAATAAAAAATTTATAACACCGACGAATTTCGGGGGTGAAATTCATTTTAAGGGGGGTAGAATGTAACACCCTGAGGTTTTATGAGATATATTATTTTTTTCCATATCATCTGTTGTACGTTACAACTAGATCACCTTGCGCTATACACAACACCGTATTAGCTGGCAATATACGCAACACTATTCTTGGATCATGTTACACACAATTTCAAGTTCGTTTGATAGTATTTATTCTACGCAACATTGAGTATAAATATATATATTTAATGTATAAATGAAATATTGTTGGATTCTGTTATACGAAACAACGAAGGAGTCTTCCACAACAAGCAACTTTGACTTGGCTTGCATTACACGCAATCACGACCTTCCTCGATAGCGTGTGTTGTATGCAATACCAGGTTTCACTAAGAAATGATATATGGTTATAATATTATTCTGAACTAGCCATTATGAATAGTATAAACTTCATTTTGATCTTTATAACATTATTGTTCATCTTACACATTTTCTAGAACATGGTATGAAAACAAACTAAAATTTTCAGGTAAAATAAGTATTTTTGAAAACATGCAGTTTTGACGCCTTTTGATGGTGTACCAACATTAAATATAGTTTCGACACATTTATAAGTTCAATTTGAAAAAAAAAAATTCTTATTTGGAATCCGGATACAAAAAAATTACTTTGGATATAATTTTCATATTATTCTGATAACTTTCATATTATAATGAATAGTAAAAACACGCTATATTTTAATTAAAAAAATTTTTGTCATCTCAATAATTTATATGGTTAGATTAACTTTTTAATTGGTTTTAAAGTGGAATTAGAATATATTTTTACCATTTCACCTTTTTCGACCCATTTCCCTCTTAAATTCTCTCTTTAAAATTATCACTAAGATCCTTACTAATAGGCTCTCTAATATCAGTAACGAAATTGTTCCTGGAACCAGTTCGGCTTTATTAATGGAAGATCTATACAAGATTGCATTTTCATTGCCTCATGATCCACTAATTTATTGAATAGAAACACTAGATGTGGAAATGTTTCTCTTAAGCTGGGCATCACTAAAGCCTTTGACACGATTGACATGACCTTCATCTTTAAAGTCCTCTCTAGTTTTGTCTTTAATTATTCCTTTGTCAGTAAAATGAAAAAAATATTCAAATCAGCCAATATCTCTATCCTTATTAATGGTTCACCTAGGGGATACTTCAAATTCTCTAAAGGAGTCAGACAAGTTGACCCGCTCTCTGCTATCATTTTTTCTATTGTTGAAGACTACCTTAGCAGACTGCTCTCACTCAACGTTGAGCAAGGCAGAATCAAACCTATTATTGCTTCCAGAAATCTTCATGCTCCCTCGCATCTTCTCTATGCTGATGATATTATTCTCTTCCTCCATGTAGATAAATGAAATATCACTAAACGTTAATCCATCATTTCACACTATGAGGAGGTCTCTGGGCAGTGCATTAACTAGAAAAAATAATTTATTTACATTGGTAAAAATTTCCCCTCTAATAGGAAAACTCTTAAAACCAATGTCATAGGGGTTAATGAAGGAACCTTAGCTTTCACATACCTTGGTGTCCCCATATTCTGGGGTCATCCCAAATCATGTTATTTTCAACACATTGTAGATCAAATACAAAATCAATTTTCTTCCTGGAAAGGAAAATCCCTTTCAATGGCTGGAAGAATTTGCCTTGTCAAATCCACCATTGTCTCTAAGATGGTTTATTCCATGATGGTCTACAAATGGCCTTTGGTCCTGATTAAACGGTTAAATACTACTATATGAAACTTCATCTGGAGTGGATGTACTCTAGATAGAAAATTGGTTACGGTCTCTTGGGCCACTTGTTGTAAACCCATTGAAAATGGAGGCATCAGTATTAAGAATCTTAAAACCTTTAATGAGGCCCTTCAATCCAAACTCATGTGGTCTCTCATTCATAATAACTCTCTTTCCATGAGATTCCTCAAAACTTGTTTCTTTGATATTCTTAAATCTGGTTCTTTTCATTACATGACTTCTTCTATCTGGCCATTGATCAAAGCTTCTTTTCACTCTATCTTGGAAAATTATAGATGGCTTGGTAATAAGAATTATTCTTTAAATTTATGGTTTGATAACTGGACTGGGTCCCCCCTCATATCTGAGATGCCTAATACATTCTCTCATAATCCCACGAACTGCTCTATAAGGGATATGATCTATTCCTCTGGTTCTCAACTCCCGGATCCTATCAAGGAGAATTTTGATAATTATTATTTCACTTCCAATGAGGATTTTCTGGTTTGGGAACCTGCTCATAAAGGATAGTGGGATTATAACAAATATTATTACCATAATTTCCCAAATGAGGATGAAAATTTTAATTGGATTTCCAAATTCAATAAGGCCTAGATCATGCCCTATCGTCTTACACTCATGTGGCGTATTGCTCATCAAAAAAATACCAACTGAAGCTTTCCTACAATCATATGGCTTTTATCTTTGTTCTAAATGTCGATTGTGAAATCAACATCTTGATGAAATTAATCATCTGTTTGTACCTTTTGATACTACTATGTCCCTTTGGCATTACATCGTTTACCATTTTGAGTGCAGATGGCTTTTGGACACATTTATTTTCTCACAATTGAAAATAATTTTGGAGTTTCCGAGGTCTCCCCGAATCAAGAATCTCATTCTTACTGCTGTTGCGGAGCTTCTGCATATTCTATGGTATGGTAGAAACGATTATTTTTTCAAAAATTACTATTTTAATATTAGTGCAGGTAAAATGAGGATTATTATTGCTATAAAAGAGGCAGCCACAATCCAAAAAGGCTATTGTGACAATTATGTCATAGATCTTGAAACCCTTCGCCGAATTGGTGTCAAAGGTAATTTTCCGATGACACACTACACTATTGAAGTCTTCTGGCAGGCACCTCCACCTGGATGGATAATAGATAATGTGTACGGAGCCTCAAAAGGCAACCCTGGACTTTCAAGATGTAGAGGAATTGTTAGAGGCCTTCATGATCGGATCCTCGAATGCTTCTATGGAAGCTGCGGCATTGCTTCTACGCTGGAGACAGAAATGCTTTCTACCATTTATGGCATCTCCTATGCAATGTATTTCAACTTGAATGATATCTGGATCGAGAGAGACTCCACTACTATTGTGCAAGCCATCTAGATGGGTGATTCTCATCTTGCTTGGTATCTCACCCCCTGTTGGATGGACTGCCTCACCGCGCTCAATGGGCCCAACTTTATTTCCACTCATACCTATCGTGAGGCTAATACGATTGCTGATGGGCTTTCCAACATGGGTGTCTCGCATGAGATCACTTGGAGGAATGACCTCCCTCCAGAGTTGACACAATTTTTTATTAAGGACTCTATAAAATTTCCCTCTTTCTATCTCATGTAACTTGTATGCTTCTCTTTTCTTTTGAATAAATCTCTAAGTTCTGGTCTTTTGACCATAACTCACCATTTAAAAAAAATTAGTGGTAGTTAAAAATACTGACTCTTTCATTTAAATGAAATTTTATCACTTCTATGAATTGAATTTCAAAAATATGACATACATGGTTTTTATGAAGAAGTATAATGTGGTTCAATAATATGAAAATAAATTTTTGTGAATAGTAACGTTTGACTTTTATTTACCACGGTTAAATGTAAATAGGCTAATTCAAGGTTAAAAGGATATTATAATAATTCAAAAATACTTTACCACTTGTCAAACCCTTATGTTTTGAGTCATTTACGACCATGGGAATCCTTGGGACGATTTTGGGACCCCATGGAGCCACTTGGTAGTTATAATGACAATTTGGATTAATTAATTTAATGTAAAGACAAAATTGACATTAACAAAAATCTTTTAGTAATTAATTTTTATAAGGTGTTATATTAAATATATTTTAAACAATAAATTTTAATTGGAAATATAAGAATATTTCTTTCATGATGGTAATTTTTTTATAATTTTTAGACATTAAAAAAATTAAATTATTTTTTACACAATAATGATGCAGTATTTATCTCATTAATAAATGATTTCAATAAATAATATTATAATTGTTAAAATATAATCCAAAACATGTCCAATTATGATTTGATGATTTTATTTCGACATGAGTCATCTTATATTCATCTATAATGATTTTTTGGACTTTTTGAAACCGATGATATGTTTGTAATAAATTAATATTTTCACACCTTCCAAAAGAGCCCCTCCTCCACCTTATAATAGGAGGCCATTTATATCCAATTCCTCACACATCTCAAGCCATTTGGATTGACCAACCTCTGCCCAATTAAGCTCCATATATCCCATTCCTCCCTTTAGAAGCCTTACCTTACGTATAAGGCCCTTCAAGAAGTCCTTTTGGTTCAAACCAATAGAAGTTACCCAAATTAAAGGTAACTGTTTCTCTTAAATTATTTTCTTTTATTCTACTTCTCCAACCCCTAAACTAGTTTAAATACTTTCTTTTGTATCATCACCGGTATCCTCAATACACTAATATTTTCTTATGAGAAGGATTCTAACTACACTTACACACACCTCCATCTAATGGACGAATTACATATTGTTTCTGTGGATGGAAAACTAACACCTCACGAAACAATGATTGTTCTATTTTATCCTACCGCCTCTCATGGTGGCTATAATGATAGAACTGTATTTATATATGATATATATTATGTTTATGATTTTATTATGCTTCTTTACTTCTCAATTATATCAAGCCTTTTTGGTTTCCATAGTGGGTAAATACGATAATGTCATTTGAGGAAGTGCGGACTGCCGCCCCCTCAATGTGATGTGATTCGTTAATGCCTTATGTGGGATGTATAAATGATGGAGGTAATGATATTACATATTATATTACACCGGAATTATTATATACCTATGTATCATTATGTTTTAATTCATTAAAAATAAGAAATAGAAATGAAAGTAGTGTTCATTTGTACGTACGGATTACCGTCTCCAGGAACGGTGCATTTCATTTATTTACTCTATATTTTATGTACTATTATAAATACTTGTATATGATAGATATATATGATATATATGATATATAAATCATGAATATCATTCAGAATATAATTATCGTTTGACCACATGAACAACATGTAATTATTAGTAGTCCATTTTTGACTCAAGTACCAAATATCGACAAAACAAACATTAATAACTTAAATGGTTACATAATGTTTATGTCATGGTAATAAGTGATATAAAATGAATAATAAACTTGAAAAAAGTTTTTAGGAAAGCATACATTAACTTTGGTTTATTATTCAGGAGATTAAATAACGATCGAGTCAAGTTGGACACGAGGTAAGGGAACTTTTTAACCCAATTTCCATTCTTTGGGTTGTTCTTCTCTTTCTTGTTTATGTCTCTTGACGCTCCTTTCATCATAGAATCTACAGATTGGAAAAGGGGAATATCTGAGATGAAAAAGATTCATCTTTTAGACAAATATCAAAAATTGACAAAGGAAAGAGTAAGAAGAATGTTTCACAAAGGTCGCGCAAGTTATCCAATGGTCGTGCAAGTACACTTGTGCGCCGCTATGGTCGCGCAAGTACACTTGCGCGCCGCTATGGTCACGCAAGTACACTTGCACGCCGCTATGGTCGCGCAAGTACACATTCACGCCCTAAGTGATAACTGACAAGGTCTTCTTCAGCCTATAAATAGACCCTGTGGGCACCCCATTCGAGGATGATTTTTTTTCCAGAAACTCATATTTGAGCTCCCGGCGCCCTAGTCTCTTCTCAAAGCTTCCAAAACACCTCTAAGGTAATTTCTTACCTAGAATGGAAGATCTAAAGAGGGGTAGAAAGGCCTAAGTGTTGAAACCCATCAACACTTGTGCAGCTGAGTGGCTAGCCCTTAAAGGAAAAGACCACACTTGCGTGCCGCCTTACTCCTTCAATAGGATTTGTGCGCCACTGTTCTGGAAGATCCTCAAGATGATTCTAAAGGCTTTAACCAAGAGTCGCCCAAGTATTACCATGCCGGTTTAAAAACAAGTTAGTACCCATGTGTCGCGCAGGTATATCTGAGCGACCAATACTTGTACCCCCACGTAGTACTTGTGCGCCTATCAGGACTTGTGAACTCTTTTCTTTTGGGGTGCCCTTCTTGGCCATTTCACCCCTCTTAAGCCATTCCACCTCTCCTATTCAAGATTTAGTCTTCAAGACACTCTTCAAAGCCATTTATGGAATTATTTCTTGATTTGAATTCCTTATATGAAAGGAACTCTTTGGAATATCTCTCAAAACATAGTGATTTACACATATTTATGTCACTAAAGATTGAGAGTTCATTCATTCAACCTCATCCCTTAGAATGATAGAATAAATAACCTGGGCCTCTTTTTCAGGAGTAAGCCCCAGTCATAATCATTAACCTGGGCCTTCTTTTCAGGTGGAATCCCCAGTCGTAATTTCCAAATATGGGCATCCTCCTTAGGAGTAAGCCCCATGTCCTCATTAAGTTGGACACCCTCCTCAAGAGTAAGCCCCAACCATAATTTCCTTAACCTGGGTTTCCTATACAGGAGTAAGCCCCAGTCCCCTAATTTGGGAATCCTCCTCAGGAGTAATCCCCAACCATAATTTCATTAACACGGGCCTCCTTTTCAAGAATAGCCCCAGTCATAATCATTAACTTGGGTCTCTTTTTCAGGAGTAGGACCCAATCCCCTAATTTGGGCATCCTCCTCAGGAGTAAGCCCCAACCATATTTTCATTAACCTGGGCCTCCTTTTCAAGAATAAGCCCCAGTCATAATCATTAACTTGGGCCTCCTCTTTAGTAGTAGGCCCCAAGTCCCTTAATTTTTCAAGTCTCTTAACCTGGGACTCCTTTTCAGGAGTAAGCCCCAGTTTTAATTTCTCTTAACCAGTCCAAATTTACCTTTGATCTGGGATTCCATCTCAGGAGTAAAACCCAATCATAAGTCCTCTCCTAATTTGATCCTCGTTTTCAGGAGTAAGCCCCAAGTTAGAGTATTTAAATCTCCATGGAGTACATATGCCTTTATAGACCCTGTACCTGGATTTATTCCCTGAAGTAAAACATAATATTCATTTATCTTGGTAGTCATACATACATAAGTCCCGCATTATTTCTTATGATTGCATCTTTCATGGAACAATTGAATGATTTGTTTACCAATACCTCTTGTTTCTCACACTGACCATGACTCATGTGAGCATAGAGTGTAAAAGTAATTATGAAGTCCTTATTTGAGCCATCAATCATAAACATCATACTCCCTTACGTGAACTACATGGGTTCTGATTCCTTTTCTAAACAAAGGATACGTAGGTAGCCCATCTGCGGGTTCGATCCCGACTCTGAAATAATTCATGTCCTTCTGAAAGACAAGAAACATCAAGTGCCCCACTGAGTGGCTTTTAAACCATCATGGTCATCATAATGACCAAGAGACTTCAATATAACCGCCAGGGTCTTCTCCAACCTACAAATAGACCCTGTGGTCCCCCCATTCGTGGAGGAATATTTTTGTCCAGAAACACAGATTTGAGCTCCCGGCGCCCTAGTCTCTTCTCAAAGCTTCCGAAAAACATCTAAGGTAATTTCATACCTAGAACGGATGATCTAAAGAGGGGGTGGAATGTCTAAGTGTTGAAACTCATCAACACATGCGCGCCTGAGTGGGCAGCCCTTAATGGAAATGACCACACTTGCACGCCGCCTTACTCCTTCAATAGAACTTGCGTGCGACTCTTCTGGAAGAACCTCAAGATGATTCTAAAGGATTTAACCAAGAATATCCCAAGTATTACCATGCTCTTTTACAAATGCGCAAGTACCCATGTGTCGCGCAGGTATATCTGCGTGACCAATACTTGCGCACCCACGCAGTACTTGCGCGCCTGTCAGGACTTGCGCGCCCCTGCCTTTTTGGGTGCCCTTCTTGGCCATTTCACCCCTCTTAATCCATTCCACCTCTCCTATTCAAGATTCAGTTTTCAAAAACTCTTCAAATCCATTTATAGCATGATTTTTTATTTGACTTCTATATCTGAAAGTAATTCTTTGGAATATCTCCTAAAACCTAGTGATTTACACATCTTTATGCCACTAAAGATTGAGAGTTCATTCATTCAACCTCATCCCTTAGAATGATAGAATCATTATCCTGGGCCTCCTTTTCAAGAGTATCCCCAGTCATAATCATTAACTTGGGCCTTCTTTTAATGAGTAATCCCCAGTCATAATTTCCAAATATGGGCATCCTCCGTAGGAGTAATCCCTATGTCCTCATTAAGTTGGGCATCCTCCTCAAGAGTAAGCCCCAACCATAATTTCATTAACCTGGGTTTCCTTTTTAGGAGTAAGCCCCAATCTCCTAATTTGGGAATCCTCTTCAGGATTAAGCCCCAACCATAATTTCATTAACCCGGGCCTCCTTTTCAAGAATAAGCCCCATTCATAATAATTAACCTAGGTCTCCTTTACAGGAGTAAGCACCAGTCCCCTAATTTGGGAATCCTCCTCAAGAGTAAGCCCCAGCCATAATTTCATTAACATGGGCCTCCTTTTCAGGAATAATCCCTAGTTATAATCATTAACCTGGGCCTCTTCTTAAGGAGTAAGCCCCAAGTCCCTTAATTTTTCAATTCTCTTAACCTGGGCCTCCTTTTCTAGAGTAAGCCCCAGTTTTAATTTCTCGTAACCAGTCCTAATTTACCTTTGATCTGGGATTCCTTCTCATGAGTAAAACCCAATCATAAGTCCTCTCCTAATTTGGGCCTCCTTTTCAGGAGTAAGCCCCAAGTTAGAGTATTTAAATCTCCATGAAGAACATATACCTTTATGGACCCTATTCATGGATTTCTTCCCTCAAGTAAATCATAATCTTCATTTATCTGGGCAGTCATACATATATAAGTCCCACATTATTTCTTATGATTGCATCTTTCATGGCATAATTGTCTGATTTTTTACCAATACCGCTTGTTTCTCACACCGAGCATGACTCATGTGAGCTTAGAGTGTAAAAGTAATTATGAAATCCTTCTTTGAGCCATCAATCATAAACATCATACTCCCATACTCAATATACGTGGGTTATGATTCCTTTTATAAACAAAGGTTACGTAGGTTGCCCATCTGCGGGTTCGATCCCAACTCTGAAATAATTCATGTCCTTTTGAATGACAATATACTTCAAGTGCCCCACTGAGTGGATTTAAAACCATCATGGTCATCATACTGACCATGATACTTCTATATAAATGTGTCGAAGGATACCATTGACCAAGAATCTCTAACAAATATAGAAGATTCTGTATCGATGAAGAACCTCAAATACATATAAAAGACTCTCTAAATTTCCTACATATTTAATCATTGATTGTCAGATCTGAAGGAAATCTCATTTTATACATGGTAATGTAATAAGGATTCACAAACACAACTTAAATCTATAAAGAGAGTCCCATAGTAGACAATAATTCTCTTCAAAGAGGTTTGATGAGTCTGACCTCCCATCCTCTCGACCAATGAAAATTCCTAAGCCTCATCAGTCCAAAAACAAATGGATGTGGAATCATTGGATGTTTCCAGTTCTACGAACAAACCCATTAGGAACTGATTGGAATGTTTGAACCTCCCATCAAGGAGGTCATCCCCAAATTCAGAGGGAAACGAAAAATGGTGAACCCAACGTGAATCCTTAACCATGTTAAAATGATGTTATACCTATTTGTTAGTCCCCTGTCTAAAACTCAATGAGAGGGCCAACAAAAACAATCATTGTCATATGTGCTCATCCAGAATATGTAGTGGCTGAATTTATCTTGATTATGTATGTTATATCAAACATGAACTCTTTTTCCAATATTTTCTGCATTCTAAGAAATGGCTGCTCTCATGTTCACACCTGTGAATACCACTGTTGCGAATGCCACTACATCTACTCCTGCTGGATCGTCATCCGCTCTGAGTACGATATCACCTACTCAGTATCTTCAACGCTGGGTATCAAATGCGATGGTTAAGGAGTACCATCAACACGGTACCATTCCAACTCTAGAGGCTTCCCGACAAGACCTCCAATTGAACAACTCACATCGGTCATCCAGACAATGACGACCAGTGATCAAGAAGCAGGCGGTGCTGACTACTGTCTCCAACCGTTTCGGGTCGCTATCCCCGGAACACAATCACCATTCACTCCCATATTCCAGGGAGGTGAATGAGTAGGTCCCTCAGGGAATTAATTCAAAGAAGAAAGAGTCCTTCCAGAGGGATCCTATCAACAATCACTGCCAGACTCGTGCGGCAATATGCCCGTAACATGATGAGGGTCCCAATTCCAGGCATTCGGCTCAGGTTCCTCAAACCCAAGCAGGTAAGACGAACCGCCAGAGGTGGAATATGGTCAACAGTGAGCAGGTTCTCATTTCTTCCATCTTCGGAGAAGTCCACCAACCTATCTTGGTGGCAAGCAATGAGCGAGCACACACACAACTTCCCGTTTTAATTCCACTGTCCAGCTGACTCGTCTGGCAGCATCACGCCAATACCTTCAGGCAATTCCGGTGGAGTATTATAGACAGGAACATACACCTATTTATACATCATCTTCTAGTTAGCAGGCTCGTCTGACTACATATTATGGAGCTCGTCAACTATGTTTGGAGAAGTGCATTCAGCAGGCACATACACCTACTAGTATTAATCAAGCCTACCAACTGTCTCACTTGGTTGCATTTGGATAAGTATGTTGGAAAGCTCTGACGACAAACAGGAGGCAGACTCCACTCTCTGCCCCCACACTTGAGTACTGTCAGGATTCACTGATAGGAAAAGGAGGACAGGAGCATGCACATACACCTACTCCAAGCACAGAATGGACATATATCCCCATTCCGGTAGCTGAAGTCACCAAGCATATTTTATCAATGGTGAAAGAGCAGAAGAAAATCCCTGCTCATATTCTGGACGCTTGTCAGGATATTATAACAACTTCAGTGGCATCTTAGGGAAAGAAACATAAATCTATCCCTACTAGTGAAGTGACACATCAAGAATTCATTCCGGAACAGACACACACATCTGTTTCAGTCCAAGAGGGTTGTGGTGTATACTCCCCCATATCAGACAAACAACCAAGTCGGGCACATACACCTGATTTGAGTGGAGATCATCATCCTAACCTGGTCATCTTTCCTGATCTGAAAAATACACCTACTCAGAGCAGCCACTTTCATCAACAAGTGGTTTCCAAGGAGAGTAACAAGGCGTCTAAGAAAAATACCCATCCAGCACAGTCAGGAGATCAAGAGCCAATCTGTGACAAGGCCTTGCTCGATGCTGGAGTTCTTGAATCCCTCAGACAGTTATCTATTGGAATTAAAGATTCTACTCCATTATTTCCCAATAGTGGGAACATTTATTTCGAAGGTCTTCAACAGACACTTCCTCATTAAGGTTTTCTTCAAGAAAATTCAGTCGATATAGAAGTTTCATCTTTAGATGAGAGCCACAGGAACCCTCTGTGTGGTCAGAAGAACAAGGAGCAAGAGATCTCATCTTTTGCTGTAACCCACCATGGTGGTCCTCCCCATGATGATGAATTTTTCTGTGAAATTCATCTCAGCATTAGTGGTGCACATTGCCCGGAAAATACTCCAGTGGATAATTTAGTGCCGAGAAAGCCCTCTTATCTTGAGGCACTTTCAAATGCGAAACCATTCATGTCTGATGCTTCATCGCTAGTAAGTGAAATACTTTCTCAATCAGAAGATAGCCCTGGGTTTAGGTCATTCTCCGAACCACCCCTAAGTCATGCATCATCTAGTTTGGTCAGTGGTTTCTCTACCAATCCTGTTGAATCCAATGAATCAATAAGGAAGCATCAGCTCTGGTCAAAACAGGTAGAAGGATCTTCATAAAATGATAAAGAGGAAATGATGAACATGAGAAAACAACTAGCAAAAGGTGAAGTGCCAGTCATGTTTTGGCCTCTAGCTGACTCTCAGTATGACATTCCAGAAATGTTGATGGAAGATGGAATTCATGATATTCGTCTCAATATATAGAAAACTCTTTTTCATTTGAAAAATAAAGTATTATCTTATGATGAATATGAAACTCATATTAATATAATAGAAGGGTTACAACGTCAGATTGATTTGGCATCTCTATCAGTCTCTCGATATCCAAAGTATGAAATGAAACAGAGAGCCCTTCAAAGTTAATGCCTTGGCGCTCTAAGAATATTGTGTCAGTTAATTTCCAATTCCCCATCTGGTATTCATGTCAGAGGATGGGGTGTTCATGGAGCACTACATTTCACGGTGCTCTCCAGTCAGCAAAGCCCAACGAAAATGGTATCATGCAATGTTATTGCCCATGGCCGGCCACAAATACCAGAATTTGTTTATAATCAAAAGCTTTCCCAAGAACAGGTTTCAACTAGTTACTCTCAAAATCAATCATACAGAGAACATGTTTTTGAATTAATCATGCATCAAGAAAACAAGAATATTGAACAGGCCTTTTGTTTGGAGCAATCACATCACCAAGTGAAAGAAGTGTCATAAATCATCCAACGGTCTTTTGAACTAGGTGATAAAAGTGGCTACAGGTTAATGCATCCATATAATTTCCAAACTAAGGTTTGCAAGATCAGGAGAGCATTTAAGAAAGTCTCAGAAATAGCATGTCATGAGCCATCCTAGCTTTCCAGACTGGGGACCCTTTTTAACCGACCCTCAGAATCAACAAATAGGATTCGAGGAGTTGAGTGGGAATAGAAGGAATAGCCCCAGCCCACCGGACTAGGGACTTTTTCAAATCATCAAACCCCTCCTCAGAGAAAGTCGGTCTTATCTCGATTGGGGAAGAAGCATCAAGAGGAAAGAAGATCCAAATTATCAGGGGATTCCTTTCACATTACGGTTCGTCAAGAAGTTCCTGAGGGATCGAATAAACAAAAGGAAATGTCTCATCAAAGACATGGAATAAGACCATATCACAGAAATGCTGATAGAAGGGATGCAATGCGTTATGCATCAATCAATGTCATCAATGTCGTTGTTGCTGATCTACCAGATGAGGCTCACTCAGGGGACTCAGATGAAGAGGTTCTTACTCAATAAGATGTACGCACCGACACAAATAAAGAAGGTGTGTGTGCACGACATCAAAGGGTTACATAGAACCTAGGTAATCCTTCGTGTAACCCACTTCTCCCTCTCCAAAAAGGATCCAAAAAAGTTAGGGGAATGAATCATGTTACATATCCTTCCTCTGGAGAAGGCCAATCGCTCTCACTAGAGCAAAGGTTTGCATAATAGGAGAAAGAAATGAAGGAATTAAGAAGGTTGAATGCAGAACTACTTCAGAGTAGTCTTCTTCTAAAGTGTGCTAGAGTCAGTCAGCCAAAGGAATTTTTTGCAGCTACTGAGAGGGATCAAGAATATCTTCCCCTATTAGTACACCCTCACAGGTCTAATCATACGGGTCCAGTGCAACAACAGTTGGCAGTGCTACCATCAGTTGCAGCACCAACCACCACATCTGTCCAAGCTCCAGTCATTGTACCTACTAATGTCCATGTTCAACCATATTTCTCTCAGAATTTAATAACTACTATTGAGTTATTAACAGCTTGGTTAGAAACTATGGAAGGGAAACATGCACAGGTTCAACCAGAAATGAAATTTTACCCTAAATGGGTAGACTCAATCTCTCCTCCATCTAGTTTTGGAAACCATGTATTCCCTATTTTCAATGGATCAGCCTACCCTGAACAGCATTTGACGCATTACGTGTCTTGTTGTGATCCTATGATGGGAACTCTAAAGCAGCAAGAAGCAGTAAAACTTAGATGCTTCGTATGGACCTTGCAAGGACCAGCCATTGTCTGGTATACAAGCTTGCAATCCCGGTCAATTACTGGATGGGAAGATCTCCGTCAACAATTCCTTCTTTAGTTCAGCTCAACATTTCCAAAGACAATAGTATTTGATCTTACAAATTGTATGCAAAGGGAGAAGGAAAGGGCCCCAGATTTCATTGCTCGCTGGAAGGGATTAACATATTCCTAAAGATTAGCACTCCCTCAAGAAGAATTGTTTCCAATATGTGTGGGAAATCTGCGTGATGAATTATGCAAGTTGTTAATCCCTGTGAAATACACAGGAGGGTTTCGAGACCTTACATCAATCGCTCAGCAGATTGAAGACGCCCTTATATAGGCTAAGGCTAAATCTTGTGTAATTCCATCAGCTCCAGGAAAGAGAATGGGTAAATCTGAAACTGCTACAGTTATGCTTAAACAAGAACCTGTACCCGTTTCTACTTCAAAACCTTCATCTTCTCGAAGGGCTCCACCTACTGAGCCCCAACAACAAAGGACGTTATGTCCAGATGATCAAAGAGATCAAAGATGAAAACAATTTGAGGATTTGAAGAGCAAAACATGCTCTTTCCGAAATGAACAAGTTCCTGGTTACTTCATTTCGGCTCTGGAAAATAATCTGGTTAAATTGAAATTGCCCAAGATGCCAAACAAGAAAGGAGATGAAGAACGTCCCAATTATTACCCTTTTCATCAAATTTTAGGGCATCCCAACTAGGAGTGTTTTGTCTTCAAAGACCTCCTGCAAAAGATGGTCGACTCGGGACAAGTCAAACTGAAAGGTTCTTCATCTCAGGTAGCATGTGTTACTGCTATAGTTCCAGAGGAGGAAGGCGAATGGAAAGAAGTCGAAAGAAAAAATGCACAGAATTATGATGATTGGATGGTCAGAAAGACAATCAACCGAACTCATGCTATTTTGTGAACAAAATTAAAGAAACTGATTGTGTCTTCTTCCATGAATGTTGCGAAAAATCCCTCTTCATCAGAGGGAACGTATTCAAAAAAAATTGGCATGATTCAAAGAAAGAAAAGAATCAGAAGAAGATGAGTATGTGTCAAATCCTATGTTTTCTTTGACTCTGGCAGACTTCATGCCATCTTCTTCAATGCCACATGAACCGCCCCACCAAACGGAACAGCCTAAACAGGCTAATCAGGCAGAGTCTTCATCGCACAAAGAGTTAATCTTCAGTTCAGTTAATATGATCCAATTAACAGATCCATATGCCAGTCACAATTTCAATTTCGATGAGCCTGAATTAACTGTATCAAACAAGGGAATCTGAGGATGTTCTAGAGGCTCAGGATATAAGGGAAGAAGTGGATATTTCAGAAGACACTACTCCAATTCTACCCCTGCTAGAACTGTGTATGTAGCAGAAACTCGTGGAAGAGCACTTCAGCGAGCTCAGCAAGAACAAGAAAGTTCTTCTACCAATAGAAAATTATGTCTTGGCACAGTTATTTTGGAAGACCGGTTGAATGTTCCATCTTCTTCCTCTCAGAAAGTAAATGGTAATCGGTCTAATCTTCCAAAACCAGGAATATTGCCAACTCCTATCCTGATATAAGATGCATCAACGTCCAAAACATCTGCTTCAGAGGTACCTTCTAAACCACATATTCCTGTTGGGAAACTCAGACCTCTGGATCAAAAGTATGATATATTGAAACACTTGGACCATATACCATCCAATTTATCAATTCTAGATGCTTTGAATCTGTCAAAAGATCTTTAGGAAGCACTCATCGAGGCTTTGTCAAGTCCTCAGGAGTTTGAAACTGAAATTTTTGTAGCTGAAGTATATAACATAGAGAATAATCCTACAGAATTCCATGGAATAATATCTTTTACTGATGAAGATGAATATGATGTTGTGCATGGACATATTAGACCTTTGTACATATGTGGCAAGGTCAATGGTGTAGACGTCCGGAGAGCATTCATTGACAATGGTTCAGGAGTAAACTGCATTCCCATTCGTACACTTCATCGATTGGGCCTCACAGAATCTGATTTATCTCATTCTACCATGATGTTAAAAGGATATGATAAAAATGAAAAAGAACGACTGGGAGAAGTTACACTCAAAACTCAGTTTTGAGATCTTGTATCCAATTCAGATTTCATGGTTATTGATCAAGACTCAGCCTTCAACATCTTGCTTGGAAGACCCTGGCTACATCAACATGCGATTATCCCTTCATCCTACCATCAATGTTTCAAATATTGTTTCGATGGTAATTTTGGGACATTTTATGATGATAAGGCATCGTTCAAGACATGTGAGTCTCAATACATTGAGGTGGAATTATATCACAGAAGGGAAGGGTGAAATACACAACAATAGAGATTACCAAAGTTAATGCTCTATATGGTATGGAGAATATTCTAGTAAATCCATTTACACATGTGAGTACAGATTATGTGTTTCCTATCAGTCAAATTGATATGATAGACCCAAATCAAAATACTCTTATGGAAAGATCCATAATGTCAGTTACGGCAATCGAGCTTGACAACATGGGAGAAATTGGTAACCCACTAAGCAGTAATGAAAGCACAAATGGTGACGTCTTCATTTCATCTGTTGGAATCCAACAAATCTATACTTCCCCAACCTGGCCAAAATAAGTTATATCAACATTGGAGGTGAACAATGATGTCGATTCTCAATCCATTTTCACCTCTTTATTACCCAAAGAAAACCCTTTATCATCAATCAGGTCGGAAATGGAAGCTTCTTCTTCAAGATATGCAAATTCTGACATCTATTATGATCACAAAAATTCTAATTTATCATCTACTATGAAAGTAGAAATGGAAGAAATAACACATGATGATGAAGAAGAGTAAGATCTCAGAGATGCTCCTCCAGCATTTTAAGAGTTTATCTCTACCACTGTGGATGAACTCAGAGAAATAAATCTGGGTACAAAAGAAGATCCATTCCTACTTTAATCAGTGCGGCCATGAATCTTGAAGATCAAGAGATGTATATTTCTTTTCTAAATAAAAATGGAGATATATTTTCTTGGAACTATATAGAAATGCCCGGGCTTGATCCTGATGTTGCTACTCATCATTTGGGATTATCAGAAGAACATAGAGGATTTAAGCAAGCCACGAGAAGAACACACCCAACTTATGCTTCCAAAATTGAGGCTGAAGTGGATAAGCTTATCAAATATAACTTCATCAGAGAAGTTCAATATCCCTTGTGGTTGGATAATATTGTCCCTGTAAAGAAGAAGAACTAACAAATAAGAGTTTTTATCGATTTCAGAGATCTTAATCGGCATTGTCCTAAGGATGATTTCCCAGTTCTGATTACAGAACTTTTAATTGATGAAACCGCTAGCTATGAAGCACTTTCCTTAGTGGAAGGATATTCCAGATATAATCAGATCCGAATGGCCCGAGAAGATGAGGAATCCATGGCCTTCAAAGCCCCTCAGGGTGTGTTTTTCTACCGGGTAATGCCCTATGGATTAAGGAATGCAGGTGCAATATATCAGCATGCCATGCATCGTATCATCAAACCCTTCTTAGGGAAGTCTGTGGAATGCTATGTAGACAATTTGGTGGTTAAATCCAAACAATGTTTTAATCAATTGGCTGATTTGGAAGTCATATTCCGCAATCTTCGACAACATAATTCGAAGATGAACCCCTTAGAATATGCTTTTGGGGTAACCTCAAGAAAATTTCAGGCATTGTTGTACGCCATCGTGGTATTGAAGTCGATCCTGAGATGAAAAAGTCAATCCTTGGTATGTCACCTTCTCAAAATATGAATGAATTAAGAGGAATTCACAGACACTTAGCATATATTTGGCGTTTCATCACCAATATCGTAGGCAAAGGTTTACCCTTCAACAAATTGATGAAGAAGGGAGTCACTTACCAGTGGACTGAAGAATGCTAAGAAGAATTCAATATTCTCAAGAAATACCTCTTGAGTAAACTAGTACTCATGCCACCTATTGTAGTAAGACCACTTATCCTCTACGTAATAGCTATAGAGTGATCATTGGGTGCCTTTCTTGCTCAAAAGAATGATGTTGGGAATGAAAACAGCTTCTACTATCTCAGTCGAACAGTGCTTGAAGCAGAAACTCAGTATTCAAGTATTGAGAAGTGCTTCCTGGCATTAATCTTTGCAGTTCAGAAGTTGAGACACTACCTGCAACATCACGAGGACTAATTGGTATCTCGTAATAACCCGCTCAAATTCATCCTTAGTCGTCCAATGATTATAAGACGTCTGGAAAGGTGGGCTGTTATTTTGCAGCAATTCAACATTCAGTATGTGACTCAAAAGGTGATAAAGGGCCAAGATCTGACTGATTTCCGGGTTGAACACCCTTCAGTGGAAGACACATCTTCAGATATTGAACTCCCTGATGAGGAAGTTTTATCTATTCAAAAAAGTCCTCAGGAATGAGAAATGTATTTTGATAGTTCTTCTAGAAGTCTAGCAGGGAAGAAAACAAAAATTCTTAAATTCAACACAATTGGCTTAGGAATTGTGCTCATTTCTCCATAAAAGGCAGTGTTACCTTATTATTTCTTATTGTGGGAAGGTGGTAACAATAATGAAGTAGAATACCAAGCTCCCATCATAGAATTGGAATTAGCACTTCAAGCACAAGTGAATCACTTAAAGGTGAAAGTTGATTTAGACCTGGTAATCAAACAAGTCAATGGGGATTGTTCCATCCGAAAAGAAGAACTAATACCTTTGTATGATTATGTCAGAGAGTTAATGGCAGAATTCCCTTTGGAACCGACATTTTCTTATGTCCCAGGATCACAAAATGCTCAAGCTGATGCACTGGCTAATATAGACACAACACTGGTAGATCTAAATTGGGACAAGACAACCATCAGTATTGCCCACTGTCATGCAATTTCACCTTATGTTTGAATCAGAATAGAGGAAATTAATGAAATTATCCCCATTCCTAAACCGTATGGTCATACAATAGGATGGATGTCACCTATCAGGGAATACCTTCAAAATGAAACACTTCCACCGGATAGAGCTGAGAAAGAACAAATCTGGGGACGTGTGGTCAATTTTACTCTTAATGATAGCCCAGATCACCTAGAGAAAATTATATACAAACGTGGTTTTGATGGAGTTATCTTCAGATGCATTGATGGTGAAGAGAGAGTGTCTGTCATGAATGAAGTGCATGCAGGAGTCTGTGGTGCCCACCAGTCTGGACATAGACTGTCAGTTAGATTCGAAGGCTTGGATACTTTTGGCCTTCAATGATAAAAGATTGTGTTGATTTAACAATGAAGTGTCATTCATTCCATGTATGTACCAACTTCATTCATCAACCTCCAGAGTTGCTTCATACAGATAAATACTCATGGCCATTTCCCACATGGGGAATGGATGTGGTGGGACCTTACCCTTCGGCTATGACCAAGCAGTTTAAGTACATTATTACTACTACTGACTTCTTTTCCAAATGGGAAGAGGCAATACCTCTCAAGGAAGTTATATTTAAATACGTTGTTAGCTTCATCAAGTCTAACATCATTACCAGATTTGGGGTCCCTCATACCATATTGACGGACAATGGCACCATCTTCTTTTCATCCGAGATGAAGAAGTTGAATCAAGAATACAACATCAAATCCAACTATTCATCTCGGTATCATGCAGCGGCTAACGGCTAGATAGAAGCCTTTAACAAGACTCTTTGAAATTTACTGCAAAAGTTGGTAGATAAAGATAAGAGGTCATGGCCTGATAAACTATTTCATGCTTTATGGGAATATCGGACTACCACCCGCACTACAACTCGGTCAACTACATATTCAATGGTATATGGAACGGAAGCGTCTTGCCCATTGAAGTTCAATTTCCTTCGCTCAGAGTAGCCAATTGTGATCAGTCATCTACATATGAAAAATCTCAAAAGTGATTGAATGAATTGTAACGGTTATATGAGAAAATATTGTGCACTTTTCACCACATGGAAGTCTATCAGAATCGAATAGCACGAGCATTTAACAAAAAAGTTCATCTTCATTCATTCACTCAGGGAGAATTGGTATTAGTTCTCAAAACTCCAATGATACCAAGAAAGAAACCTCCCAAGCATGATCAAAAATGGTAAGGACCTTACTCAATACATAGGGTCTACTCTAATGGAGCTTATTCATTAATCTTGATGGATAGAGAACTCATCAATACTCCAACCAATGCCATATTTTTGAAGAAGTATTTTGTATAAATAAAAAATGTATCATCCACGGTCCATACATATGTCCTCAAACTTTTTTTATTACTTTCGTCCCACACGACGTTAAACTGTGAAAAAATTCCCTAATTCATCCAACATGACATTAAACTATGCCCCCTTCATCGTTCTTGATATATGACGTTAAACTATATAGAAGTCCATTACGTCCAACATGACATTAAACTGCACAATCCATGGTCCATACATATGACCCTAAACTATTTGTACATTCGTCCCACAGGACATTAAACTGTGAAAAAGTTCCCTAAATGGTCCATTATGACCTTAAACTGCAACTAGGTCCTGTATGACCTTAAACTACATCAATGGTCCAGTATGACCTTAAACTGCATCATCAACGACCCATGCATATGACCCTAAACTATTTGCACGTCCCTTACGTCCAGCAAGACGTTAAACTGTGACATCCTAACTACATGACACTAAACTGTATAAAAGTCCCTTACGTCTGGAAAGACGTTAAACTACATAATCATCAAAGGTCCTGTATGACCTTAAAATACACCACCGTCACGCAAGACATTAAACTGCACCATCCACAGTCCATGCATATGACATTAAACTATTCGCACTTTCATCCAACATGACGCTAAACTGTATCGTCCCTAATTCATCCAACATGAAGTTAAACTATAAAAAATGTCCCTAATACGTCCAACATGACGTTAAATGGTGTACTCTTTTTTCCTCACTGCAAGACATTAAACTGCACAGTCCCCCTTTCGTCCAACATGACGTTAAACTATATTGTCCCCATCGTCCAAACTACATGACGCTAAACTGTATAGAATGTCCTTGATATGTCCTACATGACATTAAACTATACTTTGTCCCTGCTACTTGTCATTAAACTGTGCATCACCAATAGTCCTAACTTTAAGACTTTAAACTGCATAGTCCCTTTATATGCCCTACATGACATTAAACTATGCATCGTTAAGGTTGTTGTTACCACTTGTTTCTCACACCGAGTATGAGTCACATGATCTTAGAGCAAACCTCAACCAGAACACTCTCTCTGGGATACAAACCATGTGTAAGTCCCAAAAACATCATTTTTTAGGTCGTTATCCCCAAGAACAACTTGATCGTTCATTCATTCTATAATTGAAATACGCAGACTTTGATCCTTTCCTTCTAGGCTGGGTATGTAGGCAACCTCCCAAGATTCAAGCCCAAAACCAATCTCTTCACATCGGTACACCTCCATCTCATGCGATATTAATTCGTGAAACTGACCCTAAAATCAATATCTTTACATTGGTTCACTTTCGTCCTTACTATACGATGTTAAAATATACAACACTTTTGTCCAGTATGACAATAAACTACAATATTATTTGATACCCTCACCTAAGAGGGAACGATTATTTACATTGATTTTTCAATCATGTGTCATTTCAAAGACTACGTGCATACATGGAAACTCTCAAACCTTTTATCTTGGTTTAAACCATCATTGTACTAAAGTCCCCTTTCACCCTTAACATGTACGTACCAAATTTGTACAAAGGGTATTTCTAGAACTACGTTGGGTTGATTCCCATCCTTATGGGATACGTAGGAACGTTTGGGTGTCCCTCGAATCCATCCCCACGTCTTTGGGCCTAACCCCAAATTCCACATTCAGTCCCTTGGATGAAAAGTCCCCATGAAAACACACATTGTGTATTTCTTATAATTGTCCAAGATATATGAACCTAAACTAAGATCTCTAATCTTTTTTTCCCACATGACGTTAAACTGTAGTTTAAGAACTACGTATTTCTTGATTCTCATCCTTATGGGATACGTAGTGAAGTCCAACATTTCAATTCAGGACCCAACCACAACATGATTATGGTTAGCATTGATATATGTATCTCTGTATACATTGGACAATACCCATATTTATGTGTCATAATCCTATCCTTAAATATTTTCAGATCTTCTAACCCTTTTCATGACTTCTCAACACAAAAATGTCAATCTTCTGATAATTCTTTTTCCTGACTATGCAGCACATGCCCATTGGCATCCATGCATAAACAGTCTACATAACAGATTTTTCAGCCAAAAGATACTATTATCTAACTATGCATCCAATGCCCTCAGGTGGCCCTGCATAATTAAACCCCTTAACAGGTTTGAGGGATAGTGGTTACTTTGTTCTAGGGAATAATTCCTCTTTTGTACTTATTTTTCTTAATGATAGTATGTAGGAATCCTAAAAAATAGCCATCCTTAACATATTTGTCCCATATCCTTTTTCATTATCTGAAAGTATTCAAGTCTATGGTTTATAATCTCATTCCCTACATTTGGGTTAGAAATTCTTAGGAGTGATGTACATCCAGTTCTTTGATAATCTTGTTTGGAAATATCTTCTCCATATTCAAGTACCTCTTTCTATAAAGCAGACTCTATACTTTCTAAAATTTTAATCTCCATAAACTTTCACTGGCTTTTAGCATTAGAAAGGTAAATTTCTGAGAGTTCTTTTTCCTAACTATGCAGCACATTCCCATAGGCGGCCTTGCATAAACAGTCTACATAACAGACTTATTACCCAAAAGATACTATTTATTTAACTATGCAACCAATGCCATTAGGTGGCCCTGTATAATTCAACCCCCTAACGGGTTTGTTAAATAATGGTAACTTCATTCATGGGAACTACTTCTTCTAATTCCTTTTATCTTTTTTTCATGTCATTACTCAGATACAAAAATTATTAACTCATATCTTACATATTTTCTCTCATACTTGTGTATGGTAATATGTTTTCAGATGAATTTTCAAAGAATTGAGTCAATTCTAATTCATTCGGTCAAAGCTATTTCAACCTTAAACATTAGCCTTTTTTATGTCCGACGTGCATGACTTTAAACTGCTCATAAAAGACAAGGGACCTCTGAATAAAAGTCAAGTTCTAGCTCACTAAACATACATTTTGTATGATTTAGGTAATATTGAGCAATTACAAGTTTCAATGTTTGTAGGGTTATTTACATTAATCCTAGTAAAAATCAAACTATGCTTACTAGGCCCATTGGCTTAGGTAAAATTTAAATCAGATAGAAAAAGATAATGCAGGTACAAATGATTGGAGGTGAAAGTGTTTTTCATTGATGCACAAGAGTTAGAAGGACATCCACAAACTAGTGTCTCTTCTCTTTTTTCAAGAATTACAAAATACTTTCAATGTAACTCTTCATTTGATATACGGAACCCCGAGCATCATCATCAGCCACCTGGAATTCATTCATTCAACTGGAGACCATAAGATATGCAGTGATACTAGCTCTTCTTGGAACAATTATAAAATAATGTTCTTGAGTGCAGTTTGGGAAAATTTTCTGCTGATCAAACAGTGACTTTGTTTCTGTCCAAGAGACTTGGAAGATGGATACATGGATTTGATAATGAATCACTGGAAGTAAAGATCCATTTGGAGAGATTACACTTTTCAGATATTGCTCTAATTCCATGTTTATCTTCTCTCCACCAACCGGCAGCGGAAAACATTTCAGCCCATGGGTTTTCCATTTTCATATCTGCAAGGAAATGGCATGCAGGGAAAATTTTAAAGTTATTGCCAATGTTGTTGCTCTTAATGCACAACATAACCAAAATAGAGGAGTAGTAGCGCAACTGCATCTCAGGCATATAATTCTTTTCATCTGGAACATTGACTCCCTGCAGATGACCATGACCATATAGAGGTAGGTAGATGCTTTGTGGAAAATTAAGATGATATCTCTTCAAGTACTTATCCAAATCTGGGAGAGTTTTGTTGCAGATATCATAGTAATCATGGCCAATGATGTTAATCATGTCATGAATCCGATTGCTATCAAGTTCATCAGCTGTTCTGATTCTGTTGGGAGCCATTGAATCTGCACAAATGATGAATAATTAACTCTTAAGTAAGTCGATTTTTCATAAAATTTGTGAAAGAATTCGAAAAAAATGGAAAAGTAATTAAGGCGCGCAAGTCTAAACTTGGCGCGCATGTATGGATGTTCCGCGCAAGTATTTGGCATGCAAGTATCACTGCGCAGGTCCAGATACCTCTACAGCAGCATGAAATCAAATAAATAGCGGCTAACAGAGTAACTTGCGCGGAAAATGCAACTTGCGCGGTGAGAGATCGAATGTTTCAAATCCATATACCTTGTACGAAAGTGAGTCCCTCTATTTATAAACGCAGCCAGGACCCTACACGTCGTACCCTGCGTGATCAAGCATCGTATCCCAGCGCGACAGGACTTGCGCGCCCATTGCTCATTTGGACGCCCTACCCTATGTGCCCCAATTTTCTTTTGATTCTCGATTTTCTCAGAGTGAAATCCTCCTTTCTCTCTGAATCCAACTCTGATGGGGGGGCTTATGTTGATGCTCTTTTTTGTCACAGATTCCAATGGAATGTTATGGGAAATGACATAGCACAAATTGATTCATCCATGGAATAAAACATCATACAATCAACAATGGCATGAAAACGGCTTCAAAATCACATAGGTCGCACAAGTTCCCTCACTGTTGTGCAAGTCCACTTGTGCGATGCCTAATGGTCGCGCAAGTGACTTGCGCACCCTATAGGGTAACCGCCTAGGTCTTCTCCAGCCTATAAATAGACCCTGTGTGCCCCCCATTCGGGGAGGAATTTTTTTTCTTTAGAAACATAGATTTGATCTCCTGGCGCCCTAGTCTCTTCTAAAAGCTTCCGAAACACTTCTAAGGTAATTTCTTACCTAGATCGGAAGATATAAAGAGGGGAAGGAAGGAATAAGTGTTGAAACTCATCAACACTTGTGCGCTTGAGTGACCAGCCTTTAACGGAAATGACCACACTTGCGCACCGCCTTACTCCTTCAATAGAACTTCTGTGCCACTCTTCTGGAAGAACCTCAAGATGATTCTAAAAGCATTAACCAAGAATCTCCCAAGTATTACCATGATGGTTTACAAATGCAGAATTACTCATGTGTCGTGCTGGTATATATGCGCGACCAATACTTGCGCGCCCACGCAGTACTTGCGCGCCTGTCAGGACATGCACACCCCTGCCTTTTTGGGTGCCCTTCTTGGCCATTTCACACCTCTTAAGCCATTCCACCTCTCCTATTGATGATTCATCCTTCAAGCCACACTTCAAAGCCATTTATGGCATTATTTCATGATTTTAATTCCTTATTTGAAAGGAATTCTTTGGAATATCACTCAAAACTTAGTGATTTACACATCTTTATGTCACCAAAGATTGAGATTTCATTCATTCAACCTCATTCCTTAGAATGAGAGAATCATTAACCTGGGCCTTCTTTTCAGGAGTAATCCCTAGACATAATTTCCAAATATGGGAGTAAGCCCCAAGTCCTCATTAAGTTGGACATCCTCCTCAAGAGTAAGCCCCATCAGGAATTCATTAACCTGGGTTTCCTTTTCAGGAGTAATCCCCAGTCCCTTAATTTGGGAATCCATTTCAGGAGTAAGCCCCAACCATAATGTCATTAACCTGGGCCTCCTTTTCAGGAATAATCCCCAGTCATAATCATTAACCTGGGTCTCCTTTTCAAGAGTAAGCCCCAGTCCCCTAATTTGGGCATCCTCCTCAGGAGTAAGCCCTAACCATAATTTCATTAACCTGGGCCTCCTTTTCATGAATAAGCCCCAGTCGTAATCATTAACCTGGGCCTCATCTTCAGGAGTAAGCCCCAAGTCCCTTAAGGTATTAAGTCTCTTAACCCAGGCCTCCTTTTCAGGAGTAATCCCCAGTTTTAATTTCTCTTAACATGTCCTAATTTTCCTTTGATCTGGGATTCCTTCTCAGGAGTAAAACCCAATCATAAGTCCTCTCCTAATTTGGGCCTCCTTTTCAAGAGTAAGCCCCAAGATAGAGTATTTAAATCTCCATGAAGCACATATACCTTTATGCACCCTGTTCCTAGAGTTCTTCCCTGAAAGAAATCCTAATCCTCATTTATCTGGGCAGTCATACATACATAAGTCCCACATTATTTCTTATGATTGCATCTTTCATGGCACAATTGTCTGATTTTTTACCAATACCTCTTGTTTATCACACCGAGAATGACTCACATGAGCTTAGAGTGTAAAATTAATTATTACATCCTTCTTTGAGCCATCAATCATAATCATCATACTCCCTTACTCGAACAATGTGGGATCTGATTCCTTTTCTAAACAAAGGATACGTAGGTAGCCCATTTGCGGTTTCGATCCCAACTCTGAAATAATCCAAGTCCTTCTGAATTAAAATAAACTTCAAGTGCCCCACTAAGTGGATTTAAAACCAGAATGGTCATCATAATGACCAAGAGACTTCTATATAAATGTGTCGAATGATACCATTGACCAAGAATCTCTAAAAAATACAAATGATTCTCTATCGATGAATAACCTCAAATACATATAAAAGACTCTCTAAATTTCCTACATATTTAATCATTGATTTTCAGATCTATAGGAAAGCTCATTTTATACTGGGTAATGTAATAAGGATTCACGAATATAACTTAAATCTATAAAGAGAGTCCCGGAGTAGACAATAATTCCCCCAAAAAAGTTGTGATGAGTCTGACATCCCATCCTCTCGACCAATGAAAATTCCTAAGCCTCATCAGTCCACAAACTAATGAGCGCCTAACATTGGAAAGTAGGTCCAAATGGACATGTAATCATTGGATGTTTCCAATTCTATGAACAAACCTGTTAATAACCAATTGGAATGTTTGAACCTCCCATCAAGGAGGTCATCCCCAAATTCTGAGGGAAACAATGTCATTCTTTGATAATGTGAGAAATGAATTTTTATATCATATCATGTATTTATACTTTCTTTATGTGACGTTATTGTGAATACAAATAAGTGATCTATTTTGTTTACAAAAATATCTTTTTATGGGATAACTTCTCAAGTCTAATTTTTATTCTGAGATTCATTATTCGTAAGTATTTACTGGGGATATATTTGTCATCCATGTCCCTATTTTCTAAAAATGTTTTCATGTATGTTTATAGTCCTTTTTACCCATTTTTTACTTTTACTATATGGTATGTATGGAATCTTTCTTTTGTTTACCATACAAGGTACTTTTTGACTTTTCTGGAAAAAGTATGAGAAGAATGGTTTTTAACTTATAGGGAATGAATGTATTTTTACGGTTTTATAACACCTTATTTTAATTAATATTACTCTACAATATTTCATGACTATTTTCAACAAAATCCTTTTCTTTTAACATTGAATGACATTTTGTGAAAAGAAATTGATTTTTTAGAAGAACGTATATTTTCCTCAAGAATTCATTTCCAGTGTTTTATCAAAACCATTTTCCCTCTAAGATGACATTATTCTCATATGTGTATGTTTCAAGTATAATGTCTCTAATATTTACATGGTTTCACTTTTCTTATGATGAAACGATATCCATTTGTTTTATATGGATTATGTTATGATGGGATGATGTTTATGAAACCCATTTGTTATTCTTTGGGTTATGATGAATGATTTATATTTCTATTGTGGCACAAGTAAGAATTATTTCATTATGAGATGGGCATGACCTATATCTCCCTAAAATGCATTGGTTAAAGATTTATATCTCATGAGATAGACATGGATGGAATGGTAAGTTAATCCGGATCAGTGTTACGGGACTAGAACGAGGAGTGAACTCAATTCAAAAAGTGACTTTGTCCACTAAAATGGTCATGGAAGCAATTCCTGGGATACTATGGAAATCATATCATTGCTTAATGGTTTCCCACAATTACATGTTTTATTCTCATGATATTTTATCATGATTAATGTTTCTTTATGATCTATGCCTTACATACAACCATGTTTTAAGTCATTGGTCATGATTTTTATGTTTAAATATTATGTTCATGTTTTTTTGTTCAAATGTATATGATTTGTTTTATTTTCTCCATGCTTACCCTTATTGTGCATTTGAGCTCACCTTTTATATGTTTTATTTTACCCAGGATATAGTAAAAGGTTTTAGGTTAGTGAATAAATGGGGAAGATCTTTGTGGGAGATGATGAAGATCTTTCACCATGATTAGAAGATTATTTTTCCATTTTTCCAAAGACACTAAACTATTACGGTCCTTATGTGTTTGTTTTTGTTATGTATTAAGTATTCCAAAAATGTAATTTAATGACTATGTACGTCAATTATGGGTCTCTACAACACACATATAAATAAATCTAGTAGAAATATGTTATAATATATTTAATGATTATTTATTATATATAATTTATAATCATTCGTGAATGTATAACACATAGAATGCATCTCATCGCGTTGTGGAGATCGTAAGTCATACGTATGCATGAGCGATTATATCATTCCCATAATTGATGAATGGTATTGAAGTTTATGGTGTATAATATATCATAATTATTATAATATTATGATAATTATATATAGTTATTATTACCACCATTATACATATTTAAGTAAGGTGATGGGGAAAAAAAGATTACACCACGACGTGGAGATGGTAAGTCGTATGCACGCATGCGCGGTGATTTAGTTTTTCATAAGATGAATTGAAGTTGAAAAAGGATTGTTTCATTTTTATAATAACTTCTCTGTATATGAGTTATACATACGTTATTACATTGTAATTAAACAACTAATGAAGAATAAATAGAAGAAGAATGAAATTTAAAATAATCTCTATAATAGATTACCACTTGCTCGACATGCCCCCTTTCAATTTTGTCTTAGAGAACTAGAGTTGTTCTTTTGAGAAGACCAGAACCTATATAATGTAACTAGGGAAGTTGAGAAGTAAAATTGGAATGTTTTGGCTGAGCTTGAAGGCTAAAAAAAGAGATAAGTTTAGAGGGAGGAGGTGCCCTTTTATAAGTGATGATAGGGTCACTTTAGGAAACTCTCAAAATGTTTATTTATTATAAATTATATTTCAGTTAAAAATGATCCCAAAGTTATTTAATTAAATTTATTAGATTATTTTGGTTCTAATACCCATTATCAAATAATTTTTAGACTAGTTTTGATATATATTTTTTATCCTTATCATTTTTATTTAACCCTTATTTTACCCTTTTTAATCTTACCGTGATATCATGTTATTTACACATTTTGGATCAATGTATTTACTGTATCAGGTCAAAAGACCCAAAAAAAGTTATTTATGAAATATTTGGACTTATATTAACCAATTACCCTTATCTTATATTTTTAGACATTTAATATCATTTAATAAACTATTTTATGTTTAATGTTGTTAATTATGTCAATTTTGGATACTATTCATATTTGACTTTTATATAAAAAATCATAAAAACCCAATTCCTTTGAAACAAATGCATTAACGCATCACTAATATGTCAATTTCATCCATAAAATTCATGGATGGCATGAAAAATGTTCAAATTAAATTTATTTTATTATTTATAAATTCATTTATTTGAATCATTCATTAATGAGGTAATCACTACATCATAATTGTGCCATAAATTAATATATTTGTATAATTTATAAAAATTATAAAATAAATACCATGATGTAGGAAATTTTTTAAGATTTATAATTAATATTTATAGGCATAGATATCAGTTATATAGCAGTATATTAAAATCGTATTAGTAAAATATATATTTTTATGTTATAATTATCTTTACTTTAAAGTAATTCTTTAAAAATATCAATTTAACATCTAAGTGAATCAATGGGATCCCAAAATCGACCCAAGGTTTCCCATGGTCAGAAATATATTACCCAATAGGATTGGGAAATGTGTTTGGGTAGTTGAATATTATTATAATATTATTTTTACCGTTACTTACTAGATTTAACTTTTAACCATGGTAAATAAAATAATTACACAAGATACTATTCATAATGTCCAATAAAAAAGGCATCTGTTTAAAAAATTTGAACCATCTGATTCTAAATAAGGAATCCATTTTTTCAAATTTGAATCATAGAATTTGCAGTAATTAATTTAAAAATAATTCTCATTGTCATAACAAAAAATGTTGGTTTTTATGAAGTAATAACTATCAAATGATTGACATGTGATTATTTACAATTTAAAAGTGAAATAATGCCAAATTACCAACATTGGATTAAATGATAAAAACACAATCCAATTACACTTTAAAAACAATTAAAAAGATAATTTCACTCTATAAATAAATTAGATGAGAATGATGTTTTGAATTAAAATGCAGTATTTTCCACTATTCATCAAAATATATGTATTCAAAGATTGTCTCTAGGAAAAAGTGGATATTATCCTGGTCATATTTGGTGATGTCCTAGTATAGGTGGCAAGTGTCTCTTCTAATCCTAACAATGATAGTGAGGAATCTGGTGAGTGGAAGTAGATATCCAATCATGCGATAGAGAAGTACAAGGATTGGTTGGACCTCCAGGTAGTCTCCCTTCCCCAGTGAATCATTTGTGCCCTCTTAGGAATTCCAATACATCTTGTTGTTTCAATTCCTCCAACTATTTTTTCAACATCTATTTCACAACCTTCCTTGTATCATAAAATCATTCTCTATCATCACAAGATAGATTAGAGTCCCTAGATTGTAAAAAAACCATCTCAAACCCTTTGTGATTTCATGCCTCGTATGTTAAGAGATGTGACTTCGGTCTGTCCAGCTTTAGATGCCTCCAAAAATGATGAATAGGAGTAGGCCTCTATTAATGTTGTCATGTTCCTAGACTGCTACATAGTTCCAGATGGTGAGGAATTCTAAGAAAACCATTTTGTACCTCTAATCAATGTCGTCAAAGGAGATGTAGGTAGAATTTCATGAGGAATAAAACTCAAGAAAATGATTTTGGTTAGGATGATCATGCTATAGAGACCAATAAGTAGTCTATGTGTAGAACATATCAAGAATAATCATTTTAGTCAGCATCATTAGTTATGTCACAAGAGTTGGAAATGTATGTGCACCGAGTAGCTCCTCTGTATTCACACCATGATTATAAGTGCTAACCCAGATCCTCACTTCATCCAAATAATACTATATTTATAGCTATTCGAATAAATCTATTCATTCAGTAGATATTTGTTTTCAATACAATCCATACTCTAATAGATTTTCCAAAAATGTAAGTTTCACCGCCTTCCAAGGAGAAACCTGCACTGGTCATGAGCATTCATCTTGAATGAAAAATATGATTTTATCAATAACCTCATCAGCATATGTGGGAGCCTATAATTCCTCAAGGATATATACATTTTTAGAGAAAAGTATGATTTCCTTATTGAGTCTTTGAAAATCCCCCTCAAATTAAAATCATAGGTAGCTGCTGTTCAAGCCTTCTATGTGGAGGAGGTTGAGAAAGGGTTATTATGATTCATCATCTCAATTTTTATAGGAGAATATGGATGCTCATACAAGGGAACATTATCTTACTGTATATCACTAGATATTTGAACAACATGGAAATTCATTGTTATGTAGTGGACACCATATTTGAGATCAATCTCATCTCAACCTGAATGCTCCATAATCATTGTCTAAGAGAAGTGGATCCCACTCACACTAGCCTGATGATTCCTAGTTATGATAATAATGATCATAAATAACATGGAAAGGTTAAGATGATGGCCTAATTTGGTGGTTTTATATTATATATAGAATTCATCCTATTGTGACAGGATACATCTGACAACATGCTACTGGTAATACCCTAGATTCATTTTCATGCATCGGTCCCCTCCTCATATCATCAACACCTAAAATAATATATCAGTTATGGATTAGGGGTACTCCATGGTGTTTCATCCCTTGTTAACTCATGTGAAGTCTCCTATATGGATTCTATTTCATAAAAAATTTAAGGAAATATGGTTCCAAATGAAATGACTGAGCGCATAAATTCCCCCAATGATTTAGAGGCCACTATAGTCAGTCTATGGTATGGCATTCCCAATATAATCATCCTCATGATTGGTCAGTTAGATACTACAATACCCGACATAGGGGGCTATTTTATCATCTCCATGAGAAATGGTAACATATTCCACAAGGTAAATGTTTACTAACATATAACCCATGACTCCTAGATTGGGTAGTCTAGGATTTTATTCGAAGCCCCTACACAAATGAAGTATTCAGGAGTTCTCCGGATGGAATCCATTCAAAGGCATTCCCATATGATTCAATGATTAGAGATAGAATTGTGAAGGGTGAATCACCGCCACTTCTTTGACATCAGTTGTGGGCCTAGTGATAGAAGGTTGAATGGAATTATATTGATAGCTATTGTTTCCATTGACTTCATAGAGTAATAACCCATTGTTAAAGATTCAGTATCAGTCATGGTAGACACTAGTGTTACCCAAAATTTGGCTAGTTTAGATGAGTTTCTCCCCCCCACTGATCCTCCTACATAAGATGTTAAATAGTATTTCAAAGATTCCATTTTATAATTTGAATATGGTGTCACCACCACTATTGATGAATTGGTATATGTAATCTTTGGTGTAGAGAAATAGTCGAGGTTGACATTGATCAGTGTATCCATATCTATCTAAGATAAATTATTGTATGTGGCCTTCCATAAGTAGAACCATGATATTTTAACATGAGCTTTTGATGATATATGAGGGATATACCATCAGGTATTCATCCAATTTCTTAGACTCTTTGTGAGCCATTCCAGGTTGATGAAGCCTCCTCAAAGAACACACCTCTGTCACAGTGATATGGTTGAAGTCAAAGTTGGTAAGATCATAAAATAAATCAATGTTGGGGATGTGAAAACCTACGGTGGTTGGATAATATCATCCTAGTAAAGAAGAATAATGGTCCAATCAGAGTCTATTTCAGCTTATAGGACCACAAACACCACTTTCTGATATATGTTTTTACCAATATAGTGACATATATATTGATCGACCCCACATGAAGGTACCAGGATGTCTCTTTTATGGATAGATACATATGATACAACCAGATATGGATGGCCCCATAGGATGACTAATCTACCACCTTCATTGTTTTTCAAGGTCCCTTATATGACCATGTGATTACCATTTTCTTAAAGAATACTAGATCCTCTTAACATCAGCCCATGCATCACATATTTATGCCAGTTCTCAAAAAACTAGTGAAATTCTATGGGGAAAACATTTTGGACAAATGCTTCTTACACCATGTGAATATAATGGTTCTTGATAATGTTTTTGGCTTCCTCCTCTCCCGACATGTTAAGATGAACCCTTTGATGTGTTAATTCTAGGTTACCTTTTGTAAATTACTTATATTTTTTCAATGATATAGAGGCATCAAGGATGACCTGTAGAAGATCATGTTCGTCAACCAAATTCCTACCCTTTGAAATATTTGGGAGCTATGAGGCATCCAATTCCAAATATCCAACATATAAGGTTTTATCTAAAATATTTTCAGATTGTTTAATCCTTTTTCAAGGCTCACGAAGAAAGGTATTTTCTACCAGTGGGATGAGGAGTAGAGATACCATGATTGATAAAATCATATAGTTTCTTCTGCAACCTCTAATTATGATGCAACTAATTTCTAGGAAGCAACTTGTTCTTTATATTCCTACCATGGATAAATCCCTCGAGTCCCTTCATTCTAAAAAAAAATTAGTGAAATGAAAAAAAATATACTATCTCAATCACATGCTTCTTGAAATAGAGACATGTAAATCCCTAACTGAGAAGTGCTTTGCAGCATTAGTGTTTGTTGTGTAAAAGTTACAAAATCATCGTCAAAAGCATAAGATACAACTGATGTCCAATATAGACCAGTTGAATTGTATTCTCAAGCACCCCATCGTCAAATTATAGTAGGCATGTTGGGAAGTGATCCTCTAGTAGTTCGAGATCAAGTTCTTCCCACATAAACCCATCAATGTTCCGGTATTGGAAATATTCCAAGATGAACATTTATCCCATGAAGAACTACAAATGTATGTTTATTTACAATATGATGTGATCCTTGTACTGGATCAGGATTTCCCATATAGTTATATGAATTTGTATGGTGCTTCCTGCTATCTGACTTGTATGTGACTCACAACCCCATGCTTAAGAGAGTGGATATGGGATTGTTTCCATCACTCCATCAGTTTTCATCTTTCCCTACACATTCCAATTTTTTATAAGTCTATATCAAAAATGATATACAGTATCAAGATCTAATAATTATTCATTACCTAGATCTCAAAATTGATTCTGCCTTTTTCATGTGAAGGGATACTCTGAGATATTCATCAAATAGATCAAAGGTGACTATGGTGTAAGAGATCCAAAGTTTGTGCACCTATTTGAAAATGTTCAATTTCTTATGGCCCATTTCCCTTCTTATCTAGTGGTGGACCATGTACTTCAGTTAAATAATATTATATCATATTACTTACTTATTTTGGTTACATTGCTTACAAAGCCTGACTAGGAAGATCTAGTCATCCATGTGGTACATTGGAGGGTACTCTCCCCTTCTACTTTAGGTGATTACAACCAAAAAGTATGTCAGTTGGATTATATTGATTCTATATTAATTCCATAAAATCCCCCAGTAGTCAATGGAGTACTTAGTTGGATGAATCCCTTTGTTTAGTATCTCCACAGTGGCGTTCGCCCATCAGATCAAGCTGATAATGAGCGAGTCTGTCTTCATGCAGAACAGTTCACCCTCCAAAGTGAGCCAAGCCTTGAGAAAACCCTATACAAGTGATGGTATGATGGAATCCTTTTTTTCATCCATAGAAATAATATATGTTATGTTATGAAATAAGTCCATGATGGGTCTTTTGTAATCCATCAGATAAGGTTGATGTTCTCTCATCATATCTTGGGGTTGGGATAATTTTGGCCTAACATTGTCCATAACTATATTGAGTTCTCTCATAGGTGTCACATAAGATTTATGTTTTCTAATTTTTTATGTCGACCACCAGATATTAACAAAACCACCAAATATTCTTCCCCCTTTTCTGGAAGGGGACTCACTGATGTTGGAACATACCATCCAAAAATATCACGCCAATGTAGTTTCATTCTCACCACTACCGATTTCTTCATCAAATTGGTGTAAGAGATTCCAATAAAGGAATTCAAGTACCAATCTATGATTCAGTTTGTGAGCTCCGACATCATCCACTGATTCAGCGCACCTCATTCTATAATCATAGACAATGACACCAACTCATGGGCTACAGATCTAAAGATGATTCATACTAAATACAACAACCAGTCTATCCATACTTCCCACTACCATGCATAGGAGAATGGATGATTGAGGCATTCAAAAAGAATCTTTCTAACTTCATGTATAATATTGTGGGAATGATTGAAAAGGTGATATCCTGAAAAACTCCATAATTCCCTCTGGGGCTATCGTATAACCACAAAACATTTCACCAAGGTTTCCATACACTCCCAGTTATATGGAAAAAGTTAGAACAAACCATATAGGTTTAATTTTCATCACTTCATATAGCTTTGTTTCACTGTGAGATTCAGCTATAATGTATAAATTATCTCTAGTTCAATTGTAATCCCTTAAAGAGAATAGGCTCCAAGCCTCACACGATCTGGAGAGGCACCCAGACATGGTAGAGAGTGCATTCAAGATGATTTTCCCCCATATCCTTACATTAGATTGACAAGGTATTGGCCCTTGTAATAATAATGATCTCTAGACGGAAGCCTTTGAATCTAGCTCCTGAATAGGCTGGACCTTACATTATCCACAAGTTCTATGCCAATGGTGAGTAATCTATGGTCTCCATGGGTGGAGAGTACATCACACCTTCCAAAAATTCCCATATTATTTAATTGTACTTCACATGAGGAGAAAGGTCCAAGACCTACGATTGAAAATTCTATGCATGGTCCAGGGATCATGACCATAAAATATGAGCAATCCATCTCATGATGATTTTTTGTGGAATTAGGTGGCCCCATTTGCCACTCATTCACATCGATATATTATCTTTTATGTTGTACATATTCCCAAAAGACACCCCCTAGTCCAAGAATCATGACCATAAGATGTTTGAACATAGACCATAAATCTTGACTTTAAATTGATTCTTCCCCCATAGTTGGAGTTGTATGAATTTAAAATAAAAATCCCATTGTCCTCAAGAAAAGATGAAAAAATGTGTTCCTACCCTGTAAACATCCATGATTCCTCATTAGAGAAGTGTGTGACAGTAAAAATGATACCTCGTCTCATAATTGTGGGGTTCACTCATCATAAAGGATTACCCCACAGCTTATACTATTCTTATACTATGGCATGTTCCTGAACTATGTGTGGATTGATCACAATTCTCATGGGATACATAGAGATTCCCAAATATCTCATCATTTTCCCAAAACCCTTCATTGAAAACAAGTTCATTCTTTCCACCCCTGCATTATGGAATCAACCTAATGTACAAATCATTGGGTATTGTGTGGAAGAGGTTCTCTCACATGGGTTTATCATCCTTTTACTCCACACAAAACTCTTCAAAACACCATTTCCCCACTTGAATTATATGATCTATGACATGAAACTAGTAGATGTGGTAGCCATATTTGTATGAATTTAAACTAAAAATCCTAATTTTTTAAGTGCATGATGTTAAACTGCAATCTCACCCCAAAAATAACCAAGATTCCTCATATAATATTTATGGGGAGTACCAAGTTAGAATCCACATAAAAAATGTTAAATTATAGTCGTACCTCATACCCCATACTAGACATGGATATCATATAATGTGACATGATTTGATATCCTCTCAAAAGAGGACTTCATACTTCTAGTGTTTTTTCATACCATGATGTTTTCATGAAATACATTTGGTTTGATTCCCATTCTCATGGGATAAGTAGTGATTCCCAGACATATAATCCTTAGTATTTCCCTTCCATCAACTCATTTTTGGGTCATTCCCCTCTATGATAACTTTGATTCTCACACATAGGCATATCCATTAGGTGTGTTCAAGTGCTTGTTCGAGTATATCCTAGAATTCCAAAATCCCTCTAGGAAATCCACCATTATCAATTATATTCTTCATGTTTCCTTTTATTTGGATAACTATCCTCCTCTCTATCTCAACAGACTTCCTAATGGCAAGGTTCCATGACATAATTTCTCACTTATAGTCATCAGATCACACAATAAATATATTTCATGACAAATATTGACCCTCATATTTCAAACTTGTTCAAGGGTCAACCTCAAATGTTTATCACCCATCATGAACTGAAATACATATGGATGATATGTTTTGAACATAGTCTCTGGTTATTCTTTGTTCTTTAGTAATTTCCCTTTCACTATCTGGGTCTTGGAAGTTTTAATCTCCCAAGTGGGAGTTTTCTTTAACATTATCACATTGTTATACTCTCTCTTATAAGTAAAATGAACTCCATACTACTATTTGTTTCCCATACTGAACATGGATCATACAGTCTTAAGTGTTTGGGGGTCATCTTAAAGAAAGGTTGATATACATGAGTGCTCCCATTGTCTGAACATTATTAACTAAAAAAGGATCATCGGTTTAAAAATTACAACGTAAAAATATATTTTAGTCCTATTATGACTATTCTTTGTAGAGTCAAACCTCCTAGAACCCTCCATTCATGCCACATTGTTGTTCCCCAACGCTATAAATATCTATTTATAAATATTCCCCTATTGGTCCCAACTCTATGAACTTAAAATAGGATTCCATGTATCATTCTCTATGAAATGAAAATTTTAACCCATTTTAAAACTATTTGACCTCATACTATGAGCCTCAGGCCTAGAATTAGGACTTCAAATTGTATCCAGATATCACCAAATATGTTTTGTATGGTATCGGGCCTCCTAGGCCCTACATTCATCTCAGGTAGTCAATCCCATGTGCTAGGAATATTCCTTTGGGGACACTAACTCCTTTGGTACATGCATTAATATATTAAACTATTTTAAATTAGTCCAAACCTATGAACATTAACTCAATGCCCTATCAAGGAATCATGAATTTATACTAGATGTATGATACTAGGGAAATGGGTGTCATGTCTTCAGGTGACCTCATATACCCCTCATTTCTATCCGTTTATATTTTTCCTAACTATTCAAATCACATTCTTGGATGTTCTTCTCTTCGTCCAAAAAATATGACCTTAAAGTATTAACACATGGTCTAAGAGTCATGACCTTAAACTATGTTAAACCAATCTCATGATTATTTTGTGTGGTATCAATGGCCCTCCTAGGCTCCTTGTTCATAAAGGATAACTTCTCATCAACATTGAACATATTCCTCCGATACACAAAATCCATTGGCCCAAATTCTTGGACATTAAACGAAGAGTCCTGATTAAGGATCTACGACTATAAACTGCACCAACCAGGGCCCTGGTGATATGACCACAAACCATTTGAAATTTTTTTGACCTCTATGACCATAATCTAAAAGCATGATGTCTTGGTCAAATGACAATATATTGTACCACAGAAATCCCGATCACATGATGTTAAATTTTGAGATACATTTTCTTTATCATATGATGCTAAAATATGTGTACATTATCCTAACTAAAATACAAGAAACTACATGTTTATCATACTCATTTTATGATGTTATAATTTGAATAATCGTAGGCCATTTCCCAAGAATCCCTTTACTCCAATTTCAATCACCAACTAAATGTTGGAACCAAAGTTGTCTATACATGAATTGGAGTATGTTTTGTGTTTTTCATCAATCCTCAGTGGATGTTCAGAATGTGTGCCATCAATGTGATCCTATAGTTCAAGAAGACAACAGTACTGATGGTGGCGTTGTTTCCCACTGTTTGCCAATTTTTTGGGCCTCAAAATCAGAAAATGAAGACATAGATTTTTTGAAAAAGGAAGTGTGCGCAAATCGGAAGTGGTGTGAAAAATAGCTGGATTGTGCAGAAAAAGTGAGTTGCATGAAAAATAGTGGTGTGTGCGAAAAACAGTGACGTGCGCAAAAACCAGTGGGTTTGCGTGAACAATAGTGTGGTGCGTGAAATAGTTGAGCAATGTTTTTCGCGCAATAGGTGTTTCGGAATCAGAACATCGAAAAATGTAAAAGGCATGGGCTGCGTGAAAAATCTAGAGATGTGCACGAGAAATGATTCCAACACAAAAGGTTACACTCCAAATGAAAAGTTTTTCATGCCACAGAGGGTTTTGCGCGCGGGGGTCTCAGATGACTTTAAATAAGAGGTGACCCCTCTCATTCCGACGGGTTGAAGAATTGGAGAAGATCTAAGGTCTGATGCACGTAAAAGGATCGCATAAAGGGGATTGCACGAAATATTCTGGATTGTGCTAAAAATTCTGTGATGCGCGAAAAAGGAAGAGTTGCAAGTAAAAATTGAGGCAGCGCGTAAAATATTCAGGTGCGTGAAAAGGGTGTTTTTGGGTGAAATATTTTTGCTCGTGAAAATGAAATTTTGTGCGAAATAGTAAGGTTTTTCGCGCAAAGGGTTGGTGTTGCGCGTAATTTTTAGTAGAGCTTGTCTGGACGTTCTGGTTATCCGTTTCAATGGTTATGTGTGTTCTAGCTCATCAATTCCCAACTTCGATGCAAGCAGATTCTCATGCTGAGTAGTGGCTATGATTTCATTGCAAATAAATTGAACATACCTTCATGTCTATAAACTGAGCGGGACTTCACCTAAGGTAGTGAGACATGGGGATTCAATAGGAGTGACCCGTGGGACACAATAAGTTATCCCAGTACATTTGTAAAGGCAGTGAGCCTAGGACAGAGTGACTGTGCCTAAACCTTTGTAACCCATAACTAGTGATGTTTAGTGGAATTTGGTACGACCGAAAACCTGTCGGCGTATGATCCTTGGACGTAGCCCTTAGTGGTGAACCAAGTAAAAAGTGTTGTGTCATATATCTGCATGTGAATGTTTACATTCTAATCATATCCATCATACAGGTTTAACAAGTTCCTACCAATGTGCGAACTCGATCCATCACATTAAAATAAAATTTGGTCACCCTGATTCACCCCTCCCCTCTCAGGGTGTCCCGGGGTCCTACACTACCTCAATTGTGTTCGTTAACAGTAACTTGACATTCAAGGATATGCTTCCCACTAGAAGAAAAATCAGACTCTTTGTCCAAATCTATATTCCTACTTAACATGATCAAGGCCACAATTGCATAATTTTGAGTGGTAAACTCAATTTGAATAGTTCACTGACCCATATTCGTGTCTTTTTTCCTTTCATTTGGATCAAATTATTTTCTACATCTGAATGGTCTCCCTAATAGTATGATGTCTTGTAGTAACATCTTGCCTATTATATTGAGAAACTTCTATGAAGTCTTCAGATGATATTTTGAGATAGGTCATATGTTTCAGAAATGATCAATGGTTGATCCTAGTTTGTTTCTCCCCATTTTTGATAGGAGACATTCTATGTTTTTTTCGAATATATTCAGTAGTAATCCTCTATTTTCACACACCCTCTATCTGTTTTGAATGTTGGTCGTTGTGATTCCCGCTCCTCATTCCCCTTTATTCAAGTAGAATTAAACTTCTCTAGTGTTACCCCATTATTTCAGTAGTGAAAATTGGAAAAGTATGTTGTTGGTTTAGAGACCCATGTTCTCCATATATATTCCCTCTCAGCAAAAAACACTCTCAGTGGTGAGTTAATATATTTACACCACTAGTGTTTAAAAATTGTATTTCACTGTCTTATGAATGATAGATTACTCAATCTACCTTATTTTCACACATTGATCCTAACACAGTGAGCATAGTGATTGGTCATTGGTTATTTCATAAGTATATTTGAAGTGCATTAACAATGCGTGATAAAAGATATATATTTGAGCATGTTTGAATTTTATGAAATCAACCAAAGTTCTGAAGGGAAATCCACACATTGGATCCTCTATATTGTAAAACACCCCTAAAGTTCAAATAAAGAGATAGAGAGATTAAGATCATCCAACCTCTAATGAATCACCTTCAGATCCCATTTCCATACTTCTCAATGAATCACCACCTCATCAGCTCTAGGGATGGCCTCCTCAACCCGGAACTACATATGGCCATTATCATCTTGGATCTATGCTAATATAAAGTTTTCCTCCACCATCATTGATTCATCAGTATCCCATTGACCCTTTAGTTGTTATTTGATCTCATAATGGACCACAATGATGATATGATGCTCCTACTCCATCCCATCTAGTTGAGAAATATCTTCTTTAGTTGCCTCAAGTTCTTGGGATCCCATAGCATTGTGCTTGATCTACGATAATTCATGTATTTTCCTTTCCATGTGTTCTCACTCGATGAAGATGTTTCATGAAAGCATTTGAAGGATAATGTAATCAACCATGTTGATCCATAGGCTGATTATCCATTGGATGAGAGACCCCACCCGACATTCCATCTCACCTCTTTGGGAACATGTGATGATGTTCTGCACATACCTCTAATCCAAGAGGTGAATGGACCTCTTATCCTCAGTGGAATCTGAGCCGAAATACTGAAATCCTTGGTCATAATGGGCTTGTATGGAGGAAAGACAACCAACAAATTTTTAGGAAGATCATCCAAAATCATACCCTATGGCGTGAGTTGATGAAAATCAATTCGCTCGAATGGATACTTTCTTGTCCCTTCACCTACAATAGAAGCCTCCACTACCTCTTATGGAATCTAAAAGGTGGATGCAACCATAGTTTCCACCTATACTAACACTTTTTATTTAATAACATCATACTCAGCTCTTGACACTACTACATTTTACATCACCTAGTCATGCTCATCCAATAAAGCCTCCTCAGCCACCCCTATTGGCTATGTGACCTCATCCACCATCATTGTGGCACTCTTCAACATCCACCTTTTCAAACACTCCAAAAAAAAAGAGCAATCACAACAACATCCTCCATCATATAGGTGGTTGGCATGAGTACTGCTTTATCCATTGAGGAATTTACCCCTACTAATACCTCATGAAACACCACTACAATAAGCGTTATCACCGAAACCTCTTCAGAAAACATAATCCAGGGAACTATCTTGACTAAATCTATTGAGTTCACTATCTCATGATTCACTTTTTCTGTAATATCAATGAATTTCCGAAAAACCATGGCATTATTGTCCATTTTTTCATATGTAAAAGTACCCTCCATCATTACAATAGCAATAGGAATTATCGACTCAGACGTTGGCACCACTTGTTAAATCCCAAGAACAACATTATTGTTCATTTTAAAATAATTAAATCTTGAATAGAAATAAATTAATATAACGAAAAAGTTAAAAAAAATAGAAAAAGTCTTATAGGAATGAGGAAAAATGGTTATCAGCTCCATGATATTCACCAGTAATCCCTTTGGAAAGGGCATTCACCCACCAATTGTCGTCTCATTTACAGATGCTGATTTGGCCGACGGTTGGCTTCCTCGGTAGTGGATTCCTAGGAAGGGACCCACACTGTCCGCATAAATGGTTGTCTCATCATTGGAAACCATCACATCCACATCACTGACCATTTTATCCTTCATTCCTGATACCTAGACATGTAAAAGAAGATTTAGAAAGGTGTTCTCAATATAGGTTGAATACATGAAGAATAATATAAAACTATTTACCTGTTTAGTGGTAGTAGTTCCTCTCATATGAGATCCCCAATATAAATAACTTCCCTGGGAATCTAAATCCTCTGGTAATGGTGTGATCACATCCATCTCAACTATCAAATGATGGTTGGAGAGGTCATGTAGAGTAGAACCTTCCCCCATTCAATCATGGGGAGAATAATGATATAATAATGGACTAATTCCTCCAAGACTTCTATATATCAATCTGCCTAATCTGGGGACACAAAAAATCCCTAATTTTCATGACCAATCACCATAAGATGCATCTAGTACCTTTTGGGAAAACATTGTGTATGATGATTGTATTTGTTGTCAACAATTGTCAATGCTGGTCAAAATGAAGAAGGAGATGAAGAAGGACTACAATGTTAATGGATATCGACTGATGTGAGAATTCATAGAGAATTGTTATGTAATCATAGCATTGAATTTCATGATTAGGAAATTCTCCATGAATTGAATTCAAACGATTTTTGATCTGATCCTAAGTGCAATGAACTTGTTTCAAAGGTGACACATTGTTTACAAAAATGCATAATGGAGAAGTATCTTCCATATGAGGATGATTAAAGAAGAATGAGGATTTGAAGAAGACCATGCAACTCTTCATTATTACATGAGAACCATCAAAGAGATTACTTGAATAATAAAATCATATGATTTGCATGATTTGCAGAATGATGGTTGAAGAAGAAGAGAGAATGTGGAAGGGCTTGGCATTTTGAGGTAGCCATGCATTTCAAATTGTATAAAATCAGACGATGCTTTTCTGATTTTTACTTCACAAATATCATAAGTTAGGAGAACTTGTGATGCAATCCTTATAAAGTAAAGGGGGAGAAATGATGATGAAAATCATATATAGTTTTGATTGGAAGGAATGATGCTACAGGAAGACGGGATGTTTCACTACTTCCCATTGCAACTCTGACGATGCTAAAGCAGATCTATAAAAGGATACATAGCACAATAGTGGAACTTGAGATAAAAGCTGAAGAATGGTTATGGGCAGTAGTGAAGAGAGAAATAACAAGGTAATGGACAATCTGGGGGCAGCACAAAATCACAGTTTAAGGTGGTGCCGTTTTCCAGTGTTTGCCAAATTTTAGGGCCTGAAAATCAGAAGATGAAGATGTGTTTTTGGCAGTGGATGGAGTGTGCAAGAATGATGATGGTTTTGATTTTTTTTCATGAAAGGCATGATTCAAGGTCAGAACATCGAAAAATGACAAAGGCATGGAGTGCGCAGAAATTTAGGAAAGTTGCGCACAAAGGTAAAGTGGCGTGCGCAATATATGCGGGTTGCTCGAAATATTTGTGGGAGGCGCAAAATTTCAGCGGGATGTGCGAAAAAAATGAAGGCTGTGCGAAATAATAGTGGGATGTGCGAAAAATCAACAGGATGTGCGAAATAGAGGAATGAAGTTTTTCACGCAAAAGGTGTTTTGAGATTAGAAGCTCAAAAAATTTGCAAAGGCATGAGCCACATGACAAATTAGATCATTGCGTGAAATATGATGTCACATGAAAGATTGGGTTTGCGTGCAAATGGAATGCAGTGTGGAATTTTGCGCGCAATTGGACCTTGATGCTTGGAATGATGAAAAATGGAAAAGTCCTGAGGTGCATGAAAAATACAGGAGGTGTGTAGAAATAAAAGAAGGTGCGCGTAATTAAAGAAGTGAGAGACAATTTTACATACTGGAAGGAGTTTTACGTACAGGAAGGGGTTTTTACACACAGGGTCAAAAATGCCTATAAATATGAGGTGACCCCCTCTCATTTGAAGTGACTAGACACTTAGACAAATCCCGAGCTCGAACGCGCAGAAAAATTGAAGTATATAGTATTGTGTGAAAAGAAGAAGTGAAGCATGAAAAAGAAGTGTTACGTGAAAAATGGGAGTTCAAAGTGAAAAATAAGAGTTTCACGAAAAGGGTTTTTCGTTCCAAAAGGTGTTTTTATGCGCAATGATTGAATTTTATGCGCAAGCCACCTAGAAGCATGCGTGAAAAATTTGGGGGTCCCGTGGGCATTCGATAGGTGCATAGCACTCTCGAAGTAGCTTTGAGAATGAGAAAGAACTGTGAACCATTCAGTTTCAAAAGGAGAAGTTGAACCTCACTCACACGACTGGGGTTTATCACCCTCGTTGTACTTTGCGATGTAGAGAAGAACTTGATGTGAAATCAAACTCACATCTGCACAAAGGAAGAAGGTAGTATAACGACACACTTACGTGTTAGTATTGATAACTGAAGAAAGAGATTAAGGCACTACAGTACCATTCTATATTATACCGTGTCAAAGAAAAAGGAGAGAAGAAGAAGAATAACATAGTATTACCAATTGAATGCTGACAATTTTTTAGGTCAGTTAAATTCAGATGATTCTATGTGAGTGGATCCCCAGTTTCTGATTAATAACATTGGTATATGTGATTATAGAAAAGAAGATAAAAGATTTTTTAGTGCAGTTGGTTGTTGCACTATTAAGAAGAAAGAATAAGCCCTGTGCAGTTGGTGTTGCAGTAGAAAAGGAAGAGAAAGAAATAAGGAATAATTGCTTGCATACTTCATTTCAAGTAATCATGTGAAGAGCACTAAAGAAGACCAAGAGCAGAACCTACCTTATCAAAAAGGAAGAAGACTATCTCCATAGGTAGTATAAAGAACCAGCTAGAGGCTGCAAGTTAGACTAGGCTATCATCATTCCAGGGAAGTGGATTGTTTTGGCACCCCCCTCCAAAGTGTAGGGACTCACAGTAGCTAGAGGATTTCTTTCTTAGCCACTCCACTATAATTTCATATCACATCATAGTGGAGAATCCATGTACTGGTCATACCCATGCATCGAAAAGACGTAGCTACTCTTATTGAGTGGTGAACCTTGTAAAAATATTGTTTGCTTATTTTTACTGCTTTCTATTATTGCATGTGATAGGGAAAAGAGAATAAGAGAATCACAATCATAACAGGTCAATAGGTACAAGGATAAAAGTTCTAATTGGTATTAAAAGTCCCCAACACTGATTCACCCCCCATCTCAGTGTTAGGTATATCTCAAACTGGTCCTCTCAGTACCTATGAACTTGTTTCCATATTGTGTGAGCATTGGCTAACTTCTTTTAGATATCACAATTATCCTAGTCTTTATGAAAGACGAAATCACTAGAGATATCCATATGTCTCAAGTGCTTACATAAAACTTGAGAAAACATCATTGGAACCAACCCAAAGGGATCTCATTCTTCATTATTCCACTTTCTCAGTAGCTTCGGTTCCAATGTTGTTCCTCTCACTATATCTACAGAGTGTTCGGGGTTGGGAATATCATTATTTGCAGCTAATAGGGCTTAAACTCCCAAGCTGGCTCAACCTCCATCGTGAGATCCACATACTAATCTTCCTTGATGATTCGACTAAGGAGCCGCTCTTTTGTTGTCCTAGGTATCTTGCTGCTTTAGCATTTCTCTTGGATATGCACTCTCCCATCTCTCCACATACTCTTGGATGATCTCGTATGAAGAAGAAGGCAGTGGAATCTCGTATATTCAATTCACATCCTTATACATGAACATGTTCCAAAGTTTCCTCAACATTGATGTCTAGTAAATTTCATGCAACCCAATGTTCACCTTTTTGTAGGACACTACATGAACTATATATTCTAAGAAAATGATGCGGGTTGTATGATCCATAGACCAGAAAACATTATATTCTCACTACTAATACCCAACCTCAAGTGGAAAATAGTTGTAATCTCTAATCAATTTACCCAACAACAACACTAGTCAACATCCCATTGAAAGCGGAAATATGTGAATAATGAACATCTCTCATGACCTGATCCTCTTCAGCAAATCCACCAGGCCCAACATGAGTTCGAAAACTCCAATGATGTTAAAATTTTGTGGCCTACAATCAATGCTGGTGGAGGGATGGGGATTGGTGTACTCATATCTCCCCATATGTAGAGCTACACATCTTAATTAGAATTTAAGGTGACCACATTCATTAAGCGTAGTCTCCCCTTGAATGATATAGAATCACACCCGATATAAGATCACTATTATGGAAACAATCTAAATGATCCTTTATACTATCACCGACATACCATCTATGATGATGGGTCTCAGACACACCCCCATATGTACATCCCTCACCAAGAGCATCCACACACATATCAGCAAGATGATAAACGATTCTAGCCTGACCACAGGACCATGTGGCATGAATCTATAACCCCATAATTTCTACTAGATCTCCTCCAAAACTATACATTATGTGTGATCCTACCCCATTGGAATTCACCAAGGGATGATCATGGAATCCCTAGTATCATATTCACTAACTCATTATGAAATAACCTGAATCGTTCCTTGAATATAATTTCCTTCATCCTCATCTTTTGTTCAGTGGTCCCTTACACCCGATGCAACAATTCAATCACAAGAGATGGAATTTGTTCCCATTACTCCCATAAGTTCAATGAATGTATGAAATCATCAACCATCATGTCATGATTTGGGATCCCAAAAATCTAGTGAAGATCCAATTGACTGATCCCAACTTACTCATTATGAAAATGGAAGGTGTTGGTCTCAAGTGAACATATACCTAGTAGCTCTGGTGTGATGTTCAATTGGTGTTATACATGATTCTCTTAGGCCTATTCCACTTTGTAAAGTGTATATGACTACTTTTCTTCCTTTAACATCAAAGAATATTCCATGCATTATAATCCCAATACCATTAATCGATGAAATTTTTTTCTCTCATATAGATTCCATTTTCTATAAATCCCTTCACTATGTCCCCAAAAGTCACCTTGAAAACTTTCACATATTGTGGGGGGTATCATCTCCCACTACATCCCCATTATTGTTATTTATATAGTCCCAGATAGTTTGTTCCAATAGAGGCATGTGGTCATTATGTATGTTCCCTCCAGATATCTTGTGCCACTAATATTGTCCCAATGTAGCCTGAAACTAGTAGGTGGGATCTTCTTTAATACCATTGGGGATGAAGACATCGTCCCTCAATCCAAATCCATAGAGTAGAAGCATCTTGTGAAGTGGGTAATTGAGATGATCCATTTTCAAAAACAAAGTAAGTGATTTTTTGTCTGAGGTGATCTGAATACTCTCCCTGATCATCAAATTCCCAACCATTTCTTCACTTTGAGTGTCATCATCATTTTCACCTTCATAGGCCATTCTCTTAGAGTCCTAGTAGTGTTTTGGATTTTGGTTTGTGAATATATCCTAAAAAAGTTTAGTTCGGGAAGATTTTGTTCACAGAGGTTGCATTATGGTGATAGGATTTGTGGTGACATATTCATTGAGTTTTCATAGAACATATCATAGTATAGAGTTCACATATTTGTGACGATTTATGGTCGATGGGGACTAGAGTTGTAAAGAAACTACGAAGGGTTTACGCTTCAAAAAAAGAAATCACGAGTTAATCTACTTTCTGAAAGATCAACGGTAAGTCTATGTTATCCCTCCTATATTAATTAGCATTCAACCATCCATGAGTTAATGATGGACACCACAAAATAGAGCATAATTTATGACCTCCATGATTGTTCTTCACGAACGGGATCACATTTTATAAGTTTAGAAATATTCCCTATGAATCTAACCCTTATATTCCCCATAATCTCTAATTCTAATGGGTGTGATTTGATGGTGGATAAATTAGTTTCGTGAGAGAGATTGAGGAAGGAAGGGCCAGTTCAGAGTGATTCCAAGCCAAAACCGACCAAAAATATGAATAAGGGACAACCTTGATAAAGACAATCTCCTTCATGAACTATTGGATATCATGATGGAAAAGATATATAAAACTCTTATTAATGAGTGTGTGAAGTCATGACAGTATTCCCACACTGTTATGTTCAGACTTGCATAGCATTGTATCATGAGCGTGCAATGAAAATGTGGTACCTTGGCGGAATGATATTCAAATTCATGGAGACCACATCACATGTGAAGATCATAATGATTCACGAAAGATCCTAGTTTTCATGAAAAGCATTCCCCAAACATTATTGGATCTATAAATATACATTGGGGTCTAAAATGTAAGTGGACACGACCTTCCTACTTCTACCAAACATTCTATGTTCATGGTGCTCAAATATTATGGATTGAAAGAGAAAATGGGTTTTACATGATACATTACCTTCATGAAACCACTTCCCTTGTATTTTTTAGATTCTCAACCCAAATCATAGATACCTTTCGTAAAGTTATATTCCCTTCATGGGAGAAGACATCCCTTTGTGGCATCTTGGAATTTACAAACCATTCAGCCATTACGAAGCAAACCCAATGTTATCTAGGATTTTACCCTAAGGTAGTGTCACCCAATTTCATGAATAATACTCATTTGTGAAACCCCGTGATTATAAAAGTCCTCATAATTCAATAATACCACCTTATCTATGCTCCAATTATAACAAAAAACATCCACCAAGACTCTCTTTGGTTACTCCCTTCTATTGATCCACTATTGTGAATGTAGAGTACCTAGATCCCTTATGTCCCACCTACTACATAAAAGAATAGGTACACTAATATATGTTTATTCTATTCATAGGTTCTATAAAGTTGGGATTGTGCCTCCTTCTATATCCACCCCATGAATGACCACACCTCCACAGTGGTTCCAATGAAAGTCCACCCAGAGGTGCATGAGTGGTGGTCACGTATACCCTATGAGTGGAATCTGTGAGGGAAATTGTGCACCTGTCATGGTAGATATTGTTTAATAAAATTTTTTAACTCGCCACTACATGATCCCCCAAGGAGTTTGATTCCCTTAATGTATGAGATTCATGATGTAAAACTACATAGCCTCATTTCCTAGTCATATATTGTTCAAATGCATAACTACATCCTCAGCACATGATGTAAAACTATAGCCTTACCCTCTACATTATGTGCAAGAATACCTATATATGAATCATATTGGATGGCCCCAATTCATACCTCATGTTCTACGATTGGTATTACTCATGTACAATCATCATAGTATTCCACCCTCTCTACTATTCTATTGAAAAAGCCTCCCATTATGGGAAGCTTTCATGAATATTCCCCACATCCTTCCCTATATATTGATCCTCTTGTAAAGGTGAACTTCCATGCGTAATACCCACACCATCCCTCATTGATTCCCCTTTTATGAGACAAACATCCTTTCCACATGACATTATACAAAATTGATTGATCATGTCATAAGGCCTTATACTATAGCACTAAACTACATGGGTTTTTTCTCCCTGTCTCATTTGGGTTACATAAGAAACCTTCATAAGGATCATTCCTACAAAAAATGGGAAACTCAATTGTGAAATTTTACCTCCTTGGAGTATACCTTCTTGGTCATCCCCATGATGTATTAGTTCAATGGTAACCTCGAGTGTGACATCATCCCTCCTAGGGAAGCACCTTCCTAGTCCACAAAAACATGTTTCATATAATTGGAAACATAGGTGTCATAGCTTCCCCATTTGGGACACACCTTCATGGTTTTCCTCAATAGTTGTCAGATATATGGAAAACTCAGGTGTCATATATTCCCTCCAAGAGACACACCTTCTGGGTTCGCCTAAACAGATTTCAAATAATTGGTAAACTAAATTGTGTCATATTCCCCAATAGGGATACACCTTCTTATTCTACCACAATAGGTGTCACAACATTAGTAAACTTGGGTGTAATATCTTCCCTCCTAAGGAAACACTTCCACCGATCTTCCAAAATAGGGAATTATGATCTTTCTTCAGGTGATAATAAAACTACACCAATCCAGCCATCTCCAAAATATGGAAAAATTTTGTTTGTTAAATCATAATAGAATATTCTAATCTACCTCCACATGATGTAGAACTTGTTACCCAATCAATTGCCTACACCGCATATACTAAGTTTGGGATGCATGAGGTAAACAAACCATAGAAGGCATACACCTATAATATCATTTAACTTATGATAGAAATGAGATCCATTGGGTTCCATTCCTAATATTCTTCAAATGATATTCCCTCTAAAAAATGTAGATTTTAATATTCCCAATATACCAACATCCAGACATGACTACTCACCTTGACTGAAGGTTTCCGACCTATCAAGGCAGAAGAATAATAATTATCTAGTTCCCAAAAATATATGGAACCATGAATGAGTTATATGATCATGGATTAATATATTTGGGACACTCTACCTATGAAACAGGTTCCATAGAGGAATCCATGGATGGAGAAAATGAAATCTTATCTCCCCATTTCCATCATGGAGCATTCATTCCAAATTAAAGTGATGAAAGGTGCATGGGATTGGAAAGTTAGAATTCTAGGTAATGGATAAATAGAATTTCAGCCATCTCATAGGAGAAACATATATGTTCATCAGTGAAAAAATTAGAAAAATACCTAATTAGTTTTCATAATTCTCTTTGAATTACACTCCAACCTTTAGAATTTTAGATAATTTCATATCCACTTAAAAATGTTTGGAAATAGGTCTTAATTATACATCTCAATATTATTCAATGGTTCCCAAGTAGAACCCTCTTGGGATATAACTTTAAAATTACATATTTAAATTAAATTTTCACCATGAAGAGTCTTAACAAACAAAACATGGGAATTTTAAATTATTTCATTATATGGTTGAAAAGATCATTAGAATAATTGTCATGATCACCCATGAAAATGATTTTATCAAAATATAAAGATAAAATAAGTGTACTTGTATTCATATTTTTGATATAAAAGGTTCTATCCACTTTTTCATTGATGAGTTTTAATTCCATTAAGTTGTTTTCCAGCCTTGAATATAAGGTCTATGTGGCATATTTTACCCTATATGTATATATATGTCCTTATTTAGTTTTCCTGATATTATTCCATCATAATAAAGAATAAGAACATAAATATGCTTAACATAAACCTCTACCTCATGATCAACATGAAATAAGTCATATATGAAGTTTATTTTAAAAACATTAAATAACCTATAAGAATGTACAATAAGAAGAATCTCCATATCTACCATCCTTAAAATCGATACAAATATTTATTTGAAAAAAATCTTTTACATGGGAATATACCTTCCATATAAGTCTAGATTGATTTTTGGTAATGTGTCCTGGGTTATTAGGCATTTACTAAAAACCCACCTAGACCCAATGTCATCTTTATCAACAATTCTTGGAATTAGATCTCATTTTGAATTATTTTAAATTAGTCTCATATATTTATGCCAAGACTCAATCTACTCCCCATATATACAACCCCTATTCACTATATATGGTTCGACCGGAGAAGATAATGATGTATGGTTTTTTAATCCACATTCTTTTCATTTTTTATTCTACTATAAGGTCATTATATAAAATATTTCTTCTATTTTTTATAGGAACATATTGTTATTTGATAATATTCCCTATATCTAAATACTTAATCATACTTTTAAACATAAGTTTTCCACTATTAGTAACATCATTTTACAAAATAGTTTTGTAAGAATTGTTAAATACTATTTGTGGCTCAAACTCAACATATGATTCACTAATATGTCCAGTTTTCTCCTCCCTCGAATCATTACGTTCATAAAAAACTACTATATATTGAAAAATAATTATTAATTGATTTTAAATTATTTTTACACCATTAAATAAAAACTAGGTTATGTTTTTAATTGAAAAATATATATACATTCCTATTAGATAGGTATCCAAGGATGATACCATCCTCAACATTATCATCAAATATTCTTAGATTCATGTATTTTAGCTTCATGAGGCAAGGACTTCCAAAGAATCTAAAGTAGTTCTCTATTGGATTTTTGTTACACCATGGTCCATATGAATTCATTCATGAATTTATAAATATAAAATATCAATTTTGGATGATTTTTAATGTTTAAAAAACCTATCTCCATGAAATGTTGATCTTTTATTAACCCACAAAGCATTTACCTCCCCACTTCTACAACAATTTTTTTATTCTATCAACCACCCCATTAATTTTGGATATGTAGGAGTTTCTATATTGATTATTAATCCCATATGTTCTATGATATGGTTAAAATTCAATTCTATTTTACTCTTTCTCATTATCATTTCCATGTTTCTTGACATGAATAACAAGATAAATTTCTACATCGCTTCAAAAATCATCAACATATCCAATGATTGTGACTCGGGAATTATTTATAATAGTCTTCTAATTATTGAATAATCATCATTGTATTTGGAAAAATAAAATTCAACACCTATGTACTTGTGTCCCATATGTCAACCCAAATCTAATCGAGTTAATACATGAGGCCTTTTTTATAGTGTGTCAAAACATTTATAACTCTCTTTAAAACAATATTTCTATCAAGAATTAATTGAAATAGATATAAGAAATTTTTCTTAAGATATTTTACTCAGGTTAATTTGACCATCATGGATAATTATTCTTTTTCATTCATTTTTTTCTTCTCTAGGACTGAGATATTTGGATTTATTCATATCTATAATCAGAAATAAATTCTAATGGATTACTTAACTTATTATGATTGTCTTTCTATATTTAACTCATTTAATTAGACATGTTTTCCTCTTTATAGAACCCTAATTTCCTAGATCACATAACTGAATCTCACTTAAAAGATTGTTCTTCATGTAATCAATAAATAATTCCTCCAGTTATTCTATCTTGTTACGATCAATCATCGAAGATCCAACTCCATTGATTATTAATGATATTTCTTTTCAAGAAGTCAATATATCACAATTAGGTTATCTAATGGATTTCAAGATCACGTTTTCTCCTTCTATATATTTTGAGATGTGACTATTAGAGATCTATGGTCTGGTGATTTTTTATGTTTTTTCCCTACCTAAATAGTTAGTGATTTTTCAATATTACTTTTGTGTCATTCCATTCATTATTTTTAATTTCTTTATTTTTTAACAAGAATAATGATCATACACTCCTCTAAATATTGACCCCACTGTTCATATCATTCAAAAATCTCCCTTCGACCATCATACATGATTTGCACTGATCAAATTATTATTCTCTCATAAAACCTTTACGTCATTAAAAAACTACTCATTATTATTTTTAATTATCCCCACTTAGTTATGGCTTATATTAGCTAAAGTGGATATAAATGTCATGCCAAAACATTGGATATTCTCCCATATGCACTGTAATCCCAACAATATCCTCTAAATATGGTTCCTCTAGGAACTTTTTTAGCCAATCCCAGAAAGACTTCCTGTTATTTTTCTATTAATACAATATTTGTTTCTTGGTTTTTGAGAATACATTATGATTTTGAATCTTCAATACTCTCATTTGTATTCTAGTCTTTTTAACATGGATTTTCTCAACACTAATTTACAAAATTTTGTTCTTAAGACCTACACTATTTGTTATGATCAATTTAACATTTTAAGAAGTTACATTTTAAAATTTTACATTAGAAATTATCCCAATCCCATAAATATTTAATGAAAATGAATACCAAAATTCTAATTTTTTTCATTTTTTATGTTAAAATATTGAATAATATTTTATTATTTATGAAAAAATTTCTAATATTGAAAAAATTTCTCTTCTACAGAACACATTTTCCTAATATATTTTTAAAATTCTCCCCATCATGGATGATTTACCATTAGGAGGATTGATTTTCTAAATATATTAATTATCCTTTTTTGAACTCATTTTCAAAATAAATCCCTTTCTAATATCCATCATAATATATTTTTTCCTACATTGGTGTTCAAAATTTCCTTCATGATAGACATCATGTCATTCCCTCAACATGTGAACCATATAGGCTTTAAATACTTTCTCATCTTCTTCACTACATTAGTTGTCCCCTTTAATTTATTAATAATCTATAAATTTTATTTCTCTTCTACCACATTCTTCTTATGTTTCATAAATTGATGACATGAAATCTTATTTATAATTATAAATCATGAAATTTTTATTTTTATTTTTACATCTTACATACACCTTCATCATGTTTCCACACCCCTTTTGATTTAATTTGAAATTTAACCTCATAATCATCATCCACATATTTAATGTATTTCAATTTCCTAGTACAATCAATTACATAGTATCTAATTCCTCGACACTTCAAACATCTAAGAATATATTCTATTTTATATATTCATGATCATTTATTAGGGGTTCTAAACAAGATATCCATGAGTTTCTTATTATTTTCATCACTCTCAACACCTCCATCAAATTCACTTTATGATTCATCTCCATTTACAATAATCCTTATTTTATTTAGGGATTTAAAATATCTCTCCTCTTAAACTTATTCCCTTAAAATTGGCTATCAATTGTCTCATAATTAGAGAGATCATTTTTGAGCTCATCAAGACATATAAAATGAATTTATTTCAATACTAATATCTTGGAGTTAATACTATCTATAAACATCCTCATTAATTTTTTGACCACACATGAATCATCAATCTATCCCATGAAACATCTGATATGACTAATTACCACATTCACCCTAGTGAAATAATCTTTAATTTTTTACCATAATTTATTTTGATATCTTCAAATCCCCCAAACTGATTTAAAATTTTTCTTTTCTTATCTGTATGTTTACCTCATAAATGTTCTCAATTTTATCCCAATTGTACTAAATGTTTTGAATTCTCATCACCATGTATATAGTATTTTAGAAAAACATAATAAAATCGAATATATTTTACTCCCATATATCTTAATATTCCTTGTCTATTGAATTAAAAGAACTATAACTTTTAATTTTTTGATATCCCATAGTTACAACATCACGCTGTTATAGAGAATATGAATACAGAAATGGTAGAATCTTATTATTCTACCCATGAATGCTCTTAATTTCAAAAAATGGAACACCTTTATTATTCATCAAATAAATATTCCGCATTATAAACAAAATATTAGTAGAATCTCACGGGAACATATTTTTATTTTATTCATCCTATAGAGATCTGATTCTATTAGGTTACCTCTAGAGAGGTGGTATAAGATGAATCAGTATAACCAATTTCTTTTTCCAAACTCTTTATTTATATTTTGTCCTTGTTAATACCATAATGTAATGATTAACCCTTTTGAAACTCACCCTTAAATGTTTTAATAAAATATAATGCAGATGTATCATGCTTGAATTAATACTAGGATCAAATGCATTCTGAGATAAAGATCGTTAAAGTATTCATCTTTTTTCAATTACATTAATTTTGATATCACTATAAAATAAATGCACAAAACATTAGAAAATGTTTTGAATATTTTTTACTTTAATTTTTTAGTGGGTTTTAATTATCCACTTCCTATAGTTTTATGAAAGAAATTATTTAAATTAAAATTTCTTATTCATCTAAACATCCTCCATTGATATCGAATTAAATATATCATTAATGTGTGTTGTGATATATCTAGTTTAAATTCAGGAAATTCTAATATAATTTCATCAACTTCCAGAAAAAATATACTGATGTATTAGTAGTTAATCCTTAATATCACCATTTCAGAATGAGAAACAAATACATGATAGTATTTATGCACAAACGTGTCTACATACTCTATCCCTTTCATCGGTACAACATATTATCAAAATCTCTCAACAACTCAAATCTCCAATGAAAATATTTATAATTCTATAGGAAAAAATATTAAAAACCATGTAAATAGTATCTTCATGATTTAAAATCAATAGTTGACATAGATTATTAACTCTTCAGGATATTGGAATTAACATATCTTATCCATATTCTCTGATTAGATTTGTTTGAATGTATTCCAAATTTTCATAGAAGCGTGACATAACATACAATGTGAAGTAAATATATATTTATAAAATATAATTATTTCAATTCAAATGCTCACTTATACAGTCTAGTATCCATCATTAATCTTTTTTTCCTTCATTTGATAGCTCTATGTTCTATGGTATCCATTTTATTGGTGCGGAAAATCCCAAATTCTAGATCCACCTAAACTGATTCACACCTCACCTCAACTTGAATAATTGTCCATACAAATCACTATGATAATTGACTAATAAATAATAGTAAAAAGGCATCACATGATTTATAATTCTCTTATTAATAAATAAAATTAACCACTATGTAGGCCATGATGACCATTAAATGGACGGTTTTTTCATTCATTTACCAATACCTAGATCTCATAATATCAAGTGTGACCTTTATATAGGTCTTAAATTACCCTTATACGGGCATATGTGACCTTTAAATAGCCTTTAGAAATTCCTTTTTACCATTAAATAAATGATCTATGTCCTTTAGGTAGCTACAGTTTTAGAGGGTTGCCTTTACAAAACACCTAGTATATGACATTCCCTTTACACAGAATTTAGAGTACCTTTTATCAACCAATACATTTCCACAACACTTATTAATAAGGTTATATATTACATGTAAAAAACTTTTATTTACCATAATGTATCCATTTAATATCATGGATTACCATTCCACACGTCATTAATGAAATTTACATAACTTCTATGATACATTTGTAGAACATGAGTTTAAATCTACATTGGTTGTTCAATATACAGATGACTATTACATTGTTTTTTTTCTACCCTTATATAGGTCTATTGTAGTTTAATGTTACCATTACATAAGAAATAATATATTTTTCTCGCCATTATGAAATTATTTATAACATCTTATTTTACACATATGCAACTTTTCATATACCTCAAAACAACTCATGTTGCTGCAAAAGGCTACTGAACATCATTAACACAACTAAATCCCTTCCTTCATCAATCTTAGGGCCTTATTCAATACGTTTATAACACTTATATCTTAATAATTTTTTTTCTCAACCTCTATCATATGTTTGACAATAAAAATAAGTGAATCAATAAATTAAACGGAATATTAATACATAATGTGACATGATAAAAACTATATGATATAATAGATAGTTAAAAATTAAAAAGCAATTAATCCTGGAAAATTAAAGATTATTAAAATAATTATTTTATTAATGACATAACAAATAAATTATAATAAAAAATTTAAAAAATATCATGTTGTAGGGGAAAATAATTTTAAAAAACATTAAGAAATTATAGTCATCTCAAAATTAAATTGTGTGGTATTTTAATTATTTAAATAAAAACAATATTCAACATTGATAATCATTTCAACTCCAAAACCACTCTTAGCACTAAACAATCCAACATTTTTAAAATTAACAAACTAAAAAATAACATTATAAATTTCTCCCCCTTTTAAAATATTTGTAAAATATAAAATAAATTAAAAAAAATATCGTGATATGTTTAAAATAGATTTTAAGACAAATAATTCTTAATAATGAAAAAAATCCCATTAATAAACATATATTATCTCAATAATATGTCAACATTTGAACATAGATCTCTATCATACCATGTACAAATTTTATTTTCCATAACTTGCAATAATCCAATAGTTTAATAAATGTATCAACAAGTTGATTTTCTATGGAAACATATTCATAAATTTTTTTCTTTTATTAATTTAATATCTAATAAAATTAAATCTCATGACAAAGAGTTTTATTCTTGAATGTTCTATTGGATTAATTAATCATGAAATAACATATTATTTTTTATAATAAATAATAGTCCATTTAAATTTAAAACCAATTCAAACTAATTTGTATTTAATCCATAATTATAAAGAAAAATTTGATATAGAAAAAATGTATTATCATTAAATAGTGGATAGAATTATTGAATTTTGTTTCTTTAATCTCCAAGACATTAGTTTTACTTTAGAAAACTACACACACCTGATGTACTTTTTTTTATAAATTTTTCTTCCTCCAAAATGATGATTATAATTACTAATCAAATCAAAATAGTTTCATCTAGAATAAATAGTTTGCAGTTTATAATTATTTTAACATGTATTATAATTTTTTTAAACTATTATGTGATATTCATTAGGTTAATATTTTTATATACTACATAAAAATACTAAACATAATATCATCTCTAGAATCAATATAATAAATAAATTATGAATTATACCTTTAAATAGTTCAGAATTTACATATTTTCAAAATTCATATATATCCAATTTACAATGACTAGTATTAAGGGTAATAAATTTTGTTCATGAATCATGTACAAATAATTTAACTAAGTATTTATCATATTCTAATTGATTAAAAAATATTCTATAATTTTTAAAACAAAAAAATGTTAAAAAAATAATTTGATTTCTTCAATAAGACTCATATCAAATTCATTGTACATTAAGTAGGAAATTTACTTAAAATTTAATTCACATGATGTTAAAGAAACAATATAATCAAAATAAATTTGAATTATATAAATATTATTTAATGTAATTTTGTTAAATGAATTATGATCTACATCACTGTCACTAAAATGATTTCCCAACAAGAATAATCTAAGTCTTCATACTATTCCCAAAGTGATTTATTTAGACCATTTAATGATTTGGATAATGTAATGAAGATTATGAAACATTGAATTTTAAATTCATAGTGGTATATTGATAAAAAAATATTCATAAATAAAACCATTTAAAAATTCACTTTTAAGATCCAATTGATATAATTTAAATCATGAAAAACCATTAAGGCCAAGAAACATTTTAATAGATTCAATCCTAGAAACAGGTGAAAATGATGCATCATAATATATACAGTCTTTATGAAAATAAACTAGGGCTACATTTCTCGATTTATTCTAAAAAAATTATCATATTCGACCATTTCATTCATAAAAATATATTTATCAAAAAAAATTATTTTGATTTATTATTTTTTAACTAAAGTACAAACAACATTTTCAGAAAATTTATTATGTTTACCTATAATATAAATAACCCATTCATACATTGTTAGGTCTTTCATCAATATTATTATGGAAAAACTCAGAAATAAAAAAGAATAATTTTCACAAATGTTAAAAGAAAATTGTGTTATATTAATACTATAATCAATATTTCCAATAATATTATCAATAAGATGATATTTATGAATTTAACATGAATTAAGATCATACATGAAAGGAGTTTGATCCCCCAAAATAGTTAAATTTTTATATCAAGGTTATTACTCACCAAAATTAAAATATGAAAATTCTTTAAATATAAATAAACCAATTATATTCACCAATTTATCATTATTAAATTTAACATGGATAGATTCATCTAAAATTATAGTTCTCTATTATATTGTCAATAATATTTAATTTTATAAAAAAATCCAAGAAAACATAATTTATCACTTATAGAATCACATTTATCTAAATTATCATTAGTATTTAAAATATAAAAATTTCTCAAAAAATTAAAATAACCAATATTTGGAATCTTATCTTTAACTATTTCTTAAAATGTTTTTTTAATAAAGTTCTACTGAAAACTAGTTTTTTAAACATAACAAGTTGTATTTATAGATTCATCTAAAATAATATTTTGGAAAATTAAATTCATTTAATAAAGTTATATATATTTCTATAACAAATATATTCTCTCTTTCATTTACTAAATAATTTCTGGTGAACTGGGAGAAGAAAAAGTTATATAATGACCATTTTTTATAAAATTTATAAAATTATTAATTATAAAAATTTACACTAATTATCAATTATAATGGAAAAATTTACTTGAACTTCTTATTTTGGAAAAAATGTTTTAGTAGGTATAAATTTAAGTAGCGTTTCACTTTTATGAGATGTTAATTAAGCCCATGTGAATATAATAAAATCATCATCAATAAACAAACATATTCTTTTTCTCATACTCTTGTAGTTTATATAGGTTCAAAATATATTAATGAATAAGTTAAAGATGTTATAACTTTTCCATTTAATTAATTGATCTAAAATGTTCTCTTTTTTGTTTTATATTTAAAAAATAATCACATATATAATTATAATTACTTTTTAAACAAGGTAGAATTTTTACATGTCCTTTATTTGTAAATTTTGTAATTAGTGAAGGTTTACATGTTTAATCCTCTAATTGCATAAGATATCATTAGTTAATATAGATTTAATAAATATAAAATTCATATTATTTAATGCATAAAAATAAAAAGAATAGATATTTTTTCTTGTTATCATAGAATAAAATAGATTCACTGTTGAAAATTGAATAATTATTTAATTGAAATTGAAAACTCATTATATCTCTATATAGTTTTTAAATAAAAATTATGTTATGTTATAAAGCTTCATCATATAAAAAATTACAATATATGACTTCATTAGATAAACCAGCTTCAATACAACCTTTATCCTTGTATTTGGAGTTATCACATAATTGAACAATGACTCCATCACATTGATTCCCAAATAAAAACAACAATTAATCTTCATTAATATATCTTTATTATCTTTTTTCCATGTAACATGATTCTTTGACACACTTAAGTTATATTTCATGAAATACTAGTAAGTATAAAACCATTTTGGTACCCATGCTTTTATGGGTCTAGTAGATTTAGTAAAATAAATCATAGATACCCAAATAGAATTTTAAAAATAATTATTCTGTAATCTAGAGGATAAATTATCATAAATAAAAGTTTTAGTATTATATAAATATTGATGAAATTTTAATAGACATTCATTTGCATAGTTTCCTTTCATTCCACATCTTAATCATGTAACATTAGATGATATTCTTTTAGTAAATTTAAAAGTTATACTCTTTTAAAATAGAGGTATTTGGATTTTATTAAAAAATACAATTATTTATAATTTTTGTTTAATCAATGAAATAATTTGTTCATAGTTTATTAGTCATTAAAAAAATATAGAAAAAATTTATTTCAAATAAAAATTTTTATTCCTCAATTCTTCAATATTTTTTTAAATATCTATATCATTATTAATATTGTCATTTGAATAATAATATATATTTATTTTCATTCATTAAGTTTCTTTTTTTAGTATGATTACAATTTTTTATATTAATTCTATATATATATATATTTAAAATACGGAAAATAACCTTCTATACATTATCATTTTATTCAAATTATTATTATTTATTGGGTTGTTCAAATTCTAAATCATAATATATAATACAATAAGAATAACTTCTATCCTCATTTATTCTATTTTTCATTATTTATAGGTTATATGATTCTTTTTCTCTTCCATTTTCATCACATAAATAGTATTGTTTTGTTTGAATCCAACCACCAATCTGTAACATTTTTTTATTTCATATATTTTCTTAAAATCTTCAGTTTTGGGTGGTCAATATTTATTTGATACTTATCTATACACTCATATCATGTTAGTATAGAATAATCATTAAAATTAGGTATACCTTTCCTATTTATATCATTCTTATGGTTATCCTTCCTTTATGCCTTACAAAATAATCCTTTTCTTTTCATAATTTCAAAAATACATTTAGTAAAGTGAGAATGTTATTTATATATTTAATATAATTCAAAATCAAAAGATTTTGGGGAAATACTTTTATTTTTTTACATGTAGAACCTTTATTCTTTAAAATCTCTTAATCATTTGTGTTCTTCATATATAGTTTTTATTGAAGTAATGAAACAATTATTTAATAAAAGGTACATTATTCAATGTAATTTCTCTCATTAATTTTAATTTTAGTCACATTCCACTTCATGGGACGATCTCTCAAGATTATATCTATAAACATATTCTTATGTAATGTTTCTCCTAAGGGATTCAATTCGATCAAAATGCTAGAGAATATAAGTCACATTTGATTAATGAATTCATGATTATCCTACCTAAAACATTGTTACTTATACTGAACAATATCATTCTTAGTTTCTTCATCTTATCTTAGACATGGTGAGTATCTTGTATAATTTTCTTCATTTAATTTTTTCATTCAGGAAGATATTTGGCTACAAAAATTTTATTAAAAATCATAATATAAAATATTAATAATTTTTTAATTCTATATATATTTATCATCATTATTTCATGTAATAGTGTGAGGTAAAATAATTAGGTAACATATATGGTTTAACCATTGTATTCTAATGATGCATATTTAGTTTTTTGAGATAATACATCATTTGTGATTACCAGTATCTATAGTATGTTCCATTGCAATGAGGAAACCTATAATGTATCGATAAATCCTTTAAACTTATTCCTACCATATAATTATCTATATTTTTAGGTCTATGTAAGAATAATATAGATTTATAAAATAAAATAATAAAAATAAATAAGATAAATGTTTCAGATGCTTTGTGTAGTAATAGGAGAAAATCCAAATAGCTAAGATAAGTATTCCTTGAATTGTCAAGATCTAATACCAAATGTAAACTATCATTTAAGTTGAAAAAATAACTAGATGTGGGTGAATAAAACAGTTTAAAATTTTATTATGTTGAATTTAAAAAAATAATAATTCAATTTTAGGTTAATAAAAATTAAATTTAAATTATCAAATATAATTATTTCATATTATTAGTAAAATAGATATAGAGAATAAAAACCTTCAATAGTAGGTCAAATTAGTGAGATCATACATCGACACTTCACATCCCTCTACATATTGAGAGAAATGGTATTCTATAGTAACCTAACATTTAATGTTATACCCAAAACAATTAAAATAATACCTTTTAAATAAGATAATAATCATCCAAAAAAATTATATTAGAAGTCATAAACTATAAATATTCGTTTTCATAGGTCTTGTATAACCAGCCTTGAATTTTCTGGGTTGAGGAGGAACCTATGTGACCTGATTTTCATTTACGAAAAAAATACCAAATTATTTACCATTTATGGTGGAATAAATTGTACAATAAACTCATGATTTAAACAATACATCTCACAATAGTTTCTCATCCCAAGGACTGAAATTTTATGTGTAATCTTAGTTTATTACCCTTCCAAATGCTACTCCACAATCGCACTCCAATATATTATTTTAGACATCTCACATTATATGTTAAACTTAATAACCATGTGATAGAAACATAATAATTGGGTGGGATCATATTCTCAATAATAGGGAAGACATATTGTTTCATATCATAAACATAATGGAGATAATGTGGAATACATAAATATTTAAATTAAATATCATAATCCCTTATATGAAAATCATAAAACATTATAGAGTATACTATGATAAAAAATATCATTAATGTACCATAAATGATACAAAATATATCTAAAATATCTTCATAATCATATATCATGTAATCATAACATATAAATCATTAACACTTTAAAAAATAAATCATAATCAGGAAAAAAGGAATTTATTGGAAATTAATTACATCATAATTTTTTCATAACATAATAAATAACATGGAAATTTGGAACAACCATAATCATCGGAAAACAATTATGAGAAACACAATTATGTACACGTCTATCTGAAGAAACTCATTATTCCCATGGATAAAAATTTGATCAATACTCATTATTCCCATGCATTTGTGAACAAACTTATAATGTCCACACCTGACTATCTCATGATATACATGCATGAACCAATTTAATTTATGGTGGTTTATTACCCCACACAACATTGTTTATACGTATGTGTATTGCTTTAAATCAATTTGAATCGTATCTTAATGAACCGATGGAAAAAGAATGAGTTTTTACATAAAATGAAATAAATAAATCATAAAACAAAATATCATTTTAAAAAAGGAATCATAAACTAATGAAATATATTGGATGATTAAAACATCACTTTATGATAGATAATAATTGGAGGAAAAATATAAGTTAAAATACAATAGTATTCAAAAAATATTTTAAACATTATTATAAAAACATGAAGTGTAAATTATATTCAAGAAAATAAAAAATTTGAAGCAAAAGAGTATAATATTTTAAAAATTTATTATTAAGAGATAAATATTAATATATACATGAAAATATATAAATTTTATCAAAATAAATGTGTTCTGTAAGATAATAAATTTTACTTATTAATAGATGGAAACCCCTTTTTTAATCTTTAGAAAATCCATTATTTGAAAACAAGAATTTATAAAAAGTGTAATATATTTCCCTTTTGAAAATGTGTAATGTGAATTATGATAATCATTCAAATAATCTGTATTATAGTTACCAATATTAGAAGATAAAAAATGTAGTAACGAACACATGGTCATGGTAGGAATTATTAATTGATAAGAATGGGAGTTATTCCTAAAGGTGTTAAACTTTTATTTCAAAAGAAACTTTTTAAAATAATCCATTATTGAGGAAACGAATTAATATCCTCATGGATTAAAATTAAAAAACCTATAATATAAATGAATAAAAATATAAATGAAATATGCAAAAGTATATTCATTTAAAAGATGTTATGAACCAATCAATTTTAAATTATGTTTAGGAAACCCTTACCTTGGATTCTTTTTTAGTTGATCACACTATAAAATCCAATATACAAAAAATTATATTATTAGTCACCAATTTCAGAACCTTTTTTATATGTAACCATTTACAAACATCATTTATATTGATACCCTTAAATGATATTACAGTTGGGTATTCACAAAATGATGATAGAAAATAAACAGATGATTTTGGCATAATGATTAATATATAAAAAGGTTATTGAATGGGTTTAATGAGAGATAAATTTAGTGTATCATTAAAATTGAATCATTTTCATATTAATGTATTGATTATTACATGTTAAATAATAGACACATAGAAATCATAAGTCTTATAAAAATGAATATCATTAATTGAAATGTGAGGGGGAATCAAGGATTGATTTCCACGGCATGCTAGTTACAAAAATTTGATTATGAAAAGTATTTAATTATAGATAATGGTAATATATTACATAATTTAATTTTTATGTATGATACAATTAAATTTCATATTAAAACTTATAATTTAATGAAATATATTTTTTGTTGAAAATTAATGTTTCAATTGTTATATGTTAATATGTATTAGTTAACATTGATTAAAAATTAAATGGGTGTCAATTATTTTTTATAAATTCATTAAAAATTATTATAGTATTAATTTAAAATATATTCATTTAATTTTATAAAATCACAATACCTAAAAATGTACTTTTCATTGACAGATAATCATTTCAGCACATTAACAAATATTTACCTTCAAAACCTAATTTTAGGACTAACCTGAAATTAAACACATTACTTAATATGATCATGATTATTAAAAATATGAATTAAATTTATCTAAATCTATTTTTAATAGTGATAAAAATTAATTGTAATATAATTATTTAGAAAGTATATTTTTTTAAGAAAACTATATCTTTTAAGCATAAATTTAACATTGTTTTATTATGCTATTTAATATGGATTTTATATAGTATTTAATTCTAGTGATAACCACTAATTTATTGGATATAATTTAATGTTAATATTTAAAATTTTCATTATAAAATCATGGATTTTCATTTTAGTTCAGAATGATTTCTCTATAGAACTATCACTAGATTATATGGACATGTTCCTAAAAAATATTTTTCATAGATAAATGTTTACATAGGTTGTTACTCATATGAGGGGCCATTTTTTATTTTTATAGCTTACAAATCAATACATGTGATGGATTTGGAATATAATTCCTTAAAATTGATACATGTAACTGAATTTTCCCCAAAGAGAGTTATGCATGGTGTTTTAACAGATAGTTTATTTACGTTGATATGATGAAGTGTATCTATGTGAACATGGTATATACTGATCACCTTCCCTCTATTCAAAAATAATGAAACCTGGTTCCATAGAAATATTCAGAGGAAAACCTTATTACCAACATCAAACTCAAAATCTCATTCCTAACTATCTATATAAAACTTATTTCAACATTGTGTAGGTTTTATATGTTGTTGAATATTACTAACCTTTTCTACCATTTCATTTCAATTTTCAAGACCTATAAATTATCTCTCTCCAACTTCATCTCAACATATAGGAGTCTTAAAATTATTCCTATAAAAAAACCAAATATGATTCCATCTACATGATAAAACTAATACTATTGTTATATGACAACACTACCATAGGGAGTTCTTCATCCTGATATCCATATAAATCCATCAAAAAATATCTCATCATATCCTCTAGAGATTGAATTTTCATCTTAGATTTTCCATCTATGTAACATTGATATGTAGTGATAAAACTCAGCTCTATCTATACTAGATTCTGAATACATCTTTATGGCCTTGAGTAAGACCTCCTATTATGATGAGATACAATTGATTATGGTAATCAATGCAGCCTTACCACTTCCCTTATGTATATCTTGGTGTGTTTGGGGGGGGGGGAATCTAGTTTAATGAAAATAAAATTCCCTAAAATTACTAAACTAGCATTGTGGACGTTAGATGTTTTTGGGAGTCCAATGATGAAGTAAATGTTGAGCTATCCCATTTAAAAACTAGAATTGGTAACAATCTTCACAGTCTTAGAATGTTATTTTTTAGGCTTATCATACTAGCATACGAAGAATAGAGATATGTATTATATGGTTTCTCTCCTCATATTATCCCACCAGATTTTTTCTTTATATCTCTCCACATCTTCAAACTTCATAAATGTTTATATAACTATTATAAATTTGAATAATATAATATTTAATTCTTCAATTTATTTTTTTATGGGACATATGACTGAGTTATAATATGTATAACTCTTTCATTTTCAATGTTATGCTATGAAATATTTGGAACTATTTAATATACCTCTATATCTTCATAATTAGATAATATGATGCTTAAATGAATGTAAGGCTGAGAAATTAGTTGGGAATTATATTATTTATCTCCTCAGTTATTTATTCAATATTAATCCTCTATAAATTCATGTGTAATGGATCTTCTTCCATCAAAATCATGAAAATTGTATAATGTTCTTTCCTGTATAGGGAAACATTTAACTTGTATTACTTCATTGGATGGAAATGTATCGATTAATCATAATATTTTATCTATTCTATTAATATGCTTTTGATAATATTCAATTCCATCTATGTGAATATATATTTCATTCTCTTTTTATCAATATATTAAAAAAAATTCATTACAGATAATGTTTTCCAAATATATAATGTAAAGCTCATTGTTCCTAGATATAAACCAGGAATTTGATAATTTTTCTCCAGATTATTTAATTTTTATGAGGCATAAGAATTTATTTATAACTCTACATGAGGTTGAAACAAAAAAAAACATATAACCATCATTTTATATTAAAAATTCTTCCCCACTTTAGGGTAAAGTAATTACACGAGTAGTGACCACTCTCATATTGAGTTCCTTAAAAATTATTTGCATTCCTATATCAAAAGGAACATTACTATTTTTTTGGTTAACTTCGTTAGTGTGTTGAATAATAATGATATATTTCTCATAATTACTCTGTAATATCATACTAACCTAGGAAAACTATATATTTCGGTTAAAAAATATAATCTAGGCCATTACTAGAGATCTTCTATATGTGATTTATATAATTATATGCCATGTTCTAGTGATTACATGACCCTTGAATGATACTTTCTATAGAAATAATTCATACTTGGTAAATTTGGCATACAACTAATTATTTCTCATGGTATTTAACTCAATATTCAAATAACCATAATTCTTTTCCATTCCCATTCAATATATAATAATAAAATAAATAAATACTATAAAAATCATTAAGGTAGTAATTGATTACTATTCATTATATCCATGAAGATATCCACAACATTTTTAAGTCCAATGGTAATCACAATCAATTTATCTGGTTTATTCTAAAAATGGAAAGCTATCTTTGAAATATCTTCATTTTTAATCCTTATATTATGATATCTAGATTGAAGATAAATCAATAATAAGGGTATATCTCAGCTAAGTTGATAAAATAGATCATCATTACATGGTAGTGGATATCTTTCTTTATAATTATTTTATTGAGCTCAATGTAATTAATTCAAATACACATCAATCGATAATTATTTTTAAAAAAATATACTATTATAAACCACAGTGAAGCACTAGGGAAAATAATACCCATTTTCAATTCTATTTTAGTTACTCCATTTACTCCTCTAATTAAATGGGATATATTCTATAGAGACTATTATTTGATAGTAATGGATCTTTGATTGAGTATGATTGAAATATCGACCACACACTCAAGGGGAATAAAATATAGTTCATCCAAAAATAGATCAGTATATTCTTATACAGTTTTCATATGATTAATGTTGATTTCCTCTAAAGTCATTTAAATAAATAGTCCATCACTGATGGGTATCATGAACCATATTACTGAATTTTCTTCAACATGGAAATCATAAACATGCTTTTATATATTTATCATAATAGTATGTATTGGTATGTTAAATGATATATCCTTTTCCCATTAATTGGTATGGGATATATATAGGAATTGACAATGAACACCATGGATTTTGTCAAATTAACCCAATAGAATAATAATTATATACACATAAAGTATCCTCCAAAATTTCTCAATTAATGCATATTTATAAATCATAAATTTGATTATTGTTCCACTAGAGGTTTTCACTAATAGTTCAATATCAATTTACATGGGCAGCAGACTCTAAATTTTTTTAAAACATATTTCGTATAATTTAATTTAAGAAACCATAATCAAATAATGTTTTAAAAGACATAAAAATTAGATCAATTGTACCACACATCACTTCATTATAATGATCTGTCTTAGTGGTAGTGATCACAAATTCCCTAATTTATTTCATTAGTTTGGGAGGTTTTTGGTGTCTCTTCTATTAGTTTTCCGGATTGTTGGGGCATTGATTCATATATTTTCTGAACTCCTTCTTATTGACGCATTATAGTGTGGATGTTTCATTAGTTAAGACCTTCCTCTCTTATATGGAATTAATCATCCTCTTAGCCTTAGTTATACACTTTTTTTATTGGTTTCTTCCATAACAAGATAAACAAAACATCCTTAATATATTGTGAAAATTACCCACATGATTTCTCAAATTTTTCCTTGTAGGAAAGTTTTCTTTCTTCCCCCCATGTGTCCTATCCTTTGTTCTTTTGTGATAATCATTTTTCACCTTTTTACATAGAATGTTAAGAGTTTAAGAATTTTATGTTTACATTAAGAGTATATCTAACAATATATTCAATGCCACTAATGTAGGTTATTATTAATTCCTATTGAATACTGATCTTTATGATAATAATTAATTAATAAATATTAATATCAATATTATAGATAAAATTGATGTCGTACGTTGTGAGTATTGTGAAATTTTCTTCTTATGATATAATAAAGTAATGCTCTTTATTCATAAATTATATGATTTTTATCTCTATTTTTATATGAATATTATGAGGAAAATACTTAGTGAAAATATATTATTGAACTCTTCCAATTTCATTGAGTATACATCCCCTTTTTCTATTTTAATCTTTATAGATTCTACCAATGGACAAACTATCCATACAAATGGTAAATAACCCGGAAAACATTATCCTATTCTATGTAGTAGACAATGGAAACAATATTTTCCATCTCATTGATCCATTTCCTAGAAAAAGAGGATTTTATGATCCTCTAATAGCGGGTGAAAATTGACAAGTGAAATATTATACTAGTGTAAAGTGAGGCCTCTTTGAACATAAAACCCATAAAATAGTTTCTATGTAATCTGAGATAAATAATATCATATCACCTTGGAGTGTATATCCTAGTGTAAACTGAGGTTATTTGAATTAATACATGTCCCACTTAGATAATACCCCCAAAAAATCTATTCAATATTATTACCTATAGGATTAAATGTTCCAAACCCATCGTCAACATTATAAAATCTTGAAAGGGAATTATTTCATAGTAGAACAACCTTCTTAATATATTAACAATATTTTATAATATCATCCAATGCGTAGACTCTTATTTGGAGTTTTCATTAATGTTATATAACCCTAACATCAAATTTAGCATGACTAATCACCAATATTAACTATGCATTCCTTATCATACCAACTAATGAGATCCAACCTAAACATAATATAAATAATATATGGAATTCATGAATTAAATAATATATATCACAATAATTACACAACATGTGGATCGAAAGGTTTACGGTCTTGAATATTATATACATAAAAAAATTATTTTACAAAACATAAAATTTGTACTTTATAAACAAACCCCTCTAGACCATTTTATATTTATCACATTATATATTCATCTTCATATCCATATGGATGGTAATTTTTGAATAGGGTGAGCGAAACAGATCTTTAATGGGAAAACATAATTTTTCAGATCATATACATGAGGTTGAACATGTGTAAGACATAAATATCACAATAAAAGGTCATAAGACATTATATGATAAGTCTAAAACAAATTATATAAACATAATATCATAATAATAACATTATGGGATAATAAAAATATGATATGTGAAAAACATCTTAATAATCGTATAACATGTGAGTTTTATATAAAACTGAGGAATACATTAAAAAAATAAGGAATAATCAAGAAAAAATGTTGTTTCTTGAAAATTAAATGCATCATTACATTTTTTATAACATGATAAATAAAATTAAAATATATAAAAAACATAATACTACATAAAACATAGTGAGAAAATACATTATTTCCACACCTATGTGAACAAATTCATTAATCTAATTGTGGAAAAAGTGTGAAATCCCCCTATGATCACGAAAATGTGAAAAAACTCATTATTACCATGAATAAATATCCAATTAGATGTAAACATAAACCAATTATTTTAAGGTGAAACATTACCCCACCCACCCTCATCAATACATATGTTTTCCACTTAAAATCAATCATAAAAATATATTATAGAACACATGAAAAATCAATTGTTTTTCACATAGAAGGAATTTAATAAATTATAGGTTTAAAATATAACATTTGAAAAGGAAATAATAAAATAATAAAATATATAGGATGATAAAAAAATCACTTCATTAGAGATAAAACGTTTAGGGAATTTATACGTGAGAATAAAAAACATTTCACCGAAAAAATAACCACTGTTATAAAATATCGAGAGTAAATTATTTTCCAGAACACATTTTTTATAGGGGAAAGAGTTAACCAGTTGGAAAAATTCTTATAAAGAGTCCCATATAATTAATCCTTGAGAGTAAATAATTATTATACAGAAATTTATTTAAATATAAAACATTTTATTTTTAAAAGTACAGAAGACAAATTGTTTTCATTTGAAATACCATTGTTTGAATACATATATCACTAAAAAAAGTATTTGATATTCCATTTTAAAAGTGGAGAATTTTATTCTTATAATCATATAAAATAATAAATATTATAATCCCCAAAATTATAGGATAATATTGGAGTGAATGAAAACATAAACATTATCCGAAGGATTCATTTGTGTGAATGGCAGTTATTCCTACCAAGATGTACTTTATATTTTGAGAAAATATTTTCTAAAAAATAGTTATTGACGATGATAAGTAATTGCCCAAGAGAATAAAATGAAACAACATATATTATATAAGAATAGTATGATCAATGAAATATTGAAAAGGTTTATTCATGTAAGAAATGATATTGCACAAATAATTTGAAATTGTGTAGATGAAACCCTTACCATGAATTCTATATTATTTTATCATATTCTAACATCCCATATACAAAATATTAATTTCACATTTTTTAGAGAATTTTTTATATCCATAAACTTTTATTATTATCATTTAAATGTATACCCTTGATGATATTTGAGTTGGGTATTAGGAACCTAATGATATAAATTCCTCTAATGATTTTAGCATTATGATGGCTATAAAAAATGTTAGGAAATAGGTTTTATGGGTGATAATGGAAGTATATCATTAATAATAAATAATTCGGATAGTAAATTATTAATTGTAAACATGTTAAATCATAATTTCATGGAAATAAAACTGCTTATAACAATGGTAGTTATTGAATTGATAAGTAGTGGGAGATAATCAAGGAGTGATTTTGATAGCATAAAGACTATATAAATGATATTATGAAAAGGGATCAATAAGAGTTAAGGGTAGTCTATAATAAATAGGGGATCATTTGAATTTTATATTATAGACTCTAAACCCATTGAAGCCTGCTCATATGGATATAAATATTGAATATCATAGTATAATAATATGAATCCAAAGGAGGGGGAGGAGAACCCTTACCTTTATAAGTAGCTTCTAAATGATTGGGAGGACTCCATAAAATCGTATTAACTCATAAGGAATTATTTCAAGATGGGTAGTGAAGGTAAATTTTCAATCAATGCCTTTGGTGAGGAGAGGTAATAGAGAATGTGCATGATTGTGCTCCTATTTTTGGTGAAACTGAGTGTATTTTTATAGAACCTAAACTTAGTTGAGTGGTAAGAATGGTCTGAAATTTTTGTTAGTTTAGTTAGGGTAGATTGGCTAATTAGGTGAATATATGTTAGGAGCGACATGTTGGCAAGAATTTATCACATAACAAGGCTTTATAGAAGGTGCATGTGAGAATTCAATTTATTAAAAATTCATGATACATTATTTACCCATATTTACCATTATTAATCCTAATTAAAAAATTAACTATGTTAATTATTTTATAAGTAAAAATTATAAAAAATAATATTATTTTGAAATAATATCACTGTGAATCTAAATTTTATATCCATCTAACCTAATTCAATATATTTGAATGAGAAAAAATACATTTAAATTAAATCATATTTTTTGTAGAAACCCGAATTTTGTAGAAAAAAATACATTTTAATTATTAAGTGATCATTATTTATTTAACATTTATTAGTAGTTAAATGATCATTTTTTAATTTTAATATATGATTAAACAACATATTTGAAACATAATTTAAAATAGAGTCAGATAAATAAATTAAATAATATTTACAAAGTTATTATTCTTTGATATATAGTCAATTTACCACAGTAACTTTTATTGACATTTAAAACAAAATTTAATACATAATAATAAATTGACCTCATTACATTTTATGCGAATGATGATTAAAAATATTCATTTCATTTAATCAAGTTCAATATCTGAACTTTTTAGAAAATAATTTTAATATAAGTGGGCATAATATATAATTTATTTATGATTCATAGATCTTCAAATTATAAAATTACCTTTTGTTTATTATAAACTCTTATATTGGTTTTATAATGTGTATACATGAAGTGGTACCTACCAACTAAACAACTATAATGTAATCGTAATATTTAACAATTTCATTAAGTAAATATTATATTTTTGTTTTATTTCAATGTTTTCCGCAAGGAAAGCTACTTAAACATAATATAATTAATGAAAAGTAATTGTTAATATTTTATGTCGTTATAAGGAATCATATAATTAAGAGAAAAATATATGAACAAGGAATTAGAATTCAATGTGTCTGCAATAAAGCACAACTAGTGGTTGTCGAGTAGTATATTGGTTCATCTATTAAATGTAGCAGTATTTTTGGAAGTTTAGGTCCTCATTGAGTGTTCATCTAGCAGATAGAATATGTTCTCATAAGATCAATTGAAGAATTTTAAGTTCATGTATGTACTATATTTCATTCTATTGTTGTAGAGTTCATCCACTTTTGTCCAAGAATCCTTTTTCATTTTAAATATATTTTTCAATGACATCATCAATATATAATGATTAAAATAATTCAAAATATTAATACTGATGATGATTCCAAGATAATTTCAACTATTATTTTTGATAATAATAACAATCAATTTCATCAATTATCATTTTTATAAAATTTGAATATCTACTTAATAATTATTTAATGAGATCCATTAAATATCACCTTTTTGCTTCTATAATTTCATAATTTGAATATATTTAACATTAAAAATTTAATTAGATACATAAAAATAAATCCTACATTAAGACACTTTAAAATAACTTTGAATATCAATGAATATTATCATTATCACTAAACATAATTTTTGAATCAAATAAAATCATAAAATCAATAAAAAATAAATACTTTAAATTTCTAATATCATCTTATATGTTTATAGACTCATAATAGAACATATTATAACATTATATAATTAAACATAAAATAATAAAAACATAATTTTTCAAAGTTTCCACATAATTAATTAGTGTTTATAGAGTAAAAAAACAATTCAAAAATTTAATATTAACACGAAAAATTGAAATAATGAAATAAGTTGAATTAAAAATTTTATCAAATGTTTATATCACATAATGCTATGGATATATCATTATTCGCAATGGTATGTGCGACGTAAAAGTATCACAAAATTTTACATAAAATTAGTATAATAATATATATTGTTTCACAAAGGAAAAAACCTAAATTATACATGTAGGGTTAAAGTAAAACTCACATAAACCCATGCTTTATTTAATTTTTTCATGTATAGGGTAAATATCACACAAAATAAAGGTAAAATGAATGTTTTATGTGATATATAAATCTAAATTTAAAGCTTTAAAATGGTGAGAATGAAATTTATACATGATATGTATATCACATAAAAATTAGTTTGCAAGGCCAATTTGTAGACAACAAAATAGTTTCTGTATAAAGGTAAGTTGTGTAAACATGAAATCATTCTGTTTAATGGTACATTAATTGAAATAAGAATAAAATAAATCATTCAAAATTATAATATTTTTATATCAAATGTAATAATAAAATTAAAATAAAATATAATATAATAAATAATTAAGAGAAATTAATCAAGAATAAATAATAAAGAATAAAAATCATTATTTTATAATGCATTGAAAATGACAAATATGTTAAAATTTTAATCTAACTCACAATAGAAGTTATAATTGATTTTACTAAGCTATGGTTAGTTATATTTATCTCAAAAATTAAATATTTAGGTCATATAATTATAAAAAATTAACATTAAAGATATTCCTAACTATAGTATCTATCATAGAACTATCACTCATGAATATATTTATTGGTATTATAACATTTAATTAATATCAATATATATCAGATCCCAATACATCATTAAATATTTTTAAATAATTACCATTTTCATCTATATATCCAATCCTCTAAAGAATATTATTAATAGCTATTAATTGATAAAATGAATCATTTGCCTTCAAACCAGCTGTATTATTTAATTCCAACTTTGCAGCCTCTTCTTCACTAATTTATCATTGAGATATCATCATATTCATTGTTTCCAATGAATATTATAGGTGATTTTGAACCTCTAAATAATATAAAACTCATATTTTAGATTGTATATATAAACAATTCACATACAAGTGGAACCATTCATCCATAACTATGTGAAATTAAGTTGGACATTAATATCATTGGTGTCAACTTTTTAAAATTATTATTTCATGAAATGATACATATATTATGTAACAATGTATAACCCTATTTATCCTCTTTATATACCACATACAAACACACTAAATAAAATCATATATCTATGTGATACGAATAATTCATATGCTTCGCACTCTGAATTAAAACAAATTATATTGGTTGGTTTCCATGTAATATATTTTTATTTAAAAGATTACACAATGGAGTACTTTATTATAATCCTATAATATAATAATTATCCTCCAATATTATTCAATAGTAATATTATTTTATATTTTGATAAATATAATTTTCCATATCACATTTCAATTTAACTATAAACATGAATCCAATCCATTAAAATACTTTCATTTGAAATTCATTATTTTTTCATAATAGATCAATTAAAAATAATAATAATTATATAATTAAACTCCAAGATTATATATAGATCATTAAAATGAAAATTTTTCAAATTGAATTAATATCCACTATAATCATTCAATACAAATTTCTAGAAGAAAATTCTTATTGTAAAATTCCCACTACAATACACAAACAAGATAATTACAACTACCCCATTTAATTACCCTATTAAAATATCCATTTATAAAAGTCCTATGATAAAATACCACTTTATATTTCTGGAAAATCTCTATTGGAAAAATTCTATATGTAATTTTATATTTTAATATTTACACTATAAAATGATCACTATAGAATACTGACTAGAAAATTACCATTTTCATTGAAAATTTCATAATTAAATATTTTAATAGGAAATTTCCTTTGAGAAACATTGGAAAAAAAATTCCCAAAACAACTTTTCTGTATCAAAATACAAAAAATAAAATTATAAATAAAATTATAAAAAAGGAAAATGAATTGTTGTTTTACAATGAAGATGATGATTTCAACACTTTAATATAAACATGAATGAACTTCCTTGAAATCTCATATAAATCAGACACTTCAATTTTTTTCATTCACATAATGTTTTAAAAAATAAATTGGATTTCAAAGGAACATAGATATATATTTAGGATAATCTGTAAACAATTAGTGGTGTTGTTCTTTCCATTTGAGATAACATTGTTTCCCTTTGACCTAGTGTGTGATAAAGGGAATTTTAGGAGATCTGATTTTAAGGATATAGTTAAGCTACCAAATTCCTTTTTAAGGGATATAATACTATGAATTAGTAACAAATCTCAACCCCATAAACAAATTATCTTTAGATTTTCAGAGTATTCAAACACTTTCGACCAGATGCTCCATCGATTGGCCCATGGTGGTGAACGAGGTAAAAATTATTATATATCTTGTACATTCAATTTTATATTATATAAAACATAATAAAATAATGATGTATAAATCTACCATAATAATAACGGGTAATGAGTTTCCTCATGTGATATATTAATCAAATAAAATTGAAAGGAAGAGATAAAGGGTGACCCTTATATTTAAGAGTTCAAAATCATTAAGGGGTGTGAGTTTTTAAGGAAATTTATTTTTATAGTGAAATGAATTTCCATACTCTGATACACCTCATCCATTATCTAGGCATCTCACACCTAAGTCCCTTAAGGGTCCAAACAATTGGAAATAAAGTGAAGGGTTAATTTTCATTGAATTTAGTTTTTATCAAACAAAATCTAATGGTTTTGAAAATTATTTTATCCACTTTGAAATCTATTGTTTAATGGAAATCATATCAAAATAAGGAGGAAGAAGTACATTTTGTACTTATAAGAATAATATATTTTTCCTCATATTGTGTTACTATATATATATATATTGTTTCCCTTTTTCATCATGGAGTTTTCTTAAATAGGATAAAGGAATAATAAAATTGATGTCTCCTCAATGGTGGAATTAAATTCTGTTTTAAATAAAAATTTGATTAAAAATATTTATCACTACATGTTATAAAATGATATTTTGATTCTACTAGAATATTCATTTGTAAAATAACACAATCCAAATGAAAATTTCCTTATATCTAAAGAATAATATAAGAAGAATCAAATGACAGGAGGAATTATATATTATAGAACTATTTATTGAAAAAGTTGGATCATGTTAAATTAATCAATCAACCCCCAAAAATATTGATTGAATGACATTGAATTTTAATTTTAATATCTATGTAATAATTCGGAAAGAATTAATGAATACTCTATTAGGAAAATTTAATTTGGGAATACAAATGATAAGGTAGTCTTAAAGAGTCCATGAATGAAAGTTGTCCACCTATTATAGGAGATATATCTTCATTTATGAGAATGAAATATGATTATTAAAGAACAATAAAAATTTCTAGATATCAAGAAAAAATTAGTTTTAATTTAATTTAACATGTTGAAAATCCTAAAAAAATCAATATTAAATAGCCATTTATCTGAGGGGGAATTATTATTCAAATGATTAAGGGATAAAGGTTATTTTACTAAAGGTGAAAAAATCTATCAAAACTGATACAATAATTATATATAAATTAGAATATTTTGAAAATTTTAAATCATGGAATGTATAAAATACAATACACACATGAGGAAAAAATAAATTTAACTAAAGTATACAATAAGAGAAGTTATTCCTCAAAAAATCTATTTCATAAATGAATAATAAGATCACAGAGGAGAGTGACATGTGGTAAAAAGCTACCATGCATTTGAGGATGTTTTGTTTATTGGAAACAATCATAATATAGAAGTCAATGTTCATTATTAATCAATGGTAATAAAGTTAAAAAAATAGAGGTAGAATTTGTACCATCCAAGAATAAAAATGAGTAATCTAATGAAAATTTAAATTCAAACTCAATGATGCTTTATATATATATTGTTTGATCATTTTTTGATAAATTATTATGAGAGGATAGAGAAGTATTATTTATATGGGGGTATCAAAATATAATCATTTCACAAAGGCAACATGTTAATTCAAGAGGCTGTAGAAACTGGATAATCCATGCATGAAGTTATATAAATTTATTATACTTTTTTTCATTCATTGACATACTTCTAGATTTCAATTTGAGGAACAAGAACAGATTAATTACTATTTAGTTTGTGTAATGTTTGAAGGGTTGATTGACCATAAATATAAACAATAGTATTGTTCTCATTCCAATATTTATTTTCATACCATCCATCCCGGGAGTTAAAAATCATCAGGAAGGAAGAACTCCAAATGTATTTAATAACAATCCATTTACCATGAAAAAATTATTAAAAAGTATATATAAATAATTCTTTAATGTAAAAAATAAAGTAAAAAACATTCTATATAACTATTTATAAAAATTGAAACACATAAAATGATAGGAAAAGTTTTGGAGACAAGAAAGAAATTCCCATGTTGGTAAATTATAAAATTCATAAGTGAAAGACGTTTGTAAAGCCATGGTATGCGTTGAAAGTCATAATAGTACATACAAGGACTTGAAAACATCAACTGACTTGATGAAATAAATACCTACCTATAATGGAAATAAATTTCATTGGTGAAAAGGATTCTTTGATTAATGTAATTGGTTATATTTCATTTGAATAAGATAATAATCTCAAAAATAAGTGGAAAAGAGAATGGACTCCATTAAATCTAATTCTTAACTGAGAGTATGCTTCAAGATGAAGAGAAGTAGGAAATGTTTACTCCATAGTGACTAGCCAACCGTCTGAACATGTAGAAAATATAATGTAATCATCTAACCATATAAATTAAATGTTTTTTCATTTTTGGTAATAGGAAACAAATAAGAGGAGACATTATCCCAAGGGTAAATTTGCGGAAAAATAAATTGAGGGTGAGATTGATGAAAATCTATTAAAATATTAATGTTCATGCAATAATTGGATTCATAGGTATTTTAATGAACCATTTGGTATGGGGTCTAATGAATATAATCAAGACAAAAAATGACTCATCAACTAGTTCCAAGAAACTATTTATATTCTCAAAATAGTATATAAAATTTAAATGTTCTATTTATATTCATTGATGAATCTTTGTGAATTCAGGGAAGTTTCGATGATTGAATAAATTTCAATATATAGTGTTTAAAAAGTAATATCAATCCATGGAGTTAGTGAAATAAAACCTCTAAATAAGAGGAAATAATGGAAGAATATATATGGATAAACAACATGTTTATTTATTTAGGTTGTTTTTAATTTTATTAAATTGATTATTTTTTTGGATAATAAATATTCTTCTAATTAAATTTTATTCCAAATAATTTTTATCCAAAAAATTAGAATAAATTATCATTGTTATGAGATGAAGACTCAGATGGATCATTTTAGGATATATCCAAATTCTCATAATCTTAATCTGAAAATTAAGGAGCCAGTGATATTTTTGGGGACAAGGATTTAAAAACTTCTTACTTGAACTATTTCATAAATAGGTATAAAATTATCCTTTCTGTGGTTTGCTTTCGACTACATGTGATTTATTTTATATCCACTTATTGTTTTTTTGAAGATTTTTTGAGATCATGTGTATTGTAAAAAAATGTAATAAACAAATATATTATGGTTTTATTGGGATTAATGATTGATATGGATAGATTTTGGGGGTTAACATAAACTCTTAATTTTTATTCCAAGACTTGAATCAATAATATAATATGATTGGATGAAATCTTAAATACTGTGTGGAAAATTCACTTATTAGGTTACATTTGTTTAATTTAGTTTTAATAAAGGATTGTTTAAAAGAGTATTTTTGATGAATGAAAATCGTAAAAAAATGTGAATAGTTAGTAAATGTAAATTTGGATCATAAAAATTCATTGATACAAAATATGAATGATTAATCTTTATCCATATAGGCGGAATAAAATCGCTTTAGGTATCCCTCTTATATTTATAAAGGGGGTTAGAAAAATCGGTCGCAAGGGTAATATTACCAAAGGGGGAGTCTAAGTGGAAAGTAAACCCTTATGTATTTAGAACATGAATGATATGTATTCACTTGGTCCAAGATGGAGGTCTAATCCCATGAAACTCAAATACTGAGTGGGAGGAAATTGAATTTGGGGCATGTCAATCATTTGGATTTTATTTCCAATTGGGGGGAAGAAGTTGTTATATTTCTAATAAAATCTAAAGCAGAAGAATGTTGATACCTAAATGGTTTGTTTTTAATTGACTAAAAAAATATGTGGATGATAGAGAGCGGTGTTTTTTAGAAAATACTTATTAGAGAGGGTAAAAATGATTCATATAGGATTGCTGAAAATTGAAGCTTTATTGTTGTGTTAGTTTTGTAATCAAAATAAGGGTGACATATTTTAAGAATGATGTAGATTCTTCTAAATGGTTTTTTTTCATGAACTGACGAATAAAAGCCTACCTATATAGTAGAAAACTCATTTTTAAAATACAAGACCACCTCTAATAGGGAAGGGATTAGTGACCACTGTCGAGTGTACATATCACACACATGGGAAACATTATCCTATAGAACATGTACACACACACACACATCCAAACACCAATACAATATAGAAAGTAAATATTAAACAAAAACCATGATTAATTCATAAAATTAATCCCATATCAGAGTATGCTGATGGTATGGGAAAGCATAAATGCACAAATATAATCCCACAAAGACTCAAAAAGTATCGAACTAGCTAGATAAGAATGGATTTCTGGGGAAATGGAAACTACTAGAATCAATTCTAGTACATCTAGATCAAATATTCTTCACATTCTCTTAGTAGACCTAAGACTCCATTGAGTGGAAATTTGTATGCATAAGAAACAACATGTGTTTCAATATCCTATAAAGTGGAGAGTAAAATAGAGAAATTAGGAGAAATTGAAATCACAAAAATAAAGAATCAATAGATATATAGTGTTCTGATTATCATGAGGATGTGACAATATATATATGATAAAATGAAAAAAACAAGATATTATCAAGATAGAAACCAGTTATCAATGTAATTTCATTCCCTTACTTCCATCCTAGGATCCTTCTCAAGGATCAAGGTAATGGTCTTCCGATAGAAGCCCCTACACAGTTCATTATAACAAGAATGGTGCTCATCATAGATTTCATGAATGTTGGGCCTTTACATGAAGTGGTACACGATAGAACATATAATAAACTGATACACAAGAATAAGATCACACATGTAGTTTATGGGGGATACTATCCAAATCTGGGATAACCCACTAAGATGGAGATCACATTCCCAAATAGTTTGCAATGAGATAAATGACCAAACGGTGGGACAAATGATAGAGCACCACATTCTATGAAACATATAGTGGTACATGAATCTATCAAGGATTATCCCCTATAGGGGATAATTCGTCATAATATTGGTATGGTATTTCTCACAATACCCTCATGGGGGTTGACCTAGGGAATAAACCGTAATGATACTCAACTAGTCTTAAGAGAACATGGGATCTATCCTACCCTTATAGGGGTTCATGGAGTGTATATTAATTACACGATATATACATCTCATTACAGACCTTCCCATGTATGTTACCATTCCTATGTCCTACATGTTTACATCTACTCTTGTCACATCTGGGTACAATAGTTGTGCTCGTGTACCTAGCTGTGTTTGAGTACACTGGTCAAACATGTGTATCATAGTCGTTCCCATGAACCTAGCTATGTCTGTGAACATGCACCCATAGGTACACATTGGGACCCTCACTTTTGGTTACATGGTGTATAAACCTGTCACAGGGTGTGTGGTACTTTTCCCTATGCATAAACCCTATTCTCTATGGTAGAGGACCCACAAAACATTTGTTTTTATGAATTACATTCCTTGTAATATGGATTCTTCTAGAATCTTGAGAAAGACTCTTGTATCTCCACATATGGTTTCATCACCTCTTTTCCAACCATGGATTCCACAATAGATTTTTGATCGATGTATGGTTGTGCCTCATCTATCATTAGTTTCAAAATTCGGGCAACCCATATACTCAGGAATCATCGGCTATCGCACCACAACACCAAAATTCCAACTCCATCAAACCAGTGATCTCTGATTTGAACACGATCCGAGAATTGCATCACCAAACCATGATATTTTGTTTAATATCAAACTTTTACCAATGAAAATTATTTTTTGTGCCATATATTGAATTCATAGTAATCGTATTATGGGTGTTTTTTGAACTACTAGTAATATACGCCCCGATGAAGAATGTACAATTAATGGTGGTAGCAAATAATGAAACAAAAATGGTGAGAAAATAATTTTGGTCTTTATTTAGGATGAATTCTATTTATTGTTGAGGAAATTGATGAATGAAGAAGTAAAAAAGGTTTAAAAATCATCATCAATCCCTAATTCTAAGGATAAAAATCATCAACTGTAAATAAATCATCGAACTGTGAATCAATTTTTTAGAAGTATTTATTCATGTTAGACACGAATAATTAAAAATAGGTATTAACCCAGTAAAATCAAAATCCTAACTCAATATTAGATCTATAACTAGTGAAGAATGGTTTTGTACTATTCTCATTGATGAGAAATAAGACATCCTCTTCCAATAAGGATCCTTGAGGTATCTCAATCATTTAAACACGATCCAACATCACCCCTGTAAAATGATCTCTCCATTTTCCTTCTCATGTTCCTATGGTTATGTGGATAACCCTAGGATTTGGGAATAACATAGCTTAAATGCAAAAATAATATTTGGTCTGGAAAATTAATAACAAATAAATTTATTTATTGGTTTAATTGACTATTATTTCTCCCACAATTAGTCTTTAATGAAACTCCCAACGTGATCAAAGGTTATGTTAACACTATTGTAAAAATTGTATTCCAAATTTAATGGAGATCCCTTATTTCTCATTTGAGCCTCCATTTGGGAGTTAGTTAGTTATTTTAAATAAACCATGTTTTCATGATATAATATATTTATTATTTTCTATGTATCTAGAACGATGCCCCACGGGCCTTGGAATCCCATTTCTACTATGTTCCTATCTGAAAAAAGATTTTTTTAAATATTCCAATGTATTATATTGAGAAATCATACTCATTAAATTCTCACTAAAAATGTTTATTCATAAAAGAAAAGAAAAACCAACTCAATCATGATAGGGTTTTGAGATCGCATCCATTACTCCTACTCTTGTGATCTCCCATTGAGGTTATCATGACTCCACTGAACACGCACTACGAGAATAGATTTCCCCTGAAAGATCTGGTCCTACTTATCATTGATCTCTACTAATTACTCTATAAGGGTACCACCATAAATGAATTTAATATTTTCCTAAAAAATAGATGGATCATGCAGATAACACATCATCTATCACAGGTGGAAGACATCATGTACCTGGTCTAAGTAAGACAGTTGGGTAAGTCATATTCCACCTCCCCTACCCTAAACAATTCCTCAAAAGGGACAATGTATCTCAGAGATTACATTATTCCGTAGAAAAATCTTTTCAATCCTAATTGAGGTGAGACCTTCATGAACACACGGTCTCCATTGTTGAACCCGAAAGGCCTTCAGCATTAGTTTACATAATACTTTTGTTAGATTTGGGTCATCCTCATTTCTCCTGGATGACCTTCAGCATCTCTGTTGTCACTTGTACATACTTTAATCTCATTAATACTGACTCCCCTAGATCATTACATCATAGTTTGGACATATAATTTATTCTTAAAAACTCATTTAATTATTTTAGATTTATTATGGAGTGGTAAATAATGTCATATGAAAATTACACTACATGAAGATGATCCTCCTAGCTATATCAAATTTGCAATATGAAAACACAAAGAATGTCCTCAAGAAACTGAATTGTCTGAATAATCTCAGATTCTTTCTGGGGGAGAAATGTAATGATCAAATTAAATACATTCCCAAAAGAAAACCTACAATTCTTTGCATAATCATGTTGTGAAGTGAGCTTCATGATTTGAGATGATCATTAACAGAACTCCAAGAATTTAGACAATCTACTCTACATAAAGGCACCCCTTTCCATCTATAGTTCTCTTCCATAGGATTCCTAGGATGTTAGATGATTTGGTAATTATTTCAACCGTAATCTATCATCGTAAAATGATGAAGTGCTCCGCACCATCATAAAATCCATGCGGATCATGTCCAATGTGTATATGAACATGCAATCCCTCACAATCGATAACTATTAATTTATCCTTCATAACACACTAAATAATGGAATGGGTAACAACCATCAACAATAGGTAAGACGAATTGTCCTTTTCCAATAGAGATAACTAAAATTTGGACAAAAACTCTATCACGTCAGTCAAATACTTAGAATACTATATCCTACTAATGTTATCTACAACCATTATCCACATTCTAGGAGTATACAGTATCCCAAAGTGACAATCCTGAAGGACGTCAATCCCTAACCTCTATATCCTGTTAATATACATATACCAATTATATACCTGAGTTTCATGTGGTCTAAAAAGATTATAAACCACAGACCCATAAGTTAATAATGCCACATATTTGGGAGCAAACCACCACTCCTAGATCTAGATCATGGGTTATGTAGTTCTGCTTATGGGGTAGTAACTTCTGGGACACATTTTAAATCACTTAATTCCTCTATATTAGGATTCATCCAAGTCCAATCAAAGAGGAATGACAAGAAAATATATATTAAACACTCCCCTCTAGTAGTCTCCATATGGGGGAACTCATCATTCTCTACTGAAAACATTAATAGAAAGAAGGAATCTCTTCATGCACATAAACAGATTCCTTATTTAGATCAAAAATGAATGGGATGTGTAATTCCTAGATAAATTAGTAAAAAATATATGATAGTAGTTTATAGAACCAAATAAGATTTTTACCTCAATAATAATATTAGGTGTCTTCCAAGAATGCATTTCCTTAACCTTTTCTAGGCCCATCAAAAATCCCTTGTCTAAGATGACATATCCTAGGAGTTACTGTAATCAAATACAAAAAAAATGATAGTTATTGATTTCTATAATGCTAGTGCTCTCAAAGTACATCTGGAACCATCCTCTAGTATCTCATGCATGCCACCTATGATGCCAGTTGGACTACAATGTAATCGATGAAAAATTTTATGAACCTGTCTATGATATGATGAATGATTCAGTTCGTTAGTCCTATTTATATTCTTAGGGTGTTTTTATTACAAAATGAATCACCATGTACTTGTAGTGAATGTAATGAAATCATATTTATTTCTTCGGTATAACCTTTTCACTAACTCAGATCTAGTGATAACTTATCTAATAGTCGATCTTTGATAACTATGTGACCCATTTTAAATGGTTGAATAAGTCATTAATTCCTAATTGTGGGTACATATTATTGATGGTCACTAGGTTTAGGTTATGATAATAGACACATAACCTCAAGTCTGATCCTTTTTCATGTTGAAGAAATATGGGTTTTCCCTAGGAGACACATCAGATAACAAATCCATTCTTCTATATGTCTTCCAGCTACACATTAAACTTACAATGAACTACAGGTGTCATTCGATAAGCTGGAAAATTTGTTTAGGTAGTCCCTATATTCAATGATATGAATAAATCAATCTCTCGATGGGAAGGTAACCCAAACACATCTTCAGTACTTATTTCCTCACTCTCCTTGAGAACTGTAGGAAACTCAACGTTCAAAAATTCAACTCCTCCAAGGGTAATAATATCTTATTTATGAGTAATCATTTTCATCCTCTAGTGTAAAAGCACATCCTACTCTTCCTAGACTTCCTTTTCTCTAATGAAGGAATCCTTCATACCATCAACACGAACTCACTCCATCCTCTTTATAAAATATTCAATATGTACATGGACTATGAAGAACTAGTGAATAGATATAATGAATCATATGGCCTCATTGTGGCAATAAATATTTCCACAATTAAGCTAAATCCTCCAATATTTTGCTCATATTATCAAATATGTATGCAATTTCCAAATATCCCCTTGAAAGACTCTCCAAATTCTATGGTTGAGCCAAAGGCTCCACTGGATGTTCAAGATAACTAAAAAGGTAAGTGGAAAGGAAATAGTGGCTTTCACTTGTCAATATCAAAACTATAACTACTATATAGAATAAAATAATCCTACCTCAAATCATCTCTAGATCCTTGGTTTCTCAGGATCCACTACATGCTGTTTCCCATGTCGTAGACCACTAGATGACTAAGCCAAGCACAGGCTACTGGGGGTGGTGGTGGTAATAGATCATAACTTAAGCCCCCTCCTACTAGAATTTGATCTCCTATTCTACTTTTTCTTCCCTGAGGAGATACATTTTCAAACTAGAACCACTTTTTAGATTTTCCATTGACCATCTCCCAACATTTTCTCAAGAGTTTGGGTAATCTCACAAGAGAATACCTCTTCCATCATAGTAATGGTTTCGCCTCTCCCCTGGATGATTAGACCTATACTAAGAAACCTGAACCGTAGAACATTACATCTAATTATATCATTATAAATGTCACATTCTCATTGAAATTGTATTCTATCATTGACTACTAGACATCGATGTCGTAGCTCTTCCAGTCACACGACCTACACCAACTATCGGCGTATGCTGATATAATAATATCTCTATAGCCATAGATTTGTCCAATAATTTAGAATATAAAGGGATAAAGTGAGATAAAAATATTTCTATGATATCCCTATGAAGTACATGATATAATGTATTTTCTTTGATGTATTCATCCCAAAACATGTTCATGGAGTATTGTCATAGGTTTGTGTTCCACAAAAAGTACTCTAGAACTGTCATGTTTCTCGATTAGAGATATGGAAGCCCCATGATGCATAAATATTACATAATTTCTAGTTAGAACTCCTCTTTAATGATATGATCAAAATATATCCAATTTACAGTCACCAAATCATGCATATATGTCACCAAAATATACTATATCCCTATGTTGTAATGGAGAAGACTCACTACATGAACCACCATCTGATCGGGAGGAGTCATACCAAGAAAAAAGACTCACCAAACTAACTTTATCTAGTTATATACTAAATGGGGTGCTTCATTTCCCAAATACTATGGGGTTACTAATTCTAAAACCAAGAAATTATGCTTATCCTTCACACACAATAAATGGATATAAATATAATGATAGGGTTCACAATTAGTAAAAGTTACATCAACAAACAACCCAGACCTACTAACTCCTACAAAAATCTCTGTATTAAAGTCTCATTAAATGGTGGATCAACATCATGATCCGAGAATGGAATCATAGCTCATTTTCATCAAGGATTTATCCTTAAAACTCGTGATTTACGATGGTTAATAAGTATTTCTGGGGAGCTAACTGAAGAAGTACATGGAAACCACAACCCATTCCTATATGATGCATGTACTAATGTTTTCCAATCAACTAGTGCCTACATGTAATGAGTTATATAGTATGTTACTAGAGTCCCAGTTAATAGATACATCTGTTACGCAACATCACACGATTCTGTATCCTGATAGGCAAAGGTGTAACACTTTTACATGATTTTCATAGATCCCAATGTAAACCATGAACCTATAAAATCATAAATCATTGGTCCTAAGACAACCAATTTTATTACCCATTATCATGATCCAACCCACCAGGGCCTACCTGGCTAGAATAAAGCCATGTGTCACACCCCATGAGTGCCTCCAATAATAAAGGGGATGGTGTCTAGTTCCATGAAGTCACATCACACATATGGTAGGCATTATCCTATTATACCTGTACACACACACACACATCTTCTAAGATCATTATAATGTGGAAAGTAATGATAAAACTCATAAGAATAGTCATATATACAACTAGTCAAATATAAGAGTATTAAACATGTATAGGGAGGCATAAAAAGACAAATGAAAACCCACCATGACTGAAAAAGGGTCCAACGGGGTAGATAGGTGGGGATTTTAGTGAGAAATCAACTCCTGGAACCAATTATAGTATGTATATCTTAACAATTATCCGCCTACACTTGGTCCTACTAGGAATCCATCAAAGGAATTTTCATATTCATAAGAGATCAATTGTGGGGGGGATTCCATGTGTTTGTGAGTGAAACAAAATTATTAGGACACACCAAAATTACCAAATACAACTCATCATGGGTAAAAGATTCATCTGAGGACCATGAGCAAATTTCAATTAGAATATGGTACAATCATAATAATAACTGAAGTATTAATAAGATATACACCATGTTCCAATATAATGAACTCCCTTAATGCCAACATAGGATTCTACTTGGGACTATAAGGTAATGCTCGTTTTGGATAACTCACCCCTTAGACCTTACTAAAATTAATTGTGCTCATCTGAGAGGTCAAGACTATCAGGTATTTCCATGTGAAAACTAGATGTTATAAGACACCAATACATAGGTAGGGGATCACTCGCAGGGCTTATAGGGGATATCTAACACTATATGGCTAACCCACTATAAATGGGATCACCTACCCTGATAGTCGATAATGGGATATCTGATCCAACCAAGGGATAAATGATAGAGGGCCACATTCTAGGCCACGTTGAGGGATACATTAATCTTTCAAGGACTAACCTTCATAGGGGATGAGTAATCACAAACACAATATGGGGTGCCTCATAAAAACCTCATGGAGATTGAACAACGCAATGTATCCTAAAAATACCTAACTGCTATGAAGAGGAAAAAGAATCAATATAACATGGGTGGGGTACATGATTTTTATAGGAATTATATGTTGTGTGTTTCTCATCCAAAATGTTCCAAAGTCCATGATTCTTACCATGTCGTTCTTCTAGTGTCTGTGTACTCTATTCATCCCCGTGTACAATGGCTATACTCTTGAATCTATTTGTGTCTAAGTACCATGGGCATGCATGTGTTGTATGGATATGCATGTATAACTTCTCGTGTATATAGTCATGAAAATGAAAGCAACATGAGGGGACACCAGCATTGGGTCACATAGAATGTCAAACTGTAAAATGACATGTGATATTTTTCTATACACAAAAAAAATTAGATACCGTAGTAGGGGTCCCACATGGCATGTGTTCTAGTAATGTACAGGTCTTTTAATCAGGATTTTTACAAAATCATGGGAGATCCTCACACATCATTGCTTGTGCCACCACCAAATTTGTTTATACTAACAATTATTCCATATATATTGATTCCATGTTTTCTTTTCCAGATCCATCAATGATTTTTGGATTCTAGAAACCCATAAATTTTGGAATCATCTGACACTGTTCTGCACCACTGAAAATCCAAATCACTTGAATAAGGGATCCTTGATCTAAACCCAGTCTCCCATCATCATTATCATACTATGATTGTTCCTTCAATCTTGTAACTACAGCCAGGGAAATGATATTTTTATAAAAATATTGAATGTGTATTGATTGTTATTTTTTTATTTACCAAAATATAGATCTAATGGACCTTGGCGATGAACACATGATGAATAGTGGTATAAAATCATGAAACAACAAAAATGCGAAAAAAAGTATTGTTCATTGATCGAGTTGTATTTTTTCAATGATGAAGAAAATAATGAATGGAGATGGATAAATAGTGTATAAAAAATCATCATCAATTCCTAATTCTAGAAATATAATTTATCATTCATTAATCAACCTTCATCCCATTAATCAATTTGATAATAGACTTTATTGGTGTTTGACATGGGATAATCCGATAGTTGGATTAATCCACCAAAATCAAAATCCTTCCATGAGATTGGATCAATAATTGTAAATTAATGATTTTGTTTCCTTCTTTTTGGATTGTTCTAATAACATTGTTTCTGATGATGATTCTTTAAGAATCTAAACAATTAAACAAAGATCCATTATCATTGCCTCCAAAGATATCTCCCTTATCCCACTCAAATCCCTTGGGTTATGCAGATAAACAAAGGATTTTGAAATAAATATATTTAAATAAATTGAATATTAGGTCTATAAAATTAATAACCAATATATTAATTTATTAATTAAATTGATTATTGTTTATCCTATGACTACTCGTTAATGATACACCAAATGCATGTAGTGGTTTTTCACATATATGGTAAAACCAAAATTCTATATTTAATAGTTGTCTAATTTTTTCTTTTATTAGACTCCATATGGGAGTAATTCTATTATTCATAATAAAACATGTGCATGTGATAAAATATTTTATTGTTTTTAAAATATCTATATTGTGGATCAATGGGGCTCATCTCTCGCTCCAACCTCATGTCTATCTCAAAAAATATTTTTTAAAATATACCAAGGAATTTCATGTAATAAAATAGAGTCATTTAATTTTTGGAATTGGAGTATCTGGAAAAAAATGTAATAATTAATGAATTTTTTGGATGTCACCCTGAATAATCCTAGAGGATTGTAGTGTGAAACAAATATTTAATGTTGTATTTACATCAAAAAAACATTAGTTACAAAGTATAATTAAAATATTTGGAGTTATATCTCTAGAACATTAGAAGTGGATACACCATAAAAGGGGAAAACTGAAATTCATTAGTTGATGCCACAAATAAACAAAATAAATTGAGTTTCCAATTGTGTTTTCTACATTATAGATTTGTTGGACATGTAACGATAATATTTACGTAAGGGTATATCACAACATATAAAATGTTAATTACATGTAGAAAATATTCTTATAACATATATTAGTCATCTATGTCACAAGGGTATTCATGTAAAGGTATATCCGGCCATGTGTAAAGTTGATTCCATAATGAAACATTTCCCATGTCATGGAGTAGTGGGATACAACGTAAGTTATATAAGTGAGGATCTCATTAAGTGTAATGGAAAAGCACCTTATCTAGAATATAGGTAGAAAATAAAATCACTTAGTTGATTCTAGAGTCATGCGATGGAAGATATTCAATTAAGGTTACATAAACATTATATAAAGTGTATATGGAAATATATCATTGTACATTTAGGTAAAATTTAGGGATTTCCATAAGGTTAATCATGTAATCTATATAAAGGTCTTGGATGGATTGTATAAATATTTACCCCAGCTAGAGTTAAGGTAACTATTTTAAGTATATTGTGCTATAATATGATGTATATTTTTAAAGGTAACTTGGTAAACTCTATAAATGCTATATTATAATCATAATTGATGCATACGATGTAGATTAATAAAATATGCCAAGACCTTGTTGAAAAAATATACATGCACACTATAGAGACTCCGTATGATGTTTAGTGTATGATATAGGTAGAGTGGAAGATTTGGTGTTTGGAAATCCTATAAAATATTATTTAGATGTGGTAAGGTCTATTAGATAGGAAGTATTGTGTTGCAGTAGGGTTTGTGGAGATCATTCAGTTATCATGGGAGGGTTATGATGAATTTTATTAAAAGGATTATGTATATCACGTCAACTATAGGATGATACACACTAAGGAAGCATACCATTCTACGTTATTAGATTTATCCCTCATTATATTATATTTTTATGATTTTATTACTTATTAATTTCATGAATGAGTTTGACTGCACCACAGAATCAGTCATCATGTAGAAGTTAGGTAGTTAAAGACTACCTATATAATTCGACTAGAAATTATAGGTGAAAAGTATGAAATTAGAATTCATGACATAAATAAAATTTAATGAAACTAAAGGAACAACATATTTTTTGGAAAAAACATATTGATGGAAATTGATTTTGTAGGGGGTAAATTAATCTAAACCATTAGATTGAGTGATGGAGGCTCGTAAACCAGCACATGGAAGTTCAGAAGAAAAGAAAGGTATCCACATTACCCAGAATATACTTTTATATGAGAATCATATATTAATTATCATAAGTAAATAAGGTATTTTGGAACTCTTTGAGGATATTTCCAAATAATAGTAATAAAACTTTTTAGTCTTCTGTAGAAAGAGAAAAAGAACCACCAATGTGCAGTGAAGAGGAGAATTCCCTAACTTTTATGTGAAAAAAAGATGATTCCATAAAATATCATGGAATATATATGTTACTCGTGTTTCAATTCACATAAATATAGGAAGTAGAAAGTGGAGACGAAATTATCCTTCATCTATATTTTGATACACATACAAACAACATGTGATAGTGTTTTAGCATTTTATTTAACATTACATTCCCTTTGGAGCAGTGTATGAATGAGGTGACTATGAGGGATGTGATCTAAAAGGGATATTATATCTACACTAAAAATCTTATAGGAAGTATGACAGGGAATAGGTTACCTATATTAAACCCCAATAGTTGTGAAATTTAGTGTTTTGGTGCATTGACACATTATCGATCATATAATCCTTTTATTATCCCCTAGTGGTGAACCGAGTAAAAATAAGTTAGTCTTTTGTTCTGTATGTTTTTATTTTTCAGAACATAATATATAAAATTGGGCTAAATAAGCCTTTATAATGACTACTAAATTGTTTCTCAGATGAAGGTTCAATTATATTAACTTGAAAATAAGGGTACAATGGTGACAATTGTTTTTAAGAGGTCAAGATCAGTAAGGGATCTGAGTGGTTTAATTAAATGTCTTTTTATATTAAAAAGAACTGCCACAGCTAGATTCATCTTCCCCTTATCAGAGTATGTCAAACCTAATTTTTCTAAGGGATAAAAAAATACTACTATGAATGAAATTTTTAACATGTATTTTGGGTTTAAAATCATGAATAACCTCAACTTTATGATTCAATTCAAGTAAATAAATCATAGAAATATGATTGGAATGAAATTCATTACAATTAATATAACATTAATCTTAGAATTCCATCCCCATGGATTTATATATGATAATGAATATCAGGAGGAAATGAGATGAAGTTCCATGAATCCGATAACATATTCTCCCTAGAGATAATTAAGGAAATTATTAGAATAAAATTTGGACATGAATCTCTTTTTGATTATTCCAGTTTTCCAAATGGAAGAGCACCTGATCCATAGAAAATATCTTACAATCCAGAATTATCTCTTCACCAACCATAATAAAAGTGTTAAATGGTTTATGATATTGGATAATATGATTAGTTTTATACTATATGGGGTTCTGTAGTTGAATTTTTAGAGATAAATAAGGAAAGCTATATGTAGGTGAAAGTAGCATCAGAGAATCTAGGATTAGAAATATCATATCAGGATCAATATTAATGATACATGGTTCATCAATATGGATAAAAATATCCATAGAAGGATTCAAAAAATTTGGGACCCTAATAAATCTACCCTTAGTTATGGCAATAGAAAGGGTAGGGTTTTTTCATCAAGTACGAGCATCAGTTCATTTTTTAGGTAGAGGCATAATGGCCCCATTAAAAGATACCTCTTATATTGGGAGAGAAAAAACTGAGAAAGTTATCACCTAGGTGTCACCCTTAGTAGTGAATAACTTTCATAGCCTAACATCGAGTAAAATAATGTTTTCTATAGATGTAATTTTGAGAAATGTGAGGTGTTTTATACTAGAAATCAACCATGGAGAATGAATAATCATCCTTATGAACCAACAAGATTAGTGGAGGAGACATCATAGATAATATGATCGATCCTACTTGATGGGGAGAACTTATAATGCACTATATAACATCTAATACACCACTCAATGAAGGAACATGTGAATTATAATCTTCATTTATGGTGAATGGCGTTTTCATTCCAAAGATATATCTTTTTTAGTAGTAACCTACATAGAATTAATGTTTAAACATGAAAGAGAAACCTGAACTATAGATAAAGAAAATACTCTTCTAGTATGAGATGGTCACAGTCACATATTCTAGAACATTTTTAAGGAATTCTGAGAAAATATTCAAGTTAAAAAAATGAATGATTTCATAGTATGGTTCATTTGACACCTATGTTTATCTACTCATTGGAAGAACACAATAGATTCTTGTATACCCATCAAAACATCTTGATTATGTAATGGATGGGGGAATCCTTAATAGATGAACCCAAATTGATACCATCATGGGGTCATGACCAAATTGTATCTCCAAAGAGAATTTATATAGGATAAAGTGAAACATAGCATGATTTTGAGTTTACATAAACATGTTGAAACAAATTCATCCATGAATATTAGATTAATGAAAAATAATATATGGTAGAGAATGAAAACTAAATCTAGTGAAATTAAACCCCAAGATCCTATGAATTATTAGAATATTTAAAGTGATTTATGATCCATACCAAACATAGTGATGAGATTCCATCTTTTTTAGATCATATATGAATCAAATTTATCCATCTAAAGTGAGAATGAAGGGTTTTCATCAAACGCTTTTGTCTCTCGGAAGTCAATTAGGATAATTGAGAATGATGGAAGAGGGTGCATCGGCTTAGGATCCAATGCATGGGATAAGGAATCCTTAATAGAGAGAGTTGGAAGATCAAAACCATGTCCTCCAAAGCTAGTATTCCTCATAAAAGTATCTATATACACAAATTTCTACAAACGCAGATACATACCTATATACATAATATATATATATACTATAATAATATGCAAATTATGTTTATAGTTTTAATCATGTACTATAATTTGTTTTGTAAATTTTACACATAAATTTACTATATATATATATGTTAGTACACTTATAATATTTTAGATGGAAAATATTGTGGGTCTTGAATGGAATTTTTTGGATGTGGTGGAAGACACACCTTTTTATTTCCACATCCCTTCTGTCTGGTTTCTAAATCAATTTATTCATGGAACCGGAAAAACCCATTGGTTTTGTTATACATGTTATTCCACGAACCTAATTTCTAGAGGTATGAGGTCATCAAAAAATTACTCCAACAACATAAAAGGACTCACATTATTTTATAGGAAGGAAGGTTAGGTTCATTTTACCTTTTTGGGGGGAATTATTACTAACTCTGATACCCTCCTATAGAATTAAGAAACATTAACGAATAAATTATTAAATCCCAAATATATAATAGGTCACCCTTATATTAACAATATATAAATAGAATGTATTATATTTATAATCATCTTCAAGTATCCAAGTTACTTTATCATTGGACATATTTGTATGGTTTGGAGATTAGTATGTTATTTCTTATCATGATGTTGGTTTAAATCCATGCAATGGATCCTATTGAATTTATCATCATCTGGGAAGACATGAGTTGTTTTGATATCATGTTTAGGCCCATGAGAAGAGTCTCCAACATATCCTTATGAATCTTATTATTTCCCATATAGTTCGGTGCCACTTAACCAAACATATCATACATTTAATGTTCATATGACTAGGATCAGAAGATGTAATTTATTGTTGTGTGGAAAAGATGTATATGTCAAAGGTTCCCAGTCATAGTTTGGTGTGGAAATTATGTTAATGAGGGATTATTGTTTGATATGGAAGTGAATTAATCCTTGTGTTTATGTGACTAACATCTACAATTTGGGGTGATAATGATGAATTAAAGATAACCTATAAAGAAAAATGGACTTCTGAGTTGGGACCTGATCCTATTGGTAATGTGTCCCAATAAGGATGATGTTGGTTTGAATGTGTTTGGTCTTGACCATAAAGAGGACATATATGTATCATTTTAAAATAAAAAATAAAAATCCCATTTAGTTCAGATGGTTTGGATCTTACACCTAGTAGGAGGCCAAGAGGTGGCTCTATAAGGAATACGACTCTTTGAGGGTTTTTTTATCATCAAATATGACCCTTTTGGGAGGATGTGAACATGGTTTTGGGTTTGTGGCTAGTTGGTGGCTCAAATGTGATATTTATCATACATATGATATGATCATCACTAACCTAAGAACACACATGAGTCATGATCAGTGTTCTAAATAAGAGGATGTGGAATATCTTGTAATCCCCATGATATCCTTTTTCTTCTAGTGGATGAGGATGAGGATGTGAGAGGTGGTGGAATGAACCAAATGAAATAATAGGGAATTAATATAGTAGGAATTCCTTAATAATGTCTTTTTTGTTCATATGTTAGTAGATTAGGAAAGAGTCATGGTGGATAAGTTATTATGGGAGATGAGGAATAGATGTTCCTATCTTCATTCTTGTTTTCAGTCCTTGAGAACAATCATCATCAATATGTGTGGAATCCTTATTACCAAAAGAATGTATAATTAAAAACACTCTAACGATCCAACCATATAGGTAGGATAAATATGGGACTTACATTAACATGGGAATGAGTAGATGATATGACACACCTCTATGATCTGTGGTCTGATCATACATATCTGAAGGCTTTGGGGGTGGCCTCGGATTGGTCCAGCTAAGATGATGGATCCAAGGATAGTGGTTTTGTAATATTTGTGACATTAAAGAGATATGAAAGGGTGGCTCACAAAGGTGACATTTAGGTGAACTGAAGGTATCTCATGTTAGGTGGAATTGGGTGAGTTGAAGTTGGGTTGTGCAAGGTGGACCTAGGTGAGATGAAGACAGATCATGTAGGGTGGACCTTGGAGAGATAAAGGTTGATCATTGATGGTATACTTGATCAAGATGAAAGTGTATCTGGTTGGGTAGACATGAGTGGTATAATTATTCACTTTTGGTGATTAAAAACCTTGGAAATATCAATTTGGTGTGGCTTATTTTGATATCCAAGTTTCTCCTAAGGGGTCTTTAGATGACTGGATCTCAAATTATGAGCTATGGAAGGGACCTTCACCATAGTAGTTTTAACTAGGGGGAATAGATCATCTCATAGTTCGAGGTATTATATACTTTTAGGCCAAAATCTATTGTCTGTTTCCAGTTACCTCTAATTTCATCAGTATAGGGAACTACCTGAGGGTTTGGAGGATGTGGGTGAGAGACTTGGGTGAGCGGAGCACCAATCGGTCTCTTCATCATCCCATCATGTCAAATGGGGATCTCAAGGGTCCTATTTATATGGAGAACTAAAGATACTAGGAAAAGTATATCATAATTTTATGTACACCATTCTAGTTTCTCATGTAGTATCCTGGCATAGGTATTTTCTTCACATGTTGGGCCACACACATTAGGAATGCACAATCCTCTTAGATGGTATGTGGGGTCCATGAATGTTGAATTTAGTGAGTTCTTTGACTAAAATTTTCTTCTCTACTAATTGAGGTTTTTTCCCCTAAATATGTTTATCCCTACGTGAAAGAATGATTGTTAACAAGTCCCCCCACCCTCAAGATTGGTTCTGGTCAAGAAAAGAGGGTATAATCCTGAGGTATATAGGATTTTTGACCACAATGCAACCTTCATTCAACATCCTTCATAAGTGTCCCACATGGATCATACAACATGGAATCATTCAAAATCGTCATTTCTTCAATGATAAAATAATGTTGAATACATAAATGAAACTCTATAATCAGTAAGTAAATTTGTTAAAAGATTAATACCCTTGATAGAGAAATGGGCATGGCGTTCACTACACATCGACTTTGGGTTTTAAAACCACGATGCAATTTCAGTAGCATAACGGGTTGACATAAAAATTCATAAAAATGGTTGATGATAGATAAAGGGTAATCTCATCATATTTACATGAAATGGATAGTAAGGGGGTTATATATATACATTTCCCAACATATGTAAGGGAATTTAGATGCATAATATAAAAGATTTTGTTGAATGTAAATGAGAAGAGGGAAATTCCTTACGGAATTTTGGTATGGTAACAGGAGTACATGGGAGGAATTAATGAGAGGAAAAGAGGTCTATCATGTGTAAAACATAAGCATGGATGTATGGGGGAGCTATGAAATCATAACCCAACATTTTTAATTGAAAAAAGGGTACAACAACATAATGAAATTTAGAAAAAAATGAGAAAGGAATATAGCCCTTACATTCAAGTGTGATCCCAAAGGCTTGGGAGAGGCTTGAAAGAGGATTCTTCGGAGCTTGGGGTTCTGTGGGAGGATTCTATAGAGATGAGGGAAGAGTTTAGATGACCTATAAAGGCTATAAGGGAAGAGTTAGTGGGATATTGGGTGGTTTTAAATAGGAAAAGGGAGGGAATTCCTTACTATTTAGGTTTTGGACCCTACACATTAAATTAATAAAAACCACAAACCAACCCGTGGTTTTTGCCCATGTTTGTTTCCAGAGGGGAGTGTAAAATATTATTTTATAAGTCCAATGGGTGAAGTTATTAAAATAATAGGTTTTCTTATGTGGAGGTGAGTCCCACTCTCAAGGATATCATTTTAAAATGTTATAATGTTTTTAGGACTTTGAGGGTCCACTAAGGCTTTGTAAAATAAATTAAACAAATCCAAAATTAAATTATATTAAAGTTAAAACATATATTGTATGAAAAACCCCTTTTATAGTATTTCATTACATCACTATTGGGTCATTATAATGTCAGAAAACAAATTATATAATTAAATTGTATTTAATTTTTACCCAAAAATTTTACTATATTAGAAAATTATGAAACAATCACCATTGGATAATTTAGACATCCTAATTCCAAAAATAATATTCTTTGAATCTAAATGATTTTATAAATATGTGAATTTTTACTTTTAAAATAAAATCCAACAATTATCGATAATTCATATGTTTTGACAAAAACAACTTTTAAAACATAATAAAAATTATAATTTTAATCCAAAATTTTAAATGATAACTTACATTTAATAGAAATTAATTAAGTAATAATATTTTATTAAAATATTATTTAATTCAAAAATCCATTCATTCATCAAAATATATTGCGTAATTGAATTTTAACTAAAAATTATATTTCTTCTTTAAAAACTATTTACAACGTAATAATAATAAAATGAATGTATATTAATTATTATATACCAAAATAGTACACATAATAATAGTACTATGTTACTGTTACATAACCCCTTATAAAAACATCATAAGACCAAAGGTTAAGGTGTGCGATGGTGACAGACTTGTGGGGTGGCTACGATAACATCACTCAAGTGGTAATCTCTACTAACTTCCACTTCTCCCATAGGTGGTTATGTTCAAGATTAATGTGTTCAATATCATCTCGGTATTGTTCAAGAGAGAAGCCCAGTGATGCCACCGCCTTTCCAAGATCTGACAAATGGGCTTTGTACGGATCATTTCTACCAGATGAGGTCATCTCTTCCGTTTTCTAAGTAAATAGGATTTGTTAAATCCCTATATTTACTCTAATCATGTGATCACTGTTCAACGTCTAATTTAGCAATGGTAACAATACATAATGGTATATTAAAATAAAAAAACATAAAACCAAGGAAGATAATAAATTTTACACAACCATTTTACACAATAAGACATTTAATTAGATCAAGATGAATTTTCATTAAAAAGGATGGGTCGTTACATACCCATATTAGGGAGAGGCTATCACTGTAATGGATGAGAATTCATTATATTTTTCTATTTCATCATTTATGATGATTGGATTCCTAGGTGTAGATCTGATCTGATTCCATGAATCTACTCTTGTAGGTGTATCTGCCATGGGTGGGAGAATATTCGACTCTACATGAACATGATACCCATAGAAAATATTTCCCATGAGTATATCCTCATATATTGGTTTGGGATTTTGTATCTCACTATAATATTTTGAAAACTTTTCCTCCGTGAATGTAAATTCTAATATTCTAGGAGGTTATTAGGATGTATCTACACCTTTACCTTTGTATTTGGCAGTGTTCCATGGCAGAGGTGAAACTCAGTATTTGGAGATTCCTAGTTTTGGATCCTTCTCTAGTTCGTAGTTTGTGAAGCCACAGTTGGTGAATCTAGATCACTATCCTCTCAACATAGGAATTATATTTTGTGACCCTCAGTATTTTCATCTTGATCCAGATTATTTTTCATGTTCACAGGGACAACATTTACTGAGGTATATCTGGAAATGGTGGTCATCCCATTACATTCAATGCAACATGATGATTTTGTACTACCTCTGTTAGGGTATTTTGTTGAACCCTTGGCCATATTGGGACATTTTGGATTGTGAACCTAGTGGGGTTTGACTACATTCACTATACTATACTCCCATCTTATCCTATGATTAATGAACTTGAGAGGGTTTCCGGTCATCACTGTCAAACATGCCCCAAATAGCGGACATTTTTCTTACATCGGGAGGAATATATGGGATGTTGACCATTTATATTTACCCCCCAAACCTAGAGAATAATGATTCTCTCTATATTGATGATGATGATGACATTGAAAATTCCCTTTATCATTGTTTTATGGTTTTTATTTAGGGAACAAATCGCATTAATTGACCCAGTTTTTGAGGATTTAATGATTCTAGTCGGGGATTTGATTACACCGTTGATAGACATTAAGATATAAATTTCCCTATACCAGTGGGATGGATTTGATCTATAATCACCATTTATTTACTCCAGGACCCTCTCAGAAATGATTATTATTGTGTTGGATGTTGAGATATAAATTTCCCTAGACCAGTGGGTTGGGGTTTGTTTATAGCTACACATGATATGTCATGGAACCTATCAATAATTGAAGATCTGAGGGGTGGAGTTTATGGTAAATATTCCACCATCCCAATGGGTTGGATTCACTTTCAGACTACTACTATGGCATATGATACAATGACCTATTGTATATTTTTCAGGTGTACTTCTGTAAGAGTTGGGTATGATGGAAACCCTTGTCAAAAGTTAGTTTATATTGGATAAGTTTGTTCTGATTTCAACCATCATTATCAGTCTTGAAATGAATTATTGTATCATTTAGAGGCTTCATTAAGTGATATCATGGATATCCTCTTCCTTTGTTCATGATGTATTATCATCATTGAAAAATTATCTTTCTTCTTTAGTAACTAACTTGTTAGATCATTACTCGGTCACTTAATTTATCAAGAGGATTTTACATTACAGGATGTCATATCTAAGGGTGTCTAATATACTAGGGGTGATCTGAATTTTAATGCTCCATACTCTCCCCATCCTATTATATAGATGCATTATGTGCCTTTTATGATTACCTGCGAAACCATTTTGATGCAATGGTGGCATGCATGTTGCATATTTTCTTTGAGTTTCTCCCATTTTGGAGACTCTTATATGGAGATAAAAGCCACATCTAGATGAAAATAGAGTATCTTGATGCTCTATACATGACCGACATATCCTAGATAAGGGAGTTTTCTAGTCTTCAATCATTGATGAGTAGCCCGAATATTTTAGAATTGATACGATAAGAACTCCTTCTCTATCCCACATGGTTTCTCATAAATAGAAGTATAAATAGGAAAGAAAAATATGGGGTGGTTGTTTCTGGTTAACTCTCTTCATATAAATATATATATATTCTTACTCTTCATCTTACTTATACACATCCATTCAGTCAGACCACAGATGATTCTTCTTGGGGTCTCCACTTGACTAGAGTAGAGTGTTGCTGATAGTTGATGGAAAGATATATATTGTTGACAAGGATGTTTTGAGCACCTCTCTATATGAAGGTGTCTATGTTTTGAACAGATCTCTATATAGAGGTTTCTAGGAAATGTGAGGATTTCCTAGTCTATGGGATATATCATCATGGGTAGGTTGACCGTAGAGAATGTCATGAGTAGAGTCCCATTGATCCATATTGATACTAATATGAGGAGGCCCATCATGGTAGTGATCATATTCTCCTTCGGTTGAAGAGTTGATGGACCCTTGGGTTGTTGAGAATGTGTCTTAAACAACATCAATGACAATATCATTGAGTATATAAGAAATATGATCCTCATTTTGCATTATAGTCGAAATATGATTCCCCAGATTTTTGGAATATTTTTGTTATAAAAGAATGTTGTACGATGATTTCTAGACCTTTTTCATAATCATCTAATTATTCAGGAATATTGGACCACTGATAAGAAGATTCTATAATATGCTAATGAGAATCCCCATTATTGATAGAAATATGTTCCATGTATGAGGAATATACCATTCTTATTTAGTGATCCTCGGTCTAAACTTTTGTATGAGTCAGATCTTGATCCATTGGTATATACTGCTAGTGTTTTGCAATAGAAATATGAACCTATCCCAAGGCATGTGCCACTCTCACTTGGTGATCCCCAATTGGGATGAGAATATAAGCACAGTCTGAATATTAATTCCCCATCAGATTATTCCAAAAGACCTTCAGAATGGGTGAATGGTTGTTATCCTCCTTATGTATTTCCTCTATATACATCTGGTTCATTTGTTCATTAGGGTATGTAGGATTATTCACTAGGATTCCATGATCTACTGGAATATGCCAAGGAGATTTCCTAATAGGAATATGTCCTTATCCAGAGGCATGTTCCATTATAAATTAATTTTCCGTGGAATTATTGTTAATATGAGTCCGATCCTAGGCCTTTATAGTATGTCTCTGGTCTTCTTCGACATGAATATAAGCTAATCCTAAGGAATGTCATGATCTCACATTGTAAGAACTGGCTAGAACGAGAGATTGAGCCTGATCCTAGACCATTAGAATATGCTTCTTGACATTTTAGATAGGCATGTTCCCCTATCTTGACATATGTACCTCTATCAACTGTTAGGCCTTAGTAGGAATGGTAATATGAGCTTGGTATAATGACTTTCCTTTACCATAATTTATTTCTAATCCTCCTATATGGGATAAATAATGTGTTCTTGCTCGAAAGAAACCACTTATTCATAATGATCATAGTTTTGAGTGTCTGTGGCTATAGGGATAGAAATATGTGCCTATCTCTTTATACGTACCAATATCTGTATATCACAGTGGACTTCTTCATCTATTTGTATTATTTAATGTCATTTTAGCTACGTTTTTACAAGGATATAAGCATGCACATTTTTCTTTCTCCAAAATATAATGTTGTTTATCTTTTATTGAAATGGGGATATGATTCCACATTTTCAGTCCTTGTTCCATAGGAATACGATGAAGGGATTCATGCATAGTGGTAGTGATATGCGCCACCCCCATTCCTATTATAGGAATACACACACATACATGTTCTAAGTGATAAGAAATATGAGCATACTCGCTGGATATAACTAAGATATGCTGACAATATTCATAAGTGGAAGTAGGGACATGATCAAACTTCTAGTTATCATGAGCATTTTATTCTCAATGTGTATTTCTTGTTGCTTGTGAGTGGGTGTCATAGTTGGAACTATGTCTTTTGGTACCATCCACAAGCGACATATAGGTACCAGTGGTAAAGTGAAATCGACATCAGTTTACTAGATCCCTCCTTAGTGGCCCTTGAGAAGAGAATGATCCATAGTTGACTCCCTTATCCACATTCAAGAGATATTGAATGTGGTGATTTTCTTACTCTGGGGATAAGATCCTAAACAGTTTTTTTCACTACAAGTGCCACTGGATTTACGATATATTTCCTTGGATGAGTATGAATCATCATTTTATGTGATTTAAAACCCTTATGGGACCCTCAAGGGTAAAAATCAAACCATGTTGATGGTACTCTTGGACCACTTCATTCCCTTCCCTATGATGATGATGTTGGGTGGGTGAGTCCATTATGAGGCTAGTAGGGGTTGTAGTAGAAGCTAAATTTCCCGAATGGTCACTGGATGAAGACATGTCAAATCAGTGTGTTGTTTTCATGAATGGGTTCTACAGTCATGGAAACTAAAAGGAATATGTTCTTCGATCAGTGCATCATCATAGGCATGATATGTTATCATCCAGATATGTATGGGTAACACAATTTTCCTTTTATTTATGATCCATCCATTATCATATATTCAAGTTATCAAATAAAGAATGGAATTATTTCATGATAACCCAGGCTACATAGGATCACCTATAAGATCAATTTCATGGCAGACCAATCATCTTGTTATTTGTGAGTTTTCACATTAGCTTCACCATTTTTGTTTCCATCGGAAATGAAAATATTTCCTAATAGATATTAACCCAAACATTTTTTTATTTTATGGTTTCATTTTAGGTTAAACATTTTTTCCCCCAAAAAGGACAAAAAATAAAATTAGCTCCCTTTTCGGATAATTAATTATGGGGAGTTGAATTTCTTTCACAATTACTAGCATCATGTCACAATTGTTGTACATAATGCAATCTATTGACATCAACCACATCTATTACTTGGTAAAAACCTACATTATAAATTCATGAGGTCATCTGGGGTTTTAGACATAATGAAACTTATGAAAAAACATTGGTCTAGAGGGAGGGATGGATGCCTCATCACACCCTTAGGGTTTTTTTCCTACTCGGGGTATCACTTGTAAACTTGTGATATGTTAAATAATCACTTCCTAATCCCATTATTGTACCGGTTACCCTAAAATATTATTATAGGTTAAGTCGTTTTATATGAAAAGAGAGGGGGTCTTGTTGGTGAATCTATCTACATGTATATGTTGTTCTACATCCATTTCCCTTTGATGGGTTGTTTATTATATGTTGAATTCATATAACCAGGATCTCCAGAGTTTATTGTTATACAATGAGATGGTTAATATTTTGAAGATCAGATTTATCCATTATGAGTTTTCCTATGTATCCAATTTTATAACAAGAATCAAAACGCACATAGTTTGTTAAACCCATTCAGTTTAACATCTTACGGAAAGGATGTTTGTGTGGGCACATAGGCACTTGGTATTTGAGCTTCAGTCTCAGAGATACATCCTACATATATTGGTAGGTATAGAATCATATTTATTTTTGTTACGTCACACCATTAAGACATGTCCTAATGTATAATTTTCTTTTACGGATGGAGTCATATCATTCAACTCATCTGGGCTTACACACTAAGGTTTACCTGGATAGTGGACACACAAGATGTGAATGATATGACTACTGCAACTCCATAATCCCACTTGATCCATAATCAGTTTAATAAAAATGGATAGGTATTAACCAATATCACTATATATGGAATGGGAATTATTTAATGAGATTTTCATTTAGAATATTAATAAGGATCTTGGACTTTAGGAAGTTTTCCAACGAATATTTGTTATTGCAAGAATCAATGTTATAATAGTTTAGTTCACTCCTCATACCACTGATGTAAGTTCTACAATTATTAACCCATGGGAATATTGGTTCCAGATGTTTGAAATTTCATATTGATTTCTATACATATAGTTATGTGGATTTCCATTTCAGTATAGGCCTTAGGAAGTCATCTTATATATCCTAGTTGTTGTAGGGATTCAAGTTTTCGTAGTTTAGTATATCGGGGAATACACACATAGGATTCCCTTTTATGAAGGTATTAAAAATATCATATTATGTCATTGATGAAGGAATAAAAATTGAGTCTACCCTATGGGAATTATATGATCATTGGAACTTCATAGGCCCATGTGAGCTTTTCTTGGGGTAGGAAACAAGGGGTGGAGAATAGCCAATCTCACGGCATGGGGATTTGGGACTTATGTGTTAGGATTTCTCTTTGGATGTGTATTATAGATCTGAGGCCTTAAGAAGACATCCTACATATCCTGGTTTTTGTAGGTATCATTGTTTTCATAGATTAATTAAATTGGGGCTTACACATATATTTTTCCCTTCAGAGATTCTAAACAAGGTTATCATATCCTCGGATTCCTGATTTACCAAGCCTTTTTGTCTTCCTAACATGCATTTATTGTCAGCTTGACATGCATTGATGGTCTTCCTAACATGTCATAGGACGTCTTTGTAACACCACAAGATTTTATGAAAAATATTCTTTAAATTTCATTAATGTATTGTGTTTTATGCAACACCAAGATTAACTTGTGCTATACGCAACACTGTATTAGCTTGCAGAATACGCAACACTATTCTTGGATCGTGTTACACACAATTTTGATAATAGTTATTCTACGCAACATTGAGTATATATATATATATATATTCAATATATAAATGAAATATGGTTGGATTATGTTATACGAAACAACGAAAGATTCTTGCACAAAACGCAACCCGGACTTGTCTTGCATTACACGCAAGCGTGACCTTCCTTGATAGCGTGTGTTGTACCCAATACCGAGTTTTTCTAAACAATGATATGCTATTAAAATATTATTAAAACTATGTCGTTATGAATAGTAATAACCACTTTTTGAAATTTTGAAAATTTTATTTTTCAAAATGGACTTCATTTTTGGATTCGGAATATCAAAATTATCTTAGGGTGAAATTTTCGTAATTTTCATATAACTTTCATTTTCCGATGAATAGTGAAAATTACTAAATTTTAATTAAAAACAACCTTTTTAATTGAAATAATTAATATTGATAAATTATTAATTTGAGTGGTTTTAAAGTATATTTATAAAATATTTTTACAATTTAATAAAATGTTGGTCATTGGATGTAATTTCACATTTAAACCAGATATAAACAAGTGTCAATCTTTTGATAGTTATTATCTCTTAAGAACACGCTATTTGTTTTGACGACGGGAATTAATTTTTAAATTAACTAATGCAACTAATATGTTTTTAATTTGGTAAAATAGACATCATTTTTGAGTTCATAATACCAAATATATCTTAGGCCTAATTTTTGTTTTTTTTCTAGAAACTTTCATTTTTTGATGAATAGTGAAACCACTAAGTGGTAGTTTAAAAAAATGAATTTTTCATAAAACATAATTTTACCGCTTCTGTGAGTGGAATTTAAAAAATTCAAGAGACACGGTTGATGTCAGTAATTAAAATATTGTTCAATGAGATTAAAATAATTTTTGGTTTAATAGTAATTTTTTACTTTTTTAGCACGGTTAAAAATAAATAGGGTAATTTAGGGTAAAAATGATATTATTATTACCCTAACACATGTCCTAATTCTATTGGATAAGTGTAATTCGACTAAAAACTACCTTAGGAATAAAATATGACCATTTAGGCCCACTTGTATTAAATTAGGACATTTATTATTAATTTATTTAAAGAATGGTTAAAATAGTTAAAATCAATGTTTAATAACTAAATCATTTTTAATATATGGTTATACATAATATAAATTCAACTATAAATATTAATTAGAAATATAAAAAGCTTTCCTACATAATGATATTTTATTTGTAATTTTTAGACATTAAAAAAGTTAATTTATTTATGACACAAAGATGATGCAGTAATTATCTTATTAATGAAATATTGACATAATTGATGTTATAAATACCCAAATAAATGTAATTTGAGACGTTTTATGAATTACACTAATTTTATAGGTTAATATGACATGTTATTCTTTATTTATTTAACTTTGTTTGAACTAATAATTCTGTTATGATTTTCACAAAAAATCAATTACAAAATAGTGTCACAATTGACATAAAATAGTTTTTAAAACAAATATTATATTATTAATTGTTATTTTATTTTTAAAAAACAAAGGATCGGCCAAATGACTTAGATAAGGCTATATATACTATTAATAAACAACTTGGGGTTCGATTGGCTGCTTATAGTATGTTTATTAACCTTATAGTATAAGAACACAAGAAGACACGGTAAAAGTAAAATTATTTAACTTAATGTTTAATCTAAATGATAAGGTTAAAATAGGAAGATAATATTGTCTAAATTCTATTGGATGACATTATTTCGACCCATCCATACCTTATCTTCGAAATAAATCAATTTGGAGCTATTTAAAACCGAATTTGGATTTTTAATAAAATAATAGTTTTCGTTATTCCAAAGGTGCCCCTCTCCTCCCTTATAATAGGGAACCTACTCCCTCTCTTCCTCACACCGCTTTGAGCCTTCAAGCACGGCCAAACCCTGCCAAATGCTCTTCTAAACTTCCCTAAAAACATCCTAAATGTCCTGCTCTTCTTCAAAGACCAATTTCAGTGCCCTAAAAGGATGTCTCAAAGAAGCGCTTTCAAAGAAGAGGTAATGTCCGTTACCAATTATTTCAACTTTATTTCTTCTTCCACTTCTTCTTCTTAGGTTTTTTCATTATGAGGTAATAACCTCAGTATCCCTCATATACTGATATGTTATTATATGTATGGAACAACCCTATTTCACCATCTATCCATCCTACGGAAAACGAAATCACCGCGCATGCGTACGTACAGAATATTGTCTCCACGCCGTGGTGTAACCTATTTTCCACCACCAACTTACTTGGATGGGTATAATGGTGTAAATAATAAATATATATGATTATTGTAAAGTGATATTGATTATGAAATATTATACATACACTCCAATACAATTTCATGATCATGAGAACGATATCATCGCTCGTGCGTACGTACGGACTACGGTCTCCACGACATGATGAGATTCATTCTCCACGTTAAACATTCATGAATGATTATGAAGTATATATAATAAGTAATCATTAAATATATGAAATAATAATGATACTAGATTTATGTTTATATATATGTATGTCATCTACTTAATTCCATTCAACTCAATAAGAAAATGAAAACAGCGTTTATGCGTACGTACGACCTACCGTCTCCATGAACAGTGTATTTCTTTCCATTTACTGATCTATTATATATATGTATATTATGAATATATATTATATATAAATAATGTTTTATATTCTGTAATTAAGTATTCATGATCTATGTAATCATATGAATAATTACATGTCAAAACACGGACGACAAATGAAACGATTTTACCATAACGCTCTTTAAAATGTAATTTACAAAAGAACATGTAAAATAAAGTCATAAGTGAACCATATATGATATCATAACAATGATTATGATTCTGGAATAAGTAAATAACATTATTTAAATTATTATATAGGAGGTTCAGACACTTACTAAGCAAATCGGACCTAAGGTAAGGGAAAATATCACAATCTCATTTTTAACCAAGATTGTTTATACTTCGGTTTTTACTAGGGTGTATTTTATCATCCACATCCATGTTTCCACAATATGTAACATTATTTCCATCCACCTACAATTTTTTAAATCCATTTTATCCTTAGGTGAGTTTTTAGTAAAAGATATGAAAGGAATTTTTATCGTTTTTCATACGAGGTACTTTTTGACTTTTCCGACAAAAGTACGAGAAGAATGTTTTTTTAACTTATAAGGCATGAATATATTTTTATAACATTATTTCCTAGAATATTACATTACAAGTTTTCATGTTTATTTTTAATCAACTTCTTTTAGTTTAAAATTGTATAACATGTTAAGAAAGGAAAAGTTTTTTTAAGTAGAAAGGATGTTTTCCTCAAGAATTGAGTTCAAGTTTTTTATCAAAATTATTTTCCATATAAGATTATAAAAGGTTCTGTTTCTATCCCTATTATTACATTGATTTGATTATGTTGTGATTGAAATATTTTTATGAATTCCTTTATCTTATATGAATTGTTTTATGATATCACGATGTTTAAGATTCCCATTTTTATTACATGGGTTATGCTATGATGTATGGTTTAAGATTTTGTGGCACGCATAAGAATGGTATCATTATGAGATGGGTGGGGCCTATATCTCCCTCCAATTCATTGGGTAAAGATTTTATATCTCATGAGATAGACATGGCTGGTACGGTAAGTTAATCCGGTTCAGTGTTACAGGACTGAGACGAGGAGTGAACTCGATTCAGAATGGGACTTTGTCCTCTAAGATGGTCTTGGCAGCAATTCATTGGCTACTATGGAAATCATTACATGTGCTTAATGGATGCCACAATTACATGTTTTATTCCCATGCTATTTTATCATGGTTTATGTTCCATTATGATCTATGCCTTATGTCGTTGCTCAAGATTTTGATGATTAAACATTATGTTCATGTTTTTATGTTCAAATGTATATGGTATGTTTTATTTTATCCATTCTTACCCTTACAAAGCATTTGAGCTCACCCTTTTTATGTTTTATTTTCCCCCAGGATCAAATGAAATGTTTTAGTTAAGGAAACAAAAAGTGGATGATCTTAATGGAAGATGTTGAAGATCTTCCACCACGATTAGATGATTACGTTCCATGTTTCCAAAGACACTAAACTATTACAGTCCTTGTGTGTCTGTTTTCATTATGTATTAAGTATTCTGCTAAAGTAATGTAATGTCCATGAACGTCAAGCTTCGGGTCTCTACAGTTGGTATCAGAGGAAATGTTTTGCCAACCTTTGGAAACTAGGATGCGAAAACCTCAGTGAGATCCCTAGAGATATTTCTAAGATATGTCTAGGGATGTCCCTAAGGATAAGTATACGTATAGGATATAGTCCTAGAACTATGTTAACGATATTATATTAAACCAATGATGTTAGATATTGAAGTTACTCCAACTTTATTATGATTTTTTCCTCTCACACTATTCTTTTTGGGTTTTAGAAAATGGATGGAAACAAGATGATTCATGATAAAGGATGATATGATGGACAATGGAATGATATTATTCATGAGAAACCAAATGAAATGAGATTTGGAAGTCCAAACATCATTATTATGTTGAATCAGCAATTTCATAATATGATCAATAAAGTAAAATTTGGTAAGTTTCCTGACTTGGCTAATAAGAGAAAGATAGAGTTTCATGATGATCATAGAGGGAAGAAAGTTCAATTTACCCTATGTAAATCATGTGGGATGAGGCATCGAGGAGAATGTTTCAAAGGAACTGGAAGATGCTTTGGGTGAGGAACATAAAGACACAAAGCCAGTAAGTGCAAAGCAAAAGGTTCAGTTAACACCAGGGATGAGAATAATTGTATTGCTACGACATCAACAATGGTTAAATGTTTTATATGTGGAATTTACTGGAATTATGAAAACCAATGACCTAAGTGAAAGTCTCATGAAGAGAATCAGTATGGTCGTATGGGTAGTATTTATGTTGATGATGATGAAGAGACTACAAATGATATATGAGATGAAAGAATTGTTGAAGCTCGGTCAGTGGTTTAAGAATTTAGTGGAATGATTACATGTTTATCATGTGTAATGCTATATAAGTAATCTCATGGTACTATGGAATAAATAGACATCTAAGGATTGTTACACTGTTGTCTTTCCTTGAGTTTTGAAAGTGCATGATTAATGGTACTAGTATCCATGAAAGGTTAATCAGATATTTTTGGAATGTAGATGATATGCACATAATGAAGGGATAAGGAGAAAATCAAATGTTTGATAGTATTCATGAGCTCATGACTGATATAAAGAAATAGTTATATCATGGTTTGAGTATACAGAATTTTGGGTTTTTGGTATGTGGAATGAGTTAACTTTTGACAGTACTCATGTTTTTACTAAGATTCAATGGGTATTCATTTTTCAAGAGAATACATGATTAAGGCCTTAAAATATTTGGAATGTGAACAACAAGACATATCTTATGATATATGGGGATCAACGATGGTATTAACACTTTTGTTATATGAAATCTCTGGTAATGGTTTTCACTATATTATGAGAGTGGACTGCATTATTAGGGATAAGACTAAAGATTGGAATGGATTATGTTGGACATAAGTTAGTATTCTTTAAGGATATATGTTTTTTCGATATTATTGAGGGGATGTTATAGTAATATAGTTTTAGAAAAAATGACAACCTACAGGACGGGTGACATCCCATCGCGTCAGAAAAGGCTGTGGGAATTGAACCCACAACCAAAGTGCAACTAGCCTTTATCACCTACCACTGGCCTACAGGAAGTTCCTGGTTAGTAGAGACTAGTTATATTTTATTAAGTGGTATGATATATGAAGTATAAGTTCATTTTTGGAACCATATAGGAGTAATCTAACCATAAGATGGACTTATAACTTTTTCTAACCTTTTGTTTGAAACAGATGGAATGAACCATAATTCTATCACATGATCTTCTAACACATCACGAATAACAAATTCAACTTCATTTCTATAAGGGATGAATGGGGAAATTGTTCAATTCACGAACAACAGTGAAATTGTACCAAAATCATGTAATTATTTCTTTTAATTCACCAACATTAGGGAAATGATATTGAAAACCAAAAATGTTGTCATAGTGCCATTATATCTGATGAATCAGATGGTACCATAGATCATCGCAAATCTATGGCTTTGGATTGTTGTCTATTTCATAGCCATTTTCTCTACCACTCTCCCTCAGAACTTGATGGTTAGATTTTTCTTCCATATCCATATTTTCACCTATGTTCTCCTACGTGGAAACCTATTGATGAGTTAATTTTGTTAACCGTTACATTTCATAATTTAGTTTTTAAAGCCAAGTTTGGATATTGATTTTTAGGATGTGGGTTTCTATTAAACAAACTTTCAAGTAGTAAACCATTTATAACCCCGACGAATTTTGAGGGAGAAATTCATTTTAAGGGGGGTAGAATGTAACACCCCAAGATTTTATGAAAAATATTCTTTTTAATTTCATTAATGTCTTGTGTTGTATTCTACACCAAGATTACCTTGCGCTATATGAAACACCGTATTAGATTGCAGCATACGCAACACTATTCTTGTATCGTGTTACACACAATTTTGATAATAGTTATTCTACGCAACATTGAGTGTGTGTATATATATATATTCAATGTATAAATGAAATATGGTTGGATTATGTTATATGAAACAACGAAGGATTCTTTCACAACACGCAACCCTGACATGGATTGACTTACACGCAAGCGCGACCTTCCGTTATAGCGTGTGTTGTACGCAATACCGAGTTTCGCTAAACAATGATATGCTATTAAAATATTATTAAAACTAGCCATTATGAATAGTCATAACCACTTTTTGAAATTTTGTAAATTTTATTTTTTCAAAATGGACTTCAATTTTGGATTCGGAATATCAAAATTAGCTTAGGGTGAAATTTTGGTACTTTTCGGATAACTTTCATTTTCTGATGAATAGTGAAAATTACTAAATTTTAAATAAAAACAACATTTTTAATAGAAATAATTAATAGTGATAATTTATTAATATGAGTGGTTTTAAAGTATATTTAGAATATAGTTTTACAATTTAATACAATGTTGGTCATTGGATGTAATTTCACATTTAAACCAGACATAAACAAGTGTCAATCTTTTGATAGTTATTATCTCTTAAGAACATGCTATTCATTTTGACGGTGGGAATTAATTTTTAAATTAATTAATTCAACTAATATGTTTTGAATTTGGTAAAATAGACATCATTTTTGAGTTCATAATATCAAATATAGCTTAGGCCTAATTTTTGGTATTTTTCTAGAAACTTTCATTTTTTGATGAATAGTGAAACCACTAAGTGGTAGTTAAAAAAGAATTTTTCATAAAACATAATTTTACCGCTTCTGTGAGTGGAATTTCAAAAATCCGAGAGACACGGTTGATTTCATTAAGTAAAATGTGGTTCAATGAGATGAAAATAATTTTTTTGTGAATAGTAACTTCTTACTTTTTTTTACCACGGTTAAAAGTAAATAAGGTAATTAAGGGTAAAAATGATATTATTATTATTACCCTAACACATGTCCTAATTCTATTGGGTAAGTGTAATTCGACCAAAAACAACCTTAGGAATATAATATGACCATTTAGGCCCACTTGGATTAGATTAGGACATTTATTATTAATTTATTTAAAGAAGGGTTAAAATAGTTAAAATCAATGATTAATAACTAAATCATTTTTAATATAGGGTTATAAATAAGATAAATTCGAATATAAATATTCATTAGAAATATAAAACGATTTCCTACATAATGATATTTTATTTTGAATTTTTAGACATTAAAAAAGATAATGTATTTATGACAAAAAGATGATGCAGTAATTATCTTATTAATGAAATATTGACATAAGTGATGTTATAAATACCCAAATAAATGTAATTTGAGACTTCTTATGAATTACACTAATTTTCTAGGTTAATATGACATGTTATTCCTGATTTAAGTAACTTTTTTCGAACTAATCATTCTGTTATGAGTTTCACAAAAATCAATTACAAAATAGTGTCAAAATTGACATAAAATAGTTTTCAAAACAAATATTATATTATTAATTGTTATTTTATTCTGAAAAATCTAAGACTCGGAAAAATGACTTAGATAAGGCTATATATATTAATAATAAAAAACTTGGGGTTCGTTTGGCTGCCTATAGTAAGATTATTAACCTTATAGTATAAGAACACAAGAAGACACGGTAAAAGTAAAATTATTTAACTTAATGTTAAATCTAAATGATAAGGTTAAAATAGGAACCTAAACTTGTATAAATTCTATTGGATGAGAGGCTTGAGACCCCTCCCCACCTTATCTTTGAAATAAATCAATTTTGAGCTATTTAAACCCGAATTTGGCTTTATAATAAAATAATATTTTCAATTATTCCAAAGGTGCCCCTCTCCTCCCATATAAAAGGACACCTCCTCCCTCTCTTCCTCACACCACTTTGAGCCTTCAAGCTTGGCCAACCCCTGCCAAATTCTCTTCTCCACTTCCCTAGAAACATCCTAGAGGTTTTTTTATTCTTAAAAGTCCAATTTAAGTGCCCTAAAAGGAGGTCTCAAAGAGGCGTTTCAAAGAAGAGGTAATGTTCGTTACCAATTCATTCAACTTTATTTATTCTTCCAATTCTTCTTCTTAGGTTGTTTCATTATGAGGTAATAACATCAGAATTCCTCATATATCGATATGTTATTATAAGTATGAAACAACCCTATTTCACCATCTATCCATCATACAGAAAACGAAATCACCGAGCGTGCGTATGTACAGAATACCGTCTCCACACCGTGGTGTAATCTATTTTCCACCACCACCTTATTTGGATGGATATAATGGTGTAAATAATAACTATATATGACTATTGTAAACTTATATTGATTCTGAAATAGTATACATACACTCCAATACAATTTCACGATCATGAGAATGATATCATCGCTCGTGCGTACGTACGGACTACCGTCTCCACGACGTGATGAGATTCATTCTCCCCGTTAACCCTTCATGAATGATTATAAAGTATATATAATAAGTCATAATGAAATATATGACATAATAACGATACTGGATTTATGTGTATATATATGTATGTCATCTTCTTAATTCCATTCAACTCAATATGGAAACGAAAACAGCGTTCATGCGTATGTACGGCCTACCATCTCCATGAACGGTGTATTTCATTCCATTTACTAATCTATTATATATATGTATATTCTGAAACAATATTATAAATAAATCATGTTTTATGTTCTGGAATTAAGTAATCATGATCTATGTAATCATATGAATAATTACAAGTCAAAACACGGACGACAAATGAAACGATTTTACCCAAAACGCTCTTTAACATGGAATTTACAAAAGAACGGATAAAGTAAAGTCATAAGTGAACCATATATGATATCATAACAATGAGTATGAATCTGGAATAAGTAAATAACATTATTTAAATCATTATACAGGAGCTTCAAGCACTTATGATGCAAATCGGACCTAAGGTAAGAGAAAATATTACAATCTCATTTTTATCCGAGATTGTTTATACTTTTATTTTTACTGGGGTGTATTTTATCATCCACATTAATGTTTCCTCAATATTTAATATTGTTTCCATCCACCTACAATTGTTTAAATCCAATTTTACACTTAGGTTAGTTCTTAGTAAAAGATATGAAAGGAATCTTTTGTTGTTTTTCATACGAGGTACTTTTTGACTTTTCCGACAAAAGTATGAGAAGAATGTTTTTTTAACTTATAAGGCATGAATAGATTTTTAAAACAGTATTTCCAAGAAGCTTCCTTGACAAGTTTTCAAGTTTATTTTTAATCAACTTCTTTTAGTTTAAAATTGTATAACATGTTATGAACGGAAAAGTGTTTTTGAAGTAGAAAGGATATTTTCCTCAAGAATGGAGTTCAAGTGTTTTATCAAAATTATTTTCCATCTAAGATAATAAAAGGTTCTGTTTCTATCCCTATTATTACATTGATTCGATTTTGTTGTGATGGATATATTTTTATGAATTCCTTTATCTTATATGAGTTGTTTTATGATATCATGATGTTTAAGATTCCCATTTTTATTACATGGGTTATGCTATGATGTATGGTTTATGATTTTGTGGCACACATAAGAATGGTATCATTATGAGATGGGTGGGACCTATATCTCCCTCAAATGCATTGGGTAAAGATTTTATATCTCATGAGATAAACATGGCTGGAACGGTAAGTTAATCCGGTTCAGTGTTATAGGACTAAAACGAGGAGTGAACTCGATTCAGAATGGGACTTTGTCCACTAAGATGGTCTTGGAAGCAATGCCTTGGCTACTATGGAAATCATTACATGTGCTTAATGTATGCCACAATTACATGTTTTATTCCCATGCTATTTTATCATGGTTCATGTTCCATTATGATCTATGCCATTTGTCGTTGATCAATATTTTGATGTTTAAACATTATGTTCATGTTTTTATGTTCAGATGTATATGGTGTGTTTTATTTTATCCATGCTTACCCTTACTGAGAATTTTAGCTCACCCTTTTTATGTTTTATTTTCCCCCTCAGGATCAAAAGAAAGGTTTTAGTTAAGGAAACAAAAACTGGATGATCTTTATGGGAGATGTTGAAGATCTTTCACCACGATTAGAAGATTACGTTCCATGTTTCCAAAGACACTAAACTATTACGGCCCTTGTGTGTCTGTTTTCGTTATGTATTAAGTATTCCGAAAAAGTAATGTAATGTCCATGTACGTCAAGATGAGGGTCTCCACAGTCTTCCTAACAAGTCTATATAAAAACACATGATCCAGTTGAATTATATGAGGGACATCACATAATCTAGATTTCATGTATTAAGGTCATCGCATGACCATGGTTAACATGTCTTTAGCACATCATAAGACATGACTGGTTAATCCTAGAATCAATCACACGATTTCGACTGAATTGTTTGGTGGGAATCACATGATCTATCTGGAATTACTTGGTTTCACCATGAAATTTGGTTGAAATGATTTGAGGATTTTTCAAGAGTCAATGGGACTTGTTTGGAAGTTTCCAAAAGTCCTGGATGAATTTTCATGGTGTCATTATGAAATTGGACTGACTTGTCTAGAAAATGCCATAATTTCTGGATGGTTTTTATGAAGGGCATCATGAGAACTGGGTATATTTTTTGGAAGACGTAGTGATATCCAGTTGACATATACCATGTGTTATCAATAGACTTAACTAACATGTAATATTTCCATCATATGATTTTGGTTAAATGTCTGATGGACAACAAAAGATCTTAATGGTGAGCCCTAAGGGTTTCACAATACTTGGTTGGCAAGCCCAGGGGTGACATGTATCTGAAAAACAACATGTCTAGGTGACTTCCAATGATCCAAATAGTATACCAATGAAACCTTTCATGATCTGGGTGACATTCCCCGGTGATGTTTCATTACATGGTTGGTTAAATTTAATCATGGGAGGATCATAATATATGTCCTTCACATAAATATACCGTATTTCTTGTCTTATTCCAAACCTATTATTGAATATTAATTATAATTTTTCAGTGTTAGTTTATTAAGTCTCGTGTGACTAATCAAGAATGTGGGATTTCTTTCACAAAACGCCTCAAGATTCATTCACATGAAATTTTAGTGATCCCACGAAGGGCATGTGCATGTCATATTATCATCTTAGGTGGTTCTCCATACATGACCTATAAGAAATCCTTTCCGATCGTGAGATCAACCACATTGAGAAATCTGATTTGATGCTTGATTTCACTAGTGTGAGGGTCCATGGAGAGATTTTTTGATGTTGGGGTGGGGAATTTATCAGGATTTCCACCCATATTATTCAACTCTTTGTGCGGCATATATCGCGCAAATACATGATAGAGTTAGTAAGTTATTTGATTTCATATTTTCATTTGATATTTTAATTGTTCATTCTAGGATTTCATGTGATTTTCAATGACCGTGAGTCTATCCCTTAAATGAATCATTAATTAGATTGTAGTTAATTAATGGGGTATTTCATAATCATGAGGGCATGAATATGGGATTCCACAATGTGATGCTGACACATCCACGGGAATTTATTAGATGATGATACCTATTGAAATGCTTTTTCATGACCTGGGGATACATTTAGAAGATCTTCCGGGAGACAGTGATGACTTTCTAGGGGTTTGTAAGAGTAGGTATCCACTCTAATGAGATTTTACAAGCTCTTTTGGAGCATGCGATTGTGACACATGATGTTTATGATTGTAAGATGCTCCTGCATTTTCCCTATTTATTTTATTGTCTATTTTACAAGGGCCTTCAGTATCATTATTTGTCTCATGTTTTTTTTGAATAAAAACAATCTCCCCATAGATTACATGTCGCATGACAATAAATGGGTATTATGGTGATCTGCGAGCATTATATTGGATAACCCAAAATTTTTAATTTAGATCCAAATGGGGAGCTCAAGAAAAGATAGACATTTCAAAATACCTTCATTTGATGAGGGTGACATGTTTTCAAGCATTTGTTTGACAAGATGTACATTTCAATAAGATTTTGTGGTGTCTCGTGAACCGGATGGCGCATCACGTGAAATTTAAAACTGCAAGAGGCTCCCTCATTTTGGATATTTTCCTCCATATTTTAAAAGTATTTTTATATGGTTTTCAGGATCGTATTGTTAGGAAAGTCACAGGACTTGGGGGATCCCATCTAGCTATCGCCGTAGGATCTGGAAGTGTACTGGATGCCTTTTCAAAATAAGAATGACTCATCAAAGGGGATCCATGTGATCTCTTCTAGGTTATGTATTGTGCGAGACCATCCGTATGGCCTTCGGAATTCATGAGATCACGTGTATCCTAGCGTATCACGAGATCCACTTAATATTGGCCACCTTCTTCTTCCTTTTCTTTGTGGTGGATATAATCGCCATTATCAAGTATTTGTTCCTTTTTGGATATTTCAATGCTCATTTAGAAGGCGTGAACAAATATACATGCACCCTGCTATAAAATAAGAATATATTGCCACTTTTAGAACTTCCAAAACATAGATCCTCCATCAATAATGAGTACATATCATGACTGGGACTTCAGATTATTCTGGACTAATAAGAAACATGAATCTATATGTCCCATAATGATAGCTCATTTCCTCCTTAATAAAATGGGAACACATATTTATTATTCCTTAGTTACTTAAGGATATTATTGACAACACTCCAATTTTGTTCTCTTACAACTATAAGATATATACCTATAATGATCAAATCATAGACAATATCAAGACTCATACACAGAACGAAAAACATGAAAAACCATTTTTTAGAGGTGTAGGGTATCCTACTATTCCCCTATCTCTCTAGTTATGTCTGAGAACTGAATTTTTTGGAAATTTGTATATCACGAGACACTAGAAAAAATACCTTTTTGGAATGTTCCAAAATGAATCTCTTTAGTATTTGGTCAATGTATATACATTTTCATGGACCAAGATTTCTTCTGGATATTTCCAAAATGATCTTGATCTCTATAATATAGGTTTCCTCACCTAATTCCTTTAAGGAGGATCACCTGTTCAACCATTCATAATTTAACATTCAGAATGGTATCTCTTTCTTATTAAATAATATCACATTGAAATAAAGTCCCATTAAAAGTAAAACACTCCCACTAAACCACTTATATACATAGGTTTCAAATTCAATATTTATGGTGAGAAATTATTTCAAAGCATCTTAATTATAATTAATCCATGACATAAATTATTTTTCCAATCTATATATGGATTAATTCATCTTTCATACCTTATTTCCATATCTATAATTTAATAAAACCTCCCTTTAGTTCATATAGACATATTTCATTATTTTTCTATTAATGAAATTGGTTTTGACATCCATCTACCAAATCTCATAGTCTTCAAAAGCTATTATAGATAGTAGAATTGTAGTGGATTTAAGCAGGGAATCTAGTTAATATTTTTCAAAAGAATATATGTTTTTATTTTATTTATACTCTTTATATATTATCCATTATTTATTGGTGATAACCTAACCTTCCATGTCCATATTCTTATTAAAGACCCATTTTCATCCAACAAGATTTACATTTGGGGATAGATTAAGTAAAACCCACACATATTTTTGGTATATGGAATCATTCTTAGAATTCATGATGTCTTTCCAATTTTAATCTTATGACATACTTAATATCTTATTATAGAATAGTTGTTCATTATCTTCAACCCATAACTACTCTCCATATTTTGTGACTAAAACACTATATCTCTCTCATTAAATAACTTCTCTAGTGATCCTGTAAATTATTTTTTTCTTGTGAACTAAATATTCCGTTAGGTTATGTGGAAAATTTCCCTATACCAACTCTTTCATATATAGATAACTGACTTCATCAAGGTAAATCATTATAACAATATCAGTTTTGGAGATATTCTCCCTATCATGAAATATTTTCTAACTAGCCATAATAACATTCTATTCTATGGATTTATATAGATTAATTCCGTAGTTTCAAAGAGGTAACCTATAATGATACATTTCATGACCTGAGGTGCTAGTTTTTCTCAATAAGTGGCATTGAAAATCACCTTCCCACCTTATATATGTGTATATGAAAACATGGTCTTAGTTCCAACCATTAATTCATATAATATATTATTTTTCACCTTATTTCAAAATCAGTTTATTAAATTCACCACAAACCTGAAAGAATATTCCCAGAAGGACATAATAAACTATGTATGACTAATTATTGACCTCACCATCTCATGTAAGGTATCATTTCTCCATTCACTAACACCATTCAATTAAGGTGTATCAAGAGGAGTTAGTTGTGATAACATCGCACACTCCAATAAATAGTTAATGATTTCCTGGTTAATATATACTTCAAAATGGATATAATGGAGTATCTTTATCTTGTTACCAAACTAATTATTTACTAAATTCTTGAATTCGTTGAATTTTTATAATTATTTTAACCAGTAGCATAGTAAGTTGATATGAAATTGTATACTCAAGTTATCAGTTAAAGTAATGATGTATGATTACCCACCACTATCTTATATTGGAAACAAACTATATACATCAATATATATTACTCTTATAAGATATATGTCCCTTTGAAATATTACATTGAATATTGTTTTTTTCATCCTTCCTTATAAACAAGCAAGAAATCTGACATGTAGTTTTACATAATAATAATTTAAATCACCATCTTGATAGAACATTGATAAATGATTCTCTTTTACATGACGAAAGGCATGATTCCACAAGTATTTATTATATGATTCATGTCAACTTTATTAGTTATAAATTTATAACACTTGGTTGTTTTTATTTAATACATAAATACGATTATAGTGGCCTTTTATACCATAACATATGTTATCATTATAAAAGAAGAACTATTTGTTTTCAAATTTGATTACAGAGGCATCTAAATCTAAATATGAAATGGATATAATTATCTTGGAAAAACAATGAACAAAATAACATTTCATTAAAACAAAGGTCATACATATATACTATATCATGTGGTAGTATCTAATAATTGTAGCTTCCAGCCTCTCTCTTTCGGTAGCCTATAGATTTACCTCCCCATGTAAATCATTACAAAATATAATTGGTTCCTATATTTTGAAAACAATTGTGATAACAATGTCTTAAATTTAATATCCAACATTAACAAATGGATATGTTACATAGGATTACCAATGCACCTTAATCATCCCCTTAATTCTAGATACTTATATAGTTCATTTTCTAGTGGCCCTTTTGGAAACATTTGAATCATTTTGCATATTTGTTTTCTCTCTTTCCATGGGATTATAATTTTCTAGGAATGATTATACTTAGGTGAATTGGACATTTAAATTGTATTAGGGCCCTCTATTGTATTCTTTATCTTCTTATTGGCCATATATATGATAGGATATTCACAACTCATATACTTATTTTCAAGAAAAAATAATGAAATAAGATCTAGTTAATATATATAAACATTGTTCATATTATAATTTACAATGAAACTAGAGAATGTCAATGATAGTGAAGATAACAATATAGTGTTTTAAAACTCATCTAGAAGCTTAAAACACAAGATTTCAAATTACTCAATATATCCATTCATTTTGACTATATGAGACCCATTTAGTTCCCCTTCTCCATGATTTTTCATTAATAGTTCCATTATCATCTTGTATCTCTCTTACCTAGCCATTTTTAAAATAGATGATGAAGGTAATATAGAATTATGTGTATATGCATTTTATCGTGATGTTTTTTGGGTCCTATATCATGGATGAAAATGTCACACACCATATGTCATGTGAATCATCCATGAGTTTATAGTATAGAGACAAGTCATCATCACTAGATTTGTATGTAATAAATAACTTAATTACAGATTCTGAAAACATTAATTTTCACTTTTATAGTAGTATAATACTTAAAATTTATACCAATCCATGAAATTCATGCTAATGTTGAGATTCACAATCACTTTTATAGTATTTAGTGTTAATGTGACAGTTGTATTACATTCCAATTTTCAACAAATAAAAAGAGGATATTTCTAGTTCTTGGTCATTATAACTGAGGGAATGCAATAAATTTTTATTTATTAATATCCCGCTATTTTATAAAAAAACCAATATATATAACCATTAGTTAGAGAATATAATTTTTTTAAAAATTATAGGAGAAATGACCCATATATACATTTACAAAACCCAGATGGATATCTTCCAAGATATTCAATGGTATTACAGTAGTTATGTCTTTTTTAACTAAAATAACTCACAACTCATTCATCTGTTATTTTAAATCCTCATTCCTGAAATCTTATATTTTTATTTACACATGAACTTATTAGTTATTTCATCACATCTCATTGAATTAGTCAGTACTTAATGTAAACATGGTCTATTTGAACCTAAACAGAGGTTTAAAATACCTGAAAATTAAAATCACCATAATGGAGGTTGATCAAGAACATCATAATATGGTTGCTTCATGACTTCAGTAATGAATGATACTACTGACATAACATTTTTATTCGAGGATTTTTAATCTTTATTTTTAATATTATTTTATTACTTGATTGTTAATATAATTTTTAATTTACATATGTTATTTACCATGTCTAGAGAAAATATGTTTTCATAGTTTAATTTATTTTATTCCATCTCTTATTCTTGTTAAATAATACATTTAGGTGATCACATATTATCATAGAATCAAAAATATTTTATCATACACTTTAATAAATATAATAAATTAATGTAATATGATCATTATATTTTCTAATCATGGGTTTATCGAGTAGACGATAAACTCTTCTGTGACCCTATGGGAATAACTCTGTGAAATAGTACAAGTTCCATTTTCATAATTATGCATGTACTACTATGGAACACCTAGGATCATTTCACCATGATTTCTCCTTGGATCATACCCATTATCCTTGAAGAAACTTCCTTTACATTTTATTTTAATCAAATTAGGTGACGGAAACCAAATGATTAGTTATAAATGGTTTACAAAAAAGAAAACACGAACACACAAGCTTATACATAACAAGAGGATGGTGTGACATTCCTGCTATAATTTTAATTTTATAATAATTATTAAAAAATTTATGAAACAATAATTACATTAAAACAAAAAAAAATTCATACATTGATCTATGAAGATTCTGAACATTCCTGAATGAAATTGATACACATTAGAATAACTAGCTAGTATTAATTTTAACTCATTATTTAAAATAAGACAAAGTCAATTGAATTAATTAAATAATTTATCACTAATTAGTTCATTCATTTTATATTAATATCCATACGAATAGTCTTTGTGATGTCAATCCATATTAATTTTAAATAGATTAACTAATTAAATTTCATTTAAAATTAATTAAATACACAGTGAGTATAAGCATCCAAAATAGTGTATACCGATCAGAACTATTTATTATTTTACATATTCAATATCTTATAATATGAACGTACATAGAATATAGCAAACATTTCATGTACCCTAATACTTTTAAGGTAATTCATTATTCTATATAATTAAATATCGTGATATTTATGAACAAATGGAACACCTTGAACATACACAACATGTGCCACTTTAATTCTAGAGTTAAGTACACAGTGTGGGACAACCCTACAAAACATGTTATTATATTTTAACATGGTATGTAATTAGGATTCTAATATTTTTTTAAACCTTATCACATGGTGTTTATAATACTACACACATTTTTTTTGTTGAATATAATGATTATTTTTTATAATAAATTAAAATTTTCAAATGGTTACATCCTAGAGGAAGTGTAATTAGTATGAAAGGGTACGAATAACTTAACATTTACACAGAAAAACATGTTATTTCTATTCTTCTAGGTTTTCAACACTACTCACAAAGTAATATATCATTTAATCTTCATGAATATTTATGTGGTACATAGTGCGAACTCTGCACTATATGCTTGTCATTACAGCTGACCTTTGTTTCATAGATTTCTGTCTCTACATAATATTTAATAAGTAAAACTTGCATAATTTGAGAAAGTAGATTCTATAAAAATAACTTGGATAACAATGTAGGGAGACATGGAATGTACACCCGCTACATGTTATGTGACACCCATAGCATGTGCCAACCTTACAATCAACACATAGTGTGTAATTAGTTGATGCATGATGATTAAAAGTTGAGGATCCATGAAATCTATATATCATCTTAGTATGGTAAATTTTTGTGCACGATGTATGTATTTTAGTTACACAAAATATAACTGTGTCTCCCAGATTGAATCACTCTCACCTCTCAGTGATATATCTGACTTTTCTCCATCAATTAACAACTTATTATAGATCATATGAAACATAATTAATATGTAATATCAACATTGAATTAAATAATTAATAATATTGAAATGAAAAACTAAACAAATGAAAAAAATAATCAATGAATAAAAAAAATATTATTAATAATTAATATTTGACTCATTTGATACCATATAAAGGTTCAAGAGTGCATAATAAATAGTCATAACCTTTATTGATAATGGGTTTTCATCACCATTTTCTTATTTATCTTATGAACAAGATGAACTCACCCCATAATCCACAATATAATATCATTAAAATATAATTATAAATAAATAATATAAGGATAGAGATTTACCTTGTACTATAATTCTTTCATCGTTTATGATATGGTTAAACACCCTTGTTGTTCCATAATTGATACAAAGGATCCAAGTGTATGATCCCTCTAGTAATTATTCAAACATGGTATAAAACATCATTATGTTGTAGTACAATCCTTGGGCTCTAGAATTCTCTATTATGATTACTTGGATTGTTCACTATTGATCATAACATGAACTCCTTTTAGGGTGTAGAATTATGGAATTTTTCCAATGCTTTTGATAAAGGATAAGGATCAACACTATAATTTTTGAGCACTTTATTTAGATATTTCTCGCTAATGGTTTGATAGAATTCTATATAATGTTTTTTGTCTATAATGAAAATCATTAATATGAAATGTTATAGATGGGTATATAAAAATATTTTTTATGGTTGGTAATTGAAAATATTTTCTTAGAAAATCACTTATTTCTCCTTGTCTAAAAATATTATAAACAATATTTTAATTTACCTTGGATTCACTATATATGTAGAGAATATAAATATCATTCATTAATTTAATAATTTAATATTTTTTTATATGATATTTAATAAATAATTTCCATATAGGATCTTAATCTCAGCCATTAAATCCTCCATAGTATTTATCAAACCTTTAATAATGTGTATTCATTAAATAAATAAATATCACCCCATTATTTTTTGATAAATAAAAAATATATACTATATTTACAAAAAAAAACGCATGAATAAATATTCATTATTATTAAACACACATATTTATTCTTGTAAATAATACATGAAAGAAATTTGGTGATCAAACATCCCCTAATAATTATTAAATGAAATATAAATACTTTTTATTCTAACATATTAGATTAAAAATTGAATTTAATTGAAATTCTAGATACACATAGTGTGTGGATCAAAATTATTCTTTGTGGGTTTAATTGGGATGAAATTTTATAAATTCCAAGGTTGAAATCCAACAACATGAAAAGGAACCGATATAAGAAGAATTAAAATGGTGGAACAATAATATCATCCTTACAACACTCACTATAATATAATCCCCATATCATAACTTCTCATCGAGTAGTTTTCACATCAATGTCATCAACCTATATACTCACTATGTATTTATATAATTTTATAGAAATAAAATTTTCAATGTATACGCTATGTCCCTGGAATTGATCCTAAGGTTCCATTTCCATTAAATGGTAAAGATATCATCTCCCATTATATATGAAGGGGGAAATCCTATTTAGACTTATTCATTAATCCCATACCACTCAAAACTCATCCTATAAATTTGAATTCCTAATAAAAATATTACATCACTATTTTGGACAATGCATCGAAGTACATAACTCGCAGTATAGATTAATAATAATCTCCAATGACAGATCATTATGTTCATTTGAAAATAGAAATATACAATGTCACATAAAAATATGGAATTCCATTGGGTGTGTATGTTTTCATAATCTAATCTCTTGGATATTACCAAGGGAAAACATCCTAAGAATACCTAACAATGTCTTATGGGCCCCTACCCCTGATTTCCTAAATCACCCATTTTTCGTCCGATGATTTCATCAGTTCATGGAAAATGTATCTATGAATAATTTCATATAAATATCATGATCATCTTATAATAGGGAACTACTTTTCCATTTTTGATTAGACAAATATTATTAGGAAATTATCATATAAAACATTACACAAAATTTCACTCTTCCAATGATAAGATATTAATTAACAATTAGACCATGAATATATATATATATAAGTAATAAAAAATAAAAATAGTGTGTTCTAGGGCCCCAAATCCAACATACCAAATATAAATGAATGATAAAGTAGATTTTAACATTGTATGGCATGAAAAGTTTCATATTATTAAATATTTTTAAGAATAATTAATAAATGCTGACCCAAGTTCTAGTTTTATAATATAGATTTATCACTTCGAGATGTATATTTACCATAATTTTTGGGGGTCTCGAAATTCATTTCCTCATGATGTAATTATTATCACATATATATATATATATATGTGACCATCTTTTCAGAAAATCTAACTAACAACTTTCATGGTCATATTTATTAATATATATATTCTAGATAATGATGAGCCTATGAATAATATTCCAAATTGTAAAAATCATTAATCAAGGTATTTTTACTCATTAAAATTATAATAGAAAATTCAATAATTTTAATAAATTTTTCACCGAATTTTATTTCATTTTATGTCCTTTGACATTAAAGTTTACATAATTTTTCATTTGAAAATTTCTCTGAGATCATTTATCTAAAAAATATTAGTTTTTCACTTATTATCATTACCAAAATTCCCTTAAATGTCTAAGGATATCATATGACATTCACTTGTAACATTGATCAGTGTGATCTTTTCTTTACTAGCCTTTACACTTATATAATTCCATTCAATCTTCTTATAACATCTAGTTACTCTTCTGATAGGTTCACTTCAACCCTTATTTTGGTTTTCCATTTTGTGGTCTAGAAAGGTACAATAGATTATTTGGAGGATCCCTATAATGGTTAAGTGATATATTTATTGGATTCTCAGCCAAAAAACATCTTATTCATCATTCTTCTTGGGATTTACAGGTCATGTAATATGGTTACATGATGTGTATGTTCTAAAATAATATAAATCCTTTTAAGAAAGAGGTGATGTGTTTTTCATCAATTTCACGATTTTAAAATTACACGTCTTTTAATTGGAAAAAACGATGTGTAATCTCCTAACAGTGGTTTTTTTACAAGAATCCCAACTAATTTTTTCATTTTTTTTCTTCATCCTAAATTTCTTGATCTCAACTTTGAGCCTTCCCTAGGTGATTATGGGAGCCTCCAACCCCTCCAGGCCTTTTTATTCATCAACAAATCATTTTTGTGATCATGGTGTGTCTTTTATGGTAAGAGTTATCTATATCGCTCTGTCACTTTCTCTCTTCCTCATAAGAGTTGTTGGATCATCTGGTATTTGTGAATCTAAGATCCATATTGTTAATTATTATTTCTAGGTTGTGTTCCTAGATCTTCTACACCTTCTTTCTTGTTGGCAGGTTTCTTATGAGCTTTGTATATTCATTATAAAAGGTAAGTGGTTCCATATATTCCTTCCAATTTAATTAAGACTAAATAGATTGTTTTAAACTCAGTTTTATTTAAATGAAACATCTAAAATTAAATAAATTATATTAAATCATTTAATTAAAAACCCAATTTCCATGGATTGATGTTTTGGATCGATTTAGTGTATTATTGGGAAAAACCCCAAATTCCATTGAATTGGGGTGTGTTTGGTTAATGGATAGAAATTGTTTGAAAAATAATATTTTTAAAGTTTGATTGTGATATTTAATTGTGAATTTATTTCAAATAACTATTTTTGAAAGTGGATTAGAAATGGTTTGGATATAAACCTAGTGGTCATATAATGGAAAAATCATGTTCTTTATTAAAGATCAATGTATGGTTTTATAATGGAATATTGGAATATTTGAAATGGATATTAGGATTTTATTGTACTTTAATATGTCTTGAAATAAATGACACATCTTTGTTTTATACTTGAGCACATGAAATCCATAGCTAGTTAGTTATCTATTTGGATGGGACTTTATTTCATAAAATTCTTTAAAACATTATATTAGCACATCACATTTCTTAGGATATGGTGATGAGTCCCCTTTGGCATATAATAAAAGGGGTATATGTACATATTTTCCATTCACTTTGATTCTGGGTTACCTATATCTTGGAAATATCATACCTTGTTTAGAATATGATCATGTTTCCATCAGGTTTTCATTTCAAATGAATATATTTCATTATTATAAACTATTTTAGTTTCCCTATGATTTATATAAACTATTTTATATAGAATTGTTTATTTATTCCATTTGTGAAAAGTTCCAATCAATTACAGTACTTCCATCATTGAAATTGTAATACATGATATGTGTATTATACTTTTCAAATTCCAAACATGTTCTTTTTAAAATTGAAAGTAAATTCTTGGATAATTTGATATTGGAAACATTTATGGAATTTTTGGTGAAATACTACTAGGCTTTGCCTCACACCCTACTTTTTTCTTCGTCTTCATATAGATTAGTTCCTTCTACATTTTATTAGGGGTATAACACCTCTTGTGAGAAGTTGTAACTATCAATACGTGGACTTGGTGAGTTGCATATTTTAGATATAGGGTTTATTTCCTTGTTTTTTGGTACTTCGGTAGTATTGAATTAGGCTTTAATGCTTGTTTGACTTCTAGTACATTACACCAAGTGGAGTTTATTTTGATATGAATATTGTATGCTTTCTTTTACTTCATCAATGTTTGAGGAAAAATCGTTCCCACTTTCATTTTTTATGATATTAGGTGCAAGTTTATGACCCATGGGGGTCATGAATGCCCTTCGAGCTATGTCAGTTTTTTCTTAGTTATCGAGTTACTAGGGTTCAAAAGTTGGTTCATGGAAAAGATTCATCAGATCTACAGGTTGATCTTGTGTCTTGAAGTTAGAATGAATTTGTGATATCTTTTTGATACTTAGGAGGTAGTTACGATTCAGTTCCTAGATATCTCTCACCGCAATGACCCTAAATCCACTAGGGGTAGTTACAGAACAACATCTTCTAGATTAATTATATTATTTCCCCTATTTTGATTCAGATAGTTTAAAATAAAAAACATTTTTATCCAAACTATTGGGATTTGTTTCTCTTATTTATATTTTTATGTTTTTATCTGATGTCTTACTTTTTTTTACAATGTTGTGTAGCATCATGCCTCTGAGAAGATGAATGAATCAGATCCAAGAGGAAGATATTGTTAAACATTAGAAATAGAATACTATAATAGATTATATTTTGGTAGAGGTGATTGTACACATTATCCCAGATTTGGGAAAGGCACCACCTCCAGTTCATGTTCAGGATCCAGTTATGGAACCTCATAGAGACTCTCTCAAGATTAGTTCTCCAGTTTCCCTTCTCCAAAATCCTACACCGTTAAAAGTCTCAAATGATCCTCAAGAGGAAGAGGCATTTATGAGAAGTATGGAGTGTTTGTTTCGGTTCTTGGACAACCCCAAAAAATCAACGTGATGTGTTCCACCTTTTTGTTGGATGGACATAGATGGAGATGGTGGGAAACGAGGATAATGATGAAGAAACATGAGGGATTACTATGTAAGGACATAAAAGTTCATTTCACTAGCTAGTTCTATTAATATTCAATGTTATTGGAAAAGTCTATGGAGTTTTTAAAACTTGACTAGGATAATGGTACTGTGATATAATAAGAAAATCATTTTTCTGAGCTTGTACATTTATAACCTGGGATTGTAAAAAATGAGAAGATAAAGGCTCAAATGCTCGAGTTGGGAATTCATCTATATATTAACTATCATTTATTCTTAACGATGTTTTCATATTATACTGATGTATTAGATTTCGTGTTAATGGTAAAGATTAACATAGATAGAATGTTAGGGTTATCAAGAATTTATTTCTGTCATAGTTGCAGTGTTATTTCCTCTACGGGAAAGTGGAAGCATGATAATTCTCATAATGGTTCTTGAAAACAGGTTTATTTTATACCTCAAGTAGTTATTATAAAAGGTCATTTGGATTGTTACCAGTGTGGTAATCTATGAAATTCAAAGAGTTCTTTCATTGAGGCACCCAATAAATTTGGGTCTTATGGACACTCAGGTCACATTCATAGGTTCCACCATGTTTATTCCACTCAGCGTAGTGGTATGGGATCATCAACACCTTCTAAACTATGATTCAATTATATGATTTACAAGTAATTTGTTTCTAACCATAGGTATTCAGAAAAAATCTAATGCATGCAGGGTAAGAGTCTCCAAAGGAAATAGATATGGGTATAGTGACCAGGAAATGTACCACTACTATATCTTCATTATTAGTGACGTCTCTGTTAGATACTGGTTTATCTCAATAATTTTTATCAACATGTATTTTTAATCATCATAATAATCCTATAGATAATTTATATTCTTTTATTGATATTACTACACCCCTTGGTATAAAGACAATGTAGGGTCTCCATAGTCCCACTTGTGTCTTCCTATTATTGAATTTTGAGCTTGCTTAGTGTTTTCTGGTTCGCGACATAAAATAATTTAATCCTATTTTCAGTATTGATTTTTTTCCTTTCTATTAAAACCTATTTCCATTTGTATCTTCAATGGTATTCCTTCACCACACCTGATGATGTGTGTCTTTTCTTCTAAGTATAATGTTACCCAGGATCGAGCAAATTCTTAAGTTTTTATCTAGAGTTGGGGAAAGTGATATCAGTGTTTCCTTTGATTTAGAGTAGAAATTTTGAGTGGTGATCTCCCTCCAATCTTTATCTACTTTCTAGACATGTTTCCTTCAAACTTATCTGGATTCCCACCAGTAATATATGTTGAGTTTTCTATTTACCTATTTTTCGATACTTAACCTATTTCAATTCCTTCTTAATGCATGGTTCCGGTTGAAATTAAATATTTGAAGTCTCAGTTGGATGATATTGTTGGAAAATTCATTATATGCCCAAGCATTTAACTTGGGTGGTGCCACTTTTATTTTCTATGAAATATGATGGTTCACATTTCCTTTTTTATTATCAAAAGTTCAATCAAGTGATTTAAAATAACAAACATTTCTTGCCATGGTTTGATGATTTGTATGATTAGATGAAAGGGGAAAAGTTTTTTTGAAATATTTATCTTTGATCAGGTTTCTATCAGTTGAGGATAAAATAATCTAACATTTAGAAAACTAAAGCAATGGTAATTATGAGAACCTTATTATACCCTTTGTATTAACCAATGTTCCTTTTGTTTTAATGGATTTAATGAATAAGATTTCAAACAAGTATGTGCATTCCTTTTTGGTAGTCTGTGTGGATGAAATCATTGTTTAATCTATGTCAGAGGAAGATTGCGTGCATCATTTGAGAATAGTTCTGAGGTTTTTGAGAAATCACTACCTCTATGACATGATTTCAAAATGCGATTTATAGATATGAGAAGATATATTATTGGGACATGTGGAGTAAGAAAATAATTTATCAATTTTTCCTAAGAAGGAAAATGTTGTAATTGATATGGGAACGACCACTTATTATTTTTGAGATTCAGATCTTCTTGGGATTTGTTGGTTATTATCACCGGTTTGTTAATGAATTATGAAAGATGGATTCTCTAATGACTACACTGACATGGAAGGGAGGAAAATTTTATTGGGATGAGAAATGTCAGAGTTATTTTATAGAGTTGTAACATCTCTTGACTATTTCACCAGTGCAAACTCTTCCAGAGGCTAGGAAGGACTACGTTGTATTTCATGATGCATCAGGTTCAGGGTTGGGATATTTTCTTATGTAGGCTAATCATGTAATTTCCTATGGTTCTAGTTATCTTAGGCTACACAGGTAAAATTATCTATCCCATTAAATGGAACATTCTACAATGATGCACCTGTTTAAGAGTTGGTAGCACTAAATTTATTGAGAAATGTTTAATGTGTATTCAAATCACAAGAGCATGAGATATATCTTCTCTCAAATATATTTTAATACCTTCCATTGACATTGGGTAGAATACTGATAAGCTTTAGACTTTCAAATGTCCTATAACATAGGATAATAGAATGTCATCATATATGCATTGAGAAGGATACTTCTAACCAATGCTATGAATGAACCTTTGGAATAGTGAAATTTGATGGTTCTCTTTTTATGGTTTCATATCGGAGTCCAGGAGTCTGAGGCTGAGGCTTCTGTAGACAATTTTCAGTTTACATCTACTCTTCTCAAGATTATTCATAAAGATCATCAGCTTGATGAAGAGTTATAAATCATTAGAAACACTTTTTATAGTGGGGAGACATTAACCCGGATGTTGTTCTCTAAATAGGGTATTCTATGCTATCAGAATCATTTTGTGGTACCATATTCGATAACGAAGACTTTGATGGGATAAAACCATAACTCCAACTAGGTGTTGATTCCATTGACGATGAAGATGTTATATGACATGTGGAGGTAGTTATATTGGTCAGCTATGAGACAAGGCATTGCTGAGTTTGTTTCTCATTGTTATACATGCCTACATGTGAAGGTCGATCACCACAAACCTTTGAGTTTTCATCAGCCACTTGCAGTCCCCACATGGAAGTGGAATGAGATCTCAATGGATTTTTTTGGTTAGGTTTCCATGTCCCCATAGAAATAATAATGCGAAATGTTTTTTGAATGAAATTTTGATGTAATTGGATCACATTATACCCATTTGTGATACAACCCTATTTAAGGATTTTGGGAATCTCTATATGAAATAGATTGTTCATTTTTATGGACTTCCACCTACAATATTCTCTGATAAGGATCCTCGATTCACTTATTTCTATTGGAGAGGCCTTTAGGGGGCATTGGGATATCATGTACATTTCAGTATGGAAATCCATCTGTAGTTCTATGGCTATAAAGAAGTATCTATATATATTCTTGATTATACGCTTCATGCTTTTGTTCTTGACTTTGGTGGAGTGTTGAATGATCACTTGGGTATGGTTGAGATTTATTATAATGATATTTCCCTATCCATGGTCAGAATGGATCCTTTTTATGACTTATACGACCATAATTTAAAATATATATTGTGTCGGATGGAGGTTGGTGAATTTCCTTGATTGGACCACGCCTGGTCTAGGAGGCGACAATGAAGATTCGGTTGATTCATCATAATATGTTGATGGAACAAAGCATTTATAATTATTATGTTGATCATCGCCATTGACCATTTGAATTATTAGTTGGATACAAATTATTGTTAAAATATTCACCTCAATTGGGTCTTCAGTGACTTTGGAGTCAATGGAAACAATCTCCTCATTTTGTGGGACCTTTTGAGGTTTCTGATAGGGTGGGGAATGTTTTTTTTCATTTAGCACTACCTCCACAGCTAATGCTGATACATTATGAATTCCATGTATCTTAGATATGAAATTATCTATCTTATCTATCTCAAGTTTTGAGGAAGAGTGATGTTGATATTGAGTCATATTTATCCCTTACTGAACAACCAATACAGATAGTTGATTCTGAAAAAAAGGTACTCCGCGGGAGGGAAGTACCTTTGGTTCATGTGCTATAGAATCATGGTTTTGATTCTTCTGAGCCATGGGATCAAGAGATACTGATGAGAGATTAGTGGGCTCACCTTTTGATATGGAATCTTATTGACATGATTTGTGGGGGTAGAAACATTTTATGGTGGGGAGGTTATAACATCCCATTACTATTTTGAAATATAAGATCAAATTCTTGTTTTCGTTTTACTTTTTTGTTACCTGGGTAGGGTCGATGGAAAGTTTGAAAGATACCTATAATAGTGAATTCATAGATCTATTTGATTCCTATCATTAAACCATGTTATTCTACATTATTATAAGGATTTACATTTCGTGTAATATGGTTACATGACATGTAAGATAAAAAATAAAATGAATCCATTTTAAGCGAGAGGTAATGGGTTTTACATTAATATTTATATTTTACAATTACACAATATAAAATTAGAATACACATTGTGTAATGTCTCAATGATGGGTTTTAGACAGGTATCCTGGCTGTATTTTTCATTTAGTCTTCCTCCAATATTCCTTTCCATTGACCTAGATCCTTCCACATGCAATTTTTTGATCCTCAAACCCCTTCATGCATTTTTTTTAGTGATTGATCATTGTTTCGATAACAGTGAGTGTTTCTGTGTAAGCATTCTCCATTTCTCCCAGTCTCTTTCCCTTTTCCTCCTAGTAGTAATGGATCATATATTTATTGATAAATATAATCTTCATGTTGTTAAATATTGTTTCTAGGTTGATTTCCTAGATCACTTGTGCATTAATTCTTTATGGTGGGTTCCATTATGAGCTTTGTGTTTCCCTAAGTTAAGGTAGATAGTTTTTTTTGGATTCCAATTTAATTCACCCTAAATTTCTTGATTTAAATCCAATTTGATTTAAATATTTTTTATTAACCTGGATAAATTTATTTTAATATTTTTATTAAAATGAAAATTTTTATGGATTAGGGTTTTGGTTATCTTATGCATGAAATTGGGAAAATGACCAATTCCAATGAATTGGGGCGTGTTTATGAAATGGATGGAAATTGTTTGAAATATTAATTTTTTTGAATTTATTTTTTAAAATTGAATTGTAACATGATTTCAAATCCCTATTTTTGAAAACTTCTTAGAAATGGTTTCGATAAAAAAATGACTGGTTTTATTATGGAAAAGGTTTTTTTATTATACACTTCTGTATGGTTTTTAATTATAAAATTGGAATATTTAGAATGGATAATAGGATTTAATTTTATTTTAAATATTAATAAAAAATTTGCCCATCATTATTTTATACATGATGATATGCAAGCCTTAGGTAGTTAGTGAGATATTTAGATGGAACATTAAGACATAAAACATTCGAAAACATCATATTAGCACATCACATCCCTTAGTTGAGGGTGATGGGTCCTCTTTTTCTTGAGAAAAAAGGGGTGTATGTATATATTTTTCATTCACTTGGAGTGAGGGGTCCCTATAGCCTCGAACTATAATACCGTATTTGTTCTATGACCATATTTCATTCTTATTTGAATTTTAGAAGAATATATTTCATTGTTATAAACTATATTACAATCCTTTTGATTTTTATAAAAAAATTATATAAAAGTGTTTAGTTATCTCATTTTTTAAAAGTTTCATTTGTTTAAATTTTTTCAATCATCGATATTATAAAATGTGATGTGTGTAATATGATTTCAAAATTCCAAACCTATTCATTTTAAAATTTTAAACACTTTCTACATTAATTTGATATTATAAACTGTAATGGAATCTTTTTTGATATCATAATGGTCTTTGGATCCCACCCTACTAATTCCTTCGGGTGTTTTTTATATTATCTCCTTCATGGTTCTAGCAGGGAAAATGCACCACTTGGAGGAGGTTCTATCTATTCATCCATGGATTTGTTGAGTTATGTCTTTCGGATATCAGACTATTTCCCCTATTTTTGGTATATTTTTTTAAGTAATTTGTCCTTTGATTCATGTTTGAATTATTTTACATTACTCCTAGTGGAGTGTCTTCTGATATGCAAACTGTCTGTTTTATTTTACTTCCATAATTTTTGTGGCTAAATCATTCCCACTTTCTTCTTGTATAATGTCATATTCTAGTCAACATCCTCTAGGGATCAGGAACTCCCTTCAGGCTATGTCACGGTCCTCTTGGTTATCTAGTAAGCAGCGTATTTGGGTTGGTTCTTGACACTTCCACTATCATATAAATAACTCTATTAACTAATGGATGTTATTCAAGGATACACAAACACTTTTACCCACAAATTTTTTTTCCACTAATGATTATATTTAAATAATTAATCTATTAACAAACATATCTCATAAAATATTCTATGTCTTTGTAGAATTATTGTGAATAGAATTTTTTATACATTAAAATATTCTAATGATGGTTTTGGAATCTCTTGCCATCATATTTTAAAAAAACGGATAAAATTTTTCTCCTAAATAAAACATTTTCATCTATCTCCATAAAAAATATTCTATAAAACAAACTAAATGTAAACTTTGTGTATCACATATTTCTTATAAAACCTATTTTTTTACAAACAAATTTTCTTCTATCATAAGAGAAGTATGATAATTATACAAATACTTTATAATAGATTCATCCTTATTGTAATGTAATTCGTTTCATTCAAAATAATTGTGGTAAAAACTCTTGGTTCATCACATAAATTTATACCTAATTATTCATCAATTATTTCCCTAATTTTAAAGTCATATATATTTATAATTTTGGTAAATAAATTTTTTTCATCAAATACCTTTCAAATTTGATGAACTAAATTTTATAACAAAATAACTTATGTGGACTCTAAATCATTTTACTCACATCCCTTCAAGTATTATGGTCAAATTTGTATCCAAATTAATGAATTTAGAAAATTAAGGTAATTGTGTTTTTTCCTGATGTCTATTATAGGTTTTAATCACTAATACCAACAATTTAATTTCCCTATATTATTATTGTATCTTAAGGTTTTACCCATAGGTAATTTCAATAAAATAGTATAACTAAGTCACCATATTTCATGATAATTTATATTTTATTGTTTCATGAGATAGGGTAAAATTTCACTAACCTGGTTCATATTTTACAATCCCAATCAATAATTTTATATAATTAATTCCAATGTAAGATCAATTATTAATGGAATCCTGATGCATTAAGAAGTTGTAAAAATAAATATTGGGAACTTGAGAAGACACTAGAGTTATATTAGTCATTATTTTATATAATAAATGAATTTAAAACCTCACATGAATTCATATAATATTCTATAAAGAATCTAGAACAACTTTTATGAGAAAATAAAATATTTTGTTAAGTTGGAATGTGCTACAATAGAATACAAAATATTCTATTTTTTTATTTTGAATGACTTTTCTTTCTCAATACAAATCTCAATAGTTGATTCCATTAAGAAACTCTTTCACTAAGATTTATCTCAATGTAATGTTTATTTATGAAAATTCCACTATATCTATAAAAAAATATTTTATATTATGGGTATCATTTTTTAAAATCATTTAGTAAAAACATTTATTGAATATAATGCCACTAAATATGATAGCCCCTTTTAAAATAATATCACATCAATTAATGGGGCATGATCCATAGTTCAAATTCCCTGGTTCTCTTTTACATTTCTCATATGACATCGTTATAGAGGTTGGTCACATTACTAATCATATCATATATGGCTCTAGTGTTTTTTAGTGGATAACTCTATATCCTAATATAACATATGGATTCACTTAGCATATTCCTTTCGATCATAATCATATTGGGTAATAATAGTTAAATATCATCCAAAAATAATATTAGATATAGGATCCTCATCTTATTAGGTTCTACCATAACAAGATTTTCATACAGAATATATTCCATGTACACTTAACATTGTAATAACATACATGGTTGGATGATGGAGACCTTATGAATTATTCATTTTGGATTGAATTAAACAATAATAATTTATCAAGGGATTTAAAATATATCAACATCTTTTCTATTTTATTATTTTTACATTTTTACGTACTTTTAAGTATTATTTCATATAGAATTAATTTAACACATTAAATAGAAGATTACAACCAATTATAATATAAACAATTTTTAAAAATTGAATAATTTTAGAAATAAACTAAATAAAAAATATTCAATAGGTATACACAGAGATAACCATTTATGAAAAATTAATAAGTAATTATATTATAAACACTATATAATTTATCCATGCATTATGGACATTCTATTGTCAAAGTAAATATAAAAAATGTTAATTTATAATATAAACTCTTTTATCTAATCAAATATATGAAATTTTCTCAGATATATATTTGTAGTTAAAATATTAATATTTTACATAATTAAATATCCATTATTTATTGACCTCAATCATATCAATTATCATAACTCTTGATTTGTTTTAAATAATTTGTCCCCTGAGGCTTTTTATATTTTAAGTTTAAAATTCACCATTATGAACAATAGAAAAATTTATATGAACTATTTTATATTATACAAGGAATTTTGATTTATAAACATGATAAATATTACATTACAATTTTCGTATAATGTTTTTTATGAAAATTATATTACATGCCTAAAATGAAAGGTATTTTAATATTAATAATCAATATTATAAATAATTCATTATTAAATGTGTAAAAATTATTTATTAACTTCTTATGAATAGTTTTTTATAAATTAATATTTAAAAAAATATAAATTAAATAAGCTTCCCAAAATAACTTTTTCTACAGTTTATTAATATATTATAAATTATAGAAATATATTATTTATTCGGAAATAGAAAAAAAAAATTGTATCCCTATTGTATGCTATGATATATACTATATTATAATCTATTATTTTATTGAAATATGACATCACGTTTTATCAATGGTGTACTATATTATACAATAGAGAAAATGGTAACTATCGATTATAATATATGATATCTTTTATCATAATTTCTAGTTTAGTTCAAAAATAGCACAAAAAATTATGACAGAGGGTGTGATGACCATGGGTATAATCTTATTTTATTATATTCTTTTCATTTATTGTTGATTCAAATTTCCATTTTAGTGCCCTATGTGTGATCAAAACCACACCATCGTACCCAATGACATCCCATATCATACATTATGATATATAGAAAACCAAAGGATTTACATAATATTACTTATTTTGATTCCATATATCATATAAGGAGGTCATACCACTATATAAAATATCTTATAACATAAAACTATATACAATTCATATTTTTTATATTTATTAGGATAGGGAATATGATACAAACAATATATCCAATATTTATTCCTTTTCAACATGATTTCAGAAATCAATCATCATGGAAAAACCCTTCTACCACTGATGAGTTTCTTTGGATTGAATAACTTTTATTCAAATAATTGAAAACACAAAGAAACCCCACACAAAGATAATCATGTTATGAAACATAAACCATGTATAATATAGATTAAAAATCCGAATAACTTACACTAAAGATGGTCAATACTCATATCTTCACCATGAAGTTTGATAATTATCACTAAAAATTGGTTTAAGGACTTTATACTTCACTTATTATCCATAGACTGATGAATTTCCACATTTTTTATTTGGATCTGCTAAATGGCCAGGATTTTCTAGTACCTATTGATGAAAAGGGAGATAGAGAGTAAATACATTCAAGGGATAATCCACAAAAAAATATTCATGGATAACATTTTCCTGGATTTCATGTCACTTATATAGAATTTGTGTGTAAATTCCTAGACCCATACACCAGATTCTGATGAAAAACATATTTATTTCAAACTAGTTTCAAAATTCAACTGAAGTGACCAAAATTTAATCATACTAAACTTCAATATTAATAACAATTATTGAGTCACTTAAATACCAAAATATTTTTTAGGTTTATATTTTTAGAGAATTAGGTAAAATTATTACTTAACAAAACCCATGTCGTTCGTATTGACTGGCTATTTTTCCATCAATAATAGGGTTTTATTAATCCATAATAATTCATCAAAATATTCCAAAAACATCTCCACACATTATACTGTTCTAGTCATATCTTCCTTGACATCATTAATTATAACATGTGGGAATAAAAATAGGAGAAAAGGGTTATATTAGAATCCCTGTATGGGTAAATATGGAAGATATCATTTGAATATAATAACTGAGCGTAATATGATTAGAAGGGTATGAGAACATAATCAGGGTCGATAAAGATCATACAAAAAGAAATAAATCCGAAATAATTATTCATGGTATTTAATCATTGGGATATAATAAGACATGATTCATAAGAGTGTGGTACATCAAACAATAATAAAACATGATATAATTACATATGTATAATAATTTATCCCATGAATGTGGTGTAAAGATAAGTATTGAAAATCCTTTCTTTTGCTAAGGATCACTTCCAAGACTATAATCACACAAGGGACATATTACCTTAATGGTTATTGATTTTATCCCTAATCCCTGACAAATTACCAAATGAGATATAAGTCATTACTCATTGTATTTGAGGGATACATATTAATGGGAACACATATCACTTAGACGAAAAAATTCTTTAAGGTTTTAGGTTCACTCCACATTCATGGTCATCTCATGAGATAATTCTTTACCAAATTTAATGGTGGGATTTGTAATTTTTTTGACACCAATCACATAATATTAGAACACTCAAATGTATTCCATAATAAAATGAAATCATTATTCAATGATTTAAATATTAATTAACTTGTATAAATGAATTGAGTTTCATGAGAATTTCCATAAAATATCATTATAATCCATCCAAAAAAAAGATGAAGGGATCATTAGTGTATATCCCAAGTTAATCATAACTATCAATAGATAATTTGGACATAGATGAAAAATAAATTTGCATCATTATTGAATCATCTATAATAAATGTAAATACTTCCATAATATATAATCAACCTACCTTAGGATCCAATAAATATATGCATTTAACTAAATTTTTTGGTATATTTAATATTTACAAAATAAATAAGTGATATGCAACTAGGGTTTAAGTCAAGTGTTAAGGTATCCCTTTTAGTCTGTATGAAGTCTAGGGTTCAATCACCATTGTCCTTAAATATGGGTGAGTATTCCAAATAGAAGATGGATGGATGATGCTGGTTGGATCAGTGTAATCTTTTAGTGAAAAGTGTGGTAGAGGATTCTGATGATAACATCTCATGAGAAGAATCATGGGATGAATCTAGTAGGGTGGCAATTGGGGTGGTAGTGGAGTTATAGGCTACGAACATCCTCTATGGAATATGCATTATAGATCGTAAGGATTAGCGTACATAAAATACTTTATGGGATTTAATGCCCCAGGGGCCTACGGTACATGTAATGGGTGTCCTCTACCCAAAAAAAGTTGTCCTCAGTTTCAATAAAAAAGAGTTTTTCACCGCATGTTTATAAAAAATGATATATCATTCTTGGATAAGACCCCCAATATGATTAATGTAAAAAATGGTGTCTACACAATATTGTCTAATGGGTAGATGAATAACTCAATGATTTAAATGAAATCTAATAAGTCAATGATAATAAATTTAATGTACATGAATAAGGACAAAAATTCACAAAAAAATATGTTTTTTATTAAATATATATCTTTAGGAAAAATATGGAGGAAAAATGATGTTTTGATTTTAACCTGATTTTTCCTTTTATGATTTTATATCAATTTTTAAATAAATATGTTAAAAAGCCAAATTCAAAAAAATAATGAGATGGAAAAAATAATTTTAATACATTATTTTTAAAATATTTTAAAATAATGTAATCTTGAATATAAATTATACTTATAAATAAATCATGTAGTGAAATATAAAATATAAATAAGTGGAATCAAATCCCTTTTCAAAACTATTATAAAAAAAGGTCCTTATCAATAAAAAAATACATAGAATAATGTGAGAGGATATAACTTTGGACAACCCTTAAATCATTTAAAGGAAGAATAATTATGAATAATGGCCATGATGGAGGGAAAATCCATCAATGTAATATAAGTTAATGATCATTCCTTCCAAAAAATTTATAGAAATTCAAAATTAGGCCATATTAAAAATGATTCATGATGAAAATTTTATGATTTTATATCTAATTAAAATTATTAGAAAATATATTTATAAAACATTTTTTTAGATAACAAATTGTATAAAAAATTGAAGAACGTGGACATGGAAGAGAAATATTCTCTACCAAAAGGAATAAATAAGGTTGGATTTGTGTAACTAAATTCTTTCAGTATTTTTGAGTATAGATGAGGGGTTAATGGGATGAAAATATAAAAACCAAGAAATAACCAAAGGGGAAGAATATATATATGGTTTAGGAAATAATTATCATAAATTTTCATAATGGAAATTAAAACATAATCAATCTTGAAAAAAAATGTTATATTTAAACATAAACCCTTATGGACTTGGAAACATTCCAATCTAAAAACATTTAATGTTATAATTTATCATGGTAGTCTAAATCCCATGAATTTCATGATCAAATATATAAAAATATATTTAGGTAAAATAAGTAAACCATATAAAAGAAACATTGGTTTACAATATTAATTTTTTTTAACAAATATAAATAGAGACAAGGATACATTTACCATATCCTTATGCTTAATTAAACATTCTATAGCCTCCCCATCATTGGTTGTCCTCCTTTAGAATAAACCTTAATCATTTATAGTATGGTACTTTGTTACTAACATTACCACTAGGACATGGGTATAAAATTTGGGAATTTATTTGGGTAGATAATTGTGGATTTAAGGTTCTCAAAGTGTGTGAATAAGTGAGTAGACGAGTTGTCCTTTTATAGGTAAGAGTGGAACCCTAATAATTGTTAAAAACATTTAAATATAATAAAATTAATTCATATAAGAAGTTGAACTCAAAACTGATATTTTCAAAGATAAGTGTGCGGATATAAAAACCCACTTAACAAAGAAGAATATAGAAAATATTTTCTAGATATTTGCAAGATTAAACTTTAGTTTTAATCTTTCTTAACCCAATTTACCCTTTCTGTGGTGACTCTACTTTTACCATGGTAACTTTTAATCAGTCCAAAAAAAGAAATGGGTATTATTATAAAATTTTAATTTGATTATTCTAAATAAGGATTCCATTTTTCTTGATTGATTTTATATAATTAATAAAAAAATACTTCTAATGTGTGTACGCAAAACAAAAAGAAAACCAGTTTTTTTGAAAAATAGATTTTTTCGCATAAAAATGATTTGATTGTATTAATATTCCTAGTAAGAACCATTGGATGAATTATAAATTATTTAATTGAATATATTATCTACATTTTTTAAGAAAAATATTCATCAATAGTGATTATTTTTATTAAGAGAAAAATAAATTGTCAAAATAAGAAACATTTTCTAAAAAATATATTTTTTTACCTTGAAATGATAATATCATTATATCTAATGAATTTTATATCAATTTATGAATAATTATCAATTTTCTATTTTTATAAAAAATATTTTTCCATAAAATTAATATTACTTATAATATAAATTAAATTTTCAGTAAAATATATATTATGAAACATCATCTTTTTAAAACATTACCGTTTAGATAAAGATTACTATACTAGTATTAATTATCACTATAGAACCACTTAATGGATATAATTAATTGATATTTTTATTTTTCACTTCAGTTTTATCAATAATTTAATTAACATCATTCCTAAAAATTATTTAATTTAAAAAATGGATAACTTAACAAAACAGTTCAATACCGCTTCTATAGAATCTGTTGTATTTTCATAAGTGAAGTTCACATTATTTATATTACAAAGTCAATTATTTATTATTATTTTTGAACTATCTATAAAGTTATTTTATTTTTAATATTAACAAACCATTATTCAGTTATGTTCAGTTTTTATCCATTACAAGTAATTGAATTGATTGAATTTATTTTAAATAATAATATTTTCTAAAATCAAGTAGTTTCCCATTCTGGATGATCCTTGAGACTCTATAAATTATCTCCCATGTTATGACAATATTGAGGATTTTATTTTATTAAATGTGGTTTTTACTCCTCTTCTATATCATTTATTTATCTTATAAATGCATTTGATTCTCCACTTTATTCATATATTAAATGACATCCTTTTGATGGATGAAATTTGAGTAAAAACTCTTAATGTTCGACCAAAAAAATTAATCAAAATATTATCATGATAATAAAAAGGTACAATTAGAATATTACACCATAGTAATATATATATATATATATCCTACATTACAATTGTAAAAGTCATTATTGATATTATATTAGCATTTCATAACTAATTATATACCCCAAAGGCCAAAAATTTGGATTTTATAGCCTTGATGTCATACAATATGAAATCCATAAATAATTACATATGATATTTCCAAAATAAATCACATTTATATAAATATAATGGTTGTAAAGTCATAATTTACATACAAACATATATACATATTAACATAAGAACATACTTACATAAATGTATATATATGAATAAATTATTGTAATTAGTTATAGATATTTATATAAGTATAGAAACATAAAGAAATATATATATTAATATATGTATATATACAAAATCATATATTTTAATATAAGTACACACACAAACATACATATATTATTATAAACAAGTAGTGTAAATTTTCACTTCAATATTACATTTACATTTTGCATTGGTAATTTACTGTATATATAGATATATTCTTAAACAAATATATAAGTATAAATATATAAATCTAATAATACTATAATTATATGCATACATATACATATATACTCACTTACATAAATATTTATATAATGTACATATACTTATTTGCATATAAATCTATTAATATAGGTATAGTTATACATATGTACATTCATATATATTTATATAACTATATAAATACAAACACACACATATATAAATACATAAATAATTACATATATATATATATATATATATATTTGAAATATACTCTAAAATGCTTCAATATAGGTTTATGGTGTAAATCATGCTCTACAAATTTATAGTGTAATTTATACAATTGAAATTTTTTGGGCACTGTTTTCTGTGTAAATTTACAATCTAAATTTGCATGGGAAGTTGAGAATATATATATGTATATATATACATGTACATAAAAATATATATACATACATATATAGTAATATAATTACATTAAAAACATTATATATTTAAAAATAAATAAATTTATATATAAATTGACATATACATATTATTTATTTATAAAAATATAAACATACATTCTTAAAAATGTGCATAATTTAGAAACGATGTTCATGTGTCAGTGAATATATATAAAAATAATTAATAAACATAAATATATATGTCAGTATATATTTATACATATATATATTAAATATATATTCATGTTTTTTATTTATATACATTATTTATTTTATAAATACAAATAGACATGCTTGCATTCTTCCATATATATGAACAAAAAATATATATTTTAGTGTATATATATAAATAATGTATAAATATATATATATATATATATATTTATATAAATTTAGACAGTGGGTAATACGGGCTGAGAAAGTCACTCACATATAAATAGGGGGAGTTAGTTAGTGACCTCTCATTGTGTGGAAAATATAATGTTAGTTTCACTATAGTTGAAGTGGGATCCACCATGGTGCAAAAATTTCTACTTGGAAAACTACTATCATGTAGGACAATAGCCTTCCAGATTAGAGAATCTAGGAATGTTCTCAATCAAAAAGTAAAGATTTCACATTCATGGAATGACTGAAATAAGGTCAATAACATTATACTATCAAAAGTAATATGGAATGAAACACATATTATTTACTATTTTATTGTGTCTTCACCTCATGATCATAAAATTGGTATTATAGAAGATGTCATGGGGATCCACTAGTTTATACCCCCTCGAAAGATGGTTTTCCTAGTTTATGAATTAATTAAATTATTTATTTTGTGTGAGTATACATAAACTCTTAATTTATTTATTTTTACATATACATACATATTTTTTCGTCAAAAAAGGCGTGAATGGGTTGGACTGACGGTTGTTTTTATAGTTGGTTCAATGACTTGCTCAAATACTCACGTTAGGTTTACAATTTTTTAATCTTTTTTAGAAACACCAATGGTTACCACATCCATAACTAAGTATGGGTCTGATTTCTAATGGTAGATAGTCCTGTGGGGTTTGAAACCCAATAGCTCTTAAGAACTCACATTGGCCGAGAGGATGAGAGTTCAGGCTTATCGTGCCCTTTTTTAGGGAATTGTGGCCTCTGTTGGGGTGTTCTTATAAATTATATTTATGTTTTCGAAATCCTTCCTAGAACCAAAAATGAGACCAGTTACCCATGTGTCAATGACTTGTTTATAAACATGTATTGATTGGAATAATTTTGTGCATATCACTAGTTTTACACTATTCTCATATTTATTTATGATGATTTAGTTTATAACCATGTTTTGACACTATGAAGTTTATTATCATCCTGGAATGTGATTAGTGTCTTGGAGATGGGATTGAAAATATATGAGAAGTCCTGTGCATCCTGTCATAATAAGAATAAAAACACAAATATTTCATTTGACATAGTTTAAGGTTGTATGACCAGACTAATCCATGAAATTTAATGTTATATGGAAAGTATATAAATATAAGGATCATACCTCATAAATGTGTCCTAAATATCATATTAATATAGAATTTGGAGTCTAAATAGTTCTTCTTAAACTAATCTACATCATGGGAGATATGATAATAGAGGCCCTGGGAATGACTTATGCATATAAGGCTTCCTAAGATTGTCTCATTGGGAGTATGACCTATTAAGTGAATATCAGATGTAATCATAAATACATCCCATTGATTTGCCCACACCAAGAAAATTATTGTTATTTCTATTGGCACAGACATATCTATCCTCTAAGCCCATGTGAGTAATTCTTGGGGAGAGAGACATGAGATATGTAAAAGATGGATACATCACATGGGATGGTATCTGTAGAGGTCCAACACATTAATGTATCCTATTGAGATGTATGATAACTCCTCTCATGGAGGATATGATATGTAACTAAGGCCTTAGGAAGTCATCCTACATATCCTTCTCATTACAGGAATTATAGTCATCATACTTTGATTCATCCCTAACTGGGTGATGGTTTTGAGGTAGTTAGGGGAACGATTAGGTCCTACACTTATAATGATTCCAATGTATCAGATCACTTCTAAAACACTTCTATATGAATAAGGATGGTACACTTATTGATAATGCAGTCCCAAAAGTTATGAATATTTGGCATATGAAGGGTTTTCATCAAAGTGGATGCCTATTGGATCTCGAGCCTCAGAGAGGCATCCAATGTATCCTAGTTATACCCGGAATTTGTGTTCTTGTCTTTTAGTGATCCCCTAGCCTACTTTTGGGCTAAGGTGGGTGATCAATCTTAGAAAAACTATTATTATCCCTATAATTTTAGGGATTCTAAGGCATACACAAGGATAGATTACTTTTTATATACACATTCTCTATCTTCTGACAAATTGAAAGTGATAGAGATCATGAGATATCTATCCAAGAGAATGATACTAATAGGTTTTCATGAGTGTGTAACCCTATCCAATTAAGGAAACATCACTTTTAAAAAGATAATATGACTTAATGTTCTTGTTCAAGGACACATGGAATGAGTCTGTCTGGGCTTTCCAAACTAAGTTGACATATCATAGGGGATTTCCTCAACATTTTTGGGGTGTTAGTACGATAAGGAAGACATGTTCAGGTGTGTCTAACTGACATGTTCAAATGCTTCACGTGATCAAATTTAAAAGTTCTATGATCTTATGCATGAAAAATATAACATGTTTAGGTTATTTCTTTTGATCAACTAACTTATCTTGGATTTCATTGAATGATCCAAGAAGTTGTGTATATATGTAGTTGCATGATCAAAATGAATTTTCTATGATGCATTCATATGATCCTAGTGGATATGTCTAAAATATCTTTGCCAAATAAAATTAGACATTTCAAATGTTTCATTCATTATCACAAAATATTTTTTTATGTGTTGTATCATGATAAACATAGTTTTCCCTAGAATTGTCACATAAGAATGGTGACATTATAAATGGAATATCATGTGACAATGTTGGTCTATCCAAGATTCTTTATGTGATCAAGTAATAAATATATATGGTTCCTAACATATTCATACCTCTGTCTTTCATATGATAATGTTGACATGTCAATGGGAAATCATATGACAACAGTGACATGTCAATAATTTGTTGTGAGATCAACCTAAATTGTCCAGGACACTTTCTCATGACCTAACTGAATTGTCCTTGACACATTTTCATGATAAAATTGTCTTGTTAATAGAACATATTTAGAAAAAATTGGTTTTTCCAAGACTGTATTAGGGTTCCGAAAGACTAGTTAGGAGTCTTGTAATAACATGATCTTAAGAGAGTGATGAAGCGGGGTAACATGAACATTTTCAAGTTCGCGCATTTTTTCCAAGAAATTGAAGTTTCATTCTCTAAGAATCATTCTATATCTTCATGGGAAATTATTTTTCTTGATGAGATGAATACCTAAGAGATATGTTACAGGTCTATGTTTTAGGGTTTACATAGAAAATTAGGGTGCATGCCCATGGGTCCTTATTTATGCTATGGACATTATACTTGTTGAGGGGAACCCCATATAATGTCCCCAAGTGAAGGTCCATTATTCATGTGACTCACATGACCTCAAAGAGGTCATATGAGGGGTTCTATGGATATAAAAAAGGATTTTAAGTCGATGTCGCAACATGGGTATGGTTTCACGGACGAGGGTGGTCAATCTCTTTTGAATTCATGTGGTGTATACAATGAGGTCATGAAAATCCATGGGAACCATGTTATTGGGGCCTCACTTTAAGGAATCATGGTGTCACCTATGTGTTGTCATCTTGTAGTAACGGTAATATTCCCAAGGAAGATTTCTGATCGAGGTAGGAATATTCGAGTCTGCAAGCCAATACCACGAGGCTATGCTGAGGTGTGCAATCACATGAATATCAGCTTGCATAATCCGAGGGTCCTTATTTTCTAATAACTCTGCATGGAATCACATCTCACATTTTAGAATCACATGTAAATTGTGTAAAAGGATCCCATTCCATTGCATTTCATGAAGTTCTATTATTCATTCCCTCACATGACCAAAAGGGAGTCTTGCAAGATTCCTTGTGATCATGTACATGAGGTGAACATCAGGACTATATAAATGTATGAAGATCTACACGAAAAAAAGGGTTCTTATCCAAACTACATATTCACTGGTCTATCTGTTCATCAAATATATATGTCAAGGAGGGAGGTTGGTATGATAGGGATATGTATCTACAGTGGTTCATGGATGAGTGGAGGACCTATGTAATAGGGGACTCACATGAGATTACCCTATCATGAGATTGTGTAGTCCTATTATGATCATGTGATGGGTTCTTATGGTGGAATATTGTAGAAGGGTCCCATGATAGGATCACCTGATTACCGGTAGATGATCTCTGATGGCGGATGATGAATCCTCTATTTCCTTTCTCTGGCTCTCTCCCTTGTGCTCTACTACCCTCTTTCTTCCTTTCCATGTGTACTTTTTTTAAGCGAATAAGGGTTTATATAGGCTAATACAGCCCAAATATATGGGGGCCACTCCTAAAATTGTGAGCCATCTGGGGAGGAGTCTTCTTTGTCGAAAACAACTATTGTGCAGCATCCATGGTTGGAAACCTCCCCAGAAGACACTATAATGACCCATACTTTACATACATTGTTAATACTTCAAAATTTAAGCACACTTATTACAACATATGACAAAACCACAAAGGACCATATAGGTATAGTGTCTTTAGAAACTGGGAAACATAAACAACTGGTTCATAAATCTTCAACAGTGTCTCCCATTTATTTCATCATATCTAGGGTCCCTTTTAGAATATTCTACTTAATATCCATCTTCCTGACCTGGGGAAAAGAAAACATAAAATGGTGAGCTCAAATGCACAGCAAGGGCAAATAAAGGAAATAAAAATCATATCATATCTTTTTGAAAATCATAACCTGCAAAAGAGATCATAATATCTTAACATGGAACAAATCATAGAAGTGAAAATGAGATCCCCATAATCATAACATGAAACTTGATACTTTGTGGCATGCACACATAATCATGGAAAATCATTTCTTGTTAGTCCTGACTCATTGCCAAGACTATCTTAGTGGACAAAGTCCCTTTCTGAACCGAGTCACCCTCGTTCCAGTCCTGTTTCCCTGAACCGCTATAACCTACCGTTCCAGCTTTGTCTATCTCATGAGATATAAAATCTTTACCCAATGCATTGGAGGGAGATATAGGTTCCACCCATATTATAATGAATCCTTTATTATGTGTGCCACATAATCATAAACCATACATCATAGCATAACCCATGTAATAAAAATGGGATTTTTAAACAACATGACATCATAAAACAATTCATATAAGATAAATGAATTCATAAAAATATTTCCATCACAACATAATTAAATCCATTTAATAATAGGGATAAAAACAGAACCCTTTTATTATCTTAGATGGAAAATAATTTTGATAAAATACTTGAACTCCATTCTTGAGGAAAATATCCTTTCTACTTCAAAAACACTTTTCCTTTCTTAACATGTCATACAATTTTAAACTAAAAGAAGTTTATTAAAAATAAATTTGAATACTTTTAAAGGAAGATTCTTGGAAATAATTTTTTAAGAATCCATTCATGCCGTATAAGTTAAAAAAACATTCTTCATACTTTTGTCGGAAAAGTCAAAAAGTACCTCGTACGAAAAAAACGACAAAGATTCCTTTCATATTCTTTACTAAAAACTCACCGAAGGGTAAAATTGGATTTAAACTATTGTTAGTGGATGGAAACAATATTACATATTGGGGGAACATGGATGTGGATGATAAAATACACCCCAATAAATACTTACGAATAAACAATCTCGGATAAAAATGAGATTGTGATATTTCCCTTACCTTAGGTCCGATTTGCTTTGTACATGTCCGAATCTTCTGTATGATGGTTTAAATAATGTTATTGACTTATTCCAGAATCATACATATTGATATGATATCATATATGGTCATATTCTTAGCTTCTTGTTAGTAATATTTCATTGTTACTTGTTACTCGGGTCTTTATTGCCTTTTGTTCTTATGCGTGTTTTGCCGAATAAATTCTTATTCTTCATTTAAGGTTATAGATAACTTATATCCAGAATGGTATTAGTGTAACATATATCATATTTATTCACTAAATTCATTTATATAATTACTATGTAATGATGATCATGTAGAACGAGTCGCATCACATCGTGGAGACGGTATTCCGTACGTACGCACGAGTAATGATATCGTTCCTATGATCGTGGAATTGTATTGGAGTATATATATAATATTTAAGTATCAATATTAATTTATAATAATCATAAATAGTTACTCATTACACCATTATACCCATCCTTGTAAGGTGATGGTGGAAAATAGATTACACAACGGCGTGGAGACGGTATTCCGTACGTACGCACGCGCGGTGATTTAATTTTTCCGTAGGATGGATAGAAGGTGAATTAGGGTTGATTCATATTTATAATAACATATCAGTATGTAATTAATACTGATTTTATTACTTTATCATGAAACAACTAAAGAAGAAGAAGTTGAAGAAGAAAGAAATTGAAAAGATCGGTAATGGATATTACCTCTTCTTTGGAACAACTCTTTGAATACTCCACTTAGGGAACTAAGATTGGTCTTTGAAGAAGACCAGGACCTCTAGGATTATTCTAGGGAAGTGTATAGGAGAAAATGTCAGGGTTTGGACGAGCTTGAGTGCTCAAATTGGTGTGAGGAGGAGGGGGAGGAGGTGCCCTTTTTTAAGGGAGGAGAGGGGCACCTTAGGAATATCTCAAAATATTATTTTATATTAAAGTCAAAATAGGTTTATAATGGTTCCAAAGGGTTTTATTTCGAAGCTAAAGTGGGGATGGGTCTAAATCCTATCAACCAATAGGAGTTAGACAAGTTTAGGGTATTATTTTAACCTTATCAATTAGATTTAACTCTAAGTTAAATAATTTAACTTTTACCGTGTCTTTTTGTTTTCTTACACTATATGGTTAATACACTTACCATAACATGCCAAACGAACCCCAAATTGTTTATTATTAATATATATATCCTTATCTAAGTCATTTGGCCGAACCTTAGATTTTTAGGAATAATATAACAATTAATAATATAATATTTTATTTAAAAACTATTTTGTGTCAATTTTGACACTATTTGATATATGATTTTTGTGAAAGTCATAACAGAATTATATGTTAGACAAAATTGATTAAATCAACACTAATATATCATAGTAACCTAGAAAATTATTGTAATTCATAAAAAGTCTCAAATTACATTTATTTGGGTGTTTATAACATCAATTATGTCAATATTTTATTAATAAGATAATTACTGCATCATTATTGTGTCATAAATAAATTACATTATTTAATGTCTAAAAATTATAAATAAAATACCATTATGTAGGAGATCTTTTTATCTTTCTAATGAATATTTATAGTCGAATTTATCTTATGTATAACCCCATATTAAAAATGATTTACTTATTAAACTTTGATTTTAACTATTTTAACCCTTCTTTAAATTAATTAATAATAAATGTCTTAATCTAATCCAAGTGGGGCTAAATGGTCATATTTTATTCCTAAGATTGGTTTTGGTCGAATTACACTTATCCAATAGAATTAGGACATGTTTTAGAGTAATAATAATATCATCTTTACCCTTACTTACCATATTTACTTTTTACCGTGGTAAAAAAAGTAAAAAGTTACTATTGACAAAACATTATTTTCATCTCATTGAACCACATTTTATTCCTTGATATTAACCGTGTCTCTCGAATTTTCGAAATTCCACTCACAGAAGCGGTAAAATTAAGTTTTATGAAAAATTCAGTTTTTTAACTACCACTTAGTGGTTTCACTATTCATAAAAAATTGAATGTTTTCAGAAAAATACCAAAATTTCACCGTAGGATAATTTCAATACTCCGAATCCAAAAATGAAGTCCATTTTGAAAAATAAAATTTATAAAATTTCAAAAAGTGGTTATTACTATTCATAACAGCTAGTTTTAATAATATTTTAATAGCATATCGTTGTTTAGTGAAACTCGGTATTGCGTACGACGCAAGCTATCGAGGAAGGTCGTGATTGCGTGTAATGTAAGCCTAGAAAGTGTGTAGTGAATGATTCCTTTGATGATATATAAAAACAAAATATTACTCATAAAAATCTCAGGTGTTACATTCTACCCCCCATAAAAAGAATTTCTCCCTCGAAATTCGTCACTTTGTAACAAACAGATTAGGATACTTCTCCCTCATTATATCCTCAAGCTCCCATGTAGGTTCTTCTAATTGGGGGTTCCTCCATAAAACTTTCACCAATCGAGTGGTCTTGTTTCGTAGGACTTTTTCGCTACGATCCAGAATCTCTATCGGTTGTTCTTCATAAGAAAGATCTTGCTCCAGCAGTACAACTTCTGAGCTGAGTACATGTGAAGGATCAGGTATGTACTTTCTCAGGAGAGATACATGGAACACATCGTGAACTTGGGAGAGATTCGGTGGAAGTGCCAATCGGTAAGCTACCTTTCCAACATGATCCAGTATTTCGAAAGGACCGATATATCTAGGGCTCAACTTCCCCTTCTTTCCAAATCTCATAACCCTCTTCCAGGGAGATATTCGTAAGAACACTTTATCACCCACTTCAAACTCTAGGTCTTTTCTTCGGTTGTCGGCATAACTTTTCTATCGATTCTGAGCTGCTCTTATGTGTTGTTGAATAGATCTGACCTTTTCTTCCACTTCATCAACGAGATCAGGTCCTAATAGCTTTCTTTCCCCAACTTCATCCCAGCAAGTTGGAGTCCTGCATTTCTTTCCATAGAGATCTTCATAAGGAGCCATCTGAATACTAGAGTGAAAGCTATTATTATAAGAAAATTCCACCAAAGGTAGGTGTTGATCCCAACCTCCTTTGAAATCCATAGAGCAAGCTCTCAACATATCTTCTAGGGATTGAATTGTTCTCTCAGACTGACCGTCTTTCTGGGGATGATAAGCAGTGCTGAAACTCAACTCTGTATCCAGAGTATGCTGAAGACTTCACCAGAACTTCGAGGTAAATCTTGGATCCCGATCAGATATAATAGAAAGTGGTACTCCATGCAATATTACCACTTCCTTTACATATATCCTGGCAAGCTGATCTAGAGATAAATCCTCTCTAATAGCAATGAAGTGTGCGGACTTTGTAAGACGATCAACTAGGACCCAAATAGCATTATTGCCTTTGGATGTTTTAGGAAGTCCTGTGACAAAGTCCATAGTGATGTTTTCCCATTTCCATTCGGGTATGGGTAATGGTTGTAACATCCCCTTAGACTTCTGTCTCTCAGCTTTAACTTGTTGACAAACCAAGCATCGAGAGACATATTCAGCAACATCTCTTTTCATGCCATCCCACCAGAAGTACTCTTTCAGGTCCCTATACATCTCCGTGCTTCCAGGATGAATAGAGAATGAAGAACTATGAGCCTCATCCAGCAGCTCCTTCTTTAATTCGGGGATTGGAGGAACACAAACCCGATTCCTGAACTTTATTATCCCATCACAATCAAGGTTGAATTCATGAACATTTCTCACCTTCTTTTGTAACTCAACATCTTCTTTCTGTGCCTCTTTAATTTTCACATGTATAGATGGTTGAACATTCATTTGAGAAAGATAATATTTTTCCCCTTCCATTATAATTCCAAGATCCATCCTTTGTAAATCCATAAATATTGGATCTTTTGTGATCCTCATCATGGATAAACTAGCATGGTATTGTCGACTTAATGCATCTGCCACCTTGTTTTCTTTCCCAGGGTGGTAATGGATTGAGCAGTCATAATCCTTAATCAGCTCCAACCATCTTCTTTGGCGCATATTCAGCTCCTTTTGTGTGAAAATATACTTTAAACTTTTATGATCAGTATAAATATCACACCTTTCACCATAAAGTAATGCCTCCAAATCTTTAATGAAAAGATTACCGCAGCTAACTCCAAATCATGTGTTGGGTAATTTTGCTCATGTATTTTTAACTATCGTGAGGCATAAGCTATCACCATATAATTTTGCATAAGAACACACCCCAATCCCTTCTTGGATGCATCACTGTAGATCACAAACCTTTCTCCACTACAAGGCAGTGTGAGCACAGGTGCACTGGATAAGCTTCTTTTCAACTCCTTGAAATTCTCTTCACATTCCTCTCTCCAAACAAACTTAACTCCTTTCCTAGTCAACTTGGTGAGTGGATTAGATAATCATGAAAAATATTTTACAAAACGTCGATAATATCCATCCAAACCAAGAAAACTTCGGATCTCAGTTACTGTTGTTGGTCTCGACCATCTTTCGATAACCTCTGTTTTTGCTGGATCCACAGATATCCCCTCTTTTGAGATTATGTGACCCAAAAATGCAACTTTTTGAAGCCAAAATTCACACATGGTAAATTTGGCATAAAGCTTATCCTTTCTTAGGGTCTTCAATATAATTCTCAAGTGATCTTCATGCTCTTCCTTGTTCTTTGAATAGACAAGAATATCGTCTATAAAGACAACCACAAATTGATCAAGATAGTCTCTAAAGACTCTATTCATTAGATCCATGAAGATAGCAGGGGCATTAGTAAGACCAAATGGCATCACTATAAATTCATAGTGTCCATACCTTGTACGGAAAGCTGTCTTTGGTATATACTCCCTTTTGACCCTTAATTGATGATACCCTGAATGAAGATCAATCTTGGAAAAGTATTGAGCTCCGCATAGTTGGTCAAATAAGTCATCAATGGGTGGGAGAGGATATTTGTTCTTGATATTGATCTTGTTAAGTTCTTGATAATCAATGCAGAGTCTCATTTATCCATCTTTCTTCTTAACAAATAGAACAGGTGCTCCCCAAGGTGACGCACTAGGGCGTATGAATCCCTTGTCAAGATTCTCTTGGAGTTGCTTCTTCAATTCCTGCAACTCAATTGGGGCCATTATATAAGGTTTCTTTGAAATAGGCAAAGGACCAGGTACGAGTTCTATTGAAAACTCAACTTCACTATTTGGTGGAAGACCTGGTAATTCATCCGGAAAGACATCATCAAACTCCCGTACGATGGGCATATTCTTAATCATGATTTTCTCACCAACCATTTGAGATAAATAACCTTCATTTAGTGGAATCAAGACCCATACGATGGAAACAATTTCCACTGGAAGGTTATATTCATCCTTGCATCGATAGACGATCGTAGATTGATCTGGAATATGAAATGTGACTTCCCTTCTTTGGCAATTGATATGAGCTCCATGCAGAGAAATCCAATCCATGCCAAGAATCACATCAAATTCCACTAAAGGAAGTATCACAAGATTTGCAGGAAGCACTTTCCCACAAACTTCGATCAGAGAAGAATTATAAACATTTGATGCGACTGTTGTGCCATTAGGTGTTTTCACAGCTAACTCAACATCTAATTGTTGAGGTAATACGGTGATACCCTTAGAAATTTTTTCAGAAATAAAAGAGTGGGTGGATCCAGAATCAATTAAAACATTTGCTACTTTAGAGCGGATGGTAAGTGAACCTTTCACCACTTCGTTATCGTACTCCACATCGCTGATAGAAATTTCATGTGACTTTCCTTTGTCTTTAGCCTTAAGATTTTGTTGACATCGACCATCATCATCAACCCTTGGATTTGGGCATTGATTCGCATAATTCCCCATCTCCTTGCACTTGAAACATTGAAGTGCAGTAGGTTCATTCTGTGTATCCCTTCCATTGTTTGCATCATTAGACATCTTCTTCCCATTATCGCGGCATTCAAATGCCCGATGACCTTCCTTTCCACATTTGAAACATTTACTTGTCCCTTTAAGACAACTCCCTCCATGTTTCTTTCCACACTTTGAGCATAAGGGAAAGCTCATCTTCTTTTCAGTGTGCTCTTTAGATTTTCCTTTGAATTTTATCTTCCTCTTATTATCAAACCCATGTGACTGATGGGTTACTCCAATCTCCATCTCGACTTTGAGAGCACATCGAACGATGTCCTCGTAGCTATTGAAGTCCCTTATGGCTAACGACCTTCGAAGACTTGGTTTTAAGCCACTAAAGAATCGATCGATCTTACTCTTAGGTTGGATAATAATACCAGAAGCGTACCTTGCAAGTCTTGTAAAATTTTCTTCATAGGTACCAACAGATTCATCATCCCTTTGCTTCAGTTCAAGAAACTCTTTCTCCATCTTTGTTCGGAGAATACGAGGGAAGTACTTATTGAAAAATATGTTCTTGAACTCGTCCCATTCCATAGGCTCAATTTCATACCTTTGCCTCGTATTCTTAATAAGATTCCACCATTGATCAGCATCTCCTTCCAAACGATACACTGCTAGGATGACTTTATCATGTTCAGAATATTGAAGAACTGAAAATATCTTTTCAGTAGTACTAATCCATTGTTCAGCAACTAATGGATCAGTAGACCCGCTGAAAGAAGGTGGACGCTGCCTCATGAAGGATTCAACAGAATTTTGCTCCTTCCTTTGCTCATTTGGAAGTCCTTAATGATTCATAGCTTGAGAAAGTTGTGTGAGCATGGCTACAAGATTTTGCATTCCAGCTCCCATATCGCTTGGTTGCTCAGGGGGACAATCATTGCATTGCCCATCGCATTCCGCATTAACACGGTTCCTTCTGTTTCCAGCCATTGACTAAAACCAAGAATAATAGTGTGAGCAACACTAATTATAATAGGAAAACCACATAATCAAGGATAAAATTTCACACTTAAGGTCTTATCCTAGGTTATTCATGGCCATTTCTAAAACACTAAGATTGTGTTCTATGCTTAGACATATCCTTAGGGTTCTTACTAAGACTTTCACATCCTAGTTTCCAAAGGTTGACTATACCTTTCCTCTGATACCAACTATAATGACCCATACTTTACATACATTGTTAATACTTCAAAATTGAAGCACACTTATTACAACATATGACAAAACCACAAAGGACCGTATAGGTATAGTGTCTTTAGAAACTGGGAAACATAAACAACTGGTTCATAAATCTTCTACAGTGTCTCCCATTTATTTCATCATATCTAGGGTCCCTTTTTGCATATTCTACTTAATATCCATCTTCCTGACCTGGGGAAAAGAAAACATAAAAGGGTGAGCTCAAATTCTCAGCAAGGGAAAATAAAGGAAATAAAAATCATATCATATCTTTTTGAAAATCATAACCTGCAAAAGAGATCATAATATCTTAACATGGAACAAATAATAGAAGTGAAAATGAGATCCCCATAATCATAACATGAAACATGAAACTTTGTGGCATGCACACATAATCATGGAAAATCATTTCTTGTTAGTCATGACTCATTTCCAAGACTATCTTAGTGGACAAAGTCCCTTTCTGAACCGAGTCACCCTCGTTCCAGTCCTGTTTCACTGAACCGGTATAACCTACCGTTCCAGCCATGTCTATCTCATGAGATATAAAATATTTACCCAATGCATTGGAGGGAGATATAGGTCCCTCCCATCTTATAATGAATCCTTTCTTATGTGTGCCACATAATCATAAACCATACATCATAGCGTAACCCATGTAATAAAAATGGGATTTTTAAACAAAATGACATCATAAAACAATTCATATAAGATAAAGGAATTCATAAAAATATTTCCATCACAACATAATCAAATCCATTTAATAATAGGGATAAAAACAGAACCCTTTTTTTATCTTAGATGGAAAATAATTTTGATAAAATACTTGAACTCCATTCTTGAGGAAAATATCCTTTCTACTTCAAAAACACTTTTCCTTTATTAACATGTCATACAATTTTAAACTAAAAGAAGTTGATTAAAAATAAACTTGAATACTTGTAAAGGAAGCTTCTTGGAAATAATGTTTTAAGAATCCATTCATGCCTTATAAGTTAAAAAAACATTCTTCGTACTTTTGTCGGAAAAGTCAAAAAGTACCTCGTACGAAAAAAACGACAAAGATTCCTTTCATATTCTTTACTAAAAACTCACCGAAGGGTAAAATTGGATTTAAACTATTGTAAGTGGATGGAAACAATATTACATATTGGGGGAACATGGATGTGGATGATAAAATACACCCCAATAAATACTTACGAATAAACAATCTCGGATAAAAATGAGATTGTGATATTTCCCTTACCTTAGGTCCGATTTGCTTTGTACGTGTCCGAAGCTTCTGTATAATGGTTTAAATAATGTTATTGACTTATTCCAGAATCATACATATTGATATGATATCATATATGGTCATATTCTTAGCTTCTTGTTAGTAATATTTCATTGTTACTTGTTACTCGGGTCTTTATTGCCTTTTGTTCTTATGCGTGTTTTGCGGAATAAATTCTTATTATTATTTTAAGGTTATAGATACCTTATATCCAGAATGGTATTAGTGTAACATATATCATATTTATTCATTCAATTCATTTATATAATTACTATTTAATGATGATCATGTAGAACGAGTCGCATCACATCGTGGTGACGGTATTCCTTACGTACGCACGAGTGATGATATCGTTCCTATGATCGTGGAATTGTATTGGAGTATATATATATTATTTCAGTATCAATATTAATTTATAATAATCATAAATAGTTACTCATTACACCATTATACCCATCCTTGTAAGGTGATGGTGGAAAATAGATTACACCACGGCGTGGAGACGGTATTCCGTACGTACGCACGCGCGGTGATTTCATTTTTCCGTAGGATGGATAGAAGGTGAATTAGGGTTGTTTCATATTTATAATAACATATAAGTATGTAAGTAATACTTATGTTATTACTTTATCATGAAACAACTAAAGAAGAAGATGTTGAAGAAGAAAGAAATTGAAAAGATCGGTAATGGATATTACCTCTTCTTTGGAACGCTTCATTGAATCCTCCACTTAGGGAACTAAGATTGGTCTTTGAAGAAGACCAGGACCTCTAGGATTATTCTAGGGAAGTGTAGAGGAGAAAATGGCAGGGGTTTTCCGAGCTTGAGTGCTCAAATTGGTGTGAGGAGGAGGGGGGGGGGGAGGTTCCCTTTTATAAGGGAGGAGAGGGGCACCTTAGGAATATCTCAAAATATTATTTTATATTAAAGTCCAAATCGGTTTATAATGGTTCCAAAGGGTCTTATATCGAAGCTAAAGTTGGGATGGGTCTAAATACTATCAACCAATAGGATTTACAAAAGTTTAGGGTATTATTGTAACCTTATCAATTAGATTTAACTCTAAGTTAAATAATTTAACTTTTACCGTGTCTTTTTGTTTTCTTACACTATATGGTTAATACACTTACCATAACATGCCACACGAACCCCAAATTGTTTATTATTAATATATATATCCTTATCTAAGTCATTTGGCCGAACCATAGATTTTTAGGAATAAAATAACAATTAATAATATAATATTTGATTTAAAAACTATGTTGTTTCAATTTTGACACTATTTGATATATGATTTTTTTGAAAGTCATAACAGAATTATATGTTCGAACCAAGTTGATTAAATCAACCATAATATATCATAGTAACCTATAAAATTATTTTAATTCAAAAAAAGTCTCATATTACATTTAGTTTGGTATTTATAACATCAATTATGTCAATATTTTATTAATAAGATAATTACTGCATCATTATTGTGTCATAAATAAATTAAATTATTTAATGTCTAAAAATTATAAATAAAATACCATTATGTAGGAAACTTTTTAGCTTTCTAATTAATATTTATAGTCGAATTTATCTTATGTATAGCCCCATATTAAAAATGATTTACTTATTAAACATTGATTTTAACCATTTTAACCCTTCTTTAAATAAATTAATAATAAATGTCTTAATCTAATCCAAGTGGGGTTAAATGGTCATATTTTATTCCTAAGTTTTTTTTGGTCGCATTACACTTATCCAATAGAATTAGGACATGTGTTAGGGTAATAATAATATCATCTTTACCCTTACTTACCCTATTTAGTTTTTACCGTGGTAAAAAAAAATAAAAAGTTACTATTCACCAAAAAATATTTTCATCTCATTGAACCACATTTTAGTCCTTGATATTAACCGTGTCTCTCGGATGTTCGAAATTCCACTCACAGAAGCGGTAAAAATAAGTTTTATGAAAAATTCAGTTTTTTAACTACCACTTAGTGGTTTCACTAATAATCAAAAATTGAAAGTTTTCAGAAAAATACCAAAATTTCACCGTAGGCTAATTTTGATACTACGAATCCAAAAATGAAGTCCATTTTGAAAAATAAAATTTATAAAATTTCAAAAAGTGGTTATTACTATTCATAACGGCTAGTATTAATAATATTTTAATAGCATATCGTTGTTTAGTGAAACTCGGTATTGCGTACGACGCAAGCTATCGAGGAAGGTCGTGATTGCGTGTAAAGTAAGCCAAGCAAGTGTGTAGTGAATGATTCCTTTGATGACATATAAAAACAAAATATTACTCATAAAAATCTCAGGTGTTACAGACACAACATGCTTTGTGGACAAGCAACAGGTCGTGGGACATGTTTCTCAAGGGTAGATGAGCTACCAAACCACTAGAGGAATATTTGGTTGTTTTTTTCATATATAAAATTGGATACAATCCCATTATTTGTATAGTAGAAGTGGTATGTTGTAATCCTATGATGAGAACCGGATATAGAAATAGAGAAATGGCCATTTATCCCATGGATGTAGGAAAACCTGCCGAACCATGTTAAAATCCTCGTGTTCTTCCATTTTCTCTATTTTTGTGTGATTTTTGGTGCAATTAATCTCCTCTTCACCCTTAAAAGTCGTATTATAGGGAGTTAGAGCGAGCGGAGTCGAAACAGAGAGCTGGTAGGAGGATAATCCAGTGACCAAAAAATTTAAAGTGGTTGAAATTTTTTTCTGAGGTTAGATCCATTAACAGGAAGACCAGAGGACTCTAAATACATAAGGGGCATTGAAAACAGATTTTAAATGAGGCCTATAGATCCAGTCAAAGTTCCATTCAAACTATAGGTGAACAGTAACCACATGCCAGAGAAGACATTATTTTTAATGCCACTGGAGAAAACTCCGACGAGATTCTGGTAGCTGCTCTAGCGTACCATGTAAGTGCCACGTCATCACCATGTCAGCAGGTGATCTAGACCGTTGAATTTGGTTTTGAGATATCTCATCCAATCAGACTCCAATTTCAATGAACTATGAGTCCATTTCGACTATTTTGATTATTCTAGACACATATTTATGGTTATTGTTTAAAAATTCTCACTCTATAAAGTTGATTCAAATGAGTGTGACAACAACGGTGGTGATCTCATTCTGTGACAACAACGATGGCTGGTGGCAATGAACTACCAATGTTTGATATTGAGAAGTTTGATGGCTAGAATAATTTTAGCGTATGGAAAAGAACAATGAAATATATTCTTTTCTAGTTGGGCATGATCAGACCATTGATCAAAAAAAAAGCCTAAGACAACCCGTAAAGATGATTGGGAAGAGCTCGAGATGCGGGTCTTCAGAACAATTCCACTATGTCTAGCGAATGAGGTAAAGTACTTGGTGTTGGATGACACCTCACTGAAAGAGATCTCGAAAAAGTTTGAGTAGCAATATATGGCGAAGTCACTCACCCAAAAATTATTTCTGAAGAATAAATTATACCAATTATGCATGGATGAGGGAATAAATTTGTTGGATCACACCAATGAATTCAACAAGATCGTAACACAATTATCGTGGATCGGTGTGAAGGTTGGAGAGGAAGACAAAGAAATTTTTCTTTTCTCATCTCTGCCAAGTTCATTTGATGGGTTTGTGACTACATTAATCATAGGGAAGGAATCATTGAATCAGGATGAGGTGATGATGTCACTTCAAGATTCGTAGTCATTCTGAAGACCTATGACGGTTTCAGGTGAGAAAATCATGGTGATGTGAGATGATCAACATGGGAGGAGCCGGAATCGGAATTCAAGAGTTTAGGAATTTCATCCAAAATCAAGGGGACGTGATCCTAGTGAAATCATGTACTTATTTTGTGAGAAAAAGGGTAATTATAAAAGTGATAGTGGAGAGAGAAAATGGTATATTGCTGGGAAAAAGAAAGTTGCAGAGAAGGATCTGAACATCGAAGAATTAACGGTAGATGATGACGTCTAAATGACAATGGGAAGTTTCCATTCAGTTGGGAGAATTGAACGGGGAGAAGTGCAGTGTCATTATTGAAAAGTATATGGTCTCCTGAAGCGGGATTGTCATTTTTTTTAAAGAGGTAGAATGATCCGGCTCAAAATCCAATGGAAGGAAGATGGGTTCTAGATTTTGGGAGATCGGCACAAATATGCACAAACAAAGGGGAATTTCATACCTTTTAGAAGGGGTTATAGTCGGTGATACTTTGTGATGGGTCAACATGTGAGGTTATAGGATTTGGGACGGTGAAATTATAGACCCTGATGTGGAATTTCGTAAACTGGGTGACATGAAATTTGTTTCAAGGATGAGATGGAACCAAGTTTCATTAATTAGGCTCGATGTGAGAGGCTAAAATATTTCCATAGTATGTGGTGTGTTTGAAGTCTCACATTGGGATGAAGTCATACTTAATAGAAAGGAGTCTCAAGGGTTATATCATTTGATGCAACCCATATTTAGCCCGAGGTGTATTAAAGATGGTGGAAGTGCCACATCATCTGGTGTGATGATTTGTGTTCAATTTGCTGATGATATTTTCAAAACCATCAAAGAGACTGCAGGTCTGGTTTCTACCCCAAAACTGTCATGATGGGGAGATGTGGGGGGGGGGGGTACACTCCCAAATTTTGGGATTCATCTTGGGAGGAGAATTATTTTTTAGCAACAACTGCTATGTAGCTTCCTTTGTTGATATCCAACCTAGCCGACACAACCGCCTTCGTGGATGAGTAGCAGGCGGCAATACATGTTTCTCAAGTGTATATGAGCTACCCAAAATTCCAAAAGAGTGTTTGGTTTTTTATTCTATAAAATGGGATGTAATCTAAAGATATGTAAGGCAATAGTGGTATGTTTTAATCCTCCGACACGAACCAGGGAGGGAAATAGAGAAATGGATGTTTATCCCATGGATGTAGGAAAACCTGCCAAACCACGTTAAAATCATTGTGTTCTTTTTTTCTCTGTTTTTGTGTGATTTGTGGTTCTGCGTACCATTGTTGCACACTTACAAAATCTAGTGCCAGATTTCATGGGGAGGATATCGTGTGTGCTGACCAAGGTGCTGGAGGCTTTGTAGGATTAACATCATGTGATCATGAGATGGTGTCACACAATGGCACATTGGATAGCTATTAAACCTTCATGTGATCATTACAGGGCCCTCACATGATCAGTGCACATCCACTCAATAATTTTGATTTATTCAAACGTTAAAATATGTAGAAAATGGGAGATTCATGCATTCATAAAAATCAAGTGACGACTTAAATAATTTTCTTCTCTCCATTTCATTATCAAAAGATCATCACACAATGTCTTCATTCACTAGTGGAAGTTATTTTGACTTACTATAGGATCTTATGATATGATTCATGAAAATTATTCTTATAATAGAATTTTTATTAGGTTTAATTAATAGAAATTCAATACAATGTTTCATGCCCTAGTTTTGTGTGATTGATCATGTCTTTGAGTCTTCAAAATACCATGTGGGGAGGACCAGTTGCGTCAATCTCAGATCGATAGTTCATTGGTGAACTAATGTAGAGGACAAGCACTTTTGTGATGTGCGGGATCCGTTCAAATTAATGCATCATGGGGCCGACTTTATTTTTAATCGTGATGCATGGTATTGAATAGACGACACAGGTTATAGGGGTCAAAGATCGGATGATTGTTCTTATATCCTATGGTTTTTAAAATGGATTAAAATTTTACGGTCATAAATGAGTCCCACCTCAAAAAAAATATTCAAGCATCCCTCTTCATTATAAGCTAAATCAGAACAACCAGTTTTAATAAGTGAGTACTGAGGTCCACTCCAGAACTCTTTCATTACCACTCTATGTCACCCCACTCTACCCTAGTCACATTTGGAGGAACTCCTGCATGATCGTGAGCCTAGGTCAAACTAGCTAAGCTTGTTTGTGTTGGATGGAAATTTTTTTGAAAATGGGGCTCTAATAAATACGTAGAAAATACACTTATGTAAAATTATTATTATCTAAATATTTTAAACGTTATAAATAAAATATCAACTCATTTTTTCTCAAAGATAATATCTCTGGGTCCTTGTGCAAAGTATATAAGTGTTTTTTTGCATTGTATTCAATCTTATGAGAGCATCAATGGAAAATTTGATATAAAACACTTATGGGTGCAAAAATAATCCCCCCTATAATTGGATTTGTTTGAAACAAAATGAAACTTATTCTAGGGTAAAAATAGATCTCTTTTCTAGACGGCTCGGCTGGCTCCCTAGTCACATTTGAAAGAAATCCCGTAGGAGCCTAGGTCAAGCTAACTAAGCTTGTTAGCTTTGGATGGCCAATATTTGTGAAAATGGGGCTCAAATAAATACATAGAATATTCTCTTATGTAAAATTATTATGATCCAGAAATATAAGCCATTATAAATCAAATATATAACCATTTTCCCTAAAATATAACATCTCTGGGTCCTTGTGGAAAGTATAAAAGATCTTTTTTTCATTGTCTACAAACTTATGAGAGCTTCAATGGAATAGTGTATATAACGGAATTATGGGTTTCAACAAAATCCTCCCCCCCCCCATTATTGGATTTCATTGAAACAAAAATAATCTGATTCAAGTGTAAACAAAGATCTCTTTTCTACAAATCCAAACATAAAACATTCTTTAGTACTGAACTAAATTATAATATTTTTCTTGAGTGTGTTTAATGATGTATTTCAAGTGCTATCATGATTAGACATTTGACCATGAGTACTTGTCTTTTACTTTACAACGTATGAATCACCCAAGCCACCATACCTTCACATCATAACAGGTAAATACGACCATATCGATTTAGAGGTTTGAATCATAACAAATATATCTTCATCATTTTTCATGAATGCTTCCAACATTAGACTCATCATTGGTATGCCTTCCCTAGTCATTTTGGTATCACCGGGTTGCAAATGGGGAAATTGGGTGGAAATGAAATTGAGGTTGGATCCAAAGTAGGTATTTGAATGTCTCTACATATCCCGTGATAATGGGAATCATGCTATAAATATTTTTGAAATATACCACTATTTAGATGAAACTCATGCACAAGCAACATAATTTCCTAGATGAGTAAATCTATGATGAATTTCATTACATAGATCTACCTCTTATATTGGAAAGGTAATTTCACTGTCTTGTGGTGAATTCTTTGGTAGGGATCCATTTTTCGGTGGATATGTTGCACAGATCATACACAATACCCATCATTTTTGTGTAATACCAAATAGATACAATCAGATTGATTTCAATTCTTAACATAAAACATGATTCTCTTGGGAAATGTTCAAGAATTACCACAGACATGGGATTCCTTATTAGCATAAATACTCCATTTTTAATGAGATCTTATAATTTAAAAGTATAATTCTGGTGAGTACCAACCCTAGAGGGATAACTCTTTAACTTCATCCCATTACTGGGGACTTGAGATAATATCTTGATTTTTTATAAGCTTATATGGTGGGCCCCACAAAATTTGTAAGTCTATTTATTTTCCTCGATCGTTTTCCTATGCTTCATATGAAAGAATGCTCAGTGGGAATGGACATTCAATTTTTTCAAGATGCCTTCTTAGAGGTTTAGGACCTGAATATTTTTCTTCCTATTCCATTTTATAGATACACATTAATTTCTGGGACACACATAGTGCATTTCCAGTGATCATAGACACAATGTTTTACCCAGATTCCCTTATCATGTTTCTAACTAGGTGAGGATTTTTTTCTCCTTCAGTTGATTTCTTTATATCTTTAAAACTAGACAATAATTGTGATGTAGTTTAGGGCCATCTGTCCCATTACATAAATTACTATTGTCTAGGGTATTTTATCTTATACCTCCATCTCACTACTGTTTAGGGTCTTCTATCATGGACATTTTTTGATGCAATTTTGGGTCTTCTATCATGAAGCATTGTTATGCTATTTTCTAGGTTCATCTAACATAGACCTTATGTTGTTGTTGTTTGGTGTCTTATATCATGGATATTCTATTGTTGTTGTTTAGGGTCTTTTAACTCAGACATTCTATTGTAACATTTTAACTCCTATTAGCTTGGACATTTTATTAGTGTAGTTTAGTGTCTTTTGGAATACACCTATAGGTTCCATACAGTTTAATGTCTTGCTACCAGAACATGATTAATGAACATGGAATGGGGTAGACATATCATGTATGACCTGAAACACCCAAAGAATATATGTAATTCCTTTCTTTTCCTAGGGATCATGAGGAATGGAGTTCCTTTCCTAAAAGGATTAGTTACCTCAGATTTGGAGGTCTAATACCTTTATGCATCAGTATCATAGTCAAACATACTTGTTTCCACTCTTTTGTTGGCGACATAGATAATTTTAGAGAAGGTAAAGGTTTTTGGAGAAAAAATAGAGAATCCAGAGTCCACCTGGATAGTTGGAATACGGGTTTTGTAAATCATATGCATAGGATATTGAGTCAATGGATCATGGAATGTGTCATACATATCATGGAAACATAGAAAACCCAAAGTTCTATGTTCTAGCACGGTGTCACTTGGGATCACAATAATCTGAGTTCCATTCTTATATAGAGTTAATTACTCTAATTGGTAGGTAAAATCCCTTCAAAATGAGTCTATAATAATTACATCCATGGTCATGTAATGTTGATCTCTACTCTTTTCCCAGGTCCATGAAAAAATAATTTGAAGTCTCAATTTTCTAGGTGATGATGTTGGATATAGATCAAAAGATATCTGTGAAGGTTCTGTGTAGCCTTGCTCATTTAGCTCTTAAATTGTAAATCATCCACCCTACTTCAGGTTGCTTTGAGTCATGAGGTGCGTGTCATCAAAATGTTCAGTAATGTAGTGTCACAATCTTTTCCAGAGAAAGCATAAAAACACGGTGACTAAAAATTGAGGATTTCAAATATGATAGAATATTATGAATATTGGGATTGTAAATCATGGTCCAAAGTTCATAGGTCCTAAAGAAGGTATGGGAAAATCATGTTGGGAATGGCCAAGAACACCCATAGGTGCTAGGTTTGACCACAGTGATGTCAGGCTCATAAGAATCATAAATCCCTTCATACAATGCCAAAATGTCTTTAGTTTGTCCATCTAAGCCCTTATGCTTCAAAAAATGAACTTTTATTTATGTAAACTGTATGATAATAGAAGGGTTCAAGAACTCTAGAAGTTGTGTCGCCACCTAGTGAACACATTATCATGGCAATGAGATGTGAAAACAAATTAAAATAAATTTTTCATGGACTAGGGGTTCCACTTAGTATATTTTATATTTTAATATGGATACAAATTAGTCCATATGATATATTTGCCCCATTTATTCTTTATAGAAATTTTTTCCCAATCATTGGAGATGAAGAGTTTAGCGAGAAGAGCCTTGACGTTTGCTCAATCCCCACTTTTTTCTATCCTTATAATATTTGTATCACTCTTTTAATTTCAGTTTAGGTTCATGTGATTTGGACCATAAATGGATAGATTTTTAGGTTGTACATATTTGAACAAAGTGCAGTTAGTTTATAGTCATGATGTACATGGACCTAATAGGAGGGAGATGTTACACAGGTGCCTCTTTAGGATGTCCATTTTCGTGATCATTTCAACATCTTACAAAGTAGAAGATTAAAATGTTGTAAATAATGGATTGAGGTTCTCAGGACATGGGTAGTCATTTGGGGCAATCATGATGTGCATAGCCAATGATAGTGTCTGGTGTTGAGTTCCACCACAGTTATGTTAGTCTCACAATAATCATAAATCCCTTTATATATGACCAAAATGTCTCTAGTTGGTAGTTATAAGCCCTTATGTATTAATATAATGGCCAAATATACATATAAATTTTCTTTTTTGAGGTTGTGAAAGGTTTACATCTACCGGAGGTTCCCTAGACATGAAGTGTGATTTAGGAATTAAGGTACTTAAAATATAGAGGAAGATCCTTGTACTCTAGTTGATTGATGTAAGGATCTTGTGGTCCATTGATAAGGGTTGAAAATTGGTGACAGTCTTCACCTTTTAAGGCCATATAGTAGGGACGCACTGGTTGTATAGTTTTAATTTCATGGGACCAAAACATTTTCATAAAAATTTAACTTCTTGATGTAAGGATTTCAGAAACTATGTGAAACATTATGGAATATGTATCACAATCATAATCAATTCGTATATAGATCTAACTCTTATTTTTGGAAAAAGAGCATGTATGACTTGCATTTATGAATTTGTGGATGTATTACTCACGTTTATTGTTGTAGTTGGGCCCATGATTGGAGGTCTGGGCATCACTACATATCCTATGTTAGAAGGAATCATTCCAAAAATTGTTCTTAACAATACGTGCAGTTTCATATGGTAAGGAAATATGTTCTCTAATGTAAAAAAGGGAATGTTTCTATTGGTCATAAGAATGTATTACCAATAATTACTATGTATTCCATAATAATGGGAATCAAGACACAATTAGTTCTTAAGAATCCAACTATTGTAATTTTATGTGGTGATGATATAGGCTTCCTGATGGGAAAATGGGTGTTTTGGATGGGATGAATAATGGAAGTATTAGCGTCACTATGTATCCCATGGTAATAGGAATCATCCCACATGTAGTTCTTAAATTAGATCCAACTGTTTAGGTCTGACCCGTATGCAGGGAGGGTTCATTTTTTTAAATATTTGTAACTGGACCTGGGTTTTGATGTTAGAGTGTCACTATGTATCCTATGAAAACAGGAATCATGTCACGTGTATTTCGTGAATGGGGAACACTTTATGTTGGTGTAACCCATACGCTGAGGGGGGGAATTTTTATCATTGATTGTTGTAGCTAGGAAAATGATTAGAGATCTAGGTATCACTATGTATCAAGGGATGATTTTAATAAAGACACCCATAGTTCTTGAATGGAGGTGTGTTGGGAAACCAAAACTAAGAGTAGTGGCTCTCTCAGATGAGCTCTACTTGAATATGAAGATATATGTCATGATATAAACCTCAACCATGTAGTTTAACATCATGTGGAGAGGATTACTAGTTTTCCTTTTAAGGTCCTATATTCAAAACATGATAATTTTTTTGTGAGATTGTATTCCATGTTCATGCTGATAAATCCCTTAATGAAATTCCTAATCTCACTTGAGAAATACTTGATGAGAGAAACAATGAGTTCTAATGGTTACATACATTATTAGGAGTATATTAAGGAGAGTAAAGGGGAATTGTGTACCATGTAGTGGATCAGATGGGATATAAGATCTAGATGTCCCTAAATATGTCATTGGGATGAGAATCAAGTTGTATGTAGATATCTAAACCCATGTATTTTAGTGTCGTATGACTAGGAAATCATCTGTCTAGTTTAACGTCATGGGGTAAGGTTGTGGGTGACACAACATGAAAGAAGAGGAATTTTGGGTATCTATATAGTTGTTTATCATACAGTAAGGAAATTTTTGACATCGTTTTGCATCATGTAGTTAGGAAAAGGGTCCCCTAACATGAATTTAAATGGATAATTGTGGCTGGACCTATGAGTAGGGGTTCAACTGTCACTACATAGCCTTCAATTGCAGGAATCAAGTCACATATAGTTATTTGAAACCATGAAGTTTATTTTAATGCTACAAGGACATCGGTCGTGGAGTTTAATATCATTCATTAAGGATGTGGGTCACCCCACATGAAGGACTATGGACATTGGGTATCCATGTAGTTTCAAATTGTGCTATAAGTACATCGATATTATTTTTTAACATCATGCGGTAAGGATGAGGGTCAGCTAATATGGAAGAAAATGGATATCATGGTTGGGCCCAAGACTAGGAGTTCGGGCATCTCTACCTATCATGTGATGGTTGAAATCAAGACACACATAGTTGTAAGATGAAGATATTTCTTATGTGTATTTGACTCCCACACAGGGACAAGATAATTTTATCTTTATTTTTCATAGATCTAGCTCGTGTTCGATGAATTATCGATGAGATTATGATTATTATGTATTTGTAAATTCATGTGGTAATGATGAGATCCATACATTTTAACATCATGTGATCAGTACATCAATTTTTTTAGTTAATGGTCTTACAACATGGAATTCTTCAACATATTTTAATTTCATGTGGTTAGGACGAAAGATGTTGTGCAGTTTAATGTCTTTCTTTTAAGTCGGGCTCCATACAATTTAAGGTTTCATGGTTTTGACATGTTCTGAACAATTAAATGGAATATGGTCAGGGAATACTTATGTATTATCAACATCATGCAACAAAGATGTGATTCATAAACTTTAGCATCATGTGGTTTGGACATAAAGAATTCAATCACTTTTCGACGCATTTGGGATCTCATAACTATAAGTGCAAATGGGTATGTGAAAATTTGGGAGGTTGTTTCATTGTAACACTATCTATATCTCCATGTCATCCTATTATTCATCAGATTTATATGTCATTATCTGGTAAGACCAATGAGGCTTCCCCCCTGGGTCTCCTACTAGTTATGGAGAATTACATCTGATGGTTGATAGGGAAATATATACGGTTAACCTTAGTGCATTGATAAAACATTTATATGAAGGTTCCCGAATTTTGAACACTTATCAATATATATCTTTCATTGAAAGGGGAGGATTCACTTTTTGTTGGAGATATCATTGTGGGGAGGTTCACCACAGTGGATTTATGGAGTAGAGTCCATGTGATCCATCTCAACACTACAATGAGGAGGGATTTCATGGTAATTATCACATTCTGCTTTTGTTAAATAGATGATAGACCCTTAGGGTGTTGATGATTTGTCTCAAACAACTACAAGGATACTAGTATGGAGAAAATTAAGGATATGAGCCTCATTTATCATCGTGGAGAGAATATGCCAAACTACCTTTTGAAATTGTGTTGGGACATGGGCTTGTTGTATGATGGATTCTGGAATATATTGATAATTTTCTGTTGATATAGAAGTATGAGGCCACTACTAAGAAACTGTTGAATTATGATAATGAGATTTTATTACAGGGATATAATTTTTTCTTGATTCATTCCTCACTCTCACTTGTTGGGCCTCATCTAGAAAGGGTATGTGAGCCAGATCCTGGGCCATTGGATTATGTCAATGGTCATTTATTGATTAGAGTATGAGCTTGTTCTAAGGAGTGTTCTTCTCTCATTTGGTGAGGCCTGGTTGGAATGGGAATATGTGCCCAGTATGAATATGTAATCCCCCTTGGTATATGTTTACTGACATATAGTGTAATTTCCCAACCCGAAAGCAACTAAATTGGTGCTCTGAGCCGGTTCGCCACAAGACCTCAAGCGTGCTTCCCCATATGCCAGAGGCTCCCGACTAGTATCATGGGACTAGGGTGTATTAGTGGGGAGACTATTCCCTCATACCAGAAAAAGAAAAAAACATAAATTACAAAGTATCATATAAAATGTAATGTAAACGGATTGCGGAAGCACTAAACAACTAAAATAGAACAAGTTATAATAGTAAAATGATTTAAAATCTCAAACAGTTGTGAAATACAATACAACACTGGTCACCCCCAGGCCGACCATACAGATACATGTACAAAAGAAACTGAAAGTAAACGTAATGGGATCAACTACTAACTCTGATTGAATCCACTTACCAGATCTCCAGACACTGTCGAACTGCAACAACCCACTCAGTTGAACAACTCGAGCAGCTCTACTCGATCATGAAACACTAGGCCTCTGCCCAATCCACCATGCAACTCATGCTCGACCTGAAAAGTAGACATAATGTCTACACATACACTAAGGTGCGCGTGTAGGGGTGAGAAATAATCTTAGTAGGGATCCCCGACAATCAACCTATAATTTTACTTCTAAAAGTGTATGCAACAACAACGTGCTCAGCCTAGCTGGAACACAACAAAAGGAAGTAAACCAAACATGCAACCACAGTCGACCCCAGGGTTCGTAATCCCTATCAACTAGGAAATTGAAATCATGGATATCCATATCTATATACATACACATGTATAGTACCATACCAATACACATATACATAAATATGAATATTCATGATTAGGTGAATCAACTAATAAGAAACCACATCAGCAGTCGTTCCTTGAGACCATAAGCCCGATATCATGGACATCCTCTGCAAGGGTATTGAGCTGGACATCATACAACTAAAGTCGTGTATCATTAAGTCGATATATGGGTCTGTATTCCCGTGGAAATGAACCTGCTTTGGCCTATGCCAGAAATATATCTCTCAACAAGTTAACCAAAAACAAGTAAATAGATAAATATACTTCAATTATTAGTTTCTCTGAGACTCGACCTCGACCAACCATCTCCTATAAAAATTCCACAATAGAAACCACAATAGTATATCAACAAGTCAAAGAAAATTACAATTCCATGTTTGTGATGTAGCTTGGCAGGTTCAACAGAAGAAATCACCACAGTGAATATACAAGGTAACCACTGTCCTCAGAAATGTGAATCCTTTCCCTCATGCGAACAGAAACAAAACCCTCGAGTGACTTCCCTCAGGCATAATAAATAATACCCTTAGGCATAAGAAATATTTCCCTCATGCACAAAAGTTACTGCCCACAGGCATAAGAAATGTTACCCTCAGGCTAACAAACACTTCCCTCAGGAAAAATAGAATACTGCCCTTAGCAATTCCATAAGAAAGCAAGTAACTGGGCCAATCCCAACATACAAACCTGAAATTTTATGTATTTTCCATTTCAAGAAAACTCAACACATGCATATAATCATGACATACCCATAGGTATCACAGCCAAACTGCTAAACAAGGGAAACACATCAATGGGGTGGCCCTATATCCAAGCAATGATCTCAAAGAGTAGTTTATATTTATCATTATATTATCTATAAAATTCTAAATATCATATCAGATAACGCATCAGCCACACAACACCTCGAACATGGTATCTTGACACAACAGTACACAAAATCAACTCAACAGTTGGAAATAAACACCAGACCACCTACTACTCAGGCACACAAGGAGAAGTAGGAATCCCATCAAATAAGAAGTCGCCTCGCATCAGGATCAACAGCCACTAACCAGGAAGTACCTCTGGTAACCACTACAACATCAGAAACCCAAGTCAGATATAAAAAAATGAGTGTGGGTTGTCCAAACACCCAACCCAACAATAGATCCAAAGACTAAAAGTGATCAGTAATTTGTAATGGGATCTTGGTGACACCTGATCACCATATCCACCCAAACCCGACGTAACAACTCAGGGTCTGTCAAACAGCAGGTACCCCTGGTTCCCTCAAGTCAAACACCGAGGAGGCATCAAACTCGGGATCCTCCATGTAAACACGAGCGAAGCCATCCTAAACAGGATCTTTAGCGAAGAGTAAGGGAGGAATCATACACAGAATCCAAAAATGAAGGACACATAGTCATTCCATAACATGGGTCCTATCAAAGAAAGAACAAGAGATAGATCCTACAGGGGACTCACTATGTTATCACACAAGTAAAGGAATCCCTCAGGGGATCCTTGGAAGTGCCCAGTCTCATGGACTCATATTCCAGAAGGGAACGTCTCACAAGGAAAACATCCTCTAAAGAAAAGGTTATAGGAGATAGCTCACATCTCATCTCATATTAATGTTCTTGACTAAGTTGGTCCGAACACCCAACCTATCAACCACGCCAAGTCTCTGCCTCAGGAGACAGCTAAGCTCAATTACTAGAGGAAGAAACCTTCCATATAGTTAGAAACCCCAAAACCCCATTTAGAGGGCCTCTAAATGAAAACTAATTACCCCATTGCGATCTAAGTGGAAAATTGCTCTGAATAGACTACTCACATGAAAAATTATGACTTATAGAGCCCAATATATCCCCAAATATACTAATCCGAAGTAGTACATGGCCAGAACACATGGCCATACCCATTGGGTTTTCATGTGCAAAAGTACACATCATGTACATTACTGTACACAGAGTGTACTATTCACAAAAAGTCACCATGTGTTCTATTTCACTAAAACACAATCCCATGTCCCACTACACGGCATGTACTTTACTGTAAAGGGCATGTACTCCTTAAAAACATTTATTTTGTGTTTCTTCTCACACGTCCAGTCACACATCCACCCACTACATAGCGTGTACTCAAGCACACAATGTGTACTTAAGAAAACGTAAACGGGCCTATGGTAAAAACATAAACGGCCCTAAAACAACTTGTTTAAAGGGGGTCTATGGAGAAAATGTAAACAGCCCTACCTTTGGGTGGAAACTGCCAAAGTTTCTCTTGATGTTACGGTCCACAGATGTCAAACGCTGACTCAGTGCGTCGAGAGCTTCGAATCGGTACCCCTCTTTCCTTCTGTCTCTCCATATTTCTCGATCTCCAATTCCTCCCATGGGATATGGACAAGGAGGAGAACACATGGAGCGTGCATAGGGAGGAGTAAGGAAGAGAGATGAATGAAAATGAAGGAATAAAAGAAAATGAAGAAAAGGGGGTCTGGGCCGGCCCTGATGCCCGACATGAGTTTATGCCATCTCTAGGCTAAAATCCCCATTCCATACTCGATGATGAAGACGGAATATCAATATGATGCTCAGTTTAAATTTTATTTCAAAACAAACCTTTGCAAATAATTTAATATTTAATTTATAATATTAAATATTAAATATTGCGCTAAAATTCTAATAGCTCAGATTTCAACCAAACTCATATCCTATGGTAAACACCCTATTCTGGGACAAAGAGAGTTTTCAGAAAAATTACCCGAGATAAGATGGTAGGGGAAAATTACAATTTTACCCCTTATAAGCATCCAATAGAAAAAATTCATATTTCTGCTAAAAACAGCATGGAAAAACATGTTCTTATAAACTCCTCACCATAAAGCTTCTCGTCCCCGAGAATCCCGCAAAAAGGACTTGTAGCCCTGTTCCCAACCCAAGAATCTGCACAACCAATCTATCTAGACTGTCCAACAATATTCCTTTTCGCATTTACAACCACCTTCTACATAGAATATATTCAATTACGACTGATCTGGTACTCCCCACCATAATAATACCCTGATCGTCGTCTTAAAAGCCACTCTGAGCCCAAAAAGGCCACTGGAAAACATCAAAGATTAATCAGAATGGGGATAACCACCATCAAACGGCCAATGGTGCACTCCCCACCATATGGCCTTCCTTAAACCGCTCTGAGAGCACAACCAGAACAGGTTACATCCACAAAATGGATGAACCTTAGGAATTAAAAAGGAGATCGATGAAGGTTGAATCTCTCTCATCATACTCAAGACAAATCAAGATAACACATGATCATCTCTAATAGGAGTACACTCGGATTTCACTGAAGGTGTGTCTAGCTCCCTCTGAGCCACGCTAACATCCTGCCAAAACCCATCCAGGATTCATGCATGGGTCAAACACTCTCACACGGGTTCCATTAAAACAGAGAAGACATTGACCTACAAGGGTTCTATTCGAAACCAAGTGTCACTAGGTCTTCCACCTATCCCTATAGAAAAATACTCCCAACTCGGTCACAATGTCTAACCAGTTAGCCCAAAAGATGCAAAACCTCTCAGAAGACGGTAAAGATCACAACGAATGAAGAAATTAAAAACCAAAACACAACCTACAAGGGCCCTGATCCTCTCCGAGCATCCTTAGAAGAAACTACTACCTAAATTTCACAACCCATGTAGAAGATAAACTGAACTGACACTCACCGAGCATCCGTATACGGGAATACCACAAGGAGGTCCAGTTCACAAGAAAATCCATCGTATCGATCAACATCGTTATCAACGATCTGACTAGATAACCATAGAACCAACAAACAACACCCAACATGGGGTTAAACGGAATGTCATCACATGCCACATAGACCAACTAGGGTCACTATACCACCTGTGCACAAGGACTGAGTCAACAACCTCAACAAAAATTCCTCAACGTAGATCCATGTAACCTACCATCAGAGCAAAAAAGTATGTCTAAGCATACCCAAAGGTCTCAAACGTCAGTAAAAACACTCACTAACATGACTATATGTTGTGAATCCTACGTTCCAAGTATGATGCATGAGACACCTCTTGCCTTTGCTGGACAAGAGTCAAAATCCATCACTGGCACCTTACAAGTGGCCAAGAGCCAGAGATCCCGAGTAAAGTAGAACACCACATAACATGTGCATCAATAAAGGCGAAAATCCTATACAAATATAACATCAGAAAATTATAACAGCAATCCCAAATCCTTGCAACCAGGAATTCTTACCAGAACAAGTGTACTCGATGCACCAGTACGATATCCATCATAGGTTCCGACACATTCTTAATACTCCATTCTACCATATACCAAACAGTGAAGACCAGGAAAAAATTCCTCTAATAATACATTGTAATGTCCCGACCAAGAAGCCACTAAACTGGTGCTTTGAGCCAGTTCTCCACAAGACCTGAATCTCACCTCCCCTTACGCCAGAGGCTACTAACTAGTAGTGAGGGCCTATGGTGTGATAGTGTGAAGACTATACCCTCATACCATAGTAAGAAAACAACAGAAATAACTATGTATCATACACAATGGAAAGTAAAAGGAGTGTGTTAGCAGTAAACAAATGAAATAGAAAAAACGGTAATAGTAAAATGCTGCAAAATCTCAAACAGCTATGCAATACAATGCAACACTGGTCACCCACCAAGACGACCATAGAGATAGAAGTACAGAAGAAACATAAAGTAAAATTAAAGGGTTCAACTACTAACTCCGAGCAAATCCACGTAACTGATTTCCAAACAGTGTCAAACTACAGCATCCCACTTCGTAGAACCACTCGAGTAGCTCCGCTCAATCATGCAACACTAGGCCTCTGCCAAATCTACCATGAAACACATGCTAAACATGAAAAGTAGACATAAGGTATAGACATACACCAAAGTGCACATGTCGGGGTAAGAAATAATCTCGGTAGGGCTCCCCGACATGCAACCTATAACTGTACTACTAAAAGTGTATGCAACAGCAACATGCTCAGCCTAGATGGAACATAACAAAAGGAAGTAAACCAACATGCAACCACAGTCGAACCCAGGGTTCGTTATCCCTATCAACTGGGAAAGTGCAACCATGGATATCCATATCTATATATGTACACATGTATAGTCCCATACCTATACTAGTATATATAAATATGAATATTCATGATTAGGTAAATCAACTAATAAGAAACCACATCAGTAGTCAATCCTTGGGACCATAAGCCCAATCTCCTGGACATCTTGTGTAAGGGTATTGAGTTGGATGTCGTGCCACTCAAGTCGTGTATCATTTAGTCGATATATTGGTATTTAATCCCATCGACATGCCCCTAATTTTTCCAACACCAGAAATATATCTCTAAACAAGTTAACCAATAACAAGTAACCAGCTCAATATAATTCAATTTTGATGTTCTCTGAGACTCAGCCTCGACCGAACATCTCCTATACCAATTCCATAATAGAAACCACATAAGGATATCAACAAGTCAAATATAATAACAATTCCATGACTGTGATGTAGCTTGCAGGTTCAACAGAAGAAATCAGCACAGTGAATATACAAAGTAACCATTGTCCTCAGACATGTGAATTCTTGCCTTCAGGTGAACAGAAATAGAACTCTCAGGTGACTGCCCTCATGCATAATGAATACTTTCCTTAGGCATAATAGATATTTCCCTCAGGAATAGAAGCTATTACCCATAGGAATAAGAAATTTTATCCTCAGGCTAACAAAATCTGCCCTTAGGCTAAACAGAATTCTCCACTCAGGCATTCCATAAGAAAGCAAGTAATCAGGTCGAGCCCAACATACAAACAAGAAATTTTATGTATTTTCCCTCTCTAGAAAACTCGAAACATGCTTATAATCACAGAATACACACATGTATCTTGTCCAAATGGAAGAATATGGGAAACACACCCACATGGTGGCCCTGGATCCAAGAAATGATCCCAAATAGTTGTTTATATTTATCATTAGATTATATATGCAAGTCTATATATCTGATCAGCTAAGGCCTGAGCTACACGACACCCCGAACATGGGATCGTGGAACAACGATATAGAAAATGAACTCGACAGTTGGAAATAAACACCAGAACACCTAATACTCAGGCACACAAGGCGAAGTAGGAATCCCATCCAATAATAAGACGCCTCACATCAGGCTCAATAGCCACCAACCAAGAAGTACCTCACATAACCACTACAACATCATCAATCCAATTTTGATATATAAAAATGAGTGTGGGTGGTCCAGACGCCCGACCCAACAATACATCCAAAGTCCAAAAGGCATCACTAGTTTTGCATGGGATCTAGGTGACACCCGATCACTATCTCTACCCAAACCCAACATAACAACTCAGGGTCAGTCAAACAATGGGTACCCCATGGGTCCCTCAAGTCAAACACTGAGGAGTCATCAAACACAGGATCCTCCTGGTAAACATGAGTGAAGGCATCCTGCATGAGATCCTTAGCGAAGAGTAAGGGAGGAATCATACGTGGAATGCTCAAATGAAGGACACATAGGCATTCCATAACAAGGGTCTTATCAAAGAACGAACAAGAGAGAGATCCTAAAAGGGACTCCCAATGTTAGCACAGAAGTAATGGCATCTCTCAAGGGATCCTTGGAAGTTCGCAATCTCACAGCCTCATAGGCCAGAAGGGAATGTCTCACAAGGGAAACATCCTCTAAATAAAAGGTTACAAGAGATAGATCACAAATCATCTCATATTAAAGGTCTCAACAATGTTTGGTCGAACACCCATCCTATCAACCACACCAAGTCGCATCCTTAGGTGACAACTGAGCTCGATAACTGAAGGAAGAACCCCTCTATTTAGTTATAAAACCACAGAAAACCATTTATATGTCCTCTATATGTACGAAAAATTCCCCCATTGTGATCTACGTGAAAAACTCTCAGAATCGACTACTCACACGCCCAATTCTGACTTCCAGAGACCAAGATATCCCTAAATCTACTAATCTGATGTATTACATGGCCATGATAGAAGGCCAGACCCAATGGGCCTTCTTGTGTAAAGGTACACGGCGTGAAATTTACTGTACATAGTGTGTACTGTTCAAAAAAATTCACCCCATATTTGTTTTCACTAAAACACATGCTCTAGTCCCACTACATGGCATGTACTTTACTATACACGATGTGTACTCTATAAAGACCATTATTTCATGTTTCTTCTCACATGGTCAGTCACACGGATTCCCACTACACGGTGTGTACTTAAACAAACATAATTGGACATATGGAAAAAATGTAAAACGCCATAAAACATCCTATTTAAAGGGGATGTATGTAGAAAATGAAAATGGCCCTACCTTTGGGCAGAAACCGCTGAAGATTCACTTGATTTTACAGTCCACGGATGCCGTACGACGAATCTGCACGTCGAGAGCTTCGAATCGGTATCCCTCCTTCCTTCCTTCTCTCCCTATTTCTCGATCTCCAATTCCTCCCATGGGACATGGCCATGGAGGAGCACACATGGAGTGTTCTTAGGGAGGAGGAAGGGAGAGAGGAGAGAGAAAAGGAAGGAAGAGAAAAGTAAAGGAAGGAAAGGGGGTGCGGGCCGGCCCCGGTGCCCAAAATTAGTTTATACCTTCTCTAAGATAAACACCCCAATCCGGACTAAACGACACAGATGGAATATCAATATGATTCTCAGTTTAAAGGTTATTTCCAAACAAAGCTAAGCGGATAATTTAATATTTAATTTGATAATATTAAATACTAAATATTCTGCTAAAATTCGAACAGCATAGAAATTTAGCAAACTCATATACTAGGTTAAACACCTTATTTTGGGACCAATGTAGTTGTTAGAAATATTATCCAAGATAAGAAGGTAGGGGAAAATGACCATTTTACCCCTTACGAGCATCCAACAGCAAAAATTCAAATTTCTCCTCAAAACAACAGCCCGAAAAACCGGTGTTCTTACATATAGAATGGGAGAAGGGAGTTATTCCCCATTTTATATGCTACTAGAATATTTTGAGTATCTTTATTGGTAGGAATATGAGATTCTCTTGAGCCATGTACCACTCTCACAGGTTAAGCCTCAATCTGAATAGGTATATGATACCAATCCTGAGTCTTTTGAGAATTCTGATTTTTTTATAGGGATATGAGATTTTCTTGAGGCATGTGTCGCTCTCAGTAGGTGACCCCTAACCAGAATGTGGATATTAACTCAATCCTGGGAATTTGGAGTGTGTCGTCAGCCTTTTGAAATATAAATATGAACCTTTCAAGAGGCATGTTCCACTCTCACTTTTTTCCCCTGTTGGAGTGGTTATATGAGCTTGGTCATTATATTGTACCCTTTATTGGAATATCTGGACAATTCTCCTTGACTGTATTAAGGATATATGCTTGATCATGAGTATAAATTTCTTCATATTGATCATAGTGTTGTGATTCTCTCGTTATTGGGATAATAATATATGCATATCCCTATATCTTCATCGGAATATGTTGATGGAGCTCTTATGTTGCTATCCTAAAGCAATGGAACATCAACAAGGTATTCACAAAAAAATATATACCATTAGTCTCTCAGCTTCCACGATATGTTTTTATATTTATTTGATTGACATTGGGATATATTTACACTCCTATCCTATGTATTCCATTAGAATATATCATTGTACTTTATGCATGGGGGAATGGACTTATACCATCCTCATTCTTACTTCCCAGATATAATAACATGATTTGTTTGAACTAGAAGGGATATGAGCCTACCCCATCTGGTTCGCAGCCTTATTCATTCAAGAAGGTTTCAATAACACCTATTTCAATGTATCTATGGAGGTGGCTTGCTGGATAATAATCATTGCAGGTGGCTGAGGGGTATTGGTGATTTTGTAATATAACTGGGATTGAGGACATGTTGTATCAGTGGTACTTATAGAAACTAACATTTACACCTTATACTGATGATGTCTACTAGATATTGAGATGCTACACAGTTCACCATCCTAAGACCAAGATGCATTAAATATACTTTATCATCACACAATAATAATGTTGTTGTGTAGTTGTATGGTCATACGACCAGAATTTATTGAACAGTTTAATCTTCATGCGACTATGACATGGTTGATTAGTTTAGCATCATGTGACTAGGACATTGTCTATGCATTTTTATATCATATGGTGAGGATATGAGAAACTATGTAGTTTAGTGTCCCATGTAAAGGACATCATCTATGTAGTTTAGCATTTAGAGGTAATGAAATCATCCATGTAGTTTAATGTCTTGATGAAAGGATGCCAGTCAAACAATTTAACATCTTGTGGAAAGGAAAAAATTGAATAAAAAATCCCTAGAGAGACTCTTCTAATGGATATTCGGTGACTCTTATGTATATTGATTTATTTTTGGGATCCTTCAACTCTATCAAACCTTCACTTACCTGTATCATCAACCAATATTTGGAGACAAATTAGCTCTTTATTGTATCCATGAGACGTCGATGATAAGGAAAATGGTTGTTGTGACCTTTCAACCTACCTCTTTTGGATTCCATAATATTGGGAGTTCCATCAAGCTATTTTCCATGGCATAGTCCAAATACAGGGGGAAATGTTTTGTTTTAGAATAATATGATTTGATCAATGTTGTATTGAAATATAGTCGCATATATCATTTTGGTATGGGGACCATAACCTTATACACAAATTCTGTTTCCTTTTTAGAGTTCTCATATGAGTGGAGTGGGGATTCAGGTGTCATTCGTTCTAACATTCCCTTGTCCATCTACACCAAATTCCTGTATTTAATGGAAAATCAACCTTCTATAGTTTTCTAGAGATTTTGATATTCTGGAAAATTATTGTCAGGGAATATAATCCATGGATCACTCACCTTTCTCAGCATTGGATCTCTATCAAACCATTTTCCATGGAATAATTAGAGTACCTTGGGATGTTATTTGAATTGAAGTAATATACTTTTTGATGTCTTTCTTAAATATTTGGGTGAGAATGTTTCTTATATAACATGTTATCTATACATCCTTTATCATAGGCACATGGATTTGTTTGGAGCCCAGGGTTTAGAGCCATGTTATTTATTGTTGCAGTGGTAGGCACTGAATCATCGGGCTTCATGGATGACAGAGATCATTTTAACTGATTAAAAGTTAATGAAACTCTGGGATGCTTAGTTTTAATGTTTTTAGTAAGATGATTTGAAGAGTACCAATGAATATGAGGTTGAAAATATGAAACCTATCCTAGAATTATATAATTGGGGTCATGAAAACATTAAAATTACCCAACATTTGTGGGATGGAGTGAGGTAGAGCAATGTTTTTACTTTACCCGATGTGGGGATGAAAACATGAAAAATTTCGCAATCCCTGTGTGCTTGGGAACAACTATGCAAGGTAGGATTCCATAGGAATGTTCTAGTACATTATTATGAGGTATAGATCAAAGGTGAATCCCCACATTTATTTCCATATTATCCTTATTTCCATGTTTCAGTTGATTGATCTATTACTCTATAGAAATAGCCTTGTAATCTTTGTGGGGATAGATGATAGGATCCATGACAACACCCATTACTCTTTTTATGGTAGGGTGAGTGTATAATTATTCTATTACTAATATGGAAACCATAGATGTAATCCACTACTACCACTATCCATATGCCCCATTGTCATTAACCTCTAAAATACCAAAATAGTCGGTAACACCATATGAAGATTCCTAAAAGATACTACTAAGACATTATTATTATTTTGTGCTAGAGGATAATGGTAGGACAACCAGCTAAGAATCAGATTGTTGCAGTAGGGTTGGATTATACTCTTCTGGGTTGTACACCTCCAGATTAAGTGATAAGTCCTCAGATCCAACTCATATCATATTGAATAACACAAAAGTGGTCGGGTTATCCTCCTTAATGAATTATCTTGTTTGGAAGGTCGGTGCTTGTTATACTGTTTAGAGGTTCAGTTCTCATTATACCATTTGAGGGTTCATTTTTCATGATATTGTTTGAGGGGTTGTCCATGTGATACAGTTTGAATGGTGGTTTCCCATGATAACACTAGAAGGGTTGATTCCCATGATACATTTTGATGGATCGGAGCCTGTGAAACTATTTGAGGGGTCAGTGACCATATTGTTGACATTTCCATAGTAAAATATGATAAAAAATACCCCAAACCTTTGGGATGGGTTTCACCATGGGATTCCACAGCCACCAAGGATATATGTGATAATGATAGAAGCTCTTGGTTAGGGATGATATGGGATTGATTGTAGTATGATTGTAGGATAAATTGGTGGGAATAAGACAAATTAATTATTGCAGGGAAATTATCTTACATTAGAGCTACATTATTTGTAAGACCCTGGTGGGATCTCCTGTTGGATACCACAACACATATGGTAGGTTTAGAGAAAACCTCCTTTGTGTCTCCTTGTGAAATAATGATCACAAGTCTTTGATGCTAACGCGAATGGATTGGATCCCTCCTCGGTATCTCCTGAGTGATTGAGTTGACATGATGACTTTCCTCGTTCACCTCCTTATGGTAGGGAAGATATAAATTCATGTGCTCTAGGGATAAGATACCAAAGTGAGTGAATGTGGAAATAAGGGCCACTTCCTCTCCTGCGGCCTATCATGGGAAAGATGGGTAATGTGAATTCATCCCCCAAAAGATTTCAGAGCTGATTCTGGAAGAGGTATGGAGTCATTGATGTGGTAATCCAATAATAGGATATCCACCAATTGTTATTGGAGGTATTGTGTTGGTAACAACGTATTCTGAGGTCATGGGTCCAAAGTTTCTTTTCCAGAATTCTTGGAATCCATTATCACATTTGATGATCTCATTTTCATTGTAAGGAACCTGGGACATCTTATAGAAAAAACAAAACATCTTATTAGTGCAACATCATATATAAGAGTACATGTTCGATTAATTAATTTCATTTTTTAAGGATAAAGAGGTTTCCATTCCTTTAATGCATGGTTTAGTGTAGTTAAAGGAATCATGATGATTTATCCATTTTGTTTCTCAGAAAATGTGGAACACAGTGGCCCAATGAGAATTTAGATGTATTTAATTTTTGAACCATTAAATGGATGGCACAGTTAAAGGATTTAATGTCTTGTTCAAAATTTGTTTCATTGGAAAATATGGGGAAGATTTGTCTTGAAGGTTTTATTTTAGTGGGTCCAATGCCATTATTAATTCCTCGCATCAGGTTTACCACATTATAATCTCTATGAGAAGCTCCCAATGGTTCCCATATTCATAACTGAGTATGGAACCTCTTTCCAAAGTAAGGTGATTCTATGGGGTTTCAGACCCAATGGTGCTTAGTAAATTGCGTTGGTTGAGAGGATGGTAGGTTGGGCTCATCACACCCTTTGGGGGGAATTGTTTACAATTATGGGACTCTATTATAGATTTATGATATGTTCGTGAAATATTCCATAGACCTCGATATGAGGCTAGTTACCCCAATTTCAATAAATTGATAAAGACCATGTTTTGATAGGAATAAAAAAGATCATATCACAGGATCTACACTGTTACCTTATTTATTTTTGATTCTTTTTTCATAACCATGTTCGGGCACTCTAACGTTTATTTCCTTTCAGTAATTAAATTGGTGTCTTTGAGGTGGGATAAAAAATATAACAAACCTATTCTTATATTACACTCATACATAATTTAATTACATGAAATTAATCTTAATACAACCTAAGATATTGATAATTAAAGGGTCTTTGTAAACTAGGAACATTACATAACAACTTAAAACATGAAATACAACATCTTTATTGAGAACTTCTTTTACATGACCAAAACCTTCATTCGTACGTAACAATTCATGGGATAACCTGAGGACACACATAAGAAAGGCGTGAGCTATGAAGCCCCATAAGGGGGTGAAAATTGCATAACATGAAGATAATAAAACATGTTAGGCAAGTCATATCAATGAGACATAAAGGAACATGAATCATAAAGCCTGATATAGCATGATATTAATAACATGGAAATGTGGAAACAACATAAAACATTGCATCATAAGTCATGGATAAACTACCAAGACATGATAGTGGACTAAGTCCCATAAGTGAATCCAGTAAAACCCTATCCCAACAAAACGTATCATGATACTAAATATTACCCAATGCATTGGAGCGCTGTATAACTCTGGGCACACCCATCACTTTCATTTCATTCTCATGCTTAAGTGTGCCACATAGATCATAAAACATGGACTCATTCATCATCATAATTTATTCCATGATCAAGTTGTGTTGAATACATACATGTATGTCCTCAAATAAAAGGTATATGTGCCTAAAATTGAATACCCTTGATAGGTAATGGGTACGATATTCACTACACAATTGTTTTGGATTGGAAATTCACGGTGCGATTTCGACACCCTAACAACATGACATAAATACTCATAAAAAGGGTTGAGGAGAGAAAAAGGGTTCTCTCATCATATATACACGAAATGTTACGTAATAGGTTCATATAAATACATTTCCAAAAATAAGTACTTTTTAAATAGAAGGCTTATCATAATAAATGATTTTGAAGAAAAAGGAGGAATGGAATAACTCTTACGAAATTTTATTATGGTAATGAGTGTACATATGAGGGATTAATGAGAGATAAAGATGTATACCATCAATAAAATATAATAAGGGAATTATGATGGACGTTATAAAATATAGCCCATAGTTTTTAATTGAAATTAAAAGGGTGTAACAATATAAGAAAACATTGATAAAAATGAAAAAGGAAGGAACCCTTACTTGATTGTGTGACTTCAAAATATTGAAAAAGGGATTCATGAGAGCTTGGGGTGCCTTGGGATGATTCCAGAGAGGGGATTATAGAGTAAGGTCGTGATCCAAGGGTTTTGAGTGAAGATAAGTGAGTGTTTGGGTGCGTTTATATAGGAAATGAGAGGGGAATTATTTAATATTTCACAAACATGGGTTTTGTAATCTATATAATTAAATATTCAAAACCACAAAACATCCTATGGTTTTTGCCCATGTTTTTTACCAGAGTGTAGATTTTCATTATTTTATTAGGAAAAGGGTTGATGATATTAAAATATACTCCTATCTTACGTGGAGTTGGGTCACATTATTAAAGAAATGGATTTAAAATCATAAAATATATTATATATTTTGGAGGATTCATAAGGTCATTATAAAAATAATCAAATTTTCTTAAATTCACATTATTTTAATATGAAAACAATAATTGGTTAGATAATATCCATTATTGAATTTATTAATTCTTTTTTGGGTCATTATTATCATAAAACACATATTATATTTATACGATATTTAATTTTTTACCCAAAAATTCGACTATCTATGAAATATATGGAAAACTCACAATTGGATAATTTCTACGTTATGATTCCAAAAATAATATTCATTTTTTCTAATTAATTTTATAAATATATGAATTTTCACTTTTTACCCCCATGAAAAACTTTGTATTATGGGTCGTTGCTCATTTTTCTTATAATAAAATAAAAAGGAAACTATCGATCGAAATAGCATTTGGCATTTATTGTAATATACTGGGTTTTTTTGACAATAATAGTTTTTGAACACTTATAAAAAGTACATTTCACATCATAAAACTTACACAACAATTTATAATTAATAATCCTTACATAATAATAATATTTTATTAAAATACCATTTATTTCAAAGGTCCATTAATTCATAAAAATAAACCCCTTAATTGAATTAGAATATTACCAGAAAATACAATTTTTATTTAATTGAATCCAAAAAAAATAATTTAAAAGAAACAACTAAATGAAAAAAATATACATTATTATATAATATTCATGTTAATTTTATTAATGCCTTGATACATGTTCTATTGTTACATCGGCGTACAACCTAAGATTAAGGTGTGGAACAATGAGATTCTCATGAGGTCGTTCGGTGAACATGGTTCAGTTGTGATCGAGATGAGCTTGAAATTCACTCGTAAATAGTTTCCTTCATGCTTATGTCAATGGATCTCATAATAAGATTGGTCATGTAAATCCCATAGACACTATCTCCCTTAGAAGCTCCAACAAATGGACATCAGAGGGCAGGATTCTACTTGTTGAGGCCATCACATTCTTAGTTCGAGTCAATTGAATTTGTTAAAGACCTATATTTATACAAATCATGTGATCATTGTTCAATGACTATATTATCAACATTAAACATTCTTAAATGCCTTTTAAATCGAAAAAACATAAAACCATGGGAGTCATGGGTTTTATATAACCATTTTAAAAAATAAATCGTTTATTTATATGAAAAGGGGAATTAAAATTATAACAGACTGGGTTATTACACAAATTCTATTATGATTTCTACATATCTTGTAAGAACATAAATCAAAACTCATGTAGTTCATTTAAAAAAGTTTAAGCTCATATGACGGGGCCAATCCAAGAAATATAACGTCATATGATAAGGACATACATATAGCTCTTAGTCCTTAGAAAGGTTTCCTATGTATCTTGTTAATAAAGGAATCAATGTCCATGTTGTTCTTATTATGGGAATCTATATTGTGAGAGAAACAATAATAGAGGCCAGGGGAAGGACCTATTCATATAAGGTTGCCCAAGATTTTCTCATTGGGAGTTTGGCCCATTGAGTAAATATGAGATGCCATCATTCTTATATCCCAATGATGGGCCCACACTAGGGGCATTCTCATCATGCTATTAGTACAATCATTGCCAGTCTCTTATCCATCGTGAGTCATGCTTAGTGTAATAAATAATATATAGTGGATGATTGGACACATAGCATGAGTGGATATCCACGTGGGGCATACACATTAAAATTTTTCTTTGACACCTATGATTATCGGTCTCATGGAGGATGTGGTTTAGAGCTCGGCCTCTAAAAGGTCTCATGTGAATCCCTCTTATAGATAGGATCAGAGTCAGGGTAGTTATATTCAGCCCTAATGTGCTAATGGGTTTGAGGTACATGGGGGAATGGTTAAGGCTTGAACTTAAAATGATTTCCGCAAATAATCTCAATTCTCACTCATTGATGGATGATGAAGGATGGTAGAATTATAGATAAATTAGTCCCATAAGTCATGAATATATGAGATATAAAGGGACAGACACTGAAGTGGATTCCCATTGGAGCTCATGCCTCAGAGAGGCATCCTGCGTATCCTAGTTATAGAAGGAATTGGACATTTCATAGCTTTGGGATCCCATAACCCACGACTCGCTAAGGTGGTTGATCTCGCTCATAAATGAGCGTTCATGCCCATAGGTCCTCACATATTCCATGGTATTTGTACATATCAAGGGGAACCCTATATGATGTAGCTACAAGAAGGTCCATTGTTCATCCGGCTCATGTGACATTAAAGGGGTATTGCGAGGGGTTATGTGGATATATGCATAGAGATCACATCGATTCCACAACCTGGGAAAGGGTTCATATACGAGGGTGGTCAATATATCATGCATGCATGGGGTGCATACAATCGGTCCATTCAATGAAAATGGAGACATCTGATCGGGGGGTAGGCCTTAAGACCACATGATCACAGGAATATAAGGGAATCACGTAACCAAGGTTATATGCTAATGGGTGATTTCCAGTTAAAGAATGAATGCATGGGACTACACACGAATATTGTGATACTATGGGGTTTTGGAATCGTGAGAATAATGGATTGCACAATCAGAGGCTCCTTCTAGTCAGCGATCTCTCTATTGGGAAACAGCTGATATTTGAGCTTCACATATGAATAACATTACAGGAGCCCATTAGATTGCATCACATTATGTTCTATCAGTTATGTCATCATGCGACCTGAGGGTGTCTTTTGGGAGGACTTGAGATCATGCGTAGGAGGTGCACATCCGGACTATATGCCCAGATGAAGGTCTACACGCTATATGGGGTTCTTGGACAAACCCTATATTCGCTGGTTCATACGGTCATCAATGTTTTGTATTAAGGAGGGAGGTTCACATGATATATATGCATATCCATGGAGGTTCACAGCCAAGTGGAGGAACTGTTTTAGGGGACTCAGAAGATAATATCATGTCATGTGATTGTGTGATCTTATGATGATCACGTGATGGATTCTTAAGGTGGAATCTCGTGGAAGATTACTAGGATATGAGCCCTTGATTACTTGGATATGATCTCATATGGTAGTGGTCGGCTCCTCTATATACCTTCTCCGCCTTGCTCCCATCTTCTTCACTCCTCACGCATCATAAGCACGCTAAAGGATACATAAACTTTTTTTTACAATATTTTTTAATATTTTTTAATTTTTTGTTTTGTTATATATATATATATATACAAATATATATAAGAAAAACAAAAAAAATTCAGCAGAATTTATCTACTATTTACTATCCAACAGTACTGCCATTAGAGCAGTCTGGATTCTGATAGAAACACTCACCCAGGGCTCTCTTTTATAGAAGGGCTTTCCTAGGAAATTATTATGAATTTCTAATGTGGGATTCAGGATCTCCTTTTCCTGTGTAGAATATTCAGTATTTCTGATGTGGGAATCTGTTTCAAGTATGTGACTTTGAAAGACTGTAAAATATGAACTATAAGACCAATATAAATGAAATTTAAAACATGGATTAAACATATAAGTAATAGTTTAAAAAGAAAATGAATTTTGTAAAAAGGGTTGATGAATAATAATTTTTTACCATTCAATACCACCAACATGAAACTTAAAAATGTTTCAAACAAGTGTATTTGAAAGACTATAAAATACAAACTATAAGACCAATATGAATGAAACTTAAAACATGGATTAAACATACAAGAAGAACTAGAAAATAAAAATAATTTACTAAAAAATGTTAATGAATAATAATTTATATGCTTTCAAAAACACCAACTTGAAAATTAAAAATGCTTCAAGTAGGGTTCTTTGAACGATTATAAAATACAAATTATACGACCAATATGAATGAAACATAAAATACGGATTAAAAATATATTAAATAGTTGAAAACAAAAATAATTTCGTAAAAAATGTTGATGAAAAATAATTTATATGCTTTCAAAACCACCAACTTGAAACTTAAAAATGTTTACGTGCCTTTGAAAGCCTATAAAACACAATCTATAAAACCAGTATAAATGAAAATTGAAACACGGATTAAACATATAAGAAATGGTTAATAATTAAATATTTCATTCGTAATATAATTGTTAATTAGTTAATAATTAATATACTTATTAATTATGAATTACTAATATACAATAATTAATTAGTTAATTAGTAATATAATTATATAATAATTAATCAGTTAATTTTTAATATAATTATTAATTTATAATTACTTAGTTAATTAGTAATATAATTATTAATTATAATTATTAATTATATAATAATTAATTACTTAATTAGTATTGTAATTAGTAACTATAATTTTTTATTATTTATTATATAATAATAATTCAGTTAATTAGTAATATATTTATTAATTATATTTATTAAGTATTTATTAAATTATAATTAATTAGTTAATTTTTAATATAATTATTAATTATAAAATATGTAATTAATTAATTTTTAATATAATTAATAATTATAATTATTTATTATAATTATTATTTATTATTTAGTAATTATTAAATATATAAAAATTAAGCATCTAATTATCGATATAATTATTAACTATTAAAAATTAATTAGTTAATTAGTAATATAATTATTAATTATAATGATTAAATATTAATTAGTAATATAATTATTAATTATAAATAGTAATATAATTATTAATTATATTTATTAATATAATTATTAATTTTAATTAGTAATATAATTATTAATTATAATTATTAATTATTAATTATATAATAATTAATTAGTTAATTAGTAATAGAATTATTAATTATAATTATTAATTATAATTATTAATTAATAATTAATTAATAATTAATTATTTAATTAGTAATACAATAATTAATTATATAATTAATAATTATAATAATAACCAAAAATTATATTACTAATTAACTAATTAAATATTTTATAATTCATAATTATAATACTAATTAACTAATTAATAATTATATTTCTAATTAACTAACTAATTATTATATGATTAATTATTAATAATTAATAACTAATCATTGTAATGAATAATTATAATTATTTAATAAATTACTAATTTACTAATAAACTAATGAATTATTATGTAATTAATAATTATATTACTAAATAAACACTTTATTATTATATAATTAATAATTATATTACTAATTAACTAATTAATTATTATGTAATTAATAATTGTATTACAAATTAACTAATTAATTATTATATAATTAATACTAATATTATAAAGTGACTAATTATTAATTATTTAATAATAATAATACTAATTAACTAATTAAATATTAACAATTTTTTATATGTTTAATCCATGTTTTAATTTCCATTTATATGTTTTATTTTATAGGTTTTCAAAGCCACATACTTGAACGTTTTTATGTTTCAAGTTGGTGGTTTTGAAAGCTTATAAATTATTTTTCATCAACATGTTTTAAGAAATTATTTTTATTTTCAACTATTTCTTATATGTTTAATCAGTATATTTTGTGTCATTCATATTGGTCTTATAGTTTGTATTTTATAGTATTTCAAAAACACGAGTTTGAAACATTTTTTTGTTTCATGTTGGTAGTTTTGAAGTCTTGTAAATTATTATTCATCAACCCTTTTTACGAAATTATTTTTATTATCAACTATTTCTTATATGTTTAATCCATGTTTTAAGTTTCATTTAAATTGGTCTTATAGTTTTTATTTTACAGTCTTTCAAAGTCACGTACTTGAAATAGAATCCAGCATTAGAAATGCAGAATGTTTTGTGCAGGAAAAAGAGAATCTGAATCCCACATCGGAAATGCAGAATCATTTCATGGGCAAGTCCTCTTATAAAGGAGAGCCCTGGGTGAGGGGTTCTGTCAGAATCTAGACTGTTGTAATGGCATTACTGCTGGATATTAAATAGCAGATAAATTTTGCTGATTTTTTTCTTTTGTTATATATATATATATATAATAAAAATAAAAATAAAAAATTTAAAAAAAATTGTAAATTTTTTTTTAGGATGCGTGAACCCCGTTCACCCATCCTTCATAATCTTCGTGAAGGGTGTTTGAATGGGGTTCACGCATCCTTCAGCGGGCTTATGATGCGTGAACCATGTTCACACCTCTTCCTATGATCAGTTATGCATGAACAGGGTTCACGCGTCTTGGACCCATGTTAAAAAATATTTTTAACCTTAACCCATTTAGGCCAAAAAAATTCAAAAACCTACAAAAAAATTACTCTATGTTAGACATCCGCTAGACCATCATGTGATTGTTCCACGGGCCTCCCTTGATTGGCTGTTATCCTCTTGATGAATTTGATTTATTCATAAGATAAAATATGAGAAATACGGGGTGTTTTTTATACGTTTCGAAAAATGTTTTTTTACAGAAAATGGTTAGGGAAAAAAAATTCAAAATTCACCGCAAATACGGCATCTGCGATGCTACCTTTGTATTTTGGGTGAAAGGCGGCATCACTGCTTCATCCTTTGCACTACGGCTGAAAGGAAGCACCCGTGACGCCACACTTCCCGTGAAAAAACCAATTTGAACTGTTTTTTATGTTTTGTTTTGTTTTTTTATATATTTATTTATATATATATATTTGATAAAAAATTTCGAGGATGTCGCCTTTCACCTAACAAAAAAATTATTAGTTTTAAAAAAAATGATTTTTTCTTTTACGTTTGTTTATATTATTATTTATATATTTAATTTATATTTTTTAAAAAAATTATGATTTTTTAAAATTTTATTTTTTTTATATTTATTTATTTATATAATTCATAAAAATGATTAGGAAAACTAATTTATATGCTTTCAAAACCACCTACTTGAAAGTTAAAAATGTTTCAAGTACATGACATTGAAAGAATATAAAATATAAACCATAAGTCCAATATAATAAAAAATTTAAACATTCATTAAATATATAAGAAATTATTGAAAACAATAAACATTTCATAAAAAATGTTCGTGAAAAATAATTTATAAGCATTCAAAACAACCTACTTGAAACTTAAAAATATTTCAAGTATGTGACTTTGAAAGACTATAAAATATAAACCATAAAACCAATATAAACGAAACATTAAACATTCATTAAACATATAAAAAATTATTTAAAACAAAAATCATTTCATTAAAAATGATCATGAAAAATTATTTATAAGCTTTCAAAACCGCCTACTTGATAATTAAAAATGTTTCCAGTATGTGACATTGAAAGGCTATAAAATATAAACCAAACGACCAATATAAACGAAACATTAAATGTAGAGACCCTAAGATTAACGTACATGGACATTGCATTACTTTTGTGGAATACTTAGTACATAACAAAAACACACACACAACACTACTGGAAATAATTGCATTTGCGATGGGGCATTTGCGCCGGGATCCCGTCACTAATAGGCTTTTGCGACGGGGGCCAGTCGCAAATAGCATGTCGCAGAAAACGGCGTCGCAACAACAATTATTTGCGACGGGTCCGTCGCGAAAGGTATTATTTGCGACGGCGATCCTTCCCGTCGCAAATATTAGTCCGTATATTTGTGAAAGCTTTTTAAAATCGTATTTGTGATGGGCCCGTCGCAAATACTATTGCGACGGGCCCGTCACAATTAGTATTTTTAAAAAAAATAGAAAATATTTATAAATTATTTTAATGAATATAATAATATTATTATTCGCGACAGACATAGTATCCCTTAGCAAATACTATAAAAAATAAAAAAATTATTAATAAATTATTTTAATTAATATAATAATAATCCAATTATAATTCAAAAATAAAAAAATATTAATAAATGATTTTAATTAATATAATAATAGAATTATAATTCACAAATAAAAATAATAAATTATTAATAAATTATTTTAATTAATATAATTATAATATAATTATAATTTGAAAATAAAAAATAATAAAATATTAATAAATGATTTTAATTAATATAATAATAGAATTATAATTCACAAATAAAAATAATAAATTATTAAAAAATTATTTTAAATAATATAATTATAATGGAATTATAATTCAAAAATAAAAAATAATAGAATATTAATAAATGATTTTAATTAATATAATAATATTAGAATTATAATTCATAAATAAAAAAATATTAATAAGTTATTTTAATTAATATAAAAATAATAGAATTATTTTACATTCAAATATTAAAATAATTCTAATATTACAATAAAATATAATTAAATTATAATATTATAAAATTTTAATATATATATATAATTTAATATTATAAAATATAAATAATATTATTATTCATATTAATATTGTTATTTCAAAATATAATATTATTAATATTTTATAATGAGACAGAAACTACGAATAGAAAAAAAAATTCTTATTTTGATTTAACAAACTTTATAACAAAAAAAACACTAATCTGAAGGAGGGGGGGGATCTGCAGATGTTGGTGGAGAAAACTACATCCCTAAAGCATGAGTGAGTCGGCACATGTACTCCATCTACTCCTGATGCTGTTGCTGCCACCGACTCATCTGCTCCTCATACAGCTGATGCTGGCGTCAACGCTCCTCCTCATGCTGCTGCTATTGCTGACGCATCTGCTCCTGCTCCTGTTGGGGACTCTCACTACTAGAAAAGGGGGCATTGAAGCCCCCCCAGACTCGGGCGACCGCCATTGGCGGTCTCTATAGCTAACCAATAGCGACCGCCAATGGCGGTCTCTAACCTACATAAAAAAACGGGGGGCTTCTGCGCCCCCCCCCCCCTCGCGCCCCCTCGACCCCGATCTCCCGATCGCCGCCCTAACCCCCTCCCTCCCTCGCCGTCCTCCCCTCCCCCGCCGCCCGGCCTCCCCCGCCGCCTGGCCTCCCCCGCCGCCCGGCCTCCCCCGCCCCCCCGCCCTCCCCCGCCGCCCGCCCTCCCTCGCCGCCTGCCCTCCGGCCGCCGCCCTCCACCCTCGGGCCTCCGGCCGCCGCACTCCGGCCTCCGCCCGCCGCCCTCCGGCCTCTCGGCCCTCCCCCCCACCCCACCCCTGACGACACCCGCAACCCGGACAGCCCCTGCCGCGCACTTCGGACCGCCCCCCGCACCCCGGACGCCTCCCCGCACCCCGGACACCCCCCCCCCCCCGCGCACTCTGGACCGCCCCCCGCACCCCGGACGCCTCCCCGCTCCCCGGACATCCCCCCCTGCACTCGGACACCCCCCTCCGAACCCGGACATCCCCCCTCACACCGGACAGCCCCCCCCCCCCCCCCCCGCACTCGGACACCCCCCCTCCGAACCCGGAAAGCCCCCCCCGCACCCCGGACAGGCCCCCCGCACCCCGTACACCCCACCTCGCACCCCCGACAGCCCCCCTGCACCCCAGACAGCCCCCCCCCCCCCCCCCGCACCCCGGACACCCCTGCACCCCGAACACCCCTGCCCGCACCCCTGACAGGCCCCCGACACCCCTCCCCGCACCCCGGACAGCCCCCCCCCCCCCCCCCCCGACCCCGGACACCCCCCCCCCCCTCGTTGCCCGTCCCCCATCCCCTTATCGCCTCCTCTCCTCCAGCTCCCCGCCGCCGCCACCGCCCGTCCCCTCCCTTGCCGCACCGCCTTTGGCTCCAGCTCCCCTTCGCTGCCTCCTCTCCCTCGCAGCACCGCCTTCGGCTCCCCTCCCTTTCAGGTTTGTAGCTCAATCAGGTAACATGAGCTTTCAGTTACATTATTATTTTATCAATGGTTCATAAACAAATGGTTAACATTTATTTTGAATATAGTTGATTTGAAAAATGTAAATGTAATAAGTATTGTGTAAATGTTTGTTATACAGATATTATTATGGATAAGAGTTGGATTGATCTTCCAAATCGAACGTCTAGAGAATATTTCAATGGCATTATGCAGTTTATTGACTTCACGAGAGGATTTGAAAGTGACTATATTAGTTGTCCATGTAGAAAATGTGCTAACAGATATCAATTCACACGAGATACTGTGAGGGAGCACCTTTTCTTTAATGGATTTCTGAAAAATTATAAGACTTGGACTCATCATGGAGAAGAATATGTTCATTGTCAAAATACAGATGCAGCTCAGATGGATGTTGATGCAAGGATGACTGATCCAATGCATGAAATGCTTACTGAAATGGTACGTGGGTTTGATCCTGAAGGCATTGACATCCAAAATCTTGAGACCGGTGAGATAAATCTTCGCTCTGGTGAAGATCGTGATTCGAGGAGGTTTTATGAAGTACTTGATGATGCGAAAACAGAATTATATCCTGGATGTACTTCTTACAATAAACTATCGTTTATCGTGGAGTTGTTGCATTTGAAGACTTTGAATAATTGGTCAGACACATCATTTTACATGCTTTTGGTTTTATTGAAAAAAGTTCTTCATGTCGACGCTAAGATTCCTGAGTCGTATTACTATGCTCGTAAGTTAACAGAGAACTTAGGTTTTACATATGAGACTATAGATGCATGTGCAAACAACTGTATGTTGTTTAGAAATGAAATTGCTCATTTGGATATTTGTACGGTTTGTGGCGCTTCCAGGTGGAAAGAGAACAAGGGAAATAAGACTCATCAAAGTCAGATTGCGATACAGGGGAAACCGATTGTCGTAAAGCAAATGCGTTACTTTCCCCTTAAACCGAGGTTGAACAGATTTTTTATGTCATCTAAAGTTTCTAATTTAATGAGATGGCATGCAGAAAGAGTTCATGAAAGTGACATGTTAACCCACCCGGCAGACTCTCATGCATGGAAGGATTTTGATAAGAGACATCCCGACTTTGCTAAAGATGTTCGTAATGTCCGATTGGGATTGGCAGCAGATGGTTTCAATCCATTCAAGTCTATGGTTGGTGCAACTCATAGCACATGGCCCGTGGTGTTGGTTCCATATAATCTTCCTTCGTGGCTTTGTATGAAGCAAAAATTTATATTACTTTCCACTCTTATTGATGGACCTAAAAGTCCGGGGGATAAGATAGATGTTTACCTTCAGCCATTGATTGATGAGTTGAATGAATTTTGGGGCCATGGTGTGATGACTTATGACTGCGAAACGAATGAAATGTTCAAACTGCATGCTGCTTTACTGTGGACAGTCAATGACTTCCCAGCTTATGCAAATTTATCAGGCTGGAGTACGAAAGGGGAATTTGCTTTCCCTTGTTGCAATAAAAGTAAAAAATCTGTATGGCTTAAACATTCCAAAAAATGGGCATACATGGGTCACATGCGTTTTCTCCCTCCCCAGCACAGGTTCAGAAAGGACAGAGTGGCATTTGATGGTTCTAGAGAGTTCAACCCAGCACCAAAGATCATGACAGGAGTCGAAATGTTATCGCAGATTGAGGAAGAAAACATCTGCACGGTATATGAAATTCAGGATTTGGTGGCTCCTCCAGTACGTAATATTCGTGCTGCGGGTAGGCAGCGCAGTCACAATTGGAAAAAGAAAAGTATTTTTTATAGTCTTCCGTATTGGAAAACTAACATGTTGAGGCATAATTTGGATGTCATGCACATTGAAAAAAATGTTTGTGATAACATATTGTGGACCATTTTAGGTGTCAGTGGAAAGTCAAAGGACCATGTTAATGCACGCCGTGATTTGGAAGAAATGGGTTTAAGGAAACAGTTGCATATACAGTTAGCTGAGGGAAACAAGGCATATATGCCTGCTGCACAGTATTCGATGACTACAGAGGAGAAAGAGACATTTCTTTCCATTTTGAAGATGGTCAAGGTGCCTGATGGTTACTCTTCTAATATTTCAAAGTGTGTGAATCTGACGAGCAAGACATTGCAAGGGTTGAAAAGTCATGACAATCACATATTACTTCAGCAGTTGATTCCAATCGCAATTTGTGATTGTTTATCCCCCAATGTTGTTCAGCCCTTGATTGAGATGAGTAATTTTTTTAGACATCTTTGTTTAAGAAATCAATGAATGAGTGATTTAAAAAGTTTGCAGGACCGAATTGTACTTACGCTTTGTCACTTTGAGAAACTATTCCCCCCTCATTTTTCGATGTTATGGTCCACTTGACAGTGCACCTAACTGATGAAGTAATGGCTGCTGGTCTAGTGCAATTCAGGTGGATGTATCCTATTGAACGGTATTTGAGTACATTGAAAAGATTTGTATGCAACAGAGCTCGTCCAGAGGCATCAATAGCCAATGGTTATTTGATGGATGAGTGTACTACCTTTTGTGCAGAATATCTTACGGATGTTGAAACAAAATTAGATAAGACCTCTCGGATTCATGATGGTCCAGTTGGAGAAGGAACCACATTTGATATGGACAACATCAAGTAGATACAAGCACATCGATATATCTTGTTCAATACTCTATCAGTTGCACCATTAATGCAGTAAGTATCTTATCAATGTGCTTGTATAACTTTTACTTGTTTTGTTTTCATAAGTTGATCTTTTAAACATCGCGTAATCATTTGCAGGAAACACATTAATGAGATAAAAGGAGAGATGCATCGTGCGACTGAGTTGCAAATTCAACAATCCCATTATGCAGCATTTCATGATTGGTTCAAGGATTATGTATGTATAAATTGATTTTCATTATGAGTGAAGTATTAAAATAATTCTTTCTGCATATATCAGTATTGATTTTTATAAATTATGTAGGTTCGTAAGATGAGGTAGTTAGGGGACCCCATGCTACCTGAAGTATTTATCAAACTGGCTAAGGGTCCATCTATAACGGCTCGTCGTTATAAAGCTATTGATGCTAATGGTTTTCGATTTCTCATTAAAGATGTTGACGACAAACGAGAAACACAAAACAGTGGCATCAGTTGTCCCTTTGTCGATTCTGGTTATTACTATGGTCAATTGATAGACATCATTGAAGTTGTATACACACACGGTTTGAAGTACATATTGTTAAAGTGTAATTGGGTTGATCCATTGCGTGGATGTAAAGTCGATCAATATCAGTTTTCATTGGTGAATTTTAACTATATGTTATACAGAAATAATGAACGAGTTGAGAATGAACCTTTCATTTTGACATCACAAGCGGAACAATTATTCTTCGTTACTTTGCCTTCGGATCCAAGTTGGCAAGTTGTTGTCAAAATTTCTCGGCGAGGAGTGTTTTTATTTGAAGAAGATGAACCCGAGACTGTTCCGTTTGTTTACCAACAACTTGATCAAAAAACCGTAGTTCAACATGAAGAAGATATTTATTGGGCCAGAGCGGCTGTTGAAGGAGAAACAGTCGATTTGCATGCTTAATGAAAGGTATAATTGTTTTCCCGCTATTCAGTAGAATGTCCTAGGATATCATAAATTATCTAATCATTTTATAAATCCTTATAAGTTTTAATCCTCACTTTTGTAAGTTAATTCAGTCATAAATATTTAGGTTGATTAACTTTATGATTTTTTAAAATTCATTCACAACTAATTATTCAATCCATTTTTTGTTTGATTAACAGTTGTACAAGTTTGATTTATTAAGAACAATCCAATTTATCTTTTAAACACTTTGGACTCATTACTGATATTTTCTATGACTGCAGACATGTCAGGGGAAGAGGCAGAAGATCCACATCATCCATCTGAGGCATCTACGTCTCAGGGTCGAGGTATGTTTGAATGCCATTGTCTATATTTTTTATGTAATTGACATATATATATATATATATATAACATTTGTCAATTTATATATAAAATTTTTTTCAACAGGATCAGACTCGGCTGCTTCTTCCTCTCACAGGAGAGGCCCTAGTCGTGGCATATTATCATGGAATTCTGACACGACGATAGATGTTTCATTTGATGAGGTATTTCATCCCGTGGGACCGAAAGCCCCGGCATTTATTCGTCAGCTGGGTCATATCATACGTGACCCACATCGATTTCCATTGACCACGCGTGATTGGGCTTCTATCCCTCAGGACACATTAGATCGTCTATGGAGGGAGGTTCAGGTAAGAAAATAATTTTACTTTATTTTCTATTTATAAAGAATACTAATATGTTTGATTATTTTCTTTATAGCAAAATTTGAAAGTATGCCCTGAAGAGTTTCGGCCCGTGTGTATGAGCAAATGTCGTAATATGTGGAAAGATTATAAAGGCAAAGTGAAGAGGGACCACTGGGTACCAAATGTGGGTGCCCTTGACATTTTGGAAAAAGTCCCGAGAGGTGTCCTCCCGGCTCAGTGGCGTGACTTGGTTGCATATTGGTCTACTGAGGGTGTTGCAGTTTTTATATTAATTATTTTTCTGTATATATATTTTCAAGAATATGTGATTTGTTTGAAATTTGAATGAATTGAATGTAGGAGGTGTCAACACGCCATTCGGAGAATCGAGCGTTGCAGGGACCAGCTCACAGGCTCGGGACTCGTCACGTGTCTCAGATCCGACTTGAGGTATATATTATTCATTTTTTAATTTATTAATTAATATGGTTTTGTGTTTATATTATTTTAATATACAGTTGCGAGGGCAAGGTGCAACAACTGATAAAATATCGGTGTGGATAAGGACTCGTGATCGCAATAATCCAGAGGTTGTAGCATTGATAGTAAGTGTCTGTACTTACCAATAATTACATAAATCTATATATTAACATATATATATTTATATATATTGAAATATTTCACAGGCTCAATTTGAAGCTGAGTTAGAACATCTGCCAGAGGACCAGCGACAGCTTCCCATGCGACGGGATGAGATCTTTCATCGCATTATTGGTCGGGACGGGCATGGCTATAGTTTGACCTATGGAGCAGGGATTCCTCGTTCTGTAGTGTCACGCGCTACGGTTGTCGGTCCTGCTGTTGCTCATATGACACAACAGATGTTAGATTTTGAGGCACGGCTGCGCGCTTCCGAGGAGACAAATGCGCAATTGACAGCTGAGGTTAGAGCACTGCGGGAATATGTGCATCGAGCTGATGGTACAGGGGATCATACGACGCAGGTATATACTGTATTTATTTATTTAATTTAAATTATTTTTGTTATTAAAATATTTATAATGTTTATTTGTTGTAGGCACCTAGCCCACCAGAAGGAGGTAGCAGTGATGACAACGCGTGACGCACCATATATTCATGAGATATGTTTTTTGTTTTTACTGGTAGGGTTGACATTGATGTACTGTATTTATTCATTTAAGTAATGCATTATTACAATCCATGGTTGTCTTTTAAATATTTTATACACATATTGAGTTTTTGATCAGATAATCTTGAATGATTCTACATTTGAAAAAGTCGAACTAATTCCAACAGATCAATAAATCTGATATTATAGATTATATATTATCCAATATATTTTTTATAAATTTCTGTATGGTATCGATAAAAGAAATATGTATTAATTAGATGTTATCATTTTTATTTTTCACTGTTGTAATCAATGGGATGACCTTTGCACCCCCGGAGAGCCCCCCGCACCCCCGTACAGCCCCTCGCACCCCCGTACTGCCCCCCCACCCACACCCACGTACAGCCCCCCCCCCCCCCCCCCCCGCACCCCCGTACATCCCCCCGCACCCCCGTACTGCCCCCCGCACCCCCGTACTGCCCCCCGCACCCCCGTACTGCCCCCGCCACCCCCGTACTGCCCCCCGCCACCCCCGTACACCCCCCCCCCCCCCGCACCCCCGTACAGCCCCCCGCACCCCCGTACAGCCCCCCCGCACCCCCGTACAGCCCCCCGCACCCCCGTACAACCCCCCGCACCCCCGTACAGCACCCCGCACACCCGTACAGCCCCCCCCCCCGCACCCCCGTACAGCCCCCCCCCCCCCCCCCCCCCCGCACCCCCGTACAGCCCCCACACACCCCCGTACAACCCCCGCACCCCCGTACTGCCCCCCGCACCCCCGTACTGCCCCCTCCACCCCCGTACAGCCCCCCGCACCCCCGTACAGCCCCCCGCACCCCCGTACAGCCCCCCCCCCCCACGCACCACCGTACAACCCCCCGCACCCCCGTACTGCCTCCCGCCACCCCTGTACAGCCCCCCGCACCCCCGTACAGCCCCCGCCACCCCCGTACAGCCCCCCGCACCCCCGCACGTCCGATTGTGTCATTTTCAGCAGCGCGGCGCGCGCTGAAATGGCGCGTTGGGGGGTCAAAACCACCCGAACGACCTCTGAATACCACGAAACCGTACGAAAACATCTGGGGCGTGAATTGTGTAATGGTCGGTTAGACAGAACCTCATTCGGAGGTGCCGTGTGACCGCGGCGGCTGGAAACGCGTTTCGGGTGCCATTAAACACCAAAACGGCGTGCGGCGTTCCCATTAAGAGCAAACGTGGTCCGAACGACCTGAAACCGCACGGGAACGATAGAAATATTATTCCTGAGATGCAGGAGGAGGCCGCACGTCAATCGGACGTGCGGTGCGTGCAGCACGTCCGATTGTGTCCTTTTCAGCAGCGCGGCGCGCGCTGAAATGGCGCGTTGGGAGGTCAAAACCTCCTGAACGACCTCCGAATGCCACGAAACCGTACGAAAACATCTGGGGCGTGAATTTTGAAATGGTCGGCCAGACGGCACCTCATTCGGAGGTGTCGTGTGACCGCGGCGGCCGGAAACGCGTTTCGGGCGCTATTAAACACCAAAACGGCGTGCGGCGGTCCCATTCGGAGCAAACGTGCTCCGAAAGACCTGAAACCGCACGGGAATGATAGAAATATTATTCCTGAGATGCAAGAGGAGGCAGCACGTCCAGCGGACGTGCGTTGCGCGCGGAACGACCGATTGTGTCCTTTTCAGCAGCGCGGCGCGCACTGAAATGGCGCGTTGGGGGGTCAAAACCACCCGAACGACCTCCGAATGCAACGAAACCGTACGACAACATCCGGGGCGTGAATTGTGAAATGGTCGGCTAGACGGCACCTCATTCGGAGGTGCCGTGTGACCGCGGCGGCCAGAAACGCGTTTCCGGCGCCACAAAACCCCAAAACGGCGTGCGACGGTCCAATTCGGAGCAAACAAGCTCCGAACGACCTGAAACCGCACGGGAACGATAGAAATATTATTCCTGAGATGTAGGAGGAGGAAGAACGCCCAGAAGACGTGTGGTGCGCGCGGCACGTCCGATTGTGTCCTTTTCAGCAGAGCGGCGCGCGCTGAAATGGCGCGTTGGGGGGTCAAAACCACATGAACGACCTCCGAATGCCACGAAACCGTACGAGAACATCCAGGGCGTGAATTTCGAAATGGTCGGCCAGACGGCACCTCATTTGGAGGTGCCGTGTGACCGCGGCGGCCGGAAACGCGTTTCCGGCGCCATTAAACACCAAAACGGCGTGCGGCGGTCCAATTCAGAGAAAACGT